>OX376246.1:0-600000 GCA_947364205.1 Agrochola lota
GGAAAGGACGCTTTGGAGGCTGCGGGGAACATGAAGCGAGAGTGCAAGGCGACAGCCCACGAGTGCCTCCAGGGCCTGTACGAGACGGCCCTGTCATTGGCGGACTCGAGATCCCGCCACAAGTACAACCTCGAGAAGGAGCGCTCTCGACACGCACAAGAGCTTGTGCGGGTCGAGAGAGCTCACACTCGAGAACTCATGGGATTTAAAGTCGACCTCTCGCTCATGCAGACAGACGTCTCCGAGACGAAGAAAGAGGCGAAAGGGATCCGGGAATGGCTCGGTCAAGAAACCCTTGATGCCTTCAAGGGCATCAAGGAGGTCAAAGCCGAAGTTGCGGCCGCGAGCCTTAAAAATGTCAAAGAGCACGAGAAGACAAGGCAGGAAAGCGCCCGAGCCCCGGGGGATCCCAAGTGGGATTTAATGGGGGCCGGCTTTTCGCGCCTTGATACGAATGTCACCAGCTTGTCCAACCAGCTGGACGTGCTCCGTCAGGCCATTGACAAAATTAAGGCGGACCTGGACCGGCCAACTCACAAGAAAATGGACCCGAGTAGTCAAGAGATGGACCCCGAACTGCTCACCCTCGTCAAGAAGACAATAGTAGACGAAACTGACAAAATAATTACACACATCCAGGCCATCGCCAACAGGCCAGTACCATCCCCCCCTAAACCACAACCTCCCATTAACCTCACACACCACCTCAAGCCCATCTCGGAAAGACTGGAGCTCGTCTCAGCGGACCTCCGCGTACTGCGTGACAAAGAGCCGCAAATCCAGGCGCCCCCGGCGCTGAATCTGGAAGCGGAACTAGCGGTCGGGGAGGTTAAGAAGACCCTCCAGAACATAGAGAAAGGGGTTGCGGACCTGGGCAAAGCGGACAGACCGCTTCAACAACAACAGGGCCCCCAAACCTTTGCCCAGGTCGCCAGTGCACCAAAGCCCCCCAAACCACCCACACAGCCCAATCACACCCTGATCGTCTCGTCCACGAATCCCCAGCACACTGGAGATAACGTGATCGAGAGGATCAGGTCCGCCCTGGACCTCAAAGAGAGTGGAGCCCGCGTCGACACGGTTAGGAAAGCGCGGAACCAGAAAGTGGTCCTCAAGTGCGCTAGCAAGTGGGACCTCAACAACATTAAGGAGCAGGTCCAGTCGAACGCAGGGCTCAAGGTCCACGAGCCGAAACCTCTCAACCCCCTCGTCTGCATCAAGGGAGTGCTGTCCAGCTACAGCGACGGGGAGATCGTAGATCTCCTTAAAGCGCAGAACAAGCATCTTCTGCAAAACGTCGCTGTAGATGGGCAGACTCTAAGGATGCGCTATAGGAAGCGCGCGAGGAACATCCACGAATGCCACCCTGTTCTGGAGCTCTCCCCGGAGCTCTGGAAAGCCTTCACATCGGTCCCAAAGATCCACGTGGGCATCAAGCGATGCTCGATTGAGGATCAGTCCCCGCTTGTACAGTGCACAAAGTGCCTTGGGTATGGACACAACAAGTCCATATGCAAGGCCGGCAAAGAAGTCTGCAGCTACTGCAGCGGAGCACACAATGCAAGGGATTGCCTCACTCGAGCTGACGGCAAACAGCCCACCTGTGCTAACTGCAAGGCAGTCCACGGGTCCGCCAGCGACCTGGCACACACAGCGTTCAGCGCAGACTGCCAGGAACGCCAAAAATGGGATGGAATAGCAAGGTCGCGCGTTTCCTATTGCTAAGGGCGACCACGACAACACACCACCAAACCAACCAGTCACCCCCGAATTCGCATCAAGACCGACAGCAAGATTGAAATTCGTCCAAGTCAATCTTCAGCGCTCCAAGCTGGCCACGGAAGAACTCCACATGGCGGCGCAGGCAAGGGGAATTTCAGTAGCACTTGTTCAAGAGCCCTATGTAGGAAGAACAGGTGTGATGAAACAAAGTCCCGGTACGCATGTCATCCAGTGCAGCCTCAACCGCCAAAAACCAGTCAAGGCAGCGATCGTTGTTTTCGGAAATAACCTGGAGGTCATCCACGACCCCCAGCTTGTGACCGAGAACATCGCCGCTGTTTTGCTAAAGGTGGGTCGGCTCAGCGTCGGGGTGCTATCGGTCTACTTCGAGGGTGACCAGGACCTAGAACCCTATCTTTCCGAGACACGAATAACAACACAAAAACTTAACACACACAACATCATAGTGGGAGGAGACGTGAACGCCTGGAGCCAGTGGTGGGGAAGTGTTTCCGAAAACCATCGCGGGGCGGCGTACAGTTCTTTTCTCGATGAGCGGGATCTCCACATCCTGAACACGGGCCAAACGCCGACGTTCGAGATCTACAGAGGAGACAGGTGGTGCACCAGCATCGTAGACGTGACGGCATGCAGCCTGTCGCTGCTAGGCAAGGTCGAGGAGTGGCGTGTAGAAAGAAGTCTTACAACTTCAGACCACAATGCAATTACCTTCTCGATGCGCTTAGAAAAGGCCTTGGAACCCTTAAGGCCAATCTCGACGCGCATCTACAACACCAAGAAGGCAAAGTGGTCCGACTTCAGCACCCACTTCAAGAATAGCCTGGCGGAAGCCGACATTACATCAGTCAAAGTCTCGGACGTCTCGAACCCAGAGGATCTGGAGAACATTATCACATCATACACCCGCAACATCCACCGCTCATGCGAGAGCGCGATCCCAAAACTGGGGTTGCCCAAACACGACGCTAAGCCCCCATGGTGGAGCCCTTCTCTAGAGCGTCTCAAAAGAGACGCCTTGACGAAGAAGAGAAGGATCCGAAATGCAGCCGCAAACCGGAGACACTTCACCATCCAAGAGTACGTGACGGCAAAACTAAACTACACCACAGCAGCATCGGAAGCTGCCACGGCCAACTGGAAGGAGTTCTGCTCTAAGCAAGACCGAGAGAGCATGTGGGACGGCATCTACAGGGTACTAAGGAAGACAGCCAGAAGACAGGACGACGCGCTCCTGAGAAACACCGCGGGTGAGACGCTCAGTCCGGAGCAATCCGCGGATCTTCTGGCTAAAACCTTTTACCCCGACGACTCTACGGATGCCGAACAGCCATACCACACAAACCTGCGCAGACTAGCAGAGGAGAAGAACCCCCAAGGTCTGTCTGCAGACGATCCGTCCTTTACGACCGCGGAGCTGGAAATGGTTCTCCAGAACCAAAATCCGAAAAAAGCCCCCGGTCCCGATGGATTAACAGCAGACATCTGCACAGCGGCAATAAACTGCGATAGGGAGGTGTTCTTAGCGATAGCCAATAGGTGCCTGTCGCTGTCACACTTCCCGAAGCAGTGGAAGGTCGCCCACGTTTGCATCCTCCGTAAGCCAGGAAAGGACGACTACACCAGCCCAAAGTCGTACCGGCCAATAGGTCTGCTCTCGGTCCTAGGTAAAATAGTAGAGAAACTCCTAGTAGGTAGACTCCAGTGGCATTTCCTCCCAACACTCAACACTAACCAGTACGGTTTCATGCCGCAGCGCGGAACCGAGGACGCCCTCTATGCTCTAATGGGCCATGTACGAGCCGAAATCAAAGCCAAGAAGATCGTGCTTTTGATATCATTGGACATAGAGGGTGCCTTCGACAACGCGTGGTGGCCAGCTCTAAAACGACAGATGGCGGCCAAGTGCTGTCCCAAAAACATCTACGCTCTCGTCACCTCATACCTGGAAGACCGGAACATCAGGGTCAACTACGCCAGAGCTACTAGCGAAAAGGGTACCACGAAAGGATGCGTCCAGGGCTCAATTGCCGGACCGACGTTCTGGAACCTTATCCTAGATTCGCTCCTACACGAAATGGCTAGTCTGGGAGTATACTGCCAAGCCTTCGCAGACGACGTTGTCCTGGTTTTCTCGGACCTTACAGCCGGTCCCCTGCAGCAAGCAGCCAATGACACGCTTGACAGAGTATCAGAATGGGGCGTCCAAAACAAGCTACGTTTCGCCGCGCATAAGACAAATGCGATGGTGTTAACGAGGAAGCTTAAGTACGACGTTCCGGTACTATACATGTCAGGCACGAGGCTAAACCTGGTCGAACAGGTCAAGCTGTTAGGTCTCACAATAGACTCTAAACTCACCTTCAACGCGCACGTGTCTGCGACCTGTAAAAAGGCCGCAGACATCTACAAGCAGCTGGCATGCGCGGCAAAGGTGACCTGGGGTCTCAACAGAGAGATAATCAGGACGATATACGTGTCGGTGATAGAGCCCATCGTGGTGTATGCAGCGAGTGCGTGGGCCCCCGCAGCTGAGAAACTGATGACAAGGAATCAGTTTGACTCACTGCAGAGAGGCTTCGCGCAGAAGATCTGCAAAGCATACCGCACGGTGTCTCTGACATCGGCACTTATTCTGTCAGGCCAACTCCCCCTAGATCTCCGGGTAATCGAGGCCGCGACCCTGTTCAAGATCAAAAAGGGCCATTCCCAAGAGTTCATACCGCCGGGCTGCGAGCTGGAGTGCAACGTGCACTACTTAGAAAATCCCCACCCAGCGCAACTCATAACAACGGAGTATGCACGCCTAGAGGACTTGACTCCCGAAACCCTGGATACCCATCAAGTAATCGGTCCCCAAATCTACACCGACGGCAGCAAGATAGAGGGAAAAGTAGGAGCTGCCCTAACTTGGTGGGAAAACGGAAAGGAGTCAGAGTCCAGAACCTTCGGCCTGGAGCCCCACAACACTGTCTTCCAATCGGAAATGTACGCTCTCTTCAGAGCTGCCAGGATGGCAAGAGAATCTAGGGCGGCCTCCGTTAGCATCTTAAGCGACTCAAGATCGTCGCTTGACCTGCTGAGGAGTCCGTCTGTCACTCACCACCTGGCACTCCAAATCAAGAGAAGCGTCCGAGAGTTAAGAGAAGAAGGCAGAGAAGTGAGGCTCTTCTGGCTCAGGGCCCACGTGGGAACTGCCGGGAATGAAAGAGCGGACGAGCTGGCCAAGGAGGCAGCTCTAACAAATACGACAGCAGACTACAACAAGGTCCCCGTATCGTTCGTGAGGAGGAAGATACGGGAGGGGACTATAAAGAAGTGGCAAGCGCGATACGAGTCCTCCACTACAGGAGCGGTCACAAAAGTGTTCTTCCCAGACGTCCTAGCGGCGAAAAGAACACTCAGAGACGCAGTTCTCACACCGGTCCATGTACAAATCCTAACAGGACATGGAGGATTCTCAGCGTATCTCCACCGATTTCACCTCAAAGATAGTCCCTCATGCGTCTGTGACCCAAGTTGCGAAGAGACAGTCTGGCACCTGCTATTCGAATGCCCAAGATTCAGTCTGGAAAGAATGGAGCTGGAACTCAAGTTTGAAACCCAGCTAAGCCAGTCCACACTCCACACGATCATGGAGAGACCGGCTACTAGGAATCCATTCTTGGCATTCATAAGCAAAGTCGCCACAGTCGCAGCAAGGGCCAACAAAACAGACGTAACCTTGCAAAGTCGAAACCGACCACCATCCACACAAACCGTCACAACCACGTCAACAACAACTACAACAATAACTACACACATAACAACAACGACTTCACTGAACGTAACACAAATCACAGCAACAACAACAACAACAGCAGCAGCAGCAGCAGCAGTTAGCCTACAACAAGCCCCTAGCACCATGACCACCACGCAATTCCTAGCATGTGGAGGAGACGGAGTCCCAGGCGTCCGATTGCGAGGCGTCGCCCTCTTCATGAACAGGGAAAGCGAAAAGCTAGGCATAGGTTTCTGCATAGGTTCAAGTCGCGCTGCGGCCCGAATACCCATTTCTCCAGGCCTTGCCGCCTTGATCAACGGAAGCACCACTAAAACGAGCATGAAAGGCAGCAAGTATGCTGCGCTGCCACAGGTGGAAGTAGCCACTCACCGATGCCGTCTAATGCGATCCAAAGGAAAGACGATCGCACTATTCGAGTGGGGGGAGGAGACTCCATTTGCTCAGGCGAGCTCATTGCTTCAGAGGATCAGGGAGGCAGGAGACTACACGGGAGCCACAGCCCGCACCATCAGTGTAGACGCGATGACGGTCGGAGGGGAAAGAGGAGACGTCGCAGACCGATTCGGTTGTTTGAAAGCCTCAGAACATCATGAGGTGGTTGTCTACGAGGACAGAGGGGAAACTCTAAGTTTCCTCAAAACCCCCCGACAGCCAACAGCCGGTGCGACGAGCCCCACAACAAGCCCGACCAGTCAGAGCGGATCGGAGAGGGCCCAGCAAAAGGCAGCCGCCGAAAAAGCTGCAAAGGAGCAGGAAAAAACCGCTAACCCGGAGGACCGGGTCCGGCTGAGGAGTCGCCTCGAAGCCGTAGGCACTTTCCTCAACGCACTGCTCCCAAGCACTAGCCACACATCACCATCCCACAAGCAGGAATCAGCAGTAGAAAGGTTCCTTCGTAAGAAGCCCAAGGAACCGCCCCAGCAGAAGCCTATGCCTACAAGAGCCGACAAAGGGCAAGTCAGCCCACCGTCCATCGCAGCGAATCTGGGCACCACGGACCACGTGAAGAGCGCTTTCCTCGAGTACGTAGCGATCGTGAGAGCGACCAGAGAGGTCAATCTCATGACATGCAGGAAGATCCTGCAGACCTTCCAGAGAAACACAGAAGGTCTGCTAGGCGTACTACTCGAGGAAGCAGGGGCAGCGGTGTACGACAACGTCAGATCCCAAGTCATCACAGGGGATATGACGGGGTCGTACATGGCAGCCTACAGTGCGAAGAGCGGTTTCGTGGCCCTAGACGACGAGAAAACGGAGCGCTCAGGCAAACTCAAATTCTTAGCACCTGACGACGACCCGATACTGGTTACCGCCAAATGTACCAAAATCATGCTGGACGACAAGATCCTTGAAATGGCGCAATCCATTTTGGAGACTTCAGACAGTCCAGCATCGCAGGAAATTTGGGCGGTGCCCAGTATCAGGTGGGTAAATGGAGTTCCGGGTTGCGGCAAGACAACCTGGGTGGTAAAGAACTTCGACGAGGAGAAGGACGTTGTAGCCACCACGACGACTGAAGCTGCCAAAGATCTCCGGGAGAAGCTAGCGCACCGCTTAGGAGACCGAGTAAAGACACAGGTGCGCACTATGGCCTCAATCTTAGCCAACGGGTTCAAAACACAAGAGAAATGCTACCGCCTCACGGTAGACGAGGCTCTAATGAACCATTTTGGGGCCATAGTCATGGCAGTAAAGTTGTCTGGAGCAAGCGAGGTTGTCCTCATCGGAGACGTGAACCAGCTTCCATTTTTGGACAGAGAGAACCTTTTCGTACTAAGGTATACCCGTCCAAACCTGGTGGCTGGCATCACCCAGGAGCTGCTCTGCACACACCGCAACCCGATGGACGTGGCGTTTGCGCTGAGCGAGATATACTCCGGTATATACTCCTCCAAGTCGTCGCTGTCGCGGGTCCACTCCCTGGAGGTGAAAGGTTATACAGGAGCGCAAATACCGAGCATCGCCCTTAACACCCTGTTCCTGGTTCATACGCAGGAGGAGAAAGCTTCTCTTGGGAGCCAGGGATATGGGTCCGGCGAAGGGTCGCGCCTGTTGACCATACACGAAGCCCAGGGTTTGACCTACGACAGCGTCGTAATCATCAACACAAGGTCCAGGAGGATACAGGTTCACGACAGCATCTCCCACGCGGTAGTGGCGGTGTCCAGACATACCATCAGTTGCGTCTATTACACCGACGACGCCGACGACGCCACGGGCCGCTTCGCAAAGAGGGCGATGGATGCGCCGACTAAAATGGTCGTCGAATACAACCTAAAGACGGCCATGCAGCATCGAGACACACCTGTCGTGGAAGCCCTACTAGTGCTAGCGAAATCCCTGGTCAGCAAACCCCACTAAAACATTTCCAACAAGTCCCCATCCTAACTCCCAAGTCAATATAACACCATTTATCCCACCAAAAACTCCAATACATATAAATCCCTGTTTTGTTATTTAAAAAAAAAAAAAAAAAAAATGTAAGTAAACTTAAAATGTAAAAATGCATGGCGGTGTGAGTCAGTCATACTCACGTAAACGTCCTGCCGATGGCGGCGCTGCACGTCCGGTCGCTTGGTTCCCTAAAAAATGGTTGAGCTAAGCGGCGCGGAGGTGTACGTCATGTCCGTGAACGGACGCCGTCGGTTGGGGCTGGTCGACTCACACTGCCACGTATTTATCCCTTAAAAAAAAAAAAAATGTGTTAGATTATGTAAGTGTATATATAAGTATAGTCATGTTATGACGAAACATCAAAACTAATTTCAACTTCAAACATCATTTAAATTCTTCAGTAATAATAGCTAAAATTGTAAATCTTTCATTTCATTTTTCCCATTAATTAATTGTAAGCCTGTGTATTTATAATAATAAAAAAAAAAAAAAAAGTATCTATCAAATATGTAATAGAATCTAAAAAATATATATGTGCATGCGCATGAGTATGTTTATTTAAAAAAAAAGAAAAAAAAAAAAAAAAAAAAAAAAAAAAAAAAAAAAAAAAAAAAAAAAAAAAAAAAAAAAAAGCGATGGACTCACGTAGACTTAAGTTAGATAAGTAAGCTTAGTGTAATGTTGTCCGGCGTAGGAGTACGCTAATTGTATGATGTATAACAAATAAAAAACTGTAAACAAAATAAACCACATAAAAAAAGGCGCGGACGACCATGTCCGCGGTAGTATACTCACTGTAAAAAAAAAAAAAAAAACCTAACCTAACCTAACCTAACCTAACCTAACCTAACCTAACCTAACCTAACCTAACCTAACCTAACCTAACCTAACCTAACCTAACCTAACCTAACCTAACCTAACCTAACCTAACCTAACCTAACCTAACCTAACCTAACCTAACCTAACCTAACCTAACCTAACCTAACCTAACCTAACCTAACCTAACCTAACCTAACCTAACCTAACCTAACCTAACCTAACCTAACCTAACCTAACCTAACCTAACCTAACCTAACCTAACCTAACCTAACCTAACCTAACCTAACCTAACCTAACCTAACCTAACCTAACCTAACCTAACCTAACCTAACCTAACCTAACCTTTTTTTTTTTTTTTTTTTTTTTTTGTTCCGGGGTGGAAAATCCTCATGGATGTCCCCCGCCCTGGGGCGGGCGGAGGGGTCTGTCAGACTCTTACTGACTAAAAACCACCCCGGTGTTCCAACTCACACCTACGCCGGGGGTCGCGGGAACTTGAAATCTTCCGCAACCCCCGGCTGGTGCCGGCCCGCCACCGCGGGCCTCCTCGGGTCAGGGGGGGGAGTGAGGTGTTTGACTCCCCCCGCGACGTCTAAGAGGGGCGCGCGTGGAACACTACGCGCCGCCACCTCGGGTCCTGATGTGTGGGGGGCGACGGACGTCCCCGAGTCCGTCGCCCCTGGACCCATTTAGGGGGGCTGGAAGAGGGCGTTATCCGCCCTCCGCCGACGCCCGGTGCGCCTGCTGCGGGCCGGGTGAGTGGACGAGATCTCCCTCTCCCTTTCCGCAGCCTCCTTCTGCGAGACGACCGTCTCGCAGTAGGAAACCACCGCGTCCCAGGACTCGCCGCTGCCGACCATCGCATTCACTAGGGCCGGCAGCGACAAGTCACTGCCTACTTCTGAGATGAGGGCACGGCGTGGCTCCTCCCAAGCGGCACACTCTGCCAGCGTATGCCGCGCCGTGTCCTCCCGGCAGTCGACGCAGTGGTGACACCGGGCGTCCGGCTCCCTGTTTATGCGACACAGGTACTTCCCGAAGCAACCATGCCCCGAGAGCACCTGCGTCACCCGAAACGACAGGGAGCCGTGCCTCCTCCCGAGCCAGCGCTCGAGCACCGGCCGGACCGCCTCGATGATGTCGAGGCCGGCGGTAGGGCGTGAGAGCCTGTCCCGCCATTCCGCCACCAGGACCTCGCGAAGCTGAGACCGATGCAGCTCCATGTGTCGCTGCATCGGTCGCTCGCCCCGCGCCCTCGCTTCCTCGCGCCACCGATATGATGACGCGAGTACTTTCGCCTCCAGGTCCCAGGGCGGGGATCCGGCCAGTGCACAAGCCGCCTCGTAGGAGATCGTGCGATAACCCCTGATGACTCTGACGGCCATAGCCCTCTGCGGCTTGCGCAGAACCGCAATGCTACCGGCCGTCAGGTCAGCCGCCCAGATCGGGGCCCCGTACAGGGCCATCGATCGCACGATCCCCACGTAGAGCCGCCTACAAGCGGCGCTCGGGCCCCCCAGATTGGGAAGCAGCGTTGACAGCGCCCCAGCAGCGCCCAGCAACTTGGGCGCCAGCCGTCGGAAGTGGGGCCCGAAGTCCCACCGGCTGTCGAGCACCAATCCTAGGTACTTCATGGTAGACTCGACAGCGATCCGAGCCCCCCCGACCACGATGTGTGAGCCGGGTGACGGCGCCCGCCGGGGGCCATGAAACACCATGGCCTCCGACTTGCTGAGGGCCACCTCCAGGCCTAGGCGACGTATGCGGCCCACCACCTGTGAGACCGCAGCCGTCGCCAACAACGCTGCCTCCCTGTGCGAGCTCCCCCGGGCAGTGACCAGCGTGTCATCCGCATAACACGTCAGGTCCACCCCGGCACCGAGCTCGCCCCTCAGCACCCAGTCGTACCCGATGTTCCACAGGAGCGGTCCTAAAACCGAGCCCTGTGGAACACCGCACGACATGCGGCGCTGGTTTCCGCCATCACGTCCCATGTAGGTGACACACCTCTCCGACAGATAAGCCCCAACGATGTGGCGGAGGTAGGGAGGCACCCCATGATAGCGCAGTGCCTCCCGAATACAACTCCAGGGCAGGGTGTTGAAGGCGTTGGAGATGTCCAAGGACACCGCCAACATCACCCCGCCCCGGGACACCGCTTCCTCCGCCAGAACCTAACCTAACCTAACCTAACCTAACCTAACCTAACCTAACCTAACCTAACCTAACCTAACCTAACCTAACCTAACCTAACCTAACCTAACCTAACCTAACCTAACCTAACCTAACCTAACCTAACCTAACCTAACCTAACCTAACCTAACCTAACCTAACCTAACCTAACCTAACCTAACCTAACCTAACCTAACCTAACCTAACCTAACCTAACCTAACCTAACCTAACCTAACCTAACCTAACCTAACCTAACCTAACCTAACCTAACCTAACCTAACCTAACCTAACCTAACCTAACCTAACCTAACCTAACCTAACCTAACCTAACCTAACCTAACCTAACCTAACCTAACCTAACCTAACCTAACCTAACCTAACCTAACCTAACCTAACCTAACCTAACCTAACCTAACCTAACCTAACCTAACCTAACCTAACCTAACCTAACCTAACCTAACCTAACCTAACCTAACCTAACCTAACCTAACCTAACCTAACCTAACCTAACCTAACCTAACCTAACCTAACCTAACCTAACCTAACCTAACCTAACCTAACCTAACCTAACCTAACCTAACCTAACCTAACCTAACCTAACCTAACCTAACCTAACCTAACCTAACCTAACCTAACCTAACCTAACCTAACCTAACCTAACCTAACCTAACCTAACCTAACCTAACCTAACCTAACCTAACCTAACCTAACCTAACCTAACCTAACCTAACCTAACCTAACCTAACCTAACCTAACCTAACCTAACCTAACCTAACCTAACCTAACCTAACCTAACCTAACCTAACCTAACCTAACCTAACCTAACCTAACCTAACCTAACCTAACCTAACCTAACCTAACCTAACCTAACCTAACCTAACCTAACCTAACCTAACCTAACCTAACCTAACCTAACCTAACCTAACCTAACCTAACCTAACCTAACCTAACCTAACCTAACCTAACCTAACCTAACCTAACCTAACCTAACCTAACCTAACCTAACCTAACCTAACCTAACCTAACCTAACCTAACCTAACCTAACCTAACCTAACCTAACCTAACCTAACCTAACCTAACCTAACCTAACCTAACCTAACCTAACCTAACCTAACCTAACCTAACCTAACCTAACCTAACCTAACCTAACCTAACCTAACCTAACCTAACCTAACCTAACCTAACCTAACCTAACCTAACCTAACCTAACCTAACCTAACCTAACCTAACCTAACCTAACCTAACCTAACCTAACCTAACCTAACCTAACCTAACCTAACCTAACCTAACCTAACCTAACCTAACCTAACCTAACCTAACCTAACCTAACCTAACCTAACCTAACCTTTTTTTTTTTTTTTTTGTTCCGGGGTGGAAAATCCTCATGGATGTCCCCCGCCCTGGGGCGGGCGGAGGGGTCTGTCAGACTCTTACTGACTAAAAACCACCCCGGTGTTCCAACTCACACCTACGCCGGGGGTCGCGGGAACTTGAAATCTTCCGCAACCCCCGGCTGGTGCCGGCCCGCCACCGCGGGCCTCCTCGGGTCAGGGGGGGGAGTGAGGTGTTTGACTCCCCCCGCGACGTCTAAGAGGGGCGCGCGTGGAACACTACGCGCCGCCACCTCGGGTCCTGATGTGTGGGGGGCGACGGACGTCCCCGAGTCCGTCGCCCCTGGACCCATTTAGGGGGGCTGGAAGAGGGCGTTATCCGCCCTCCGCCGACGCCCGGTGCGCCTGCTGCGGGCCGGGTGAGTGGACGAGATCTCCCTCTCCCTTTCCGCAGCCTCCTTCTGCGAGACGACCGTCTCGCAGTAGGAAACCACCGCGTCCCAGGACTCGCCGCTGCCGACCATCGCATTCACTAGGGCCGGCAGCGACAAGTCACTGCCTACTTCTGAGATGAGGGCACGGCGTGGCTCCTCCCAAGCGGCACACTCTGCCAGCGTATGCCGCGCCGTGTCCTCCCGGCAGTCGACGCAGTGGTGACACCGGGCGTCCGGCTCCCTGTTTATGCGACACAGGTACTTCCCGAAGCAACCATGCCCCGAGAGCACCTGCGTCACCCGAAACGACAGGGAGCCGTGCCTCCTCCCGAGCCAGCGCTCGAGCACCGGCCGGACCGCCTCGATGATGTCGAGGCCGGCGGTAGGGCGTGAGAGCCTGTCCCGCCATTCCGCCACCAGGACCTCGCGAAGCTGAGACCGAAGCAGCTCCATGTGTCGCTGCATCGGTCGCTCGCCCCGCGCCCTCGCTTCCTCGCGCCACCGATACGATGACGCGAGTACTTTCGCCTCCAGGTCCCAGGGCGGGGATCCGGCCAGTGCACAAGCCGCCTCGTAGGAGATCGTGCGATAACCCCTGATGACTCTGACGGCCATAGCCCTCTGCGGCTTGCGCAGAACTGCAATGCTACCGGCCGTCAGGTCAGCCGCCCAGATCGGGGCCCCGTACAGGGCCATCGATCGCACGATCCCCACGTAGAGCCGCCTACAAGCGGCGCTCGGGCCCCCCAGATTGGGAAGCAGCGTTGACAGCGCCCCAGCAGCGCCCAGCAACTTGGGCGCCAGCCGTCGGAAGTGGGGCCCGAAGTCCCACCGGCTGTCGAGCACCAATCCTAGGTACTTCATGGTAGACTCGACAGCGATCCGAGCCCCCCCGACCACGATGTGTGAGCCGGGTGACGGCGCCCGCCGGGGGCCATGAAACACCATGGCCTCCGACTTGCTGAGGGCCACCTCCAGGCCTAGGCGACGTATGCGGCCCACCACCTGTGAGACCGCAGCCGTCGCCAACAACGCTGCCTCCCTGTGCGAGCTCCCCCGGGCAGTGACCAGCGTGTCATCCGCATAACACGTCAGGTCCACCCCGGCACCGAGCTCGCCCCTCAGCACCCAGTCGTACCCGATGTTCCACAGGAGTCCACAGGAGCGGTCCTAAAACCGAGCCCTGTGGAACACCGCACGACATGCGGCGCTGGTTTCCGCCATCACGTCCCATGTAGGTGACACACCTCTCCGACAGATAAGCCCCAACGATGTGGCGGAGGTAGGGAGGCACCCCATGATAGCGCAGTGCCTCCCGAATACAACTCCAGGGCAGGGTGTTGAAGGCGTTGGAGATGTCCAAGGACACCGCCAACATCACCCCGCCCCGGGACACCGCTTCCTCCGCCAGGACCCTAACCCGCGACACAGCGCGGATCGTGGAGCGCCCATGCCGAAACCCGAACTGACTGTCGTCCAGGTCCGGCCCCTCTCTGCACAAGTGGCCGACGAGGCGGGCTGCGATGATACGCTCAAACAGCTTGCCCACCTCGTCAAGCAGCACTATGGGCCGGTACGCGGACGGCGAGTCCGCAGGGCGCCCCGCCTTCCTGAGCAGGACCAGACGACCAGATTTCCACAAAGTGGGAAACTGGCCCCGCTCAAGGCACGCTGTGTAGAGTCCTCTCAGTTGGGGCTCAAGCTCCTTCAGAGCGAGGGCTAACACGCAGCCGTGGATCCCGTCGGGCCCCGGAGCCACGTTCTTGGCCCGGAGCCGCATCACGGCTGCCCTCATCTCTGCCTGTGTCACCTCTGGGACGCTGATGGCGTTCTCGTCCTCCGTAGACTCTGCGGCTGTGGGCAAAGCCATCGGCGGCGGAGTATGCTCCGCTCTTGCCGGGAAGAGGGCTGCGACTACTTCCTCCAGCAGCTCGGGTTGGAGACTCTCCGTAAGTGGAGGCGCCGTGGCTCGAAGTTTCCCTCGAACCGCGCGATAAGGGCGCCCCCACGGATCCCCGTCTAGAGTCTCCAACATCTCCTCCCTGGCTCGCGTCCTCGACTCACCGATGGCCAGCCACAGAGTCTCCTTGGCCGCGCGGTACACCTCATACAGCGCGGCCTCTTCGTCAGGGACCCGACGACGTCTCCTCCGGTATCGGGTGTACTGGCGTCTAACCGCCACGCACGCGACGCGCATCTGCGCGATCTCGGCGGTCCACCAGTACACCTGGCGCCTTGCGGACTGTGCGTGGACCCGGGGCAACCTAACCTAACCTAACCTAACCTAACCTAACCTAACCTAACCTAACCTAACCTAACCTAACCTAACCTAACCTAACCTAACCTAACCTAACCTAACCTAACCTAACCTAACCTAACCTAACCTAACCTAACCTAACCTAACCTAACCTAACCGTTATAACTTTGCATCCAGGTGACGCATTTTGAAGCTGTTTTCAGCTATTTTGATCTTAAATAGGTTCCGTCCTACTATCTGACTAATCTTAATTGACTTTTACACGAAAATATTTTTTCGTTTCAGGACATAGAAAAATTTTCAATATTTTTCTTTACGAAAAATTAAATTAATTTTTATCTCTAAATTTTCTCTCTTAAACCACATTTGTTTTAGTTTAAATAGATACTTACCTGCCTTACCTGTATTCTGGTGCGCGTTCCGCGTGCTCGAGTCCCGTTTGGTAGTCGTAATTCCCGGTTTTAACATACTTTTCGGTCGAAAAACCCGTTTTTTGACCAAAAGTCAAAATTTTTATTCAGCCTAAATTCCAGTAGCATCACAGAACGCTAGCCCGCGCGGAGACGCGTCTTTTGACACCTCGCACGTGCGCCTAGCCAACATAGAAATTCGAAATCTTTAAAATCAAGTAAATTCATATATAGTCGAAATCCACCTTAGGAGAACAGTATTTACAGCAAACCGTTATAACTTTGCATCCAGGTGACGCATTTTGAAGCTGTTTTCAGCTATTTTGATCTTAAATAGGTTCCGTCCTACTATCTGACTAATCTTAATTGACTTTTACACGAAAATATTTTTTCGTTTCAGGACATAGAAAAATTTTCAATATTTTTCTTTACGAAAAATTAAATTAATTTTTATCTCTAAATTTTCTCTCTTAAACCACATTTGTTTTAGTTTAAATAGATACTTACCTGCCTTACCTGTATTCTGGTGCGCGTTCCGCGTGCTCGAGTCCCGTTTGGTAGTCGTAATTCCCGGTTTTAACATACTTTTCGGTCGAAAAACCCGTTTTTTGACCAAAAGTCAAAATTTTTATTCAGCCTAAATTCCAGTAGCATCACAGAACGCTAGCCCGCGCGGAGACGCGTCTTTTGACACCTCGCACGTGCGCCTAGCCAACATAGAAATTCGAAATCTTTAAAATCAAGTAAATTCATATATAGTCGAAATCCACCTTAGGAGAACAGTATTTACAGCAAACCGTTATAACTTTGCATCCAGGTGACGCATTTTGAAGCTGTTTTCAGCTATTTTGATCTTAAATAGGTTCCGTCCTACTATCTGACTAATCTTAATTGACTTTTACACGAAAATATTTTTTCGTTTCAGGACATAGAAAAATTTTCAATATTTTTCTTTACGAAAAATTAAATTAATTTTTATCTCTAAATTTTCTCTCTTAAACCACATTTGTTTTAGTTTAAATAGATACTTACCTGCCTTACCTGTATTCTGGTGCGCGTTCCGCGTGCTCGAGTCCCGTTTGGTAGTCGTAATTCCCGGTTTTAACATACTTTTCGGTCGAAAAACCCGTTTTTTGACCAAAAGTCAAAATTTTTATTCAGCCTAAATTCCAGTAGCATCACAGAACGCTAGCCCGCGCGGAGACGCGTCTTTTGACACCTCGCACGTGCGCCTAGCCAACATAGAAATTCGAAATCTTTAAAATCAAGTAAATTCATATATAGTCGAAATCCACCTTAGGAGAACAGTATTTACAGCAAACCGTTATAACTTTGCATCCAGGTGACGCATTTTGAAGCTGTTTTCAGCTATTTTGATCTTAAATAGGTTCCGTCCTACTATCTGACTAATCTTAATTGACTTTTACACGAAAATATTTTTTCGTTTCAGGACATAGAAAAATTTTCAATATTTTTCTTTACGAAAAATTAAATTAATTTTTATCTCTAAATTTTCTCTCTTAAACCACATTTGTTTTAGTTTAAATAGATACTTACCTGCCTTACCTGTATTCTGGTGCGCGTTCCGCGTGCTCGAGTCCCGTTTGGTAGTCGTAATTCCCGGTTTTAACATACTTTTCGGTCGAAAAACCCGTTTTTTGACCAAAAGTCAAAATTTTTATTCAGCCTAAATTCCAGTAGCATCACAGAACGCTAGCCCGCGCGGAGACGCGTCTTTTGACACCTCGCACGTGCGCCTAGCCAACATAGAAATTCGAAATCTTTAAAATCAAGTAAATTCATATATAGTCGAAATCCACCTTAGGAGAACAGTATTTACAGCAAACCGTTATAACTTTGCATCCAGGTGACGCATTTTGAAGCTGTTTTCAGCTATTTTGATCTTAAATAGGTTCCGTCCTACTATCTGACTAATCTTAATTGACTTTTACACGAAAATATTTTTTCGTTTCAGGACATAGAAAAATTTTCAATATTTTTCTTTACGAAAAATTAAATTAATTTTTATCTCTAAATTTTCTCTCTTAAACCACATTTGTTTTAGTTTAAATAGATACTTACCTGCCTTACCTGTATTCTGGTGCGCGTTCCGCGTGCTCGAGTCCCGTTTGGTAGTCGTAATTCCCGGTTTTAACATACTTTTCGGTCGAAAAACCCGTTTTTTGACCAAAAGTCAAAATTTTTATTCAGCCTAAATTCCAGTAGCATCACAGAACGCTAGCCCGCGCGGAGACGCGTCTTTTGACACCTCGCACGTGCGCCTAGCCAACATAGAAATTCGAAATCTTTAAAATCAAGTAAATTCATATATAGTCGAAATCCACCTTAGGAGAACAGTATTTACAGCAAACCGTTATAACTTTGCATCCAGGTGACGCATTTTGAAGCTGTTTTCAGCTATTTTGATCTTAAATAGGTTCCGTCCTACTATCTGACTAATCTTAATTGACTTTTACACGAAAATATTTTTTCGTTTCAGGACATAGAAAAATTTTCAATATTTTTCTTTACGAAAAATTAAATTAATTTTTATCTCTAAATTTTCTCTCTTAAACCACATTTGTTTTAGTTTAAATAGATACTTACCTGCCTTACCTGTATTCTGGTGCGCGTTCCGCGTGCTCGAGTCCCGTTTGGTAGTCGTAATTCCCGGTTTTAACATACTTTTCGGTCGAAAAACCCGTTTTTTGACCAAAAGTCAAAAATTTTCTTCACCATAAATTCCAGTAGCATCACAGAACGCTAGCCCGCGCGGAGACGCGTCTTTTGACACCTCGCACGTGCGCCTAGCCAACATAGAAATTCGAAATCTTTAAAATCAAGTAAATTCATATATAGTCGAAATCCACCTTAGGAGAACAGTATTTACAGCAAACCGTTATAACTTTGCATCCAGGTGACGCATTTTGAAGCTGTTTTCAGCTATTTTGATCTTAAATAGGTTCCGTCCTACTATCTGACTAATCTTAATTGACTTTTACACGAAAATATTTTTTCGTTTCAGGACATAGAAAAATTTTCAATATTTTTCTTTACGAAAAATTAAATTAATTTTTATCTCTAAATTTTCTCTCTTAAACCACATTTGTTTTAGTTTAAATAGATACTTACCTGCCTTACCTGTATTCTGGTGCGCGTTCCGCGTGCTCGAGTCCCGTTTGGTAGTCGTAATTCCCGGTTTTAACATACTTTTCGGTCGAAAAACCCGTTTTTTGACCAAAAGTCAAAATTTTTATTCAGCCTAAATTCCAGTAGCATCACAGAACGCTAGCCCGCGCGGAGACGCGTCTTTTGACACCTCGCACGTGCGCCTAGCCAACATAGAAATTCGAAATCTTTAAAATCAAGTAAATTCATATATAGTCGAAATCCACCTTAGGAGAACAGTATTTACAGCAAACCGTTATAACTTTGCATCCAGGTGACGCATTTTGAAGCTGTTTTCAGCTATTTTGATCTTAAATAGGTTCCGTCCTACTATCTGACTAATCTTAATTGACTTTTACACGAAAATATTTTTTCGTTTCAGGACATAGAAAAATTTTCAATATTTTTCTTTACGAAAAATTAAATTAATTTTTATCTCTAAATTTTCTCTCTTAAACCACATTTGTTTTAGTTTAAATAGATACTTACCTGCCTTACCTGTATTCTGGTGCGCGTTCCGCGTGCTCGAGTCCCGTTTGGTAGTCGTAATTCCCGGTTTTAACATACTTTTCGGTCGAAAAACCCGTTTTTTGACCAAAAGTCAAAATTTTTATTCAGCCTAAATTCCAGTAGCATCACAGAACGCTAGCCCGCGCGGAGACGCGTCTTTTGACACCTCGCACGTGCGCCTAGCCAACATAGAAATTCGAAATCTTTAAAATCAAGTAAATTCATATATAGTCGAAATCCACCTTAGGAGAACAGTATTTACAGCAAACCGTTATAACTTTGCATCCAGGTGACGCATTTTGAAGCTGTTTTCAGCTATTTTGATCTTAAATAGGTTCCGTCCTACTATCTGACTAATCTTAATTGACTTTTACACGAAAATATTTTTTCGTTTCAG
This sequence comes from Agrochola lota, assembly GCA_947364205.1. Taxonomy (NCBI): domain Eukaryota; kingdom Metazoa; phylum Arthropoda; class Insecta; order Lepidoptera; family Noctuidae; genus Agrochola; species Agrochola lota. The sequence goes on from OX376246.1 coordinate 19,419, forward strand.
GACATAGAAAAATTTTCAATATTTTTCTTTACGAAAAATTAAATTAATTTTTATCTCTAAATTTTCTCTCTTAAACCACATTTGTTTTAGTTTAAATAGATACTTACCTGCCTTACCTGTATTCTGGTGCGCGTTCCGCGTGCTCGAGTCCCGTTTGGTAGTCGTAATTCCCGGTTTTAACATACTTTTCGGTCGAAAAACCCGTTTTTTGACCAAAAGTCAAAATTTTTATTCAGCCTAAATTCCAGTAGCATCACAGAACGCTAGCCCGCGCGGAGACGCGTCTTTTGACACCTCGCACGTGCGCCTAGCCAACATAGAAATTCGAAATCTTTAAAATCAAGTAAATTCATATATAGTCGAAATCCACCTTAGGAGAACAGTATTTACAGCAAACCGTTATAACTTTGCATCCAGGTGACGCATTTTGAAGCTGTTTTCAGCTATTTTGATCTTAAATAGGTTCCGTCCTACTATCTGACTAATCTTAATTGACTTTTACACGAAAATATTTTTTCGTTTCAGGACATAGAAAAATTTTCAATATTTTTCTTTACGAAAAATTAAATTAATTTTTATCTCTAAATTTTCTCTCTTAAACCACATTTGTTTTAGTTTAAATAGATACTTACCTGCCTTACCTGTATTCTGGTGCGCGTTCCGCGTGCTCGAGTCCCGTTTGGTAGTCGTAATTCCCGGTTTTAACATACTTTTCGGTCGAAAAACCCGTTTTTTGACCAAAAGTCAAAAATTTTCTTCACCATAAATTCCAGTAACATCACAGAACGCTAGCCCGCGCGGAGACGCGTCTTTTGACACCTCGCACGTGCGCCTAGCCAACATAGAAATTCGAAATCTTTAAAATCAAGTAAATTCATATATAGTCGAAATCCACCTTAGGAGAACAGTATTTACAGCAAACCGTTATAACTTTGCATCCAGGTGACGCATTTTGAAGCTGTTTTCAGCTATTTTGATCTTAAATAGGTTCCGTCCTACTATCTGACTAATCTTAATTGACTTTTACACGAAAATATTTTTTCGTTTCAGGACATAGAAAAATTTTCAATATTTTTCTTTACGAAAAATTAAATTAATTTTTATCTCTAAATTTTCTCTCTTAAACCACATTTGTTTTAGTTTAAATAGATACTTACCTGCCTTACCTGTATTCTGGTGCGCGTTCCGCGTGCTCGAGTCCCGTTTGGTAGTCGTAATTCCCGGTTTTAACATACTTTTCGGTCGAAAAACCCGTTTTTTGACCAAAAGTCAAAATTTTTATTCAGCCTAAATTCCAGTAGCATCACAGAACGCTAGCCCGCGCGGAGACGCGTCTTTTGACACCTCGCACGTGCGCCTAGCCAACATAGAAATTCGAAATCTTTAAAATCAAGTAAATTCATATATAGTCGAAATCCACCTTAGGAGAACAGTATTTACAGCAAACCGTTATAACTTTGCATCCAGGTGACGCATTTTGAAGCTGTTTTCAGCTATTTTGATCTTAAATAGGTTCCGTCCTACTATCTGACTAATCTTAATTGACTTTTACACGAAAATATTTTTTCGTTTCAGGACATAGAAAAATTTTCAATATTTTTCTTTACGAAAAATTAAATTAATTTTTATCTCTAAATTTTCTCTCTTAAACCACATTTGTTTTAGTTTAAATAGATACTTACCTGCCTTACCTGTATTCTGGTGCGCGTTCCGCGTGCTCGAGTCCCGTTTGGTAGTCGTAATTCCCGGTTTTAACATACTTTTCGGTCGAAAAACCCGTTTTTTGACCAAAAGTCAAAATTTTTATTCAGCCTAAATTCCAGTAGCATCACAGAACGCTAGCCCGCGCGGAGACGCGTCTTTTGACACCTCGCACGTGCGCCTAGCCAACATAGAAATTCGAAATCTTTAAAATCAAGTAAATTCATATATAGTCGAAATCCACCTTAGGAGAACAGTATTTACAGCAAACCGTTATAACTTTGCATCCAGGTGACGCATTTTGAAGCTGTTTTCAGCTATTTTGATCTTAAATAGGTTCCGTCCTACTATCTGACTAATCTTAATTGACTTTTACACGAAAATATTTTTTCGTTTCAGGACATAGAAAAATTTTCAATATTTTTCTTTACGAAAAATTAAATTAATTTTTATCTCTAAATTTTCTCTCTTAAACCACATTTGTTTTAGTTTAAATAGATACTTACCTGCCTTACCTGTATTCTGGTGCGCGTTCCGCGTGCTCGAGTCCCGTTTGGTAGTCGTAATTCCCGGTTTTAACATACTTTTCGGTCGAAAAACCCGTTTTTTGACCAAAAGTCAAAATTTTTATTCAGCCTAAATTCCAGTAGCATCACAGAACGCTAGCCCGCGCGGAGACGCGTCTTTTGACACCTCGCACGTGCGCCTAGCCAACATAGAAATTCGAAATCTTTAAAATCAAGTAAATTCATATATAGTCGAAATCCACCTTAGGAGAACAGTATTTGGGGTGCGAGCAGAAAACCTCCCCGTGTGCCTGATGCCTGCTGGTCCCTTATGGATACGTCCGAGGGGAAGAGCAGTCGTTGGGCCGGTGCACTCTGGGCATGGACAATACACTCTTCGAAAAAGGTAGCGGAGTTTTTTGGCGAGGGTATTGTTTATGGCGAATTTCTGCGAGGAGGAGAGCGTTACGTTCCTCCAGGGTGGATGGTGGCCTACTCCCCCCTCTGCTTACAGAGGGACGGTCGAGTGGGCGAGGTTAGGACCTGGAGGTCCGTAGAGGAGGGATCTCCATGTTGGAGAAGCAGGGGCGGGGCTCGTTGTGCACTCACCCTGCCAACGAGCTGGCAGCGGGAGAACTTATTCTCCTGACTGCACCCGTCGATATCGTAATCCGGAAAGAGTTCACGGTCATGTTTTGTGACTCGGAACGGGACGAGGATCTTGGCTTAACCGCCCGGATCGCGAGGATGTAAACCTCTATAAAAAATTCCTCTAATACCAAGTTTTGGTGCGTGGCGAGGGTATGGATGGCTGAGGAGTAGTGCCGTCTGTGACTTTTAGTTGCAGGTGGTGCATCAGTCGTTAGCGCACCCCCAGCCGGGGACCAGTGGAATCCTTGGGTTGGGTTACAAATGTACACTTACCTAGGGACAGGGGGTAACCCTAGGAATGACGTTTTATATCCCCCACACTCGTGGGATCAAGTATGACGAAACCAAAAACAAAAAACAAAATAAAAAGCGTAGAGATGGTGAGTGATTCGGGGTCGGAATCCGACTCCGCATCTGGCGCGAAGGGCTCTTCTGAGAGCCCGGAGCGCGTTGAGACGGGGGCCGCAAAGAAGAGCGACTTCTTCAAGCGGTCCAAACCAGAGGGGTCGTCCTCTGATGGCGAGCTGAATGCGGCTCGCAAAAAACTAATAAAGCGGGGCGGGCCTCGGGAAAGGGGTGTGGCCAGAAGGCTCACTACCCCGGAGGACAGCGAGCCGAACAGAGGCTCTGAGTCCTCGGGCGGTGAGCCGGACGCCGCTGGCAGCTCCGAGCTGAAGGAGGCGGCCAGCAGCTTCGAGGAGGTCGTGGCAACAGCCATCCGGGCTGTGGGCTTGAAGAGGATTCAGTCCTCTAAAGACAAGGCCATGCCCGCTGCCACGGCCTCCATAATGGCGGCAGCGAAGGCCCTTCAGGTCGGGCCTCCATCGGACGCACTGTCCGAGATGCGGGCGGAGGTCGGCCGCTTGACGGCCACTATCGAGCTTCTCCGAAAGGAGAACGAGGAGCTCCGAGCGGACCTGGCCCGGCTTCGAGGAGCTGGCCCCCGGGAGGTGCCCCAGGGGGGAGCGATGCAGTCGCAGGCGGAGGACCGGGTTTTGACCCTGGTGCGGCAGGAGCTGGCCGCACTCAGCAGCCGGTTTTCCGTGATGGAGGGCATTGTCCTGCGCCCTCCGCTAGCGGCGAGCAGGCCGGCAACTTTTGCCGCCACCGTGGCTACTCCGGCCACGCCTGCGGCCAAGCTTGCGGCCAAGTCCGCGGCCAAGCCAGCGGCCAAGCCCGCGGCTAAGCCAGCGGCCAAGCCCGCGGCTAAGCCAGCGGCCAAGTCCGCGGCCAAGCCGGCGCCTCCGGCGAAAGTTGCGCCGTCCAAGCCCACAAAGGGCGGGACGGCTGCGCGAAAGGGGACCCCAGCTGTGGCGGCAGGACGGTCGCCCCCGGCCCCGCCTCTTAATTCCTCTCTGGCCGACGCCGAATGGCAAGTAGCCGGGGAGAAAAGGCAGGCGGGAAAAGCCAAAAGGGCGGCCAATCGGAAGGAGAGGCAGCAACAGCGCAAAAAGCGAAGCGCCGCGGCTAGGCTCCGCGCCCCGAAGTCCGCAGCTGTAGTAATCACACTACAGCCGGAAGCGGAGAAGAAGGGCGTGACCTACCGTCAGGTGCTCGCTAAGGCGTGGGCGGCAGTGAACCTGGAGGAGATCGGCGTCGCCGATGGCTTCCGGATGAAGGTCACTGCGACGGGGGCTCGGATGCTGGAGATCCCCGGTGCGGCCAGCGGCCCGACCGCGGACGCCCTGGCCGAAAGGCTCAGGGCGTCCTTCAATGCGGAGGAGGCCCGAGTCTCCAGGCCCACCAAGTGCGCTGACATGCGCATCCTGGGCCTGGACGACTGCGTGACGGCGGAAGATGTTGTGGCCGCCGTGGCTAGGACCGGAGGGTGCTCTGCCGAGCAGGTGAGGGCAGGCACTATCCGTCCTGACAACACGGGCATGCAAACCATAACGGTGAGCTGCCCCGTGTCGGCGGCCCAAAAGATAGCCGGGGAGGGCCAAAGGCTCCGGGTGGGCTGGGTATCCGCGCAGGTGAAACTGCTGGAACCCAGACCACTGAGGTGCTTCCGCTGCCGGGTGGGGCACCACGTAGGAGCGCAGTGCACCTCGGAGGTGGACCGCAGCGAGGAATGCTTCCGCTGTGGTCGGCCCGGTCACAAGGCCGGCTCGTGCAATGCCACGCCGCACTGTTATGCGTGTGCGGCGGCTGGCAAGCCGGCCGATCACCGGGCTGGGAGCAAGGCCTGCGCTCCACCTGCCAAATCCAGGGGCAGGGGCAAGCCTTCCGCCACCGCCGTCACCGCCGCAGCCGCCACCGTTGCCGCTGCCGTTGCCGCCTCTACTGGCGCCGTCGTCGCCGCTAGCACCGCGGCAGGGCCATCACAGGGGGCCCGGGAGGAGGCTGAAATGGATTGCCATTGATGGCCCCATTACGCCTCCTTCAGGCGAACATCAACCACTGCGCCGCCGCTCAGGATCTGTTGCTCCAGAGCATGGCGCAGTGGTCGATTAACATCGCCGTGGTCGCTGAGCCGTACTTTGTCCCGCCCAGGGATGACTGGGTGGAGGACCTGAGCGGCTCAGTGACCATTATTTCGTCGGCCGCCGCCGGTACCCCGTCCCTCGAGGCCGTCAAGAGGGGATCGGGTTGCGTGGCAGCACGGTTCGGGGAGATTGTCGTGGCAGGAGCGTACTTCTCCCCGAGCCGAACTCTCGCCGAGTTCCACAACTCCCTTGGGGAGTTGAGAGTCATCGTCGTCGGGTACCATCCCCTGCCCGTGATCGTCCTCGGGGACTTCAATGCCAAAAACGTGGCTTGGGGTTCCCGGTATACGGACACACGGGGCAGGATGGTGGAGGACTGGGCTCTGGAGACGGGCCTGGTCGTCCTAAACCGGGGTTCTGTCCCCACGTGTGTGCGGATGCGGGGTGAATCAGTGGTGGACATCTCTTTCGCCAGCCCCGCTCTGTCGCCACGTGTCATCGACTGGCGCGTCATGGAGGGGGTGGAGACCTATTCCGATCACCGGTACATTCGGTTTGAGGTCTCCGCCCAGACGTCGGGCGCGCCGGTCCGACAGACCCCGAGTGGTCCGCGGTGGGCGCTGAAGCAGCTGGACCGGGAGCTCCTCCTGGAGGCCTCGATCGTGCAGGCCTGGGTGTCATCACCGGACAGGCCTGCCGACATCAATGACGAGGCGGAGTGGTTCCGGGAGGCCATGTCCGTAATATGCGACGTGGCAATGCCCCGGGTCCAGCCCGGAAGTGCTCGGCGCCAGGTGTACTGGTGGTCGCGTGAGCTGACCGCTCTACGCGCGGCGTGCGTTGATGCGCGCCACCGGTACTCCAGGCACCGCAGGCTCCGTATCCGCCCTCCGGATACGGAAGCCATTGAGGCGGAGCTGTACGAAGGGTACAGAGCGGCGAAGACCGCCCTCCGAGCGGAGATCGGGCGGGCCAGAGGAGTGGCCCGCGAGGAGTCGCTGGAGACTCTGAACAGAGATCCGTGGGGACGCCCATACAAATGGGTGCGAGATAAACTCCGCCCATGGGCTCCCCCGCTGACGCAGAGTCTCCGGCCCCAGCTCGTGGAGGACGTGGTGAGCGCTCTGTTCCCTTCGCGAGGGGAACACACTCCCCCGCCCATGGCTCCGCCTCCTGCGGTGCCCGGTGCGGACCATACCACTGACGACGACGATGAATCTCCGGAGGTGACCGAGGTAGATTTGAGAGTGGCGGTACGTAGGCTGAGTGCCAAAAATACCGCCCCAGGACCCGACGGCTTACCTGGAAAAGCCTGGGTTCTGGCCTTAGAGGCTCTCGGGCCTCGACTTAGGGGGCTCCTAAGCGCATGCTTGGAGAGAGGCCAGTTCCCACTTCGTTGGAAGACAGGGAAACTGGTCCTCATTAAGAAGCCGGGGCGCCCGGCGGACTCTCCGTCCGCCTACCGGCCCATCGTGCTGCTCGACGAGGTGGGCAAGCTCTTTGAAAGAGTAATTGCAGACCGCCTTGTCGGGCGGCTGGAGCGAGTGGGGCCGGATTTGGCGGACAGCCAGTTTGGTTTCCGCAAGGGGCGCTCTACGGTGGATGCCATCATGCGCGTTCGAGCCCTCACGACGGGGGATGCTGTTGCCCGGGGTGGGGTCGTCTTGGCGGTGTCTCTCGACATCGCCAATGCCTTCAACACCCTGCCCTGGAGTTGCATTAGGGAGGCACTCCGGTATCACCGGATGCCGACCTACCTCTGTCGAGTGGTCGAGGCCTATTTGACGGATAGGGCCGTCATCTACCCCGGTCACCACGGAGAGTGGAACCGGCGAGAGATGTCGTGCGGTGTCCCGCAGGGATCGGTCCTGGGGCCGCATCTGTGGGACATCGGCTACGACTGGGTGCTGCGCGCCGACCTCCCTAGCGGCGTCAGCGTGGTCTGCTACGCTGACGACACGCTGGTCCTGGTGCAGGGGAGGTCGCATGAGGCGGCGGCCGAACTAGCGACACGTTGGGTTGCGACAATCGTCGATAGGATCCGGCAACTGGGACTCGAGGTGGCCCTGCACAAGTCCGAGGCCATGTGTTTCTATGGTCCTCGGAACGCGCCACTGTCGGGTTCCCAGATAACGGCGGGAGGGGTTCACATCGGCGTCGAGTCGACGATGAAGTACCTGGGACTCGTCCTCGACAGCCGGTGGAACTTCGTGGAGCACTTCCGACGTTTGGCTCCCAAACTGGATAGGGCTGGGGCTGCTCTGAAGCGGCTTCTGCCCAACCTAGGGGGTCCAAACGCCTCCTGCCGGAGGCTTTACGCGGGGGTCGTGCGGTCCATGGCCCTTTACGGGGCACCAGTGTGGGCGCGTTCACTGAGGCTGCGACCGGCCCGGCGGTTGAACGCGTCCCAAAGGGTCATGGCCATCAGGCTGGTCCGGGGATACCGCACGGTCTCCCGTGAGGCGGCGAGCCTCCTTGCCGGACTACCGCCATGGGATCTGGAGGCGAAAGTCCTCGCGCAGATGTGGGAGTTGCGCGAGGAGGCGAAACGCCGGGGTGTAACTCCGCTGCCGCGAGAGATCGCGGCACAGCGGACAGAGCTCCGGCGGGATCTCATGGCGGCATGGAGTGTGCGATTGTCGCAACCCAGCGCTGGGCATGCCACAATTGCGGCGATAAGTCCCCTCTTTGAGGAGTGGCTTGAGAGGCGCCATGGCGTCCTCACCTTCCGCCTGACGCAGGTCCTCACCGGACACGGTTGTTTCGGGAGGTTCCTGTTCCGAATTAGGCGGGAGGAAACGCCCGGGTGTCACCACTGTGTGGATCGCCCGGAGGACACGGTGGAGCATACGGTGGAGGTCTGCCCGGCTTGGGCGGAGCACCGCCGTGTCCTCACGGAGGCGATCGGCGGCGACGATCTCTCGCGTCCGGCCCTGGTTCAGGCCATGGTTCGGCGCGAGAGTGCATGGGAGGCCGTCACCTCCTTCTGCGAAGCAGTTATGCTCGCGAAGGAGGAGGCGGGGCGCGCGAGGGAGATGCAAGCTGCACGCCCTCGCGGCCCTAGTCGCCGCAGGAGACGCCCCGGGCGTCGGGAGTCAAGAGCCGACTTCCGGCCACCGTAGGCGCGGGCCTGCGGACGGTGAGCAATGGGCAGCTCGCCGTCCGATCAGGACCAGGCCCGTGTCGACGGCGCGTTGTGTTCCACGCGCGCCTCAAAGAGATGTCAGCATCAACCGACGGGGTCGAAAGACCAATGCCTGCTGGGGTTGCGGGTTTGTCTGAAAGGGATATCGCGGCCCCGGCACACAGGCAACGGAAGGAACACGGGTGGGTTTTAGTCAGTAAAAGTCTGACACACCCTCTCGCTCTGCCCAGAGCGGGAGAAGTCATTTGATGATTTCCCATCCAAAAAAAAAAAAGGAGAACAGTATTTACAGCAAACCGTTATAACTTTGCATCCAGGTGACGCATTTTGAAGCTGTTTTCAGCTATTTTGATCTTAAATAGGTTCCGTCCTACTATCTGACTAATCTTAATTGACTTTTACACGAAAATATTTTTTCGTTTCAGGACATAGAAAAATTTTCAATATTTTTCTTTACGAAAAATTAAATTAATTTTTATCTCTAAATTTTCTCTCTTAAACCACATTTGTTTTAGTTTAAATAGATACTTACCTGCCTTACCTGTATTCTGGTGCGCGTTCCGCGTGCTCGAGTCCCGTTTGGTAGTCGTAATTCCCGGTTTTAACATACTTTTCGGTCGAAAAACCCGTTTTTTGACCAAAAGTCAAAATTTTTATTCAGCCTAAATTCCAGTAGCATCACAGAACGCTAGCCCGCGCGGAGACGCGTCTTTTGACACCTCGCACGTGCGCCTAGCCAACATAGAAATTCGAAATCTTTAAAATCAAGTAAATTCATATATAGTCGAAATCCACCTTAGGAGAACAGTATTTACAGCAAACCGTTATAACTTTGCATCCAGGTGACGCATTTTGAAGCTGTTTTCAGCTATTTTGATCTTAAATAGGTTCCGTCCTACTATCTGACTAATCTTAATTGACTTTTACACGAAAATATTTTTTCGTTTCAGGACATAGAAAAATTTTCAATATTTTTCTTTACGAAAAATTAAATTAATTTTTATCTCTAAATTTTCTCTCTTAAACCACATTTGTTTTAGTTTAAATAGATACTTACCTGCCTTACCTGTATTCTGGTGCGCGTTCCGCGTGCTCGAGTCCCGTTTGGTAGTCGTAATTCCCGGTTTTAACATACTTTTCGGTCGAAAAACCCGTTTTTTGACCAAAAGTCAAAAATTTTCTTCACCATAAATTCCAGTAACATCACAGAACGCTAGCCCGCGCGGAGACGCGTCTTTTGACACCTCGCACGTGCGCCTAGCCAACATAGAAATTCGAAATCTTTAAAATCAAGTAAATTCATATATAGTCGAAATCCACCTTAGGAGAACAGTATTTACAGCAAACCGTTATAACTTTGCATCCAGGTGACGCATTTTGAAGCTGTTTTCAGCTATTTTGATCTTAAATAGGTTCCGTCCTACTATCTGACTAATCTTAATTGACTTTTACACGAAAATATTTTTTCGTTTCAGGACATAGAAAAATTTTCAATATTTTTCTTTACGAAAAATTAAATTAATTTTTATCTCTAAATTTTCTCTCTTAAACCACATTTGTTTTAGTTTAAATAGATACTTACCTGCCTTACCTGTATTCTGGTGCGCGTTCCGCGTGCTCGAGTCCCGTTTGGTAGTCGTAATTCCCGGTTTTAACATACTTTTCGGTCGAAAAACCCGTTTTTTGACCAAAAGTCAAAATTTTTATTCAGCCTAAATTCCAGTAGCATCACAGAACGCTAGCCCGCGCGGAGACGCGTCTTTTGACACCTCGCACGTGCGCCTAGCCAACATAGAAATTCGAAATCTTTAAAATCAAGTAAATTCATATATAGTCGAAATCCACCTTAGGAGAACAGTATTTACAGCAAACCGTTATAACTTTGCATCCAGGTGACGCATTTTGAAGCTGTTTTCAGCTATTTTGATCTTAAATAGGTTCCGTCCTACTATCTGACTAATCTTAATTGACTTTTACACGAAAATATTTTTTCGTTTCAGGACATAGAAAAATTTTCAATATTTTTCTTTACGAAAAATTAAATTAATTTTTATCTCTAAATTTTCTCTCTTAAACCACATTTGTTTTAGTTTAAATAGATACTTACCTGCCTTACCTGTATTCTGGTGCGCGTTCCGCGTGCTCGAGTCCCGTTTGGTAGTCGTAATTCCCGGTTTTAACATACTTTTCGGTCGAAAAACCCGTTTTTTGACCAAAAGTCAAAAATTTTCTTCACCATAAATTCCAGTAGCATCACAGAACGCTAGCCCGCGCGGAGACGCGTCTTTTGACACCTCGCACGTGCGCCTAGCCAACATAGAAATTCGAAATCTTTAAAATCAAGTAAATTCATATATAGTCGAAATCCACCTTAGGAGAACAGTATTTACAGCAAACCGTTATAACTTTGCATCCAGGTGACGCATTTTGAAGCTGTTTTCAGCTATTTTGATCTTAAATAGGTTCCGTCCTACTATCTGACTAATCTTAATTGACTTTTACACGAAAATATTTTTTCGTTTCAGGACATAGAAAAATTTTCAATATTTTTCTTTACGAAAAATTAAATTAATTTTTATCTCTAAATTTTCTCTCTTAAACCACATTTGTTTTAGTTTAAATAGATACTTACCTGCCTTACCTGTATTCTGGTGCGCGTTCCGCGTGCTCGAGTCCCGTTTGGTAGTCGTAATTCCCGGTTTTAACATACTTTTCGGTCGAAAAACCCGTTTTTTGACCAAAAGTCAAAATTTTTATTCAGCCTAAATTCCAGTAGCATCACAGAACGCTAGCCCGCGCGGAGACGCGTCTTTTGACACCTCGCACGTGCGCCTAGCCAACATAGAAATTCGAAATCTTTAAAATCAAGTAAATTCATATATAGTCGAAATCCACCTTAGGAGAACAGTATTTACAGCAAACCGTTATAACTTTGCATCCAGGTGACGCATTTTGAAGCTGTTTTCAGCTATTTTGATCTTAAATAGGTTCCGTCCTACTATCTGACTAATCTTAATTGACTTTTACACGAAAATATTTTTTCGTTTCAGGACATAGAAAAATTTTCAATATTTTTCTTTACGAAAAATTAAATTAATTTTTATCTCTAAATTTTCTCTCTTAAACCACATTTGTTTTAGTTTAAATAGATACTTACCTGCCTTACCTGTATTCTGGTGCGCGTTCCGCGTGCTCGAGTCCCGTTTGGTAGTCGTAATTCCCGGTTTTAACATACTTTTCGGTCGAAAAACCCGTTTTTTGACCAAAAGTCAAAATTTTTATTCAGCCTAAATTCCAGTAGCATCACAGAACGCTAGCCCGCGCGGAGACGCGTCTTTTGACACCTCGCACGTGCGCCTAGCCAACATAGAAATTCGAAATCTTTAAAATCAAGTAAATTCATATATAGTCGAAATCCACCTTAGGAGAACAGTATTTACAGCAAACCGTTATAACTTTGCATCCAGGTGACGCATTTTGAAGCTGTTTTCAGCTATTTTGATCTTAAATAGGTTCCGTCCTACTATCTGACTAATCTTAATTGACTTTTACACGAAAATATTTTTTCGTTTCAGGACATAGAAAAATTTTCAATATTTTTCTTTACGAAAAATTAAATTAATTTTTATCTCTAAATTTTCTCTCTTAAACCACATTTGTTTTAGTTTAAATAGATACTTACCTGCCTTACCTGTATTCTGGTGCGCGTTCCGCGTGCTCGAGTCCCGTTTGGTAGTCGTAATTCCCGGTTTTAACATACTTTTCGGTCGAAAAACCCGTTTTTTGACCAAAAGTCAAAAATTTTCTTCACCATAAATTCCAGTAGCATCACAGAACGCTAGCCCGCGCGGAGACGCGTCTTTTGACACCTCGCACGTGCGCCTAGCCAACATAGAAATTCGAAATCTTTAAAATCAAGTAAATTCATATATAGTCGAAATCCACCTTAGGAGAACAGTATTTACAGCAAACCGTTATAACTTTGCATCCAGGTGACGCATTTTGAAGCTGTTTTCAGCTATTTTGATCTTAAATAGGTTCCGTCCTACTATCTGACTAATCTTAATTGACTTTTACACGAAAATATTTTTTCGTTTCAGGACATAGAAAAATTTTCAATATTTTTCTTTACGAAAAATTAAATTAATTTTTATCTCTAAATTTTCTCTCTTAAACCACATTTGTTTTAGTTTAAATAGATACTTACCTGCCTTACCTGTATTCTGGTGCGCGTTCCGCGTGCTCGAGTCCCGTTTGGTAGTCGTAATTCCCGGTTTTAACATACTTTTCGGTCGAAAAACCCGTTTTTTGACCAAAAGTCAAAATTTTTATTCAGCCTAAATTCCAGTAGCATCACAGAACGCTAGCCCGCGCGGAGACGCGTCTTTTGACACCTCGCACGTGCGCCTAGCCAACATAGAAATTCGAAATCTTTAAAATCAAGTAAATTCATATATAGTCGAAATCCACCTTAGGAGAACAGTATTTACAGCAAACCGTTATAACTTTGCATCCAGGTGACGCATTTTGAAGCTGTTTTCAGCTATTTTGATCTTAAATAGGTTCCGTCCTACTATCTGACTAATCTTAATTGACTTTTACACGAAAATATTTTTTCGTTTCAGGACATAGAAAAATTTTCAATATTTTTCTTTACGAAAAATTAAATTAATTTTTATCTCTAAATTTTCTCTCTTAAACCACATTTGTTTTAGTTTAAATAGATACTTACCTGCCTTACCTGTATTCTGGTGCGCGTTCCGCGTGCTCGAGTCCCGTTTGGTAGTCGTAATTCCCGGTTTTAACATACTTTTCGGTCGAAAAACCCGTTTTTTGACCAAAAGTCAAAATTTTTATTCAGCCTAAATTCCAGTAGCATCACAGAACGCTAGCCCGCGCGGAGACGCGTCTTTTGACACCTCGCACGTGCGCCTAGCCAACATAGAAATTCGAAATCTTTAAAATCAAGTAAATTCATATATAGTCGAAATCCACCTTAGGAGAACAGTATTTACAGCAAACCGTTATAACTTTGCATCCAGGTGACGCATTTTGAAGCTGTTTTCAGCTATTTTGATCTTAAATAGGTTCCGTCCTACTATCTGACTAATCTTAATTGACTTTTACACGAAAATATTTTTTCGTTTCAGGACATAGAAAAATTTTCAATATTTTTCTTTACGAAAAATTAAATTAATTTTTATCTCTAAATTTTCTCTCTTAAACCACATTTGTTTTAGTTTAAATAGATACTTACCTGCCTTACCTGTATTCTGGTGCGCGTTCCGCGTGCTCGAGTCCCGTTTGGTAGTCGTAATTCCCGGTTTTAACATACTTTTCGGTCGAAAAACCCGTTTTTTGACCAAAAGTCAAAATTTTTATTCAGCCTAAATTCCAGTAGCATCACAGAACGCTAGCCCGCGCGGAGACGCGTCTTTTGACACCTCGCACGTGCGCCTAGCCAACATAGAAATTCGAAAAATTGCCCTCCCACCCACCCTTTACTCACTAGCCAGGTGAACTTTTCGGTTTTGCCAAAAAAAATTAAATTTTGTTTCTGTTTTTAATTTTGTCTTATAGATCAATTTTACTCCATTTAATTAAGACCAGGCACAAACCAACGTGTTCAAACGCTTCATTGACGGAGTCCTATATTTTTAGTACCTTTATTGACCTTACGGTCGTGCGGCCGTAGGACAAGTTTATTTTATTTTATTATAGGATAATTTTTGTGTTTGTCCCCCCTTTACAGGGACCCAAAATCATCGCCAGTGTCCTCTGACTGGTTGTGTATGAACATCACCTTCACGCAAACTACCAACATGTTTCGTACACCGGCCAAAGACGCGAGCTCGTCGGGCCCCGGTGCCTCGCCGCGTTCAACAGAGAAGGCTGGACCCTCGCTTCCTTGTGTGAGGCGTAGCATCGGGGAATGGGAGGCCGGGAAAGCCGAGCTCCAGGCCAAGTCCCCAGCCAACCCAAAGCGCGACGCCACACCAACTTCCTCTCAGAAAACTACCAGCACTCTGGAGACGCGCCGAGTACTGGCGGATACCGCAAATCCGTCAAAAAATTCTAAAACCGTCTACCCCAACATCACAGCGGAGGCGAGAGCTTGTCTAAATAAAGCTAAGCTTCATTTGGTCAGCTCTCGCAACCTCAAGACGGAGATTAAGACGGCGGTGCTCGACGCCATAAACCGACTGTATGAGCTGGTTAAGGAGTCAGAGAGAAATAAAGTCCCTGTTGCAACCGCGCCCGCGGTCATACCGGTAGCCACACCGATAGCCGCGTCATTGAAGCTCACCACAGATGAACCGACACAGTTGATGAAGAGCCTGGTAGCAGACCTCAAAGAACACAAGCAGGCATTGGAGGAGTGCCAACAACACACCCGGGCTCTGTCGGAGCAACTCAAGCTGGTCCCTTGCTACGTCGCAGGCCAAGGCCCAACCTTCGCGGAAATAGCCGCCGGCCCTAAACAGCACATCCAAGAGCCTCTTCACTCGGTGGTCGTATCATCGCTCAATGATCAGGACACCGGTGAAGAGGTTATTGAGAAGCTAAGGACGGCGGTCGATGCCCGAAATGAGGGCACGAGGGTGGAACGGCTGCGCAAGGCGAGGGACCAAAAGGTGGTAGTCGGTTTCAGAACCAGGGAAGAGATGACAAAAGTCACCGAACGAATAAGGAAGAAGGGTAATCTGGTGGTAGAGGAGGTAAAAAATAAAGATCCGCTCGTCATTATCAAGGACGTCCTCTCCTGCCACACAGATGACGAGATAACCCAATCCCTGCTGCGGCAAAACTGCCACCTGATCGGGGACATACCTGCGGAGGATCGTAGGTTGGGGGTGAAGTACCGTCGTAGGACGAGGAACCCCCACATGTGTCACGTCATCCTGCAGGTGTCCCCTACAGTGTGGCAGAGGCTGACGATGGCGGGTCGTGTGCACATTGACCTACAGCGAGTGCGGGTGCAGGACCAGTCACCACTGGTGCAGTGCACTCGCTGTCTGCGCTTCGGCCACAGCCGAAAATTGTGCACGCAGCCCGCCGACCTCTGCATCCACTGCGGTGACCCGCACATGCGAGCAGACTGCCCATCACGTCTGGCAGCGGAGGCGCCGAAGTGCCACAATTGTGTATTGGCCAAAATAGAAAAGACCGACCACAATGCCTTCGACAGCGCGTGCCCGATACGCGTGAAATGGGACGCGTTGGCACGCCTGTCAGTAGCATACTGCTAAAGGTGTCCCTGCGACCACCACCGAGTACAAAATGATCCAGGCCAACCTGCAACGGAGTCAGCTTGCAACAAACGAGCTCTTGATAGAAGCTGACGAGCGTAGGTTCGCTGTTGCAATGCTCCAGGAGCCTTACGTGGGTGGGGTGAGAAGGATGAAGAGTTACCGGGGCGTAAGGGTCTTCCAGAGCTCTGAGGGAGGAGAAGGGACTGTAAAGGCGGCAATAGCCGTCTTCGACAAAGATCTAGACATCTTACAGTACCCGCAACTCACCACAAACAACATCGTTGTGGTGGGAGTCCGAACCAGAGCCTGGACGATCACGCTGGTGTCCTTCTACTTCGAACCGGACAAGCCCATGGAGCCATACCTGGAGCATCTAAAAAGGATAGAGCGAGAGATAGCCTTCAACAGGTTGGTTATTGGAGGAGACGCAAACGCGAAAAGTACTTGGTGGGGAAGCAGCAACGAAGACCTAAGGGGCGAGCAGATGTGTGGAACACTGGGGGAATTGGGGCTGCAGATTCTTAACGCCGGAGACATCCCGACTTTCGATACCGTGAGAGGTGGGGTGAGGTACAGCAGCCACGTGGACGTGACGGCCTGTTCGGCGGACATGCTCGACCTGGTTGACGACTGGCGGATCGAGGAGGGTCTCACGAGTTCCGACCACAACGGCATAGCCTTCAGCATACATCTACAAAAATCAAAAGGACTTGCAATAGAACGGACCACCAGGGTATACAACACCAAAAAAGCTAACTGGAGGCAGTTTCATGAGAAACTGTCTCAAATTATGCAGGACAGAAAGTTAACCCTGGTGGATTTGTCAAACATACACAACATAGATCAGGTAGAAAAAACAATAAGCACATACACACAAGCAATTACCGACACATGCAGAGACACTATACCACACAAAAACAATAAAGAAATACTCACCATGCCGTGGTGGTCTGAGGAACTCGCGGGGATGAAGAGGCTAGTCGCCAACAAGAAGGTCAGAGTCAGGAGCGCAGCGCCGGTCCGAAGAGCGATGGTGGTCAGCTTGTACCTGAAAGCAAAGGAAGAGTATGAGGCAGCAGTGGTGAAAGCTCAAGCGGAGAGCTGGAAGGAGTTCTGCGGGAAACAGGACAGAGAAGGGGTCTGGGAAGGGATTTACAGGGTGATGGGAAGAGTAGCAAAAAGAGAGGAAGATCTGCCTCTGCAGGTGGAAGGGGTGACACTTGACGCAAAAGGCTCAGTGAGGCTGTTGGCTGAGACGTTCTATCCCGAGGACCGAGAGGAAGACGACAACATAGATCATCGCCAAACCCGAGAACTGGCAGAGGTGGTAAACGCATGGAGTCATGATGAACGACATGACCCACCGTTTACCCAAAGCGAGCTTAGCAGATCTATGATGTCGTTCAACCCTAAAAAGGCCCCGGGAGCCGACGGCTTCACGGCTGACATCTGCTCTCAGGCCATAAATTGTGACCTTGACTACTTCCTGGCACTGCTAAACAAATGCCTGGCGCACCACCACTTCCCGAAGATCTGGAAGGAGGCTACGGTGGTTGTGCTCAGAAAGCCAGGCAAAGACTCGTACACCGTACCAAAGTCGTACAGGCCGATTGGGCTCTTGCCTGTCCTTGGGAAAGTGTACGAAAAGATGCTGGTTGCTCGTCTCAAGTTCTACTTGCTGCCCAGGATCAGTACTCGCCAATACGGCTTTATGCCCCAAAAAAGCACTGAAGACTCCCTCTTTACCCTCGTGCAGTACATCCGCGAAAAGTTGGCACTGAAGAAGATTGTCACGCTTGTGTCTCTGGATATCGAGGGAGCATTCGACAGTGCGTGGTGGCCCGCTATTAAGGTACGATTGGCTGAGGAAAAGTGTCCTGTAAACTTGAGACGGGTAGTCAGCAGCTATCTCAGTGACAGGGTGGTCACCGTGAGGTACGCGGGGGAGGAGAGCAGGAGACAGACCGGCAAAGGGTGCGTCCAGGGATCCATAGGGGGTCCAATACTCTGGAATCTGCTCCTCGACCCGCTCCTGAAACAACTGGAGAGTAGGGGCGACTACTGCCAGGCATTTGCCGACGACGTAGTGTTGGTGTTTTGCGGCGATACGGCACACGGAATCGAGGGACAAGCCAATGCCGCTCTCGAACATGTTCGTGCGTGGGGTGTCAGAAATCGGCTAAAATTCGCACCGCACAAAACTTGTGCGATGGTGCTAACGCGGAGGCTGAAGTATGACATACCGCGCCTGAGCATGGGGGGGATCGACATTGGAATGTCCCAAGATATTAAAATATTAGGGCTCGTTATAGATGCCAAACTCACCTTCAACAAACACATAGCTATCGCCTGTAAGAAGGCGATAGCAATGTACAAGCAGCTGGCCAGGGCAGCCCGGGTCAGTTGGGGTTTGCACCCGGAGGTGATAAGGGCTATATACACCGCAGCAGTAGAGCCGACTGTGCTGTACGCCGCAAGCGCATGGGCACCAGCTGCTAACAAACTGGGGGTCCAAAAGCAGTTAAACGTCGTCCAGAGAGGGTTTGCCCAGAAGCTGTGCAGAGCCTACCGCACAGTCTCCCTGAACTCGGCACTGGTTCTGGCTGGGATACTCCCACTCGACCTCCGTATCCGGGAAGCGGCTGCGCTCTACGGAGCCAAGAGGGGAGTGCCCCAGCCCATACTGGGAGACAGGGAGGTTGAGCGGATGGCCTTGGCGATAGAAGCCCCACACCCTGCGGAGCAAATGACACTGGAGTTTGGAAGCCTGGTAGACGAGGAACACTACGACAACCACAGCGACTTCGATGTGCGCATCTTCACCGACGGCAGCAAGATTGAGGGCAAAGTCGGAGCGGCGCTATCGTTGTGGAATAGAACCACCGAAACAAAGGCCCTCAAGCTTGCTTTGCCGTCCTACTGCACCGTCTATCAGGCTGAACTCTTGGCTCTGCAAAGAGCGCTAAGGGAAGTGCTCAAACGCAGGGAAACCACGTTCGGCATCTTCAGCGACTCTATGGCGGCTCTTCAGTCGGTGATCAACGTAAGTTCCCCCCACCCCTTGGCCGTGGAAACCAGAGACACCATACGACACTGTAAGCTCCAGAACAAGAGTGTCTCCTTGTTCTGGATCAAGGCCCACGCAGGTTTGGAGGGAAACGAGAGAGCCGACCAGCTCGCGAAGGAAGCCGCCCTGGGGTCGAAGAAGAAGCCGGATTACGACCTGTGTCCCGTATCATTCGTCAAGCGAAGAATCCGGTCGGAGACGCTTGACGAATGGAACGAGAGATATAGGTCGGGTGACACAGCCTCAGGCACTAAATACTTCTTCCCTGACGTGGTGGTAGCGTACGGTGTGGTACGGAAGATGGCCCCCACGAGCTTAACCACGCAAATCCTGACGGGACACGGTGGGTTCTCTGCATACCTGAAACGCTTCAAGTGTAAAGAGAATCCATCGTGCGCCTGTGAGCCCGACGTGGAGGAAACCGTACTGCACATACTGCTCGAATGCCCGATCACCGCAAAAATGCGATTTGAAACAGAGCAGGAACTTGGAGTCGCACTGGTTGCCCAGAATCTACCAACTCTAATTGAAGGGAAAAAGAGAATAGCGTTTTTAAATTATTGCAGCAAAATAGCAAGCTTAGTAGTATTAAGAAATAAAGTAGTTTAAGAAAATATATGATACTTAATATATAATGAGTATATAGGTAAAGTATCATAATAACAATGAATAGAAGAAAAAATAAATAAATAAATAAATGTATAAAGCAATTTAAATATATAATTATGAGATTTGGTATAGTTAACCTTACAAATAGGAAAATATAAGTAGTACATATACATAGCATAGATATAATGATGTAGAGTAAAATAGTATTGATAGAAAAATTGTGTTTTAAGTTTGTGGCTGTCTAGCAGAAGAAATTCTCCGTGTGTGTTTGTTGTACAAATGTAATTTATTGTAAAATCATATTCTTTAAAAAGCAGAAAAAGGGCTCTGATCATGTCAGAGGGACACTGAGCAAAGGCAGGAGTGGGTTTTAGCCGGTAAGAGTCCGGCACTGCCCAGACTGGGTCACCTGTGACGCAGTCTGGGCGTCCATGAGGATTTCCCACTCCTGCCAAAAAAAAAAAAAAAAAAAAAAAAAAAAAAAAAAAAAAAAAAAAAAAAAACCTAACCTAACCTAACCTAACCTAACCTAACCTAACCTAACCTAACCTAACCTAACCTAACCTAACCTAACCTAACCTAACCTAACCTAACCTAACCTAACCTAACCTAACCTAACCTAACCTAACCTAACCTAACCTAACCTAACCTAACCTAACCTAACCTAACCTAACCTAACCTAACCGTTATAACTTTGCATCCAGGTGACGCATTTTGAAGCTGTTTTCAGCTATTTTGATCATAAACAGGTTCCGTCCTACTATCTGACTAATTTTAATTGACTTTTACGCGAAAATATTTTTTCGTTTCAGGACATAGAAAAATTTTCAATATTTTTCTTTACGAAAAATTAAATTAATTTTCATCTTAAAATTTCTCTGCAAAACCACATTTGTTTTAGTTTAAATAGATACTTGCCTGCCTTACCTGTATTCTGGTGCGCGTTCCGCGTGCTCGAGTCCCGTTTGGTGGTCGTAGTTCCCGGTTTTAACATACTTTTCGGTCGAAAAACCCGTTTTTTGACCAAAAGTCAAAAATTTTCTTCAGCATAAATTCCAGTAATATCACAGAACGCTAGCCCGCGCGGAGACGCGTCTTTTGACACCTCGCACGTGCGCCTAGCCAACATAGAAATTTGAAATCTTTTAATTCAATTAAATTCTTATATAGTCGAAATCCACCTTAGGAGAACAGTATTTACAGCAAACCGTTATAACTTTGCATCCAGGTGACGCATTTTGAAGCTGTTTTCAGCTATTTTGATCATAAACAGGTTCCGTCCTACTATCTGACTAATTTTAATTGACTTTTACGCGAAAATATTTTTTCGTTTCAGGACATAGAAAAATTTTCAATATTTTTCTTTACGAAAAATTAAATTAATTTTCATCTTAAAATTTCTCTGCAAAACCACATTTGTTTTAGTTTAAATAGATACTTGCCTGCCTTACCTGTATTCTGGTGCGCGTTCCGCGTGCTCGAGTCCCGTTTGGTGGTCGTAGTTCCCGGTTTTAACATACTTTTCGGTCGAAAAACCCGTTTTTTGACCAAAAGTCAAAAATTTTCTTCACCATAAATTCCAGTAACATCACAGAACGCTAGCCCGCGCGGAGACGCGTCTTTTGACACCTCGCACGTGCGCCTAGCCAACATAGAAATTTGAAATCTTTTAATTCAATTAAATTCTTATATAGTCGAAATCCACCTTAGGAGAACAGTATTTACAGCAAACCGTTATAACTTTGCATCCAGGTGACGCATTTTGAAGCTGTTTTCAGCTATTTTGATCATAAACAGGTTCCGTCCTACTATCTGACTAATTTTAATTGACTTTTACGCGAAAATATTTTTTCGTTTCAGGACATAGAAAAATTTTCAATATTTTTCTTTACGAAAAATTAAATTAATTTTCATCTTAAAATTTCTCTGCAAAACCACATTTGTTTTAGTTTAAATAGATACTTGCCTGCCTTACCTGTATTCTGGTGCGCGTTCCGCGTGCTCGAGTCCCGTTTGGTGGTCGTAGTTCCCGGTTTTAACATACTTTTCGGTCGAAAAACCCGTTTTTTGACCAAAAGTCAAAAATTTTCTTCACCATAAATTCCAGTAACATCACAGAACGCTAGCCCGCGCGGAGACGCGTCTTTTGACACCTCGCACGTGCGCCTAGCCAACATAGAAATTTGAAATCTTTTAATTCAATTAAATTCTTATATAGTCGAAATCCACCTTAGGAGAACAGTATTTGGGGTGCGAGCAGAAAACCTCCCCGTGTGCCTGATGCCTGCTGGTCCCTTATGGATACGTCCGAGGGGAAGAGCAGTCGTTGGGCCGGTGCACTCTGGGCATGGACAATACACTCTTCGAAAAAGGTAGCGGAGTTTTTCGGAGAGGGTATTGTTTATGGCGAATTTCTGCGAGGAGGAGAGCGGTACGTTCCTCCAGGGTGGATGGTGGCCTACTCCCCCCTCTGCTTACAGAGGGACGGTCGAGTGGGCGAGGTTAGGACCTGGAGGTCCGTAGAGGAGGGATCTCCATGTTGGAGAAGCAGGGGCGGGGCTCGTTGTGCACTCACCCTGCCAACGAGCTGGCAGCGGGAGAACTTATTCTCCTGACTGTACCCGTCGATATCGTAATCCGGAAAGAGTTCACGGTCATGTTTTGTGACTCGGAACGGGACGAGGATCTTGGCTTAACCGCCCGGATCGCGAGGATGTAAACCTCTATAAAAAATTCCTCTAATACCAAGTTTTGGTGCGTGGCGAGGGTATGGATGGCTGAGGAGTAGTGCCATCTGTGACTTTTAGTTGCAGGTGGTGCATCAGTCGTTAGCGCACCCCCAGCCGGGGACCAGTGGAATCCTTGGGTTGGGTTACAAATGTACACTTACCTAGGGACAGGGGGTAACCCTAGGAATGACGTTTTATATCCCCCACACTCGTGGGATCAAGTATGACGAAACCAAAAACAAAAAACAAAATAAAAAGCGTAGAGATGGTGAGTGATTCGGGGTCGGAATCCGACTCCGCATCTGGCGCGAAGGGCTCTTCTGAGAGCCCGGAGCGCGTTGAGACGGGGGCCGCAAAGAAGAGCGACTTCTTCAAGCGGTCCAAACCAGAGGGGTCGTCCTCTGACGGCGAGCTAAATGCGGCTCGCAAAAAACTGATAAAGCGGGGCGGGCCTCGGGAACGGGGTGTGGCCAGAAGGCTCACTACCCCGTAGGACAGCGAGCCGAACAGAGGCTCTGAGTCCTCGGGCGGTGAGCCGGACGCCGCTGGCAGCTCCGAGCTGAAGGAGGCGGCCAGCAGCTTCGAGGAGGTCGTGGCAACAGCCATCCGGGCTGTGGGCTTGAAGAGGATTCAGTCCTCTAAAGACAAGGCCATGCCCGCTGCCACGGCCTCCATAATGGCGGCAGCGAAGGCCCTTCAGGTCGGGCCTCCATCGGACGCACTGTCCGAGATGCGGGCGGAGGTCGGCCGCTTGACGGCCACTATCGAGCTTCTCCGAAAGGAGAACGAGGAGCTCCGAGCGGACCTGGCCCGGCTTCGAGGAGCTGGCCCCCGGGAGGTGCCCCAGGGGGGAGCGATGCAGTCGCAGGCGGAGGACCGGGTTTTGACCCTGGTACG
Organism: Agrochola lota; assembly: GCA_947364205.1. Taxonomy (NCBI): domain Eukaryota; kingdom Metazoa; phylum Arthropoda; class Insecta; order Lepidoptera; family Noctuidae; genus Agrochola; species Agrochola lota. Next base: position 42,403 of record OX376246.1, read on the forward strand.
GCAGGAGCTGGCCGCACTCAGCAGCCGGTTTTCCGTGATGGAGGGCATTGTCCTGCGCCCTCCGCTAGCGGCGAGCAGGCCGGCAACTTTTGCCGCCACCGTGGCTACTCCGGCCACGCCTGCGGCCAAGCTTGCGGCCAAGTCCGCGGCCAAGCCAGCGGCCAAGCCCGCGGCTAAGCCAGCGGCCAAGCCCGCGGCTAAGCCAGCGGCCAAGTCCGCGGCCAAGCCGGCGCCTCCGGCGAAAGTTGCGCCGTCCAAGCCCACAAAGGGCGGGACGGCTGCGCGAAAGGGGACCCCAGCTGTGGCGGCAGGACGGTCGCCCCCGGCCCCGCCTCTTAATTCCTCTCTGGCCGACGCCGAATGGCAAGTAGCCGGGGAGAAAAGGCAGGCGGGAAAAGCCAAAAGGGCGGCCAATCGGAAGGAGAGGCAGCAGCAGCGCAAAAAGCGAAGCGCCGCGGCTAGGCTTCGCGCCCCGAAATCCGCAGCTGTAGTAATCACACTACAGCCGGAAGCGGAGAAGAAGGGCGTGACCTACCGTCAGGTGCTCGCTAAGGCGTGGGCGGCAGTGAACCTGGAGGAGATCGGCGTCGCCGATGGCTTCCGGATGAAGGTCACTGCGACGGGGGCTCGGATGCTGGAGATCCCCGGTGCGGCCAGCGGCCCGACCGCGGACGCCCTGGCCGAAAGGCTCAGGGCGTCCTTCAATGCGGAGGAGGCCCGAGTCTCCAGGCCCACCAAGTGCGCTGACATGCGCATCCTGGGCCTGGACGACTGCGTGACGGCGGAAGATGTTGTGGCCGCCGTGGCTAGGACCGGAGGGTGCTCTGCCGAGCAGGTGAGGGCAGGCACTATCCGTCCTGACAACACGGGCATGCAAACCATAACGGTGAGCTGCCCCGTGTCGGCGGCCCAAAAGATAGCCGGGGAGGGCCAAAGGCTCCGGGTGGGCTGGGTATCCGCGCAGGTGAAACTGCTGGAACCCAGACCACTGAGGTGCTTCCGCTGCCGGGTGGGGCACCATGTAGGAGCGCAGTGCACCTCGGAGGTGGACCGCAGCGAGGAATGCTTCCGCTGTGGTCGGCCCGGTCACAAGGCCGGCTCGTGCAATGCCACGCCGCACTGTTATGCGTGTGCGGCGGCTGGCAAGCCGGCCGATCACCGGGCCGGGAGCAAGGCCTGCGCTCCACCTGCCAAATCCAGGGGCAGGGGCAAGCCTTCCGCCACTGCCGTCACCGCCGCAGCCGCCACCGTTGCCGCTGCCGTTGCCGCCTCTACTGGCGCCGTCGTCGCCGCTAGCACCGCGGCAGGGCCATCACAGGGGGCCCGGGAGGAGGCTGAAATGGATTGCCATTGATGGCCCCATTACGCCTACTTCAGGCGAACATCAACCACTGCGCCGCCGCTCAGGATCTGTTGCTCCAGAGCATGGCGCAGTGGTCGATTAACATCGCCGTGGTCGCTGAGCCGTACTTTGTCCCGCCCAGGGATGACTGGGTGGAGGACCTGAGCGGCTCAGTGACCATAATTTCGTCGGCCGCCGCCGGTACCACGTCCCTCGAGGCCGTCAAGAGGGGACCGGGTTGCGTGGCAGCACGGTTCGGGGAGATTGTCGTGGCAGGAGCGTACTTCTCCCCGAGCCGAACTCTCGCCGAGTTCCACAACTCCCTTGGGGAGTTGAGATCCGTCGTCGTCGGGTACCATCCCCTGCCCGTGATCGTCCTCGGGGACTTCAATGCCAAAAACGTGGCTTGGGGTTCCCGGTATACGGACACACGGGGCAGGATGGTGGAGGACTGGGCTCTGGAGACGGGCCTGGTCGTCCTAAACCGGGGTTCTGTCCCCACGTGTGTGCGGATGCGGGGTGAATCAGTGGTGGACATCTCGTTCGCCAGCCCCGCTCTGTCGCCGCGTGTCATCGACTGGCGCGTCATGGAGGGGGTGGAGACCTATTCCGATCACCGGTACATTCGGTTTGAGGTCTCCGCCCAGACGTCGGGCGCGCCGGTCCGACAGACCCCGAGTGGTCCGCGGTGGGCGCTGAAGCAGCTGGACCGGGAGCTCCTCCTGGAGGCCTCGATCGTGCAGGCCTGGGTGTCATCACCGGACAGGCCTGCCGACATCAATGACGAGGCGGAGTGGTTCCGGGAGGCCATGTCCGTAATATGTGACGTGGCAATGCCCCGGGTCCAGCCCGGAAGTGCTCGGCGCCAGGTGTACTGGTGGTCGCGTGAGCTGACCGCTCTACGCGCGGCGTGCGTTGATGCGCGCCACCGGTACTCCAGGCACCGCAGGCTCCGTATCCGCCCTCCGGATACGGAAGCCATTGAGGCGGAGCTGTACGAAGGGTACAGAGCGGCGAAGACCGCCCTCCGAGCGGAGATCGCGCGGGCCAGAGGAGTGGCCCGCGAGGAGTCGCTGGAGACTCTGAACAGAGATCCGTGGGGACGCCCATACAAATGGGTGCGAGATAAACTCCGCCCATGGGCTCCCCCGCTGACGCAGAGTCTCCGGCCCCAGCTCGTGGAGGACGTGGTGAGCGCTCTGTTCCCTTCGCGAGGGGAACACACTCCCCCGCCCATGGCTCCGCCTCCTGCGGTGCCCGATGCGGACCACACCACTGACGACGACGATGAACCTCCGGAGGTGACCGAGGTAGATTTGAGAGTGGCGGTACGTAGGCTGAGTGCCAAAAATACCGCCCCAGGACCCGACGGCTTACCTGGAAAAGCCTGGGTTCTGGCCTTAGAGGCTCTCGGGCCTCGACTTAGGGGGCTCCTAAGCGCATGCTTGGAGAGAGGCCAGTTCCCACTTCGTTGGAAGACAGGGAAACTGGTCCTCATTAAGAAGCCGGGGCGCCCGGCGGACTCTCCGTCCGCTTACCGGCCCATCGTGCTGCTCGACGAGGTGGGCAAGCTCTTTGAAAGAGTAATTGCAGACCGCCTTGTCGGGCGGCTGGAGCGAGTGGGGCCGGATTTGGCGGACAGCCAGTTTGGTTTCCGCAAGGGGCGCTCTACGGTGGATGCCATCATGCGCGTTCGAGCCCTCACGACGGGGGATGCTGTTGCCCGGGGTGGGGTCGTCTTGGCGGTGTCTCTCGACATCGCCAATGCCTTCAACACCCTGCCCTGGAGTTGCATTAGGGAGGCACTCCGGTATCACCGGATGCCGACCTACCTCTGTCGAGTGGTCGAGGCCTATTTGACGGACAGGGCCGTCATCTACCCCGGTCACCACGGAGAGTGGAACCGGCGAGAGATGTCGTGCGGTGTCCCGCAGGGATCGGTCCTGGGGCCGCATCTGTGGGACATCGGCTACGACTGGGTGCTGCGCGCCGACCTCCCTAGCGGCGTCAGCGTGGTCTGCTACGCTGACGACACGCTGGTCCTGGTGCAGGGGAGGTCGCATGAGGCGGCGGCCGAACTAGCGACACGTTGGGTTGCGACAATCGTCGATAGGATCCGGCAACTGGGACTCGAGGTGGCCTTGCACAAGTCCGAGGCCATGTGTTTCTATGGTCCTCGGAACGCGCCACTGTCGGGTTCCCAGATAACGGCGGGAGGGGTTCACATCGGCGTCGAGTCGACGATGAAGTACCTGGGACTCGTCCTCGACAGCCGGTGGAACTTCGTGGAGCACTTCCGACGTTTGGCTCCCAAACTGGATAGGGCTGGGGCTGCTCTGAAGCGGCTTCTGCCCAACCTAGGGGGTCCAAACGCCTCCTGCCGGAGGCTTTACGCGGGGGTCGTGCGGTCCATGGCCCTTTACGGGGCACCGGTGTGGGCGCGTTCACTGAGGCTGCGACCGGCCCAGCGGTTGAACGCGTCCCAAAGGGTCATGGCCATCAGGCTGGTCCGGGGATACCGCACGGTCTCCCGTGAGGCGGCGAGCCTCCTTGCCGGACTACCGCCATGGGATCTGGAGGCGAAAGTCCTCGCGCAGATGTGGGAGTTGCGCGAGGAGGCGAAACGCCGGGGTGTAACTCCGCTGCCGCGAGAGATCGCGGCACAGCGGACAGAGCTCCGGCGGGATCTCATGGCGGCATGGAGTGTGCGATTGTCGCAACCCAGCGCTGGGCACGCCACAATTGCGGCGATAAGTCCCCTCTTTGAGGAGTGGCTTGAGAGGCGCCATGGCGTCCTCACCTTCCGCCTGACGCAGGTCCTCACCGGACACGGTTGTTTCGGGAGGTTCCTGTTCCGAATTAGGCGGGAGGAAACGCCCGGGTGTCACCACTGTGTGGATCGCCCGGAGGACACGGTGGAGCATACGGTGGAGGTCTGCCCGGCTTGGGCGGAGCACCGCCGTGTCCTCACGGAGGCGATCGGCGGCGGCGATCTCTCGCGTCCGGCCCTGGTTCAGGCCATGGTTCGGCGCGAGAGTGCATGGGAGGCCGTCACCTCCTTCTGCGAAGCAGTTATGCTCGCGAAGGAGGAGGCGGGGCGCGCGAGGGAGATGCAAGCTGCACGCCCTCGCGGCCCTAGTCGCCGCAGGAGACGCCCCGGGCGTCGGGAGTCAAGAGCTGACTTCCGGCCACCGTAGGCGCGGGCCTGCGGACGGTGAGCAATGGGCAGCTCGCCGTCCGATCAGGACCAGGCCCGTGTCGACGGCGCGTTGTGTTCCACGCGCGCCTCAAAGAGATGTCAGCATCAACCGACGGGGTCGAAAGACCAATGCCTGCTGGGGTTGCGGGTTTGTCTGAAAGGGATATCGCGGCCCCGGCACACAGGCAACGGAAGGAACACGGGTGGGTTTTAGTCAGTAAAAGTCTGACACACCCTCTCGCTCTGCCCAGAGCGGGAGAAGTCATTTGATGATTTCCCATCCAAAAAAAAAAAAAAAAAAAAAGGAGAACAGTATTTACAGCAAACCGTTATAACTTTGCATCCAGGTGACGCATTTTGAAGCTGTTTTCAGCTATTTTGATCATAAACAGGTTCCGTCCTACTATCTGACTAATTTTAATTGACTTTTACGCGAAAATATTTTTTCGTTTCAGGACATAGAAAAATTTTCAATATTTTTCTTTACGAAAAATTAAATTAATTTTCATCTTAAAATTTCTCTGCAAAACCACATTTGTTTTAGTTTAAATAGATACTTGCCTGCCTTACCTGTATTCTGGTGCGCGTTCCGCGTGCTCGAGTCCCGTTTGGTGGTCGTAGTTCCCGGTTTTAACATACTTTTCGGTCGAAAAACCCGTTTTTTGACCAAAAGTCAAAAATTTTCTTCACCATAAATTCCAGTAACATCACAGAACGCTAGCCCGCGCGGAGACGCGTCTTTTGACACCTCGCACGTGCGCCTAGCCAACATAGAAATTTGAAATCTTTTAATTCAATTAAATTCTTATATAGTCGAAATCCACCTTAGGAGAACAGTATTTACAGCAAACCGTTATAACTTTGCATCCAGGTGACGCATTTTGAAGCTGTTTTCAGCTATTTTGATCATAAACAGGTTCCGTCCTACTATCTGACTAATTTTAATTGACTTTTACGCGAAAATATTTTTTCGTTTCAGGACATAGAAAAATTTTCAATATTTTTCTTTACGAAAAATTAAATTAATTTTCATCTTAAAATTTCTCTGCAAAACCACATTTGTTTTAGTTTAAATAGATACTTGCCTGCCTTACCTGTATTCTGGTGCGCGTTCCGCGTGCTCGAGTCCCGTTTGGTGGTCGTAGTTCCCGGTTTTAACATACTTTTCGGTCGAAAAACCCGTTTTTTGACCAAAAGTCAAAAATTTTCTTCACCATAAATTCCAGTAACATCACAGAACGCTAGCCCGCGCGGAGACGCGTCTTTTGACACCTCGCACGTGCGCCTAGCCAACATAGAAATTTGAAATCTTTTAATTCAATTAAATTCTTATATAGTCGAAATCCACCTTAGGAGAACAGTATTTACAGCAAACCGTTATAACTTTGCATCCAGGTGACGCATTTTGAAGCTGTTTTCAGCTATTTTGATCATAAACAGGTTCCGTCCTACTATCTGACTAATTTTAATTGACTTTTACGCGAAAATATTTTTTCGTTTCAGGACATAGAAAAATTTTCAATATTTTTCTTTACGAAAAATTAAATTAATTTTCATCTTAAAATTTCTCTGCAAAACCACATTTGTTTTAGTTTAAATAGATACTTGCCTGCCTTACCTGTATTCTGGTGCGCGTTCCGCGTGCTCGAGTCCCGTTTGGTGGTCGTAGTTCCCGGTTTTAACATACTTTTCGGTCGAAAAACCCGTTTTTTGACCAAAAGTCAAAAATTTTCTTCACCATAAATTCCAGTAACATCACAGAACGCTAGCCCGCGCGGAGACGCGTCTTTTGACACCTCGCACGTGCGCCTAGCCAACATAGAAATTTGAAATCTTTTAATTCAATTAAATTCTTATATAGTCGAAATCCACCTTAGGAGAACAGTATTTACAGCAAACCGTTATAACTTTGCATCCAGGTGACGCATTTTGAAGCTGTTTTCAGCTATTTTGATCATAAACAGGTTCCGTCCTACTATCTGACTAATTTTAATTGACTTTTACGCGAAAATATTTTTTCGTTTCAGGACATAGAAAAATTTTCAATATTTTTCTTTACGAAAAATTAAATTAATTTTCATCTTAAAATTTCTCTGCAAAACCACATTTGTTTTAGTTTAAATAGATACTTGCCTGCCTTACCTGTATTCTGGTGCGCGTTCCGCGTGCTCGAGTCCCGTTTGGTGGTCGTAGTTCCCGGTTTTAACATACTTTTCGGTCGAAAAACCCGTTTTTTGACCAAAAGTCAAAAATTTTCTTCACCATAAATTCCAGTAACATCACAGAACGCTAGCCCGCGCGGAGACGCGTCTTTTGACACCTCGCACGTGCGCCTAGCCAACATAGAAATTTGAAATCTTTTAATTCAATTAAATTCTTATATAGTCGAAATCCACCTTAGGAGAACAGTATTTACAGCAAACCGTTATAACTTTGCATCCAGGTGACGCATTTTGAAGCTGTTTTCAGCTATTTTGATCATAAACAGGTTCCGTCCTACTATCTGACTAATTTTAATTGACTTTTACGCGAAAATATTTTTTCGTTTCAGGACATAGAAAAATTTTCAATATTTTTCTTTACGAAAAATTAAATTAATTTTCATCTTAAAATTTCTCTGCAAAACCACATTTGTTTTAGTTTAAATAGATACTTGCCTGCCTTACCTGTATTCTGGTGCGCGTTCCGCGTGCTCGAGTCCCGTTTGGTGGTCGTAGTTCCCGGTTTTAACATACTTTTCGGTCGAAAAACCCGTTTTTTGACCAAAAGTCAAAAATTTTCTTCACCATAAATTCCAGTAACATCACAGAACGCTAGCCCGCGCGGAGACGCGTCTTTTGACACCTCGCACGTGCGCCTAGCCAACATAGAAATTTGAAATCTTTTAATTCAATTAAATTCTTATATAGTCGAAATCCACCTTAGGAGAACAGTATTTACAGCAAACCGTTATAACTTTGCATCCAGGTGACGCATTTTGAAGCTGTTTTCAGCTATTTTGATCATAAACAGGTTCCGTCCTACTATCTGACTAATTTTAATTGACTTTTACGCGAAAATATTTTTTCGTTTCAGGACATAGAAAAATTTTCAATATTTTTCTTTACGAAAAATTAAATTAATTTTCATCTTAAAATTTCTCTGCAAAACCACATTTGTTTTAGTTTAAATAGATACTTGCCTGCCTTACCTGTATTCTGGTGCGCGTTCCGCGTGCTCGAGTCCCGTTTGGTGGTCGTAGTTCCCGGTTTTAACATACTTTTCGGTCGAAAAACCCGTTTTTTGACCAAAAGTCAAAAATTTTCTTCACCATAAATTCCAGTAACATCACAGAACGCTAGCCCGCGCGGAGACGCGTCTTTTGACACCTCGCACGTGCGCCTAGCCAACATAGAAATTTGAAATCTTTTAATTCAATTAAATTCTTATATAGTCGAAATCCACCTTATATAAGAATTTAATTGAATTAAAAGATTTCAATTTATATAGTCGAAATCCACCTTAGGAGAACAGTATTGGGGTGCGAGCAGAAAACCTCCCCGTGTGCCTGATGCCTGCTGGTCCCTTATGGATACGTCCGAGGGGAAGAGCAGTCGTTGGGCCGGTGCACTCTGGGCATGGACAATACACTCTTCGAAAAAGGTAGCGGAGTTTTTTGGCGAGGGTATTGTTTATGGCGAATTTCTGCGAGGAGGAGGGCGTTACGTTCCTCCAGGGTGGATGGTGGCCTACTCCCCCCTCTGCTTACAGAGGGACGGTCGAGTGGGCGAGGTTAGGACCTGGAGGTCCGTAGAGGAGGGATCTCCATGTTGGAGAAGCAGGGGCGGGGCTCGTTGTGCACTCACCCTGCCAACAAGCTGGCAGCGGGAGAATTTATTTTCCTGACTGCACCCGTCGATATCGTAATCCGGAAAGAGTTCACGGTCATGTTTTGTGACTCGGAACGGGACGAGGATCTTGGCTTAACCGCCCGGATCGCGAGGACGTAAACCTCTATAAAAAATTCCTCTAATACCAAGTTTTGGTGCGTGGCGAGGGTATGGATGGCTGAGGAGTAGTGCCGTCTGTGACTCTTAGTTGCAGGTGGTGCATCAGTCGTTAGCGCACCCCCAGCCGGGGACCAGTGGAATCCTTGGGTTGGGTTACAAATGTACACTTACCTAGGGACAGGGGGTAACCCTAGGAATGACGTTTTATATCCCCCACACTCGTGGGATCAATTATGACGAAACAAAAAAACAAAAACAAAATAAAAAGCGTAGAGATGGTGAGCGATTCGGGGTCGGAATCCGACTCCGCATCTGGCGCGAAGGGCTCTTCTCAGAGCCCGGAGCGCGTTGAGACGGGGGCCGCAAAGAAGAGCGACTTCTTCAAGCGGTCCAAACCAGAGGGGTCGTCCTCTGATGGCGAGCTGAATGCGGCTCGCAAGAAGCTCATAAAGCGGGGCGGGCCTCGGGAACGGGGTGTGGCCAGAAGGCTCACTACCCCGGAGGACAGCGAGCCGAACAGAGGCTCTGAGTCCTCGGGCGGTGAGCCGGACGCCGCTGGCAGCTCCGAGCTGAAGGAGGCGGCCAGCAGCTTCGAGGAGGTCGTGGCAACAGCCATCCGGGCTGTGGGCTTGAAGAGGATTCAGTCCTCTAAAGACAAGGCCATGCCCGCTGCCACGGCCTCCATAATGGCGGCAGCGAAGGCCCTTCAGGTCGGGCCTCCATCGGACGCACTGTCCGAGATGCGGGCGGAGGTCGGCCGCTTGACGGCCACTATCGAGCTTCTCCGAAAGGAGAACGAGGAGCTCCGAGCGGACCTGGCCCGGCTTCGAGGAGCTGGCCCCCGGGAGGTGCCCCAGGGGGGAGCGACGCAGTCGCAGGCGGAGGACCAGGTTTTGACCCTGGTGCGGCAGGAGCTGGCCGCACTCAGCAGCCGGTTTTCCGTGATGGAGGGCATTGTCCTGCGCCCTCCGCTAGCGGCGAGCAGGCCGGCAACTTTTGCCGCCACCGTGGCTACTCCGGCCACGCCTGCGGCCAAGCTTGCGGCCAAGTCCGCGGCCAAGCCAGCGGCCAAGCCCGCGGCTAAGCCAGCGGCCAAGCCCGCGGCTAAGCCAGCGGCCAAGTCCGCGGCCAAGCCGGCGCCCCCGGCGAAAGTTGCGCCGTCCAAGCCCACAAAGGGCGGGACGGCTGCGCGAAAGGGGACCCCAGCTGTGGCGGCAGGACGGTCGCCCCCGGCCCCGCCTCTTAATTCCTCTCTGGCCGACGCCGAATGGCAAGTAGCCGGGGAGAAAAGGCAGGCGGGAAAAGCCAAAAGGGCGGCCAATCGGAAGGAGAGGCAGCAGCAGCGCAAAAAGCGAAGCGCCGCGGCTAGGCTCCGCGCCCCGAAGTCCGCAGCTGTAGTAATCACACTACAGCCGGAAGCGGAGAAGAAGGGCGTGACCTACCGTCAGGTGCTCGCTAAGGCGTGGGCGGCAGTGAACCTGGAGGAGATCGGCGTCGCCGATGGCTTCCGGATGAAGGTCACTGCGACGGGGGCTCGGATGCTGGAGATCCCCGGTGCGGCCAGCGGCCCGACCGCGGACGCCCTGGCCGAATGGCTCAGGGCGTCCTTCAATGCGGAGGAGGCCCGAGTCTCCAGGCCCACCAAGTGCGCTGACATGCGCATCCTGGGCCTGGACGACTGCGTGACGGCGGAAGATGTTGTGGCCGCCGTGGCTAGGACCGGAGGGTGCTCTGCCGAGCAGGTGAGGGCAGGCACTATCCGTCCTGACAACACGGGCATGCAAACCATAACGGTGAGCTGCCCCGTGTCGGCGGCCCAAAAGATAGCCGGGGAGGGCCAAAGGCTCCGGGTGGGCTGGGTATCCGCGCAGGTGAAACTGCTGGAACCCAGACCACTGAGGTGCTTCCGCTGCCGGGTGGGGCACCACGTAGGAGCGCAGTGCACCTCGGAGGTGGACCGCAGCGAGGAATGCTTCCGCTGTGGTCGGCCCGGTCACAAGGCCGGCTCGTGCAATGCCACGCCGCACTGTTATGCGTGTGCGGCGGCTGGCAAGCCGGCCGATCACCGGGCCGGGAGCAAGGCCTGCGCTCCACCTGCCAAATCCAGGGGCAGGGGCAAGCCTTCCGCCACCGCCGTCACCGCCGCAGCCGCCACCGTTGCCGCTGCCGTTGCCGCCTCTACTGGCGCCGTCGTCGCCGCTAGCACCGCGGCAGGGCCATCACAGGGGGCCCGGGAGGAGGCTGAAATGGATTGCCATTGATGGCCCCATTACGCCTCCTTCAGGCGAATATCAACCACTGCGCCGCCGCTCAGGATCTGTTGCTCCAGAGCATGGCGCAGTGGTCGATTAACATCGCCGTGGTCGCTGAGCCGTACTTTGTCCCGCCCAGGGATCACTGGGTGGAGGACCTGAGCGGCTCAGTGACCATTATTTCGTCGGCCGCCGCCGGTACCCCGTCCCTCGAGGCCGTCAAGAGGGGATCGGGTTGCGTTGCAGCACGGTTCGGGGAGATTGTCGTGGCAGGAGCGTACTTCTCCCCGAGCCGAACTCTCGCCGAGTTCCACAACTCCCTTGGGGAGTTGAGAGTCATCGTCGTCGGGTACCATCCCCTGCCCGTGATCGTCCTCGGGGACTTCAATGCCAAAAACGTGGCTTGGGGTTCCCGGTATACGGACACACGGGGCAGGATGGTGGAGGACTGGGCTCTGGAGACGGGCCTGGTCGTCCTAAACCGGGGTTCTGTCCCCACGTGTGTGCGGATGCGGGGTGAATCAGTGGTGGACATCTCGTTCGCCAGCCCCGCTCTGTCGCCACGTGTCATCGACTGGCGCGTCATGGAGGGGGTGGAGACCTATTCCGATCACCGGTACATTCGGTTTGAGGTCTCCGCCCAGACGTCGGGCGCGCCGGTCCGACAGACCCCGAGTGGTCCGCGGTGGGCGCTGAAGCAGCTGGACCGGGAGCTCCTCCTGGAGGCCTCGATCGTGCAGGCCTGGGTGTCACCACCGGACAGGCCTGCCGACATCAATGACGAGGCGGAGTGGTTCCGGGAGGCCATGTCCGTAATATGCGACGTGGCAATGCCCCGGGTCCAGCCCGGAAGTGCTCGGCGCCAGGTGTACTGGTGGTCGCGTGAGCTGACCGCTCTACGCGCGGCGTGCGTTGATGCGCGCCACCGGTACTCCAGGCACCGCAGGCTCCGTATCCGCCCTCCGGATACGGAAGCCATTGAGGCGGAGCTGTACGAAGGGTACAGAGCGGCGAAGACCGCCCTCCGAGCGGAGATCGGGCGGGCCAGAGGAGTGGCCCGCGAGGAGTCGCTGGAGACTCTGAACAGAGATCCGTGGGGACGCCCATACAAATGGGTGCGAGATAAACTCCGCCCATGGGCTCCCCCGCTGACGCAGAGTCTCCGGCCCCAGCTCGTGGAGGACGTGGTGAGCGCTCTGTTCCCTTCGCGAGGGGAACACACGCCCCCGCCCATGGCTCCGCCTCCTGCGGTGCCCGACGCGGACCATACCACTGACGACGACGATGAATCTCCGGAGGTGACCGAGGTAGATTTGAGAGTGGCGGTACGTAGGCTGAGTGCCAAAAATACCGCCCCAGGACCCGACGGCTTACCTGGAAAAGCCTGGGTTCTGGCCTTAGAGGCTCTCGGGCCTCGACTTAGGGGGCTCCTAAGCGCATGCTTGGAGAGAGGCCAGTTCCCACTTCGTTGGAAGACAGGGAAACTGGTCCTCATTAAGAAGCCGGGGCGCCCGGCGGACTCTCCGTCCGCTTACCGGCCCATCGTGCTGCTCGACGAGGTGGGCAAGCTCTTTGAAAGAGTAATTGCAGACCGCCTTGTCGGGCGGCTGGAGCGAGTGGGGCCGGATTTGGCGGACAGCCAGTTTGGTTTCCGCAAGGGGCGCTCTACGGTGGATGCCATCATGCGCGTTCGAGCCCTCACGACGGGGGATGCTGTTGCCCGGGGTGGGGTCGTCTTGTCGGTGTCTCTCGACATCGCCAATGCCTTCAACACCCTGCCCTGGAGTTGCATTAGGGAGGCACTCCGGTATCACCGGATGCCGACCTACCTCTGTCGAGTGGTCGAGGCCTATTTGACGGATAGGGCCGTCATCTACCCCGGTCACCACGGAGAGTGGAACCGGCGAGAGATGTCGTGCGGTGTCCCACAGGGATCGGTCCTGGGGCCGCATCTGTGGGACATCGGCTACGACTGGGTGCTGCGCGCCGACCTCCCTAGCGGCGTCAGCGTGGTCTGCTACGCTGACGACACGCTGGTCCTGGTGCAGGGGAGGTCGCATGAGGCGGCGGCCGAACTAGCGACACGTTGGGTTGCGACAATCGTCGATAGGATCCGGCAACTGGGACTCGAGGTGGCCCTGCACAAGTCCGAGGCCATGTGTTTCTATGGTCCTCGGAACGCGCCACTGTCGGGTTCCCAGATAACGGCGGGAGGGGTTCACATCGGCGTCGAGTCGACGATGAAGTACCTGGGACTCGTCCTCGACAGCCGGTGGAACTTCGTGGAGCACTTCCGACGTTTGGCTCCCAAACTGGATAGGGCTGGGGCTGCTCTGAAGCGGCTTCTGCCCAACCTAGGGGGTCCAAACGCCTCCTGCCGGAGGCTTTACGCGGGGGTCGTGCGGTCCATGGCCCTTTACGGGGCACCGGTGTGGGCGCGTTCATTGAGGCTGCGACCAGCCCGGCGGTTGAACGCGTCCCAAAGGGTCATGGCCATCAGGCTGGTCCGGGGATACCGCACGGTCTCCCGTGAGGCGGCGAGCCTCCTTGCCGGACTACCGCCATGGGATCTGGAGGCGAAAGTCCTCGCGCACATGTGGGAGTTGCGCGAGGAGGCGAAACGCCGGGGTGTAACTCCGCTGCCGCGAGAGATCACGGCACAGCGGACAGAGCTCCGGCGGGATCTCATGGCGGCATGGAGTGTGCGATTGTCGCAACCCAGCGCTGGGCACGCCACAATTGCGGCGATAAGTCCCCTCTTTGAGGAGTGGCTTGAGAGGCGCCATGGCGTCCTCACCTTCCGCCTGACGCAGGTCCTCACCGGACACGGTTGTTTCGGGAGGTTCCTGTTCCGAATTAGGCGGGAGGAAACGCCCGGGTGTCACCACTGTGTGGATCGCCCGGAGGACACGGTGGAGCATACGGTGGAGGTCTGCCCGGCTTGGGCGGAGCACCGCCGTGTCCTCACGGAGGCGATCGGCGGCGGCGATCTCTCGCGTCCGGCCCTGGTTCAGGCCATGGTTCGGCGCGAGAGTGCATGGGAGGCCGTCACCTCCTTCTGCGAAGCAGTTATGCTCGCGAAGGAGGAGGCGGGGCGCGCGAGGGAGATGCAAGCTGCACGCCCTCGCGGCCCTAGTCGCCGCAGGAGACGCCCCGGGCGTCGGGAGTCAAGAGCCGACTTCCGGCCACCGTAGGCGCGGGCCTGCGGACGGTGAGCAATGGGCAGCTCGCCGTCCGATCAGGACCAGGCCCGTGTCGACGGCGCGTTGTGTTCCACGCGCGCCTCAAAGAGATGTCAGCATCAACCGACGGGGTCGAAAGATCAATGCCTGCTGGGGTTGCGGGTTTGTCTGAAAGGGATATCGCGGCCCCGGCACACAGGCAACGGAAGGAACACGGGTGGGTTTTAGTCAGTAAAAGTCTGACACACCCTCTCGCTCTGCCCAGAGCGGGAGAAGTCATTTGATGATTTCCCACCCTCAAAAAAAAAAAAAAAAAAAAAAAGGAGAACAGTATTTACAGCAAACCGTTATAACTTTGCATCCAGGTGACGCATTTTGAAGCTGTTTTCAGCTATTTTGATCATAAACAGGTTCCGTCCTACTATCTGACTAATTTTAATTGACTTTTACGCGAAAATATTTTTTCGTTTCAGGACATAGAAAAATTTTCAATATTTTTCTTTACGAAAAATTAAATTAATTTTCATCTTAAAATTTCTCTGCAAAACCACATTTGTTTTAGTTTAAATAGATACTTGCCTGCCTTACCTGTATTCTGGTGCGCGTTCCGCGTGCTCGAGTCCCGTTTGGTGGTCGTAGTTCCCGGTTTTAACATACTTTTCGGTCGAAAAACCCGTTTTTTGACCAAAAGTCAAAAATTTTCTTCACCATAAATTCCAGTAACATCACAGAACGCTAGCCCGCGCGGAGACGCGTCTTTTGACACCTCGCACGTGCGCCTAGCCAACATAGAAATTTGAAATCTTTTAATTCAATTAAATTCTTATATAGTCGAAATCCACCTTATATAAGAATTTAATTGAATTAAAAGATTTCAATTTATATAGTCGAAATCCACCTTAGGAGAACAGTATTGGGGTGCGAGCAGAAAACCTCCCCGTGTGCCTGATGCCTGCTGGTCCCTTATGGATACGTCCGAGGGGAAGAGCAGTCGTTGGGCCGGTGCACTCTGGGCATGGACAATACACTCTTCGAAAAAGGTAGCGGAGTTTTTTGGCGAGGGTATTGTTTATGGCGAATTTCTGCGAGGAGGAGGGCGTTACGTTCCTCCAGGGTGGATGGTGGCCTACTCCCCCCTCTGCTTACAGAGGGACGGTCGAGTGGGCGAGGTTAGGACCTGGAGGTCCGTAGAGGAGGGATCTCCATGTTGGAGAAGCAGGGGCGGGGCTCGTTGTGCACTCACCCTGCCAACAAGCTGGCAGCGGGAGAATTTATTTTCCTGACTGCACCCGTCGATATCGTAATCCGGAAAGAGTTCACGGTCATGTTTTGTGACTCGGAACGGGACGAGGATCTTGGCTTAACCGCCCGGATCGCGAGGACGTAAACCTCTATAAAAAATTCCTCTAATACCAAGTTTTGGTGCGTGGCGAGGGTATGGATGGCTGAGGAGTAGTGCCGTCTGTGACTCTTAGTTGCAGGTGGTGCATCAGTCGTTAGCGCACCCCCAGCCGGGGACCAGTGGAATCCTTGGGTTGGGTTACAAATGTACACTTACCTAGGGACAGGGGGTAACCCTAGGAATGACGTTTTATATCCCCCACACTCGTGGGATCAATTATGACGAAACAAAAAAACAAAAACAAAATAAAAAGCGTAGAGATGGTGAGCGATTCGGGGTCGGAATCCGACTCCGCATCTGGCGCGAAGGGCTCTTCTCAGAGCCCGGAGCGCGTTGAGACGGGGGCCGCAAAGAAGAGCGACTTCTTCAAGCGGTCCAAACCAGAGGGGTCGTCCTCTGATGGCGAGCTGAATGCGGCTCGCAAGAAGCTCATAAAGCGGGGCGGGCCTCGGGAACGGGGTGTGGCCAGAAGGCTCACTACCCCGGAGGACAGCGAGCCGAACAGAGGCTCTGAGTCCTCGGGCGGTGAGCCGGACGCCGCTGGCAGCTCCGAGCTGAAGGAGGCGGCCAGCAGCTTCGAGGAGGTCGTGGCAACAGCCATCCGGGCTGTGGGCTTGAAGAGGATTCAGTCCTCTAAAGACAAGGCCATGCCCGCTGCCACGGCCTCCATAATGGCGGCAGCGAAGGCCCTTCAGGTCGGGCCTCCATCGGACGCACTGTCCGAGATGCGGGCGGAGGTCGGCCGCTTGACGGCCACTATCGAGCTTCTCCGAAAGGAGAACGAGGAGCTCCGAGCGGACCTGGCCCGGCTTCGAGGAGCTGGCCCCCGGGAGGTGCCCCAGGGGGGAGCGACGCAGTCGCAGGCGGAGGACCAGGTTTTGACCCTGGTGCGGCAGGAGCTGGCCGCACTCAGCAGCCGGTTTTCCGTGATGGAGGGCATTGTCCTGCGCCCTCCGCTAGCGGCGAGCAGGCCGGCAACTTTTGCCGCCACCGTGGCTACTCCGGCCACGCCTGCGGCCAAGCTTGCGGCCAAGTCCGCGGCCAAGCCAGCGGCCAAGCCCGCGGCTAAGCCAGCGGCCAAGCCCGCGGCTAAGCCAGCGGCCAAGTCCGCGGCCAAGCCGGCGCCCCCGGCGAAAGTTGCGCCGTCCAAGCCCACAAAGGGCGGGACGGCTGCGCGAAAGGGGACCCCAGCTGTGGCGGCAGGACGGTCGCCCCCGGCCCCGCCTCTTAATTCCTCTCTGGCCGACGCCGAATGGCAAGTAGCCGGGGAGAAAAGGCAGGCGGGAAAAGCCAAAAGGGCGGCCAATCGGAAGGAGAGGCAGCAGCAGCGCAAAAAGCGAAGCGCCGCGGCTAGGCTCCGCGCCCCGAAGTCCGCAGCTGTAGTAATCACACTACAGCCGGAAGCGGAGAAGAAGGGCGTGACCTACCGTCAGGTGCTCGCTAAGGCGTGGGCGGCAGTGAACCTGGAGGAGATCGGCGTCGCCGATGGCTTCCGGATGAAGGTCACTGCGACGGGGGCTCGGATGCTGGAGATCCCCGGTGCGGCCAGCGGCCCGACCGCGGACGCCCTGGCCGAAAGGCTCAGGGCGTCCTTCAATGCGGAGGAGGCCCGAGTCTCCAGGCCCACCAAGTGCGCTGACATGCGCATCCTGGGCCTGGACGACTGCGTGACGGCGGAAGATGTTGTGGCCGCCGTGGCTAGGACCGGAGGGTGCTCTGCCGAGCAGGTGAGGGCAGGCACTATCCGTCCTGACAACACGGGCATGCAAACCATAACGGTGAGCTGCCCCGTGTCGGCGGCCCAAAAGATAGCCGGGGAGGGCCAAAGGCTCCGGGTGGGCTGGGTATCCGCGCAGGTGAAACTGCTGGAACCCAGACCACTGAGGTGCTTCCGCTGCCGGGTGGGGCACCACGTAGGAGCGCAGTGCACCTCGGAGGTGGACCGCAGCGAGGAATGCTTCCGCTGTGGTCGGCCCGGTCACAAGGCCGGCTCGTGCAATGCCACGCCGCACTGTTATGCGTGTGCGGCGGCTGGCAAGCCGGCCGATCACCGGGCCGGGAGCAAGGCCTGCGCTCCACCTGCCAAATCCAGGGGCAGGGGCAAGCCTTCCGCCACCGCCGTCACCGCCGCAGCCGCCACCGTTGCCGCTGCCGTTGCCGCCTCTACTGGCGCCGTCGTCGCCGCTAGCACCGCGGCAGGGCCATCACAGGGGGCCCGGGAGGAGGCTGAAATGGATTGCCATTGATGGCCCCATTACGCCTCCTTCAGGCGAACATCAACCACTGCGCCGCCGCTCAGGATCTGTTGCTCCAGAGCATGGCGCAGTGGTCGATTAACATCGCCGTGGTCGCTGAGCCGTACTTTGTCCCGCCCAGGGATGACTGGGTGGAGGACCTGAGCGGCTCAGTGGCCATAATTTCGTCGGCCGCCGCCGGTACCACGTCCCTCGAGGCCGTCAAGAGGGGACCGGGTTGCGTGGCAGCACGGTTCGGGGAGATTGTCGTGGTAGGAGCGTACTTCTCCCCGAACCGAACTCTCGCCGAGTTCCACAACTCCCTTGGGGAGTTGAGAGTCGTCGTCGTCGGGTACCATCCCCTGCCCGTGATCGTCCTCGGGGACTTCAATGCCAAAAACGTGGCTTGGGGTTCCCGGTATACGGACACACGGGGCAGGATGGTGGAGGACTGGGCTCTGGAGACGGGCCTGGTCGTCCTAAACCGGGGTTCTGTCCCCACGTGTGTGCGGATGCGGGGTGAATCAGTGGTGGACATCTCGTTCGCCAGCCCCGCTCTGTCGCCGCGTGTCATCGACTGGCGCGTCATGGAGGGGGTGGAGACCTATTCCGATCACCGGTACATTCGGTTTGAGGTCTCCGCCCAGACGTCGGGCGCGCCGGTCCGACAGACCCTGAGTGGTCCGCGGTGGGCGCTGAAGCAGCTGGACCGGGAGCTCCTCCTGGAGGCCTCGATCGTGCAGGCCTGGGTGTCATCACCGGACAGGCCTGCCGACATCAATGACGAGGCGGAGTGGTTCCGGGAGGCCATGTCCGTAATATGTGACGTGGCAATGCCCCGGGTCCAGCCCGGAAGTGCTCGGCGCCAGGTGTACTGGTGGTCGCGTGAGCTGACCGCTCTACGCGCGGCGTGCGTTGATGCGCGCCACCGGTACTCCAGGCACCGCAGGCTCCGTATCCGCCCTCCGGATACGGAAGCCATTGAGGCGGAGCTGTACGAAGGGTACAGAGCGGCGAAGACCGCCCTCCGAGCGGAGATCGGGCGGGCCAGAGGAGTGGCCCGCGAGGAGTCGCTGGAGACTCTGAACAGAGATCCGTGGGGACGCCCATACAAATGGGTGCGAGATAAACTCCGCCCATGGGCTCCCCCGCTGACGCAGAGTCTCCGGCCCCAGCTCGTGGAGGACGTGGTGAGCGCTCTGTTCCCTTCGCGAGGGGAACACACTCCCCCGCCCATGGCTCCGCCTCCTGCGGTGCCCGATGCGGACCACACCACTGACGACGACGATGAACCTCCGGAGGTGACCGAGGTAGATTTGAGAGTGGCGGTACGTAGGCTGAGTGCCAAAAATACCGCCCCAGGACCCGACGGCTTACCTGGAAAAGCCTGGGTTCTGGCCTTAGAGGCTCTCGGGCCTCGACTTAGGGGGCTCCTAAGCGCATGCTTGGAGAGAGGCCAGTTCCCACTTCGTTGGAAGACAGGGAAACTGGTCCTCATTAAGAAGCCGGGGCGCCCGGCGGACTCTCCGTCCGCTTACCGGCCCATCGTGCTGCTCGACGAGGTGGGCAAGCTCTTTGAAAGAGTAATTGCAGACCGCCTTGTCGGGCGGCTGGAGCGAGTGGGGCCGGATTTGGCGGACAGCCAGTTTGGTTTCCGCAAGGGGCGCTCTACGGTGGATGCCATCATGCGCGTTCGAGCCCTCACGACGGGGGATGCTGTTGCCCGGGGTGGGGTCGTCTTGGCGGTGTCTCTCGACATCGCCAATGCCTTCAACACCCTGCCCTGGAGTTGCATTAGGGAGGCACTCCGGTATCACCGGATGCCGACCTACCTCTGTCGAGTGGTCGAGGCCTATTTGACGGATAGGGCCGTCATCTACCCCGGTCACCACGGAGAGTGGAACCGGCGAGAGATGTCGTGCGGTGTCCCGCAGGGATCGGTCCTGGGGCCGCATCTGTGGGACATCGGCTACGACTGGGTGCTGCGCGCCGACCTCCCTAGCGGCGTCAGCGTGGTCTGCTACGCTGACGACACGCTGGTCCTGGTGCAGGGGAGGTCGCATGAGGCGGCGGCCGAACTAGCGACACGTTGGGTTGCGACAATCGTCGATAGGATCCGGCAACTGGGACTCGAGGTGGCCTTGCACAAGTCCGAGGCCATGTGTTTCTATGGTCCTCGGAACGCGCCACTGTCGGGTTCCCAGATAACGGCGGGAGGGGTTCACATCGGCGTCGAGTCGACGATGAAGTACCTGGGACTCGTCCTCGACAGCCGGTGGAACTTCGTGGAGCACTTCCGACGTTTGGCTCCCAAACTGGATAGGGCTGGGGCTGCTTTGAAGCGGCTCCTGCCCAACCTAGGGGGTCCAAACGCCTCCTGCCGGAGGCTTTACGCGGGGGTCGTGCGGTCCATGGCCCTTTACGGGGCACCGGTGTGGGCGCGTTCACTGCGGCTGCGACCGGCCCAGCGGTTGAACGCGTCCCAAAGGGTCATGGCCATCAGGCTGGTCCGGGGATACCGCACGGTCTCCCGTGAGGCGGCGAGCCTCCTTGCCGGACTACCGCCATGGGATCTGGAGGCGAAAGTCCTCGCGCAGATGTGGGAGTTGCGCGAGGAGGCGAAACGCCGGGGTGTAACTCCGCTGCCGCGAGAGATCACGGCACAGCGGACGGAGCTCCGGCGGGATCTCATGGCGGCATGGAGTGTGCGATTGTCGCAACCCAGCGCTGGGCACGCCACAATTGCGGCGATAAGTCCCCTCTTTGAGGAGTGGCTTGAGAGGCGCCATGGCGTCCTCACCTTCCGCCTGACGCAGGTCCTCACCGGACACGGTTGTTTCGGGAGGTTCCTGTTCCGCGTAAGGCGGGAGGAAACGCCCGGGTGTCACCACTGTGTGGATCGCCCGGAGGACACGGTGGAGCATACGGTGGAGGTCTGCCCGGCTTGGGCGGAGCACCGCCGTGTCCTCACGGAGGCGATCGGCGGCGGCGATCTCTCGCGTCCAGCCCTGGTTCAGGCCATGGTTCGGAGCGAGAGTGCATGGGAGGCCGTCACCTCCTTCTGCGAAGCAGTTATGCTCGCGAAGGAGGAGGCGGAGCGCGCGAGGGAGATGCAAGCTGCACGCCCTCGCGGCCCTAGTCGCCGCAGGAGACGCCCCGGGCGTCGGGAGTCAAGAGCCGACTTCCGGCCACCGTAGGCGCGGGCCTGCGGACGGTGAGCAATGGGCAGCTCGCCGTCCGATCAGGACCAGGCCCGTGTCGACGGCGCGTTGTGTTCCACGCGCGCCTCAAAGAGATGTCAGCATCAACCGACGGGGTCGAAAGACCAATGCCTGCTGGGGTTGCGGGTTTGTCTGAAAGGGATATCGCGGCCCCGGCACACAGGCAACGGAAGGAACACGGGTGGGTTTTAGTCAGTAAAAGTCTGACACACCCTCTCGCTCTGCCCAGAGCGGGAGAAGTCATTTGATGATTTCCCACCCTCAAAAAAAAAAAAAAAAAAAAAAGGAGAACAGTATTTACAGCAAACCGTTATAACTTTGCATCCAGGTGACGCATTTTGAAGCTGTTTTCAGCTATTTTGATCATAAACAGGTTCCGTCCTACTATCTGACTAATTTTAATTGACTTTTACGCGAAAATATTTTTTCGTTTCAGGACATAGAAAAATTTTCAATATTTTTCTTTACGAAAAATTAAATTAATTTTCATCTTAAAATTTCTCTGCAAAACCACATTTGTTTTAGTTTAAATAGATACTTGCCTGCCTTACCTGTATTCTGGTGCGCGTTCCGCGTGCTCGAGTCCCGTTTGGTGGTCGTAGTTCCCGGTTTTAACATACTTTTCGGTCGAAAAACCCGTTTTTTGACCAAAAGTCAAAAATTTTCTTCACCATAAATTCCAGTAACATCACAGAACGCTAGCCCGCGCGGAGACGCGTCTTTTGACACCTCGCACGTGCGCCTAGCCAACATAGAAATTTGAAATCTTTTAATTCAATTAAATTCTTATATAGTCGAAATCCACCTTAGGAGAACAGTATTTACAGCAAACCGTTATAACTTTGCATCCAGGTGACGCATTTTGAAGCTGTTTTCAGCTATTTTGATCATAAACAGGTTCCGTCCTACTATCTGACTAATTTTAATTGACTTTTACGCGAAAATATTTTTTCGTTTCAGGACATAGAAAAATTTTCAATATTTTTCTTTACGAAAAATTAAATTAATTTTCATCTTAAAATTTCTCTGCAAAACCACATTTGTTTTAGTTTAAATAGATACTTGCCTGCCTTACCTGTATTCTGGTGCGCGTTCCGCGTGCTCGAGTCCCGTTTGGTGGTCGTAGTTCCCGGTTTTAACATACTTTTCGGTCGAAAAACCCGTTTTTTGACCAAAAGTCAAAAATTTTCTTCACCATAAATTCCAGTAACATCACAGAACGCTAGCCCGCGCGGAGACGCGTCTTTTGACACCTCGCACGTGCGCCTAGCCAACATAGAAATTTGAAATCTTTTAATTCAATTAAATTCTTATATAGTCGAAATCCACCTTAGGAGAACAGTATTTACAGCAAACCGTTATAACTTTGCATCCAGGTGACGCATTTTGAAGCTGTTTTCAGCTATTTTGATCATAAACAGGTTCCGTCCTACTATCTGACTAATTTTAATTGACTTTTACGCGAAAATATTTTTTCGTTTCAGGACATAGAAAAATTTTCAATATTTTTCTTTACGAAAAATTAAATTAATTTTCATCTTAAAATTTCTCTGCAAAACCACATTTGTTTTAGTTTAAATAGATACTTGCCTGCCTTACCTGTATTCTGGTGCGCGTTCCGCGTGCTCGAGTCCCGTTTGGTGGTCGTAGTTCCCGGTTTTAACATACTTTTCGGTCGAAAAACCCGTTTTTTGACCAAAAGTCAAAAATTTTCTTCACCATAAATTCCAGTAACATCACAGAACGCTAGCCCGCGCGGAGACGCGTCTTTTGACACCTCGCACGTGCGCCTAGCCAACATAGAAATTTGAAATCTTTTAATTCAATTAAATTCTTATATAGTCGAAATCCACCTTAGGAGAACAGTATTTACAGCAAACCGTTATAACTTTGCATCCAGGTGACGCATTTTGAAGCTGTTTTCAGCTATTTTGATCATAAACAGGTTCCGTCCTACTATCTGACTAATTTTAATTGACTTTTACGCGAAAATATTTTTTCGTTTCAGGACATAGAAAAATTTTCAATATTTTTCTTTACGAAAAATTAAATTAATTTTCATCTTAAAATTTCTCTGCAAAACCACATTTGTTTTAGTTTAAATAGATACTTGCCTGCCTTACCTGTATTCTGGTGCGCGTTCCGCGTGCTCGAGTCCCGTTTGGTGGTCGTAGTTCCCGGTTTTAACATACTTTTCGGTCGAAAAACCCGTTTTTTGACCAAAAGTCAAAAATTTTCTTCACCATAAATTCCAGTAACATCACAGAACGCTAGCCCGCGCGGAGACGCGTCTTTTGACACCTCGCACGTGCGCCTAGCCAACATAGAAATTTGAAATCTTTTAATTCAATTAAATTCTTATATAGTCGAAATCCACCTTAGGAGAACAGTATTTACAGCAAACCGTTATAACTTTGCATCCAGGTGACGCATTTTGAAGCTGTTTTCAGCTATTTTGATCATAAACAGGTTCCGTCCTACTATCTGACTAATTTTAATTGACTTTTACGCGAAAATATTTTTTCGTTTCAGGACATAGAAAAATTTTCAATATTTTTCTTTACGAAAAATTAAATTAATTTTCATCTTAAAATTTCTCTGCAAAACCACATTTGTTTTAGTTTAAATAGATACTTGCCTGCCTTACCTGTATTCTGGTGCGCGTTCCGCGTGCTCGAGTCCCGTTTGGTGGTCGTAGTTCCCGGTTTTAACATACTTTTCGGTCGAAAAACCCGTTTTTTGACCAAAAGTCAAAAATTTTCTTCACCATAAATTCCAGTAACATCACAGAACGCTAGCCCGCGCGGAGACGCGTCTTTTGACACCTCGCACGTGCGCCTAGCCAACATAGAAATTTGAAATCTTTTAATTCAATTAAATTCTTATATAGTCGAAATCCACCTTAGGAGAACAGTATTTACAGCAAACCGTTATAACTTTGCATCCAGGTGACGCATTTTGAAGTTGTTTTCAGCTATTTTGATCATAAACAGGTTCCGTCCTACTATCTGACTAATTTTAATTGACTTTTACGCGAAAATATTTTTTCGTTTCAGGACATAGAAAAATTTTCAATATTTTTCTTTACGAAAAATTAAATTAATTTTCATCTTAAAATTTCTCTGCAAAACCACATTTGTTTTAGTTTAAATAGATACTTGCCTGCCTTACCTGTATTCTGGTGCGCGTTCCGCGTGCTCGAGTCCCGTTTGGTGGTCGTAGTTCCCGGTTTTAACATACTTTTCGGTCGAAAAACCCGTTTTTTGACCAAAAGTCAAAAATTTTCTTCACCATAAATTCCAGTAACATCACAGAACGCTAGCCCGCGCGGAGACGCGTCTTTTGACACCTCGCACGTGCGCCTAGCCAACATAGAAATTTGAAATCTTTTAATTCAATTAAATTCTTATATAGTCGAAATCCACCTTATATAAGAATTTAATTGAATTAAAAGATTTCAATTTATATAGTCGAAATCCACCTTAGGAGAACAGTATTGGGGTGCGAGCAGAAAACCTCCCCGTGTGCCTGATGCCTGCTGGTCCCTTATGGATACGTCCGAGGGGAAGAGCAGTCGTTGGGCCGGTGCACTCTGGGCATGGACAATACACTCTTCGAAAAAGGTAGCGGAGTTTTTTGGCGAGGGTATTGTTTATGGCGAATTTCTGCGAGGAGGAGGGCGTTACGTTCCTCCAGGGTGGATGGTGGCCTACTCCCCCCTCTGCTTACAGAGGGACGGTCGAGTGGGCGAGGTTAGGACCTGGAGGTCCGTAGAGGAGGGATCTCCATGTTGGAGAAGCAGGGGCGGGGCTCGTTGTGCACTCACCCTGCCAACAAGCTGGCAGCGGGAGAATTTATTTTCCTGACTGCACCCGTCGATATCGTAATCCGGAAAGAGTTCACGGTCATGTTTTGTGACTCGGAACGGGACGAGGATCTTGGCTTAACCGCCCGGATCGCGAGGACGTAAACCTCTATAAAAAATTCCTCTAATACCAAGTTTTGGTGCGTGGCGAGGGTATGGATGGCTGAGGAGTAGTGCCGTCTGTGACTCTTAGTTGCAGGTGGTGCATCAGTCGTTAGCGCACCCCCAGCCGGGGACCAGTGGAATCCTTGGGTTGGGTTACAAATGTACACTTACCTAGGGACAGGGGGTAACCCTAGGAATGACGTTTTATATCCCCCACACTCGTGGGATCAATTATGACGAAACAAAAAAACAAAAACAAAATAAAAAGCGTAGAGATGGTGAGCGATTCGGGGTCGGAATCCGACTCCGCATCTGGCGCGAAGGGCTCTTCTCAGAGCCCGGAGCGCGTTGAGACGGGGGCCGCAAAGAAGAGCGACTTCTTCAAGCGGTCCAAACCAGAGGGGTCGTCCTCTGATGGCGAGCTGAATGCGGCTCGCAAGAAGCTCATAAAGCGGGGCGGGCCTCGGGAACGGGGTGTGGCCAGAAGGCTCACTACCCCGGAGGACAGCGAGCCGAACAGAGGCTCTGAGTCCTCGGGCGGTGAGCCGGACGCCGCTGGCAGCTCCGAGCTGAAGGAGGCGGCCAGCAGCTTCGAGGAGGTCGTGGCAACAGCCATCCGGGCTGTGGGCTTGAAGAGGATTCAGTCCTCTAAAGACAAGGCCATGCCCGCTGCCACGGCCTCCATAATGGCGGCAGCGAAGGCCCTTCAGGTCGGGCCTCCATCGGACGCACTGTCCGAGATGCGGGCGGAGGTCGGCCGCTTGACGGCCACTATCGAGCTTCTCCGAAAGGAGAACGAGGAGCTCCGAGCGGACCTGGCCCGGCTTCGAGGAGCTGGCCCCCGGGAGGTGCCCCAGGGGGGAGCGACGCAGTCGCAGGCGGAGGACCAGGTTTTGACCCTGGTGCGGCAGGAGCTGGCCGCACTCAGCAGCCGGTTTTCCGTGATGGAGGGCATTGTCCTGCGCCCTCCGCTAGCGGCGAGCAGGCCGGCAACTTTTGCCGCCACCGTGGCTACTCCGGCCACGCCTGCGGCCAAGCTTGCGGCCAAGTCCGCGGCCAAGCCAGCGGCCAAGCCCGCGGCTAAGCCAGCGGCCAAGCCCGCGGCTAAGCCAGCGGCCAAGTCCGCGGCCAAGCCGGCGCCCCCGGCGAAAGTTGCGCCGTCCAAGCCCACAAAGGGCGGGACGGCTGCGCGAAAGGGGACCCCAGCTGTGGCGGCAGGACGGTCGCCCCCGGCCCCGCCTCTTAATTCCTCTCTGGCCGACGCCGAATGGCAAGTAGCCGGGGAGAAAAGGCAGGCGGGAAAAGCCAAAAGGGCGGCCAATCGGAAGGAGAGGCAGCAGCAGCGCAAAAAGCGAAGCGCCGCGGCTAGGCTCCGCGCCCCGAAGTCCGCAGCTGTAGTAATCACACTACAGCCGGAAGCGGAGAAGAAGGGCGTGACCTACCGTCAGGTGCTCGCTAAGGCGTGGGCGGCAGTGAACCTGGAGGAGATCGGCGTCGCCGATGGCTTCCGGATGAAGGTCACTGCGACGGGGGCTCGGATGCTGGAGATCCCCGGTGCGGCCAGCGGCCCGACCGCGGACGCCCTGGCCGAAAGGCTCAGGGCGTCCTTCAATGCGGAGGAGGCCCGAGTCTCCAGGCCCACCAAGTGCGCTGACATGCGCATCCTGGGCCTGGACGACTGCGTGACGGCGGAAGATGTTGTGGCCGCCGTGGCTAGGACCGGAGGGTGCTCTGCCGAGCAGGTGAGGGCAGGCACTATCCGTCCTGACAACACGGGCATGCAAACCATAACGGTGAGCTGCCCCGTGTCGGCGGCCCAAAAGATAGCCGGGGAGGGCCAAAGGCTCCGGGTGGGCTGGGTATCCGCGCAGGTGAAACTGCTGGAACCCAGACCACTGAGGTGCTTCCGCTGCCGGGTGGGGCACCACGTAGGAGCGCAGTGCACCTCGGAGGTGGACCGCAGCGAGGAATGCTTCCGCTGTGGTCGGCCCGGTCACAAGGCCGGCTCGTGCAATGCCACGCCGCACTGTTATGCGTGTGCGGCGGCTGGCAAGCCGGCCGATCACCGGGCCGGGAGCAAGGCCTGCGCTCCACCTGCCAAATCCAGGGGCAGGGGCAAGCCTTCCGCCACCGCCGTCACCGCCGCAGCCGCCACCGTTGCCGCTGCCGTTGCCGCCTCTACTGGCGCCGTCGTCGCCGCTAGCACCGCGGCAGGGCCATCACAGGGGGCCCGGGAGGAGGCTGAAATGGATTGCCATTGATGGCCCCATTACGCCTCCTTCAGGCGAATATCAACCACTGCGCCGCCGCTCAGGATCTGTTGCTCCAGAGCATGGCGCAGTGGTCGATTAACATCGCCGTGGTCGCTGAGCCGTACTTTGTCCCGCCCAGGGATCACTGGGTGGAGGACCTGAGCGGCTCAGTGACCATTATTTCGTCGGCCGCCGCCGGTACCCCGTCCCTCGAGGCCGTCAAGAGGGGATCGGGTTGCGTTGCAGCACGGTTCGGGGAGATTGTCGTGGCAGGAGCGTACTTCTCCCCGAGCCGAACTCTCGCCGAGTTCCACAACTCCCTTGGGGAGTTGAGAGTCATCGTCGTCGGGTACCATCCCCTGCCCGTGATCGTCCTCGGGGACTTCAATGCCAAAAACGTGGCTTGGGGTTCCCGGTATACGGACACACGGGGCAGGATGGTGGAGGACTGGGCTCTGGAGACGGGCCTGGTCGTCCTAAACCGGGGTTCTGTCCCCACGTGTGTGCGGATGCGGGGTGAATCAGTGGTGGACATCTCTTTCGCCAGCCCCGCTCTGTCGCCACGTGTCATCGACTGGCGCGTCATGGAGGGGGTGGAGACCTATTCCGATCACCGGTACATTCGGTTTGAGGTCTCCGCCCAGACGTCGGGCGCGCCGGTCCGACAGACCCCGAGTGGTCCGCGGTGGGCGCTGAAGCAGCTGGACCGGGAGCTCCTCCTGGAGGCCTCGATCGTGCAGGCCTGGGTGTCATCACCGGACAGGCCTGCCGACATCAATGACGAGGCGGAGTGGTTCCGGGAGGCCATGTCCGTAATATGCGACGTGGCAATGCCCCGGGTCCAGCCCGGAAGTGCTCGGCGCCAGGTGTACTGGTGGTCGCGTGAGCTGACCGCTCTACGCGCGGCGTGCGTTGATGCGCGCCACCGGTACTCCAGGCACCGCAGGCTCCGTATCCGCCCTCCGGATACGGAAGCCATTGAGGCGGAGCTGTACGAAGGGTACAGAGCGGCGAAGACCGCCCTCCGAGCGGAGATCGCGCGGGCCAGAGGAGTGGCCCGCGAGGAGTCGCTGGAGACTCTGAACAGAGATCCGTGGGGACGCCCATACAAATGGGTGCGAGATAAACTCCGCCCATGGGCTCCCCCGCTGACGCAGAGTCTCCGGCCCCAGCTCGTGGAGGACGTGGTGAGCGCTCTGTTCCCTTCGCGAGGGGAACACACTCCCCCGCCCATGGCTCCGCCTCCTGCGGTGCCCGATGCGGACCACACCACTGACGACGACGATGAACCTCCGGAGGTGACCGAGGTAGATTTGAGAGTGGCGGTACGTAGGCTGAGTGCCAAAAATACCGCCCCAGGACCCGACGGCTTACCTGGAAAAGCCTGGGTTCTGGCCTTAGAGGCTCTCGGGCCTCG
Organism: Agrochola lota; assembly: GCA_947364205.1. NCBI lineage: Eukaryota > Metazoa > Arthropoda > Insecta > Lepidoptera > Noctuidae > Agrochola > Agrochola lota. The sequence continues at coordinate 70,863 of OX376246.1, forward strand.
ACTTAGGGGGCTCCTAAGCGCATGCTTGGAGAGAGGCCAGTTCCCACTTCGTTGGAAGACAGGGAAACTGGTCCTCATTAAGAAGCCGGGGCGCCCGGCGGACTCTCCGTCCGCTTACCGGCCCATCGTGCTGCTCGACGAGGTGGGCAAGCTCTTTGAAAGAGTAATTGCAGACCCGATCGCCGCGACGAGACTGCGGCGCGGCTCGGACCACGACGGGCACACCTCGAGGGTGTGCTGCGCCGCGTCCTCCGCCGCGCCACAGTCGTGGCACGACGGCGTCTCCTCCCGTCCGATTCGGTGCAGGTACGATCCGAAAGAACCGTGTCCGGACAGCACCTGCACGAGACGGAAGGAGAGGAACCCGTGCGGACGCTCGAGCCAGTCACGCAGGACCGGCCCGATTGCGTCGAGGGTTCGGCGGCCGAAGGCTGCGGTGGCGAGGTCGCCCGTCCAATGGACAATGATGGCGTCCCTCGCCTCCCGCCGGACGGCCTCCCGCTCTTCCGGAGCTGAGCGGACTCCTCTCGCCCTCCGCTCCGCCGTCCATTCGTACACTCTGGCGAGCACCCACGCCTCGAGCTCCCAAGGCGGGGTGCTGGCCAGAGCGCATGCTGCCGCATAGCCCACCGTGCGGTAAGCCCGCGCCGCCCGCTGGGCTATGGCCCTTTGAGGTGCTCGCAAGGCCGCGGCGTTCTCCCTCCTGTGGAGGGACTCTTCCCAGATAGGGGCCCCATAGAGGGCCATACTCCTTAGGATGCCGGCGTAGAGTTGCCGGCATCGCGCGCTGGGGCCCCCCAAATTGGGAAGCAGCCACGAGAGCGCGCCCGCGGCCTTCAGCAGGCGCGACGACAGCCCGCTAAAATGCGGACCGAAGCGCCACCTGCTGTCGAGTACAAGGCCCAGATACTTCATCTGGGCCTTCACCTCAATTCTGACGCCCTCCACGAAGATGTGGGCGTCAGGTGGTGGGGGGCGCTGCCGAGGGCCGTGGAAGAACACGGCGTCGGTCTTGTGCAGCGCCACCGTTAAACCTAGGCGGCGGATCCTCCCCGCGACTAAGGATCCGCCCGCCGAGGCCAAGTTGGCCGCCTCCCTGAAACTCCCCCCCCGGGCGGTGAGGAGAGTGTCATCCGCATAGCAGACGACACTCGTGCCTCGGAGGAGAGTTCCCCGCAGGAGCCAATCATAGCCGACGTTCCAGAGGAGAGGTCCTAAGACTGACCCCTGTGGAACGCCGGCTTCGACGGCGTACCGCCGGACTCGGCCAGTCCTGTTTACGAGGAGGATCGCCCGATCCTCCAGGTAGCTGGCCAGCAGACTGCGCATGTATCGAGGCACTCCGTGGAATCGGAGCGCCTCGAGGATGGTGCAGTGGGGAACGGAGTTGAAGGCGTTGGCAATGTCGAATGACACCGCCAACAGTCCGTCCCCCGCCTCCATCGCCTCCTTAACCTGGCCTTTAAGGCAGGCCAGCGCGTCTACCGTGGACCGCTCAGCCCGAAAACCGAACTGAGCGTCCGACAAGTCCGGCCCGATACGCCGCAGATGGCCCTTTAGGCGGGCAGCGATTATCCCCTCGAACATTTTACCGACCTCGTCGAGCAGAACGATGGGTCGGTATGCCGAGGGGGAGTCTGCTGGGCGGCCCTCCTTGCGAAGGAGGCACAGCTGCCCCTCCTTCCAAGGTTTCGGGAACCTTCCAGACGCAAGGCATGCGCTGAAGAGGTCCCGAAACCTCTCCTCCATTTGAGTGGCCGCGATCGCGACCACTCTCGCCGGAACACCGTCGGGGCCCGGAGCTGTCTTCTTGGCGCGGATACGGAGAATCGCCGCGCCAAGTTCCGACTCCGTGACAGGAGGGGCCTCCTCTTCCTCCTCAGCTGGCGGCGGATCTGTCCCCCGCGGAGGGTCCATCACTGGTGGGGTGAAGTTGTCCCTGCACGGGAACAGGGACTGAACCACCCCATCCAGGAACGAGGGCTCCAGGGTCTCGGCCACCGGGGGACCAAAGGGGCGCAATTTGTTGCGCGCCGCCTTGTATGGCCTCCCGAAGGGGTCGTTGTCGAGACCCTCCAGCATCTCCGCTCTCCCCGAGTCTCTGGCGGCGGCGATGGCTCGATCGAGGACCATTTTTGCCTCTATGTATACCTCATAGAGGTGGTCCCCGACGGCTTGGTCCCGTCGACGCCGCCGCCGGCTCCGCGTGTAGGCCCTCCTTGCCTCGACACACGCCGCTCGAAGCCCCGCCAGCTCCGCCGACCACCAGTACACGGCGCGTTTGGGTGGCGGTCGGCGAGACCGAGGCATGCTGGAGTTGCATACCTCGGTCAGAGACTCCCTGAGGTGCCCCGCTACGGTGTCCACATCCAGGCCGGCGGAAGGCGGCGAAAGCCAGTCCTGGACGAACGCCGCCTCCCGCGCTGCCTCCCTGTCCAGGCGGGTGAGAGCCCACCTTGGAAACGGTGACGGCCCCGAGCGGGGCCGCGTCTCTCCGGGGCCACTGGTGGAGATGTCGAACCGCACGTAGCGGTGGTCCGACATAGTCTCCACCAGGTCCACCCGCCAGTTCAACACGCGTGCGGCCAACGCAGCGGTGGCGAAAGTGACGTCCACTATTGAGCCACCCTGCCGCCGCACGCATGTCTGGACGCTGCCTCTGTTCAAGAGGGAGAGTCCAGAGGAGGCCGCCCACATCTCCACTGCCCGCCCGCGGGCGTCGGTGGCCCGGTTGCCCCAGGTTACCGACTTGGCGTTCAGGTCTCCCAATACGGAGACCTGGCGCGGCGCCGCCCTGCCGACCACGGCGGCCAGGACTCCGAGATAGTTCTCGAAGTCCTGAAGAGGGCGGTTTGGGGAGAAATAGACGCCCACAAGGGCTAATTCTCCCCACGCGGCGGCCACGTATCCCGGTCCCCTCTCTAATAGCGAGAGGGGAGGGGAGTCTGTGGAAGACCGCGCCGCTAGTGCCACCGAGTCGTCCTCGTCACCCAGCCAGCTGCCGGGGATCGAGTAGGGCTCGGCGACCACCGCTACGTTCACCAACCACTCGGCCATGACCTGCACTACCAGGTCCTGGGCCGCTCTGCAGTGGTTGGTGTTCGCCTGGAGGATGCGGTAGTCGGAAATTGTTAATCCGACATCGCACCCCCCTCCTCAGCTACCGCCGCTGGAGCTACAGCGGCGACGGCGGCGACGGCAGTAGCAGCAGGGCGAACCTGCGCCGGCACTACGCCCTTCCTCACAGGGGCCTTGCAGCTCCTGCCCGACATCCTGTGGTCCGCGGGGCGGCCACCGGCGGCGCACGCCGCGCAGTGTGGCTTGGGGGCGGTGCAGGCAGCCCACCCGTGTCCCTCTTGCCCGCATTGGAAGCATGTGTCTCCCCAGTCGGACTTGGAGGGACACGTGGCCCGGGTGTGGCCGAACGCGAAGCACTTGAAGCAGCGAACAGGCTGATCTTCAAGTGCCCGGACCACAGCCGAGCTGAAGCCCACCAGCAGGCGTCCTTTGGTCGCAGCAAGGACGGCCCCAGCCGCAGCAACTGGGCACTCGACGCGGATGGTGCCCAAGCCGCGGCGGCCGGGCCTGATGACTCCACCTTTCACCGCGCCAGCGTCGCAGCCTCCAGCCGCCGCGACGGCCGCCACCACATCCTCTTTGGTGACCGAATCATCCAGATCGGCCACCTCCAACGCTGCGGTCTTGACAGGCCTGACGACCTTTGCCGCGTCCGCGATGACCTCTTGCAACTTTGTTGCGAAGAGGTCCGCATTTGTGCCGCGCTGTTCCCCCGAGAACTCGAAAATTCGAGCCCCGGTTAGGGTTCGGCGGCACTTGATGTTGCTGATCCCCAGCTGGGAGGGATCAGCATTGGTACGAGCCCGTCTCAGGACGGACTCGTACGTCTCGCCCCGCTCCGCGGCCTCCGGGGTGATGGTCACCACGACGGCCGCGGTTTTGGGAGGAACCAGCTTCCTCCCGCCTGCCTTTTTGGCTGGAGGACCAGTCGCAGCGGGTTTGGTGGCCGACTTTTTGCCCTTTTTCCCCTTTCTGACCACTTCCGTCCACTGGTTGGACGGGGTGGTGGAGGGAAGAAGGGCATCTTCCTGCTGCGAGTTCTGGGGGGCTGCTGGAGTAGCAGTCGACCCAGACGCTCCGTCCGCGCTTGTGGTGAGGGCATGAGAAGCCGCCTTGGTCCTCTTGCCCTTGCCTTTGCCCTTGGCGGGCTGCGCATCCGATGCCGGGCCTGCTAGAGGCGCAGGTTCCTGCTCCCTCGGTGGTGGGCTCTTGTCCGCTGCTAGTGGCGGGCGGAGCCGCTTCTCCGGCAAGAGCCGGTCCTCGATGCCCGCGAAGCAGGCCCGGATGAAGGCCCTCTCCTCCATCACCACCCTGCGGATTGTTGCCTCGAGGCTAGCAGGGGAGGAGGAGGAGCCTCCTACCACCGGGCAGACTGGGGCAGATTGGGCAGGCCTGGCCGTGGCCTCAGCCAGCTTCTGGTGTAGCTGGCTGACCTCCGCCTGCAGGCGATCCACCTTCGCCTGCAGCTGCCGCGTCTCCTCCGTGGCCGTCCGCTTCACCAGCTCCATCACAATGCCGTGCATGCTGGCGGCCCGGCATTTAAGGGCCTTCTGGAAGGTACCCTTCAAATTGGAGGACTTTGAGGCGACCTCCAGGACCTCCTCCCTATCTTCATGCGCCATGCGCTCCAGTTCCGCCAGGGAGTGGCCAGCATACAGCACACTGGATGCACCATAGCCAGCCCTCGACCTGGCAGCTTGTGCCTGCTGTTCCTTGGCGGCGACCCTCTCCTCCAGGTCTAGCTGGAGTTGCGCCCTCTTCGCCAGATTTAGCTGGCGCTCGGCATCCAGCAAGCCCACATTGTGGGAAGAAGCCGCAGTAGAAGTCGAAGCCTTTTTGGCCTTCGACTTCTTCTTCGCCTTCACAGTTGACTCCGAGGAGCCCTCGGACCTCTTCCGCTTGAAGCGGTCACTCTCGCCTGCCGACGTGTCCATTATTGAGTCGTCAGAGTCCGACAACTCATCTGGCCTTCTGAACAAGCTGGCCGCAGATGGTGTGCGGTCAGCTTCCGACGCCAAAGCGCCACCAGCGTGGCCCTGAGAAGGGCCGTTGGGTTGGTCCTGAGAAGGACCGTTTGGTTGGCCCTGAGAAGGGCCGTTTGGTTGGTCCTGAGAAGGACCGTTGGCTTGGCCCTGAGAAGGGCCGTTTGGTTGGTCCTGAGAAGGACCGTTGGGTTGGCCCTGAGAAGGGCCGTTGAGGGGTTGGCCCTGAGAAGGGCCGTTGGGTTGGCCCTGAGAAGGGCCGTTGGGTTGGCCCTGAGAAGGGCCGTTTGAATCGCCCTGGGAGGAGCGATTCCGGATAAAACGACCAGACGCATCACGCGCTGGCTTGCTCGACAGTGGGTTAAAATTAAAATTCGACATGTTCGTAGATTACAGCAGGATGTCTACGATTCACAGCGCACTTTAGCCGCCGGTCTGCCACTCCGTTACGGTGGTCAGACACGGCGTTGCCCGGGGGATACTGCGAGGAAGTATGCACTGTGGGGGATCCCCCAACCTAACCTAACCTAACCTAACCTAACCTAACCTAACCTAACCTAACCCAGTAACCGATTGAAAGTCGCACGAATAACATCAGCTCCGCGCAAAAAAATCCCTAAAAATAGACGCGTTGAGTTACGAGCGCAAAAAAGTTACCAGTGGAATTGTGAAGTGTCAGTGCACCAGGATTCGTGTGGGCAAGTCTCTACCACCTCAGGTTACGCAGCAGGCCCTCCAGAACTTCAGCATCGAATAACTCATCAAAGGTTTGTGGAGTCGGATCACCAACAATAATCCCGAGAGTCGCAGCAGAGTTCTATCCAGCAACATCAGGATCAGGAGAATCGGATCAGCAGGTTGGGAGTTATTAAGGTGCGAAAATCGTCAAAATACGTGAAAACACGTGGGTTTTTGTTGAAAACCAACCTCACTTTTCCCCCACGTGTTTCTAATACACGAGGCGTGACGTACCGACAGCCATCCCAGCCACTACTGGAGACACCGAAGCCGTCCCGAAGAATCTGCCTTCAGACCAGCGACCAGCGTGACGACTCCACGACCCATCACCAGGTTAGCCCCGACGGAACTCCTCAACCCTTAGTCCCACCCCACCCGAGTTTGGACTCATCCGACTTGGACCTTCAGGACCTTGTCTGAGCCATTAAGGGTCCCCTCACCCCTACCCCCCCTCAACCCCCCACCCCGCCAACCCCCCTCCAATTTTCTTAATTTCCCCCACCCAATACCTGTAAGGTTATCCCCTCCATTTTTACCCCCCCCCCCCCCATTCCCCCCCCCCCCCCCCTTTACCAAAAGTCACCCACACGAAACCCCCCCCCCCCCCCAACCCCCCGCCTTCACCCCCCCTCTATAGTCTCCCCACGAGACCTCCCCCCGCCCCCCCCCCCTATTTGGGTTACCTCACCCCCCCGCGGGCTAACTTTGCTCCTGTTGGAGCTGGAGAGCCGAGATTGGGCTCAAATAAAAGGGCGAGAAAAGCTCTCAAACCTGGCCCCAATCGAAACCTGAAAAACAACACCCCACACACGCAGTGACACGCGACGCCACAGAATTCCACTGAGGACCACCACCAGCGCCCATATAGAGCTCATACCATCGAGCTCTAGCAATCATCGGGCTCCTCATCGGACAGCAGACGCAGACCATCAGCGGAACATCCGTGAGTCCATCGCCAATATAAAATACACAGGCTAGTCTTAGTTTATAAGTTTTAGAATACTCAATAGTTTGTATATTTCCATATTCTACTTTCATATCCAATTGTACTCATAAACTTATCTCCCCCAAAAAATAAATAAAAAATAAAATAAAATGTCATCAAAACAATCGTCCGCCTCCACCACGTCCACCACCTCCCGCAAAATGACCACGGAGGCCGCAAAAGCCCCAAAATCACTGAGGGAAAGGGTTCTAAACAGGAATACAACCCAATCAGTAGCCTCTGAGTCGGCGCATTCATCTTCGAAGCCCCAGGTGTCGAAGGCAGTATCGGAACCGGACGTGACGTGCAGGACACCGCTGCTGCCGTCGGTACCTGTACCTGTCCCGGAAATTGTCGTCAACTGGGAACAGTGTGGCATCTCCCCCCCCTACGTGAGAGTCTCGGATGACGAAAGCTCGGTGGCATCGTCAATCAGCCAAGCCGACCGCCCCACCAGAGGACGGCCGAGCCTTCTATACAGAACGTCAAGAGGCACAGGGGTGGAGATGGATATGGCCACCAAGGAAGCGAATGAGCTCCTCCAGAAGGGAAAGGACGCTTTGGAGGCTGCGGGGAACATGAAGCGAGAGTGCAAGGCGACAGCCCACGAGTGCCTCCAGGGCCTGTACGAGACGGCCCTGTCATTGGCGGACTCGAGATCCCGCCACAAGTACAACCTCGAGAAGGAGCGCTCTCGACACGCACAAGAGCTTGTGCGGGTCGAGAGAGCTCACACTCGAGAACTCATGGGATTTAAAGTCGACCTCTCGCTCATGCAGACAGACGTCTCCGAGACGAAGAAAGAGGCGAAAGGGATCCGGGAATGGCTCGGTCAAGAAACCCTTGATGCCTTCAAGGGCATCAAGGAGGTCAAAGCCGAAGTTGCGGCCGCGAGCCTTAAAAATGTCAAAGAGCACGAGAAGACAAGGCAGGAAAGCGCCCGAGCCCCGGGGGATCCCAAGTGGGATTTAATGGGGGCCGGCCTTTCGCGCCTTGATACGAATGTCACCAGCTTGTCCAACCAGCTGGACGTGCTCCGTCAGGCCATTGACAAAATTAAGGCGGACCTGGACCAGCCAACTCACAAGAAAATGGACCCGAGTAGTCAAGAGATGGACCCCGAACTGCTCACCCTCGTCACGAAGACAATAGTAGACGAAACTGACAAAATAATTGCACACATCCAGGCCATCGCCAACAGGCCAGTACCATCCCCCCCTAAACCACAACCTCCCATAAACCTCACACACCACCTCAAGCCCATCTCGGAAAGACTGGAGATCGTCTCAGCGGACCTCCGCGTACTGCGTGACAAAGAGCCGCAAATCCAGGCGCCCCCGGCGCTGAATCTGGAAGCGGAACTAGCGGTCGGGGAGGTTAAGAAGACCCTCCAGAACATAGAGAAAGGGGTTGCGGACCTGGGCAAAGCGGACAGACCGCTTCAACAACAACAGGGCCCCCAAACCTTTGCCCAGGTCGCCAGTGCACCCAAGCCCCCCAAACCACCCACACAGCCCAATCACACCCTGATCGTCTCGTCCACGAATCCCCAGCACACTGGAGATAACGTGATCGAGAGGATCAGGTCCGCCCTGGACCTCAAAGAGAGTGGAGCCCGCGTCGACACGGTTAGGAAAGCGCGGAACCAGAAAGTGGTCCTCAAGTGCGCTAGCAAGTGGGACCTGAACAACATTAAGGAGCAGGTCCAGTCGAACGCAGGGCTCAAGGTCCACGAGCCGAAACCTCTCAACCCCCTCGTCTGCATCAGGGGAGTGCTGTCCAGCTACAGCGACGGGGAGATCGTAGATCTCCTTAAAGCGCAGAACAAGCATCTTCTGCAAAACGTCGCTGTAGATGGGCAGACCCTAAGGATGCGCTATAGGAAACGCGCGAGGAACATCCACGAATGCCACCCTGTTCTGGAGCTCTCCCCGGAGCTCTGGAAAGCCTTCACATCGGTCCCAAAGATCCACGTGGGCATCAAGCGATGCTCGATTGAGGATCAGTCCCCGCTTGTACAGTGCACAAAGTGCCTTGGATATGGACACAACAAGTCCATATGCAAGGCCGGCAAAGAAGTCTGCAGCTACTGCAGCGGAGCACACAATGCAAGGGATTGCCTCACTCGAGCTGACGGCAAACAGCCCACCTGTGCTAACTGCAAGGCAGTCCACGGGTCCGCCAGTGACCTGGCACACACAGCGTTCAGCGCAGACTGCCAGGAACGCCAAAAATGGGATGGAATAGCAAGGTCGCGCGTTTCCTATTGCTAAGGGCGACCACGACAACACACCACCAAACCAACCAGTCACCCCCGAATTCGCATCAAGACCGACAGCAAGATTGAAATTCGTCCAAGTCAATCTTCAGCGCTCCAAGCTGGCCACGGAAGAACTCCACATGGCGGCGCAGGCAAGGGGAATTTCAGTAGCACTTGTTCAAGAGCCCTATGTAGGAAGAACAGGTGTGATGAAACAAAGTCCCGGTACGCATGTCATCCAGTGCAGCCTCAACCGCCAAAAACCAGTCAAGGCAGCGATCGTTGTTTTCGGAAATAACCTGGAGGTCATCCACGACCCCCAGCTTGTGACCGAGAACATCGCCGCTGTTTTGCTAAAGGTGGGTCGGCTCAGCGTCGGGGTGCTATCGGTCTACTTCGAGGGTGACCAGGACCTAGAACCCTATCTTTCCGAGACACGAATAACAACACAAAAACTTAACACACACAACATCATAGTGGGAGGAGACGTGAACGCCTGGAGCCAGTGGTGGGGAAGTGTTTCCGAAAACCATCGCGGGGCGGCGTACAGTTCTTTTCTCGATGAGCGGGATCTCCACATCCTGAACACGGGCCAAACGCCGACGTTCGAGATCTACAGAGGAGACAGGTGGTGCACCAGCATCGTAGACGTGACGGCATGCAGCCTGTCGCTGCTAGGCAAGGTCGAGGAGTGGCGTGTAGAAAGAAGTCTTACAACTTCAGACCACAATGCAATTACCTTCTCGATGCGCTTAGAAAAGGCCTTGGAACCCTTAAGGCCAATCTCGACGCGCATCTACAACACCAAGAAGGCAAAGTGGTCCGACTTCAGCACCCACTTCAAGAATAGCCTGGCGGAAGCCGACATTACATCAGTCAAAGTCTCGGACGTCTCGAACCCGGAGGATCTGGAGAACATAATCACATCATACACCCGCAACATCCACCGCTCATGCGAGAGCGCGATCCCAAAACTGGGGTTGCCCAAACACGACGCTAAGCCCCCCTGGTGGAGCCCTTCTCTAGAGCGTCTCAAAAGAGACGCCTTGACGAAGAAGAGAAGGATCCGAAATGCAGCCGCAAACCGGAGACACTTCACCATCCAAGAGTACGTGACGGCAAAACTAAACTACACCACAACAGCATCGGAAGCCGCCACGGCCAACTGGAAGGAGTTCTGCTCTAAGCAAGACCGAGAGAGCATGTGGGACGGCATCTACAGGGTACTAAGGAAGACAGCCAGAAGACAGGACGACGCGCTCCTGAGAAACACCGCGGGTGAGACGCTCAGTCCAGAGCAATCCGCGGATCTTCTGGCTAAAACCTTTTACCCCGACGACTCTACGGATGCCGAACAGCCATACCACACAAACCTGCGCAGACTAGCAGAGGAGAAGAACCCCCAAGGTCTGTCTGCAGACGATCCGTCCTTTACGACCGCGGAGCTGGAAATGGTTCTCCAGAACCAAAATCCGAAAAAAGCCCCCGGTCCCGATGGATTAACAGCAGACATCTGCACAGCGGCAATAAACTGTGATAGGGAGGTGTTCTTAGCGATAGCCAATAGGTGCCTGTCGCTGTCACACTTCCCGAAGCAGTGGAAGGTCGCCCACGTTTGCATCCTCCGTAAGCCAGGAAAGGACGACTACACCAGCCCAAAGTCGTACCGGCCAATAGGTCTGCTCTCGGTCCTAGGTAAAATAGTAGAGAAACTCCTAGTAGGTAGACTCCAGTGGCATTTCCTCCCAACACTCAACACTAACCAGTACGGTTTCATGCCGCAGCGCGGAACCGAGGACGCCCTCTATGCTCTAATGGGCCATGTACGAGCCGAAATCAAAGCCAAGAAGATCGTGCTTTTGATATCATTGGACATAGAGGGTGCCTTCGACAACGCGTGGTGGCCAGCTCTAAAACGACAGATGGCGGCCAAGTGCTGTCCCAAAAACATCTACGCTCTCGTCACCTCATACCTGGAAGACCGGAACATCAGGGTCAACTACGCCAGAGCTACTAGCGAAAAGGGTACCACGAAAGGATGCGTCCAGGGCTCAATTGCCGGACCGACGTTCTGGAACCTTATCCTAGATTCGCTCCTACACGAAATGGCTAGTCGGGGAGTATACTGCCAAGCCTTCGCAGACGACGTTGTCCTGGTTTTCTCGGACCTTACAGCCGGTCCCCTGCAGCAAGCAGCCAATGACACGCTTGACAGAGTATCAGAATGGGGCGTCCAAAACAAGCTACGTTTCGCCGCGCATAAGACAAATGCGATGGTGTTAACGAGGAAGCTTAAGTACGACGTTCCGGTACTATACATGTCAGGCACGAGGCTAAACCTGGTCGAACAGGTCAAGCTGTTAGGTCTCACAATAGACTCTAAACTCACCTTCAACGCGCACGTGTCTGCGACCTGTAAAAAGGCCGCAGACATCTACAAGCAGCTGGCATGCGCGGCAAAGGTGACCTGGGGTCTCAACAGAGAGATAATCGGGACGATATACGTGTCGGTGATAGAGCCCATCGTGGTGTATGCAGCGAGTGCGTGGGCCCCCGCAGCTGAGAAACTGATGACAAGGAATCAGTTTGACTCACTGCAGAGAGGCTTCGCGCAGAAGATCTGCAAAGCATACCGCACGGTGTCTCTGACATCGGCACTTATTCTGTCAGGCCAACTCCCCCTAGATCTCCGGGTAATCGAGGCCGCGACCCTGTTCAAGATCAAAAAGGGCCATTCCCAAGAGTTCATACCGCCGGGCTGCGAGCTGGAGTGCAACGTGCACTACTTAGAAAATCCCCACCCAGCGCAACTCATAACAACGGAGTATGCACGCCTAGAGGACTTGACTCCCGAAACCCTGGATACCCATCAAGTAATCGGTCCCCAAATCTACACCGACGGCAGCAAGATAGAGGGAAAAGTAGGAGCTGCCCTAACTTGGTGGGAAAACGGAAAGGAGTCAGAGTCCAGAACCTTCGGCCTGGAGCCCCACAACACTGTCTTCCAATCGGAAATGTACGCTCTCTTCAGAGCTGCCAGGATGGCAAGAGAATCTAGGGCGGCCTCCGTTAGCATCTTAAGCGACTCAAGATCGTCGCTTGACCTGCTGAGGAGTCCGTCTGTCACTCACCACCTGGCACTCCAAATCAAGAGAAGCGTCCGAGAGTTAAGAGAAGAAGGCAGAGAAGTGAGGCTCTTCTGGCTCAGGGCCCACGTGGGAACTGCCGGGAATGAAAGAGCGGACGAGCTGGCCAAGGAGGCAGCTCTAACAAATACGACAGCAGACTACAACAAGGTCCCCGTATCGTTCGTGAGGAGGAAGATACGGGAGGGGACTATAAAGAAGTGGCAAGCGCGATACGAGTCCTCCACTACAGGAGCGGTCACAAAAGTGTTCTTCCCAGACGTCCTAGCGGCGAAAAGAACACTCAGAGACGCAGTTCTCACACCGGTCCATGTACAAATCCTAACAGGACATGGAGGATTCTCAGCGTATCTCCACCGATTTCACCTCAAAGATAGTCCCTCATGCGTCTGTGACCCAAGTTGCGAAGAGACAGTCTGGCACCTGCTATTCGAATGCCCAAGATTCAGTCTGGAAAGAATGGAGCTGGAACTCAAGTTTGAAACCCAGCTAAGCCAGTCCACACTCCACACGATCATGGAGAGACCGGCTACTAGGAATCCATTCTTGGCATTCATAAGCAAAGTCGCCACAGTCGCAGCAAGGGCCAACAAAACAGACGTAACCTTGCAAAGTCGAAACCGACCACCATCCACACAAACCGTCACAACCACGTCAACAACAACTACAACAATAACTACACACATAACAACAACGACTTCACTGAACGTAACACAAATCACAGCAACAACAACAACAGCAGCAGCAGCAGCAGCAGTTAGCCTACAACAAGCCCCTAGCACCATGACCACCACGCAATTCCTAGCATGTGGAGGAGACGGAGTCCCAGGCGTCCGATTGCGAGGCGTCGCCCTCTTCATGAACAGGGAAAGCGAAAAGCTAGGCATAGGTTTCTGCATAGGTTCAAGTCGCGCTGCGGCCCGAATACCCATTTCTCCAGGCCTTGCCGCCTTGATCAACGGAAGCACCACTAAAACGAGCATGAAAGGCAGCAAGTATGCTGCGCTGCCACAGGTGGAAGTAGCCACTCACCGATGCCGTCTAATGCGATCCAAAGGAAAGACGATCGCACTATTCGAGTGGGGGGAGGAGACTCCATTTGCTCAGGCGAGCTCATTGCTTCAGAGGATCAGGGAGGCAGGAGACTACACGGGAGCCACAGCCCGCACCATCAGTGTAGACGCGATGACGGTCGGAGGGGAAAGAGGAGACGTCGCAGACCGATTCGGTTGTTTGAAAGCCTCAGAACATCATGAGGTGGTTGTCTACGAGGACAGAGGGGAAACTCTAAGTTTCCTCAAAACCCCCCGACAGCCAACAGCCGGTGCGACGAGCCCCACAACAAGCCCGACCAGTCAGAGCGGATCGGAGAGGGCCCAGCAAAAGGCAGCCGCCGAAAAAGCTGCAAAGGAGCAGGAAAAAACCGTTAACCCGGAGGACCGGGTCCGGTTGAGGAGTCGCCTCGAAGCCGTAGGCACTTTCCTCAACGCACTGCTCCCAAGCACTAGCCACACATCACCATCCCACAAGCAGGAATCAGCAGTAGAAAGGTTCCTTCGTAAGAAGCCCAAGGAACCGCCCCAGCAGAAGCCTATGCCTACAAGAGCCGACAAAGGGCAAGTCAGCCCACCGTCCATCGCAGCGAATCTGGGCACCACGGACCACGTGAAGAGCGCTTTCCTCGAGTACGTAGCGATCGTGAGAGCGACCAGAGAGGTCAATCTCATGACATGCAGGAAGATCCTGCAGACCTTCCAGAGAAACACAGAAGGTCTGCTAGGCGTACTACTCGAGGAAGCAGGGGCAGCGGTGTACGACAACGTCAGATCCCAAGTCATCACAGGGGATATGACGGGGTCGTACATGGCAGCCTACAGTGCGAAGAGCGGTTTCGTGGCCCTAGACGACGAGAAAACGGAGCGCTCAGGCAAACTCAAATTCTTAGCACCTGACGACGACCCGATACTGGTTACCGCCAAATGTACCAAAATCATGCTGGACGACAAGATCCTTGAAATGGCGCAATCCATTTTGGAGACTTCAGACAGTCCAGCATCGCAGGAAATTTGGGCGGTGCCCAGTATCAGGTGGGTAAATGGAGTTCCGGGTTGCGGCAAGACAACCTGGGTGGTAAAGAACTTCGACGAGGAGAAGGACGTTGTAGCCACCACGACGACTGAAGCTGCCAAAGATCTCCGGGAGAAGCTAGCGCACCGCTTAGGAGACCGAGTAAAGACACAGGTGCGCACTATGGCCTCAATCTTAGCCAACGGGTTCAAAACACAAGAGAAATGCTACCGCCTCACGGTAGACGAGGCTCTAATGAACCATTTTGGGGCCATAGTCATGGCAGTAAAGTTGTCTGGAGCAAGCGAGGTTGTCCTCATCGGAGACGTGAACCAGCTTCCATTTTTGGACAGAGAGAACCTTTTTGAACTAAGGTATACCCGTCCAAACCTGGTGGCTGGCATCACCCAGGAGCTGCTCTGCACACACCGCAACCCGATGGACGTGGCGTTTGCGCTGAGCGAGATATACTCCGGTATATACTCCTCCAAGTCGTCGCTGTCGCGGGTCCACTCCCTGGAGGTGAAAGGTTATACAGGAGCGCAAATACCGAGCATCGCCCTTAACACCCTGTTCCTGGTTCATACGCAGGAGGAGAAAGCTTCTCTTGGGAGCCAGGGATATGGGTCCGGCGAAGGGTCGCGCCTGTTGACCATACACGAAGCCCAGGGTTTGACCTACGACAGTGTCGTAATCATTAACACAAGGTCCAGGAGGATACAGGTTCACGACAGCATCTCCCACGCGGTAGTGGCGGTGTCCAGACATACCATCAGTTGCGTCTATTACACCGACGACGCCGACGACGCCACGGGCCGCTTTGCAAAGAGGGCGATGGATGCGCCGACTAAAATGGTCGTCGAATACAACCTAAAGACGGCCATGCAGCATCGAGACACACCTGTCGTGGAAGCCCTACTAGTGCTAGCGAAATCCCTGGTCAGCAAACCCCACTAAAACATTTCCAACAAGTCCCCATCCTAACTCCCAAGTCAATATAACACCATTTATCCCACCAAAAACTCCAATACATAGAAATCCCTGTTTTGTTATTAAAAAAAAAAAAAAAAAAAAAAAAAAAAAAAAAAAAAAAAAATGTAAGTAAATTTAAAATGTAAAAATACATGGCGGTGTGAGTCAGTCATACTCACGTAAACGTCCTGCCGATGGCGGCGCTGCACGTCCGGTCGCTTGGTTCCCTAAAAAATGGTTGAGCTAAGCGGCGCGGAGGTGTACGTCATGTCCGTGAACGGACGCCGTCGGTTGGGACTGGTCGACTCACACTGCCACGTATTTATCCCTTAAAAATGTGTTAGATTAAGTAAGTGTATATATAAGTATAGTCATGTAATGACGAAACATCAAAACTAATTTCAACTTCAAACATCATTTAAATTCTTCAGTAACAATAGCCAAAATTGTAAATCTTTCATTTCATTTTTCCCATTAACTAATTGTAAGCCTGTGTATTATTAATAATAAAAAAAAAAAAAAAAAAAGTATCTATCAAATATGTAATAGAATCTAAAAAATATATATGTGCATGCGCATGAGTATGTTTATTTAAAAAAAAAAAAAAAAAAAAAAAAAAAAAAAAAAAAAAAAAAAAAAAAAAAAAAAAAAAAAAAAAAAGGCGATGGACTCACGTAGACTTAAGTTAGATAAGTAAGCTTAGTGTAATGTTGTCCGGCGTAGGAGTACGCTAATTGTATGATGTATAACAAATAAAAAACTGTAAACAAAATAAACCACATAAAAAAAGGCGCGGACGACCATGTCCGCGGTAGTATACTCACTGTAAAAAAAAAAAAAAAAAAAAAAACCTAACCTAACCTAACCTAACCTAACCTAACCTTTTTTTTTTTTTTTTTTTTTTTTTTTTTTTTTTTTTTTTTTTTTTTTTTGGCGCTGAGAAATGCGTTACGCATCCCCGGCTCGTGGGGGACGAGTCGGGGTATGTGGGACTCCTGTCAGTAGCGACAGTATACCCACTAAAACTCAGCGGTGTTCCCGCATCGCCGTGATGGGAGGGTCATGGGAAACCGGCTCAGCCTTTACGTCCACGACCCTCCCGGCGCATGCCCGCCTAGCTGGCGGGCCCCGCATGCCCCCCAGGTTGGGGGGCTACGGGAATGGCCGGGAACACCTGGCCATTCCCGTCCGACACTAGTGGAGGTCTGTGCAATACAGGCATGGGTGCCCCCGCACCCGTTGCCTGCTGGCCTCCACCTGGGAGGAGTCGGAGATGACTGTCGTACTGACGTCTTCTTCGACCCCTCCTCCGCCTTCGGAGCGGCGCCGCGGCAGGATCTTCCTCCCGCGCCCGCTCCGCCGCCTCCTTCTGGGACATGACGTGTTCGCAGAAGGAGGCGACTGCCGCCCAGGACCCCTCATCCCTCAGCATGGCGTTAACCACGCCGGGGAGCGAGAGGTCCGGTCCGATCGCCGCGACGAGACTGCGGCGCGGCTCGGACCACGACGGGCACACCTCGAGGGTGTGCTGCGCCGCGTCCTCCGCCGCGCCACAGTCGTGGCACGACGGCGTCTCCTCCCGTCCGATTCGGTGCAGGTACGATCCGAAAGAACCGTGTCCGGACAGCACCTGCACGAGACGGAAGGAGAGGAACCCGTGCGGACGCTCGAGCCAGTCTCGCAGGACCGGCCCGATTGCGTCGAGGGTTCGGCGGCCGAAGGCTGCGGTGGCGAGGTCGCCCGTCCAATGGACAACGATGGCGTCCCTCGCCTCCCGCCGGACGGCCTCCCGCTCTTCCGGAGCTGAGCGGACTCCTCTCGCCCTCCGCTCCGCCGTCCATTCGTACACTCTGGCGAGCACCCACGCCTCGAGCTCCCAAGGCGGAGTGCTGGCCAGAGCGCATGCTGCCGCATAGCCCACCGTGCGGTAAGCCCGCGCCGCCCGCTGGGCTATGGCCCTTTGAGGCGCTCGCAAGGCCGCGGCGTTCTCCCTCCTGTGGAGGGACTCTTCCCAGATAGGGGCCCCATAGAGGGCCATACTCCTTAGGATGCCGGCGTAAAGTTGCCGGCATCGCGCGCTGGGGCCCCCCAAGTTGGGAAGCAGCCAGGAGAGAGCGCCCGCGGCCTTCAGCAGGCGCGACGACAGCCCGCTAAAATGCGGACCGAAGCGCCACCTGCTGTCGAGTACAAGGCCCAGATACTTCATCTGGGCCTTCACCTCAATTCTGACGCCCTCCACGAAGATGTGGGCGTCAGGTGGTGGGGGGCGCTGCCGAGGGCCGTGGAAGAACACGGCCTCGGTCTTGTGCAGTGCCACCGTTAAACCTAGGCGGCGGATCCTCCCCGCGACCAAGGATCCGCCCGCCGAAGCCAAGTTGGCCGCCTCCCTGAAACTCCCCCCCCGGGCGGTGAGGAGAGTGTCATCCGCATAGCAGACGACACTCGTGCCTCGGAGGAGAGTTCCCCGCAAGAGCCAATCATAGCCGACGTTCCAGAGGAGAGGTCCTAAGACTGACCCCTGTGGAACGCCGGCTTCAACGGCGTACCGCCGGACTCGGCCAGTCCTGTTTACGAGGAGGATCGCCCGATCCTCCAGGTAGCTGGCCAGCAGACTGCGCATGTATCGAGGCACTCCGTGGAATCGGAGCGCCTCGAGGATGGTGCAGTGGGGAACGGAGTTGAAGGCGTTGGCAATGTCGAATGACACCGCCAACAGTCCGTCCCCCGCCTCCATCGCCTCCTTAACCTGGCCTTTAAGGCAGGCCAGCGCGTCCACCGTGGACCGCTCAGCCCGAAAACCGAACTGAGCGTCCGACAAGTCCGGCCCGATACGCCGCAGATGGCCCTTTAGGCGGGCAGCGATTATCCCCTCGAACATTTTACCGACCTCGTCGAGCAGAACGATGGGTCGGTATGCCGAGGGGGAGTCTGCTGGGCGGCCCTCCTTGCGAAGGAGGCACAACTGCCCCTCCTTCCACGGTTTCGGGAACCTCCCAGACGCAAGGCATGCGCTGAAGAGGTCCCGAAACCTCTCCTCCATTTGAGTGGCCGCGATCGCGACCACTCTCGCCGGAACACCGTCGGGGCCCGGAGCTGTCTTCTTGGCGCGGATACGGAGAATCGCCGCGCCAAGTTCCGACTCCGTGACAGGAGGGGCCTCCTCTTCCTCCTCAGCTGGCGGCGGATCTGTCCCCCGCGGAGGGTCCATCACTGGTGGGGTGAAGTTGTCCCTGCACGGGAACAGGGACTGAACCAACCCATCCAGGAACGAGGGCTCCAGGGTCTCGGCCACCGGGGGACCAAAGGGGCGCAATTTGTTGCGCGCCGCCTTGTATGGCCTCCCGAATGGGTCGTTGTCGAGACCCTCCAGCATCTCCGCTCTCCCCGAGTCTCTGGCGGCGGCGATGGCTCGATCGAGGACCATTTTTGCCTCTATGTATACCTCATAGAGGTGGTCCCCGACGGCCTGGTCCCGTCGACGCCGCCGCCGGCTCCGCGTGTAGGCCCTCCTTGCCTCGACACACGCCGCTCGAAGCCCCGCCAGCTCTGCCGACCACCAGTACACGGCGCGTTTGGGTGGCGGTCGGCGAGACCGAGGCATGCTGGAGTTGCATACCTCGGTCAGAGAATCCCTCAGGTGCCCCGCCACGGTGTCCACGTCCATACCGGCAGAAGGCGGTGAAAGCCAGTCCTGGACGAACGCCGCCTCCCGCGCTGCCTCCCTGTCCAGGCGGGTGAGAGCCCACCTTGGGAACGGTGACGGCCCCGAGCGGGGCCGCGTCTCTCCGGGGCCACTGGTGGAGATGTCGAACCGCACGTAGCGGTGGTCCGACATAGTCTCCACCAGGTCCACCCGCCAGTTCAACACGCGTGCGGCTAACGCAGCGGTGGCGAAAGTGACGTCCACTATTGAGCCACCCTGCCGCCGCACGCATGTCTGGACGCTGCCTCTGTTCAAGAGGGAGAGTCCAGAGGAGGCCGCCCACATCTCCACTGCCCGCCCGCGGGCGTCGGTGGCCCGGTTGCCCCAGGTAACCGACTTGGCGTTCAGGTCTCCCAATACGGAGACCTGACGCGGCGCCGCCCTGCCGACCACGGCGGCCAGGACTCCGAGATAGTTCTCGAAGTCCTGAAGAGGGCGGTTTGGGGAGAAATATACGCCCACAAGGGCTAAGTCTCCCCACGCGGCGGCCACGTATCCCGGTCCCCTCTCTAATAGCGAGAGGGGAGGGGAGTCTGTGGAAGACCGCGCCGCTATTGCCACCGAGTCGTCCTCGTCACCCAGCCAGCTGCCGGGGATCGAGTAGGGCTCGGCGACCACCGCTACGTTCACCAACCACTCGGCCATGACCTGCACCACCAGGTCCTGGGCCGCTCTGCAGTGGTTGGTGTTCGCCTGGAGGATGCGATAGTCGGAAATTGTTAATCCGACATCGCACCCCCCTCCTCAGCTACCGCCGCTGGAGCTACAGCGGCGACGGCGGCGACGGCAGTAGCAGCAGGGCGAACCTGCGCCGGCACTACGCCCTTCCTCACAGGGGCCTTGCAGCTCCTGCCCGACATCCTGTGGTCCGCGGGGCGGCCACCAGCGGCGCACGCCGCGCAGTGTGGCTTGGGGGCGGTGCAGGCAGCCCACCCGTGTCCCTCTTGCCCGCATTGGAAGCATGTGTCTCCCCAGTCGGACTTGGAGGGACACGTGGCCCGGGTGTGGCCGAACGCGAAGCACTTGAAGCAGCGGACAGGCTGGTCTTCAAGTGCCCGGACCACAGCCGAGCCGAACCCCACAAGCATCCGTCCCTTGGTCGCAGCAAGGACGGCCCCAGCCGCAGCGACCGGGCACTCGACGCGGACGATGCCCATGCCGCGGCGGCCGGGCCTGATGGCTCCGCTCTTCACCGCGCCAGCGTCGCAGCCTCCAGCCGCCGCGACGGCCGCCACCACATCCTCTTTGGTGACCGAATCGTCCAGATCGGCCACCTCCAAGGCTGCGGTCTTGACAGGCCTGACGACCTTTGCCGCGTCCGCGATGACCTCTTGCAACTTTGTTGCGAAGAGGTCCGCATTTGTGCCGCGCTGTTCCCCCGAGAACTCGAAAATTCGAGCCCCGGTTAGGGTTCGGCGGCACTTGATGTTGCTGATCCCCAGCTGGGAGGGATCAGCATTGGTACGAGCCCGTCTTAGGACGGACTCGTACGTCTCGCCTCGCTCCGCGGCCTCCGGGGTGATGGTCACCACGACGGCCGCGGTTTTGGGAGGAACCAGCTTCCTCCCGCCAGCCTTTTTGGCTGGAGGACCAGTCGCTGCGGGTTTGGCTGCCGACTTTTTGCCCTTTTTCCCTTTTTTGACCACTTCCGTCCACTGGTTGGACGGGGTGGTGGAGGGAAGAAGGACATCTTCCTGCTGCGAGTTCTGGGGGGCTGCTGGAGTAGCAGTCGACCCAGACGCTCCGTCCGCGCTTGTGGTGGGGGCATGAGAAGCCGCCTTGGTCCTCTTGCCCTTGCCTTTGCCCTTGGCGGGCTGCGCATCCGATGCCGGGCCTGCTAGAGGCGCATGTTCCGGCTCCCTTGGAGGTGCACTCTTGTCCGCCGCTAGCGGTGGGCGGAGCCGCTTTTCCGGCAAGAGCCGGTCCTCGATGCAACCTAACCTAACCTAACCTAACCTAACCTAACCTAACCTAACCTAACCTAACCTAACCTAACCTAACCTAACCTAACCTTTTTTTTTTTTTTTTTTTTTTTTTTTTTTTTTTTTTTTTTTGTCGCTGAGAAATGCGTTACGCATCCCCGGCTCGTGGGGGACGAGTCGGGGTATGTGGGACTCCTGTCAGAGGCGACAGTATACCCACTAAAACTCAGCGGTGTTCCCACATCGCCGTGATGGGAGGGTCATGGGAAACCGGCTCAGCCTTTACGTCCACGACCCTCCCGGCGCATGCCCGCCTAGCTGGCGGGCCCCGCATGCCCCCCAGGTTGGGGGGCTACGGGAATGGCCGGGAACACCTGGCCATTCCCGTCCGACACTGGTAGAGGCCTGTGCAATACAGGCAAGGGTGCCCCCGCACCCGTTGCCTGCTGGCCCCCACCTGGGAGGAGTCGGAGATGACTGTCGAACTGACGTCTTCTTCGACCCCTCCTCCGCCTTCGGAGCGGCGCCGCGGCAGGATCTTCCTCCCGCGCCCGCTCCGCCGCCTCCTTCTGGGACATGACGTGTTCGCAGAAGGAGGCGACTGCCGCCCAGGACCCCTCATCCCTCAGCATGGCGTTAACCACGCCGGGGAGCGAGAGGTCCGGTCCGATCGCCGCGACGAGACTGCGGCGCGGCTCGGACCACGACGGGCACACCTCGAGGGTGTGCTGCGCCGCGTCCTCCGCCGCGCCACAGTCGTGGCACGACGGCGTCTCCTCCCGTCCGATTCGGTGCAGGTACGATCCGAAAGAACCGTGTCCGGACAGCACCTGCACGAGACGGAAGGAGAGGAACCCGTGCGGACGCTCGAGCCAGTCTCGCAGGACCGGCCCGATTGCGTCGAGGGTTCGGCGGCCGAAGGCTGCGGTGGCGAGGTCGCCCGTCCAATGGACAACGATGGCGTCCCTCGCCTCCCGCCGGACGGCCTCCCGCTCTTCCGGAGCTGAGCGGACTCCTCTCGCCCTCCGCTCCGCCGTCCATTCGTACACTCTGGCGAGCACCCACGCCTCGAGCTCCCAAGGCGGGGTGCTGGCCAGAGCGCATGCTGCCGCATAGCCCACCGTGCGGTAAGCCCGCGCCGCCCGCTGGGCTATGGCCCTTTGAGGTGCTCGCAAGGCCGCGGCGTTCTCCCTCCTGTGGAGGGACTCTTCCCAGATAGGGGCCCCATAGAGGGCCATACTCCTTAGGATGCCGGCGTAGAGTTGCCGGCATCGCGCGCTGGGGCCCCCCAAATTGGGAAGCAGCCACGAGAGCGCGCCCGCGGCCTTCAGCAGGCGCGACGACAGCCCGCTAAAATGCGGACCGAAGCGCCACCTGCTGTCGAGTACAAGGCCCAGATACTTCATCTGGGCCTTCACCTGAATTCTGACGCCCTCCACGAAGATGTGGGCGTCAGGTGGTGGGGGGCGCTGCCGAGGGCCGTGGAAGAACACGGCCTCGGTCTTGTGCAGCGCCACCGTTAAACCTAGGCGGCGGATCCTCCCCGCGACCAAGGATCCGCCCGCCGAGGCCAAGTTGGCCGCCTCCCTGAAACTCCCCCCCCGGGCGGTGAGGAGAGTGTCATCCGCATAGCAGACGACACTCGTGCCTCGGAGGAGAGTTCCCCGCAAGAGCCAATCATAGCCGACGTTCCAGAGGAGAGGTCCTAAGACTGACCCCTGTGGAACGCCGGCTTCAACGGCGTACCGCCGGACTCGGCCAGTCCTGTTTACGAGGAGGATCGCCCGATCCTCCAGGTAGCTGGCCAGCAGACTGCGCATGTATCGAGGCACTCCGTGGAATCGGAGCGCCTCGAGGATGGTGCAGTGGGGAACGGAGTTGAAGGCGTTGGCAATGTCGAATGACACGGCCAACAGTCCGTCCCCCGCCTCCATCGCCTCCTTAACCTGGCCTTTAAGGCAGGCCAGCGCGTCCACCGTGGACCGCTCAGCCCGAAAACCGAACTGAGCGTCCGACAAGTCCGGCCCGATACGCCGCAGATGGCTCTTGAGGCGGGCAGCGATAATCCCCTCGAACATTTTGCCGACCTCATCGAGCAGAACGATGGGCCGGTATGCCGAGGGGGAATCTGCAGGGCGGCCCTCCTTGCGAAGGAGGCACAGCTGCCCCTCCTTCCACGGTTTCGGGAACCTCCCAGACGCAAGGCACGCGCCGAAGAGGTCCCGAAACCTCTCCTCCATTTGAGTGGCCGCGATCGCGACCACTCTCGCCGGAACACCGTCGGGGCCCGGAGCTGTCTTCTTGGCGCGGATACGGAGAATCGCCGCGCCAAGTTCCGACTCCGTGACAGGAGGGGCCTCCTCTTTCTCCTCAGCTGGCGGCGGATCTGTCCCCCGCGGAGGGTCCATCACTGGTGGGGTGAAGTTGTCCCTGCACGGGAACAGGGACTGAACCACCCCATCCAGGAACGAAGGCTCGAGGGTCTCGGCCACCGGGGGACCAAAGGGGCGCAATTTGTTGCGCGCCGCCTTGTATGGTCTCCCGAAGGGGTCGTTGTCGAGACCCTCCAGCATCTCCGCTCTCCCCGAGTCTCTGGCGGCGGCGATGGCTCGATCGAGGACCATTTTTGCCTCTATGTATACCTCATAGAGGTGGTCCCCGACGGCCTGGTCCCGTCGACGCCGCCGCCGGCTCCGCGTGTAGGCCCTCCTTGCCTCGACACACGCCGCTCGAAGCCCCGCCAGCTCCGCCGACCACCAGTACACGGCGCGTTTGGGTGGCGGTCGGCGAGACCGAGGCATGCTGGAGTTGCATACCTCGGTCAGAGACTCCCTGAGGTGCCCCGCTACGGTGTCCACATCCAGGCCGGCGGAAGGCGGCGAAAGCCAGTCCTGGACGAACGCCGCCTCCCGCGCTGCCTCCCTGTCCAGGCGGGTGAGAGCCCACCTTGGGAACGGTGACGGCCCCGAGCGGGGCCGCGTCTCTCCGGGGCCACTGGTGGAGATGTCGAACCGCACGTAGCGGTGGTCCGACATAGTCTCCACCAGGTCCACCCGCCAGTTCAACACGCGTGCGGCTAACGCAGCGGTGGCGAAAGTGACGTCCACTATTGAGCCACCCTGTCGCCGCACGCATGTCTGGACGCTGCCTCTGTTCAAGAGGGAGAGTCCAGAGGAGGCCGCCCACATCTCCACTGCCCGCCCGCGGGCGTCGGTGGCCCGGTTGCCCCAGGTTACCGACTTGGCGTTCAGGTCTCCCAATACGGAGACCTGACGCGGCGCCGCCCTGCCGACCACGGCGGCCAGGACTCCGAGATAGTTCTCGAAGTCCTGAAGAGGGCGGTTTGGGGAGAAATACACGCCCACAAGGGCTAAGTCTCCCCACGCGGCGGCCACGTATCCCGGTCCCCTCTCTAATAGCGAGAGGGGAGGGGAGTCTGTGGAAGACCGCGCCGCTATTGCCACCGAGTCGTCCTCGTCACCCAGCCAGCTGCCGGGGATCGAGTAGGGCTCGGCGACCACCGCTACGTTCACCAACCACTCGGCCATGACCTGCACCACCAGGTCCTGGGCCGCTCTGCAGTGGTTGGTGTTCGCCTGGAGGATGCGATAGTCGGAAATTGTTAATCCGACATCGCACCCCCCTCCTCAGCTACCACCGCTGGAGCTACAGCGGCGACGGCGGCGACGGCAGTAGCAGCAGGGCGAACCTGCGCCGGCACTACGCCCTTCCTCACAGGGGCCTTGCAGCTCCTGCCCGACATCCTGTGGTCCGCGGGGCGGCCACCGGCGGCGCACGCCGCGCAGTGTGGCTTGGGGGCGGTGCAGGCAGCCCACCCGTGTCCCTCTTGCCCGCATTGGAAGCATGTGTCTCCCCAGTCGGACTTGGAGGGACACGTGGCCCGGGTGTGGCCGAACGCGAAGCACTTGAAGCAGCGGACAGGCTGGTCTTCAAGTGCCCGGACCACAGCCGAGCCGAACCCCACAAGCATCCGTCCCTTGGTCGCAGCAAGGACGGCCCCAGCCGCAGCGACTGGGCACTCGACGCGGACGATGCCCATGCCGCGGCGGCCGGGCCTGATGGCTCCGCTCTTCACCGCGCCAGCGTCGCAGCCTCCAGCCGCCGCGACGGCCGCCACCACATCCTCTTTGGTGACCGAATCGTCCAGATCGGCCACCTCCAAGGCTGCGGTCTTGACAGGCCTGACGACCTTTGCCGCGTCTGCGATGACCTCTTGCAACTTTGTTGCGAAGAGGTCCGCATTTGTGCCGCGCTGTTCCCCCGAGAACTCGAAAATTCGAGCCCCGGTTAGGGTTCGGCGGCACTTGATGTTGCTGATCCCCAGCTGGGAGGGATCAGCATTGGTACGAGCCCGTCTTAGGACGGACTCGTACGTCTCGCCTCGCTCCGCGGCCTCCGGGGTGATGGTCACCACGACGGCCGCGGTTTTGGGAGGAACCAGTTTCCTCCCGCCGGCCTTTTTGGCTGGAGGACCAGTCGCAGCGGGTTTGGCTGCCGACTTTTTGCCCTTTTTCCCTTTTTTGACCACTTCCGTCCACTGGTTGGACGGGGTGGTGGAGGGAAGAAGGGCATCTTCCTGCTGCGAGTTCTGGGGGGCTGCTGGAGTAGCAGTCGACCCAGACGCTCCGTCCGCGCTTGTGGTGGGGGCATGAGGAGCCGCCTTGGTCCTCTTGCCCTTGCCTTTGCCCTTGGAGGGCTGCGCACTTGATTCCGGGCCTGCTAAAGGCGCAGGTTCTTTCTCCCTCGGCGGTGGGCTCTTGTCCGCCGCTAGCGGTGGGCGGAGCCGCTTTTCCGGCAAGAGCCGGTCCTCGATGCCTGCGAAGCAGGCTCGGATGAAGGCCCTCTCCTCCATTACCACCCCGCGGATCGTTGCCTCAAGGCTGGCAGTTGAGGAGGAAGAGCCTCCTACCACCGGGCAGACTGGGGCGGATTGGGCAGGCCTGGCCGTGGCCTCAGCCAGCTTCTGGTGTAGCTGGCTGACTTCCGCCTGCAGGCGATCCACCTTCGCCTGCAGCTGCCGCGTCTCCTCCGTGGCCGTCCGCTTCACCAGCTCCATGACAATGCCATGCATGCTGGCGACCCGGCATTTGAGGGCCTTCTGAAAGGTCCCCTTCAAATTCGAAGACTTTGAGGCGACCTCCAGAACCTCCTCCTTGTCTTCAAGCGCCATGCGCTCCAATTCCGCCAGGGAGTGGTCGGCATACAGTACATTGGATGCACCATAGCCAGCCCTCGACCTGGCAGCTTGCGCCTGCTGCTCCTTGGCGGCGACCCTCTCCTCCAGGTCTAGCTGGAGTTGCGCCCTCTTCGCCAGATTTAGCTGGCGCTCGGCATCCAGCAAGCCCACATTGTGGGAAGAAGCCGCAGTGGAAGTCGAAGCCTTTTTGGACTTCGACTTCTTCTTCGCCTTCACAGTAGACTCCGAGGAGCCCTCAGACCGCTTCCGCTTGAAGCGGTCACTCTCGCCTGCCGACGTGTCCATTATGGAGTCGTCGGAATCCGACAACTCGTCTGGCCTTCTGAATAATCTGGCCGCAGATGGTACGCGGTCAGCTTCCGACGCTAAAGCGCCGCCGGCGGTGTGGCCCTGAGAAGGGCCGTTGGGTTGGCCCTGAGAAGGGCCGTTGGGTTGGCCCTGAGAAGGGCCGTTGGGTTGGTCCTGAGAAGGACCGTTGGGTTGGCCCTGAGAAGGGCCGTTGAGGGGTTGGCCCTGAGAAGGGCCGTTGGGTTGGTCCTGAGAAGGACCGTTGGGTTGGCCCTGAGAAGGGCCGTTTGAATCGCCCTGGGAGGAGCGACTCGGGTTAAAACTCGGGATAAAACGGCCAGACGCGTCACGCGCTGGCTTGCTCGACATACGGTTAAAATTCGACATTTTCGTAGATTTCTGCAGGATGTCTACGATTCACAGCGCACTTTAGCCGCCGGTCTGCCACTCCGTTACGGTGGTCAGACACGGCGTTGCCCGGGGGATACTGCGAGGAAGTATGCACTGTGGGGGATCCCCCAACCTAACCTAACCTAACCTAACCTAACCTAACCTAACCTAACCCAGTAACCGATTGAAAGTCGCACGAACAACATCAGCTCCGCGCAAAAAAATCCCTAAAATTAGACGCGTTGAGTTACGAGCGCAAAAAAGTTACCAGTGGAATTGTGAAGTGTCAGTGCACCAGGATTCGTGTGGGCAAGTCTCTACCACCTCAGGTCACGCAGCAGGCCCTCCAGAACTTCAGCATCGAATAACTCATCAAAGGTTTGTGGAGTCGGATCACCAACAATAATCCCGAGAGTCGCAGCAGAGTTCTATCCAGCAACATCAGGATCAGGAGAATCGGATCAGCAGGTTGGGAGTTATTAAGGTGCGAAAATCGTCAAAATACGTGAAAACACGTGGGTTTTTGTTGAAAACCAACCTCACTTTTCCCCCACGTGTTTCTAATACACGAGGCGTGACGTACCGACAGCCATCCCAGCCACTACTGGAGACTCCGAAGCCGTCCCGAAGAATCTGCCTTCAGACCAGCGACCAGCGTGACGACTCCACGACCCATCACCAGGTTAGCCCCGAGGGAACTCCTCAACCCTTAGTCCCACCCCACCCGAGTTTGGACTCATCTGACTTGGACCTCCAGGACCTTGTCTGAGCCATTAAGGGTCCCCTCACCCCTACCCCCCCTCAACCCCCCACCCCGCCAGTCACCCCCCTCCAACTTTCCTTATTTCCCCCACCCATATCCCCTCCACTCAAGACCTGTAAGGTTATCCCCTCCATTTCCCCCCCCCCCATTTTTTCCCCTCCCCCCCCCCCTCCACCAAAAGTCACCCACACGAAACCCCCCCCCCCCAACCCCCCGCCTTCACCCCCCCTCTATAGTCTCCCCACGAGACCTCCCCCCCCGCCCCTCCCCCCTATTTGGGTTACCTCACCCC
Source organism: Agrochola lota (assembly GCA_947364205.1). NCBI lineage: Eukaryota > Metazoa > Arthropoda > Insecta > Lepidoptera > Noctuidae > Agrochola > Agrochola lota. Next base: position 98,667 of record OX376246.1, read on the forward strand.
CCCGCGGGCTAACTTTGCTCCTGTTGGAGCTGGAGAGCCGAGATTGGGCTCAAATAAAAGGGCGAGAAAAGCTCTCAAACCTGGCCCCAATCGAAACCTGAAAAACAACACCCCACACACGCAGTGACACGCGACGCCACAGAATTCCACTGAGGACCACCACCAGCGCCCATATAGAGCTCATACCATCGAGCTCTAGCAATCATCGGGCTCCTCATCGGACAGCAGACGCAGACCATCAGCGGAACATCCGTGAGTCCATCGCCAATATAAAATACACAGGCTAGTCTTAGTTTATAAGTTTTAGAATACTCAATAGTTTGTATATTTCCATATTCTACTTTCATATCCAATTGTACTCATAAACTTATCTCCCCCAAAAAAAAAAAAAAAAAAAAAAATAAAATAAAATGTCATCAAAACAATCGTCCGCCTCCACCACGTCCACCACCTCCCGCAAAATGACCACGGAGGCCGCAAAAGCCCCAAGATCGCTGAGGGAAAGGGTTCTAAACAGGAATACAACCCAATCAGTAGCCTCTGAGTCGGCGCATTCATCTTCGAAGCCCCAGGTGTCGAAGGCAGTATCGGAACCGGACGTGACGTGCAGGACACCGCTGCTGCCGTCGGTACCTGTACCTGTCCCGGAAATTGTCGTCAACTGGGAACAGTGTGGCATCTCCCCCCCCTACGTGAGAGTCTCGGATGACGAAAGCTCGGTGGCATCGTCAATCAGCCAAGCCGACCGCCCCACCAGAGGACGGCCGAGCCTTCTATACAGAACGTCAAGAGGCACAGGGGTGGAGATGGACATGGCCACCAAGGAAGCGAACGAGCTCCTCCAGAAGGGAAAGGACGCTTTGGAGGCTGCGGGGAACATGAAGCGAGAGTGCAAGGCGACAGCCCACGAGTGCCTCCAGGGCCTGTACGAGACGGCCCTGTCATTGGCGGACTCGAGATCCCGCCACAAGTACAACCTCGAGAAGGAGCGCTCTCGACACGCACAAGAGCTTGTGCGGGTCGAGAGAGCTCACACTCGAGAACTCATGGGATTTAAAGTCGACCTCTCGCTCATGCAGACAGACGTCTCCGAGACGAAGAAAGAGGCGAAAGGGATCCGGGAATGGCTCGGTCAAGAAACCCTTGATGCCTTCAAGGGCATCAAGGAGGTCAAAGCCGAAGTTGCGGCCGCGAGCCTTAAAAATGTCAAAGAGCACGAGAAGACAAGGCAGGAAAGCGCCCGAGCCCCGGGGGATCCCAAGTGGGATTTAATGGGGGCCGGCCTTTCGCGCCTTGATACGAATGTCACCAGCTTGTCCAACCAGCTGGACGTGCTCCGTCAGGCCATTGACAAAATTAAGGCGGACCTGGACCGGCCAACTCACAAGAAAATGGACCCGAGTAGTCAAGAGATGGACCCCGAACTGCTCACCCTCGTCAAGAAGACAATAGTAGACGAAACTGACAAAATAATTACACACATCCAGGCCATCGCCAACAGGCCAGTACCATCCCCCCCTAAACCACAACCTCCCATTAACCTCACACACCACCTCAAGCCCATCTCGGAAAGACTGGAGCTCGTCTCAGCGGACCTCCGCGTACTGCGTGACAAAGAGCCGCAAATCCAGGCGCCCCCGGCGCTGAATCTGGAAGCGGAACTAGCGGTCGGGGAGGTTAAGAAGACCCTCCAGAACATAGAGAAAGGGGTTGCGGACCTGGGCAAAGCGGACAGACCGCTTCAACAACAACAGGGCCCCCAAACCTTTGCCCAGGTCGCCAGTGCACCCAAGCCCCCCAAACCACCCACACAGCCCAATCACACCCTGATCGTCTCGTCCACGAATCCCCAGCACACTGGAGATAACGTGATCGAGAGGATCAGGTCCGCCCTGGACCTCAAAGAGAGTGGAGCCCGCGTCGACACGGTTAGGAAAGCGCGGAACCAGAAAGTGGTCCTCAAGTGCGCTAGCAAGTGGGACCTCAACAACATTAAGGAGCAGGTCCAGTCGAACGCAGGGCTCAAGGTCCACGAGCCGAAACCTCTCAACCCCCTCGTCTGCATCAAGGGAGTGCTGTCCAGCTACAGCGACGGGGAGATCGTAGATCTCCTTAAAGCGCAGAACAAGCATCTTCTGCAAAACGTCGCTGTAGATGGGCAGACTCTAAGGATGCGCTATAGGAAGCGCGCGAGGAACATCCACGAATGCCACCCTGTTCTGGAGCTCTCCCCGGAGCTCTGGAAAGCCTTCACATCGGTCCCAAAGATCCACGTGGGCATCAAGCGATGCTCGATTGAGGATCAGTCCCCGCTTGTACAGTGCACAAAGTGCCTTGGGTATGGACACAACAAGTCCATATGCAAGGCCGGCAAAGAAGTCTGCAGCTACTGCAGCGGAGCACACAATGCAAGGGATTGCCTCACTCGAGCTGACGGCAAACAGCCCACCTGTGCTAACTGCAAGGCAGTCCACGGGTCCGCCAGTGACCTGGCACACACAGCGTTCAGCGCAGACTGCCAGGAACGCCAAAAATGGGATGGGATAGCAAGGTCGCGCGTTTCCTATTGCTAAGGGCGACCACGACAACACACCACCAAACCAACCAGTCACCCCCGAATTCGCATCAAGACCGACAGCAAGATTGAAATTCGTCCAAGTCAATCTTCAGCGCTCCAAGCTGGCCACGGAAGAACTCCACATGGCGGCGCAGGCAAGGGGAATTTCAGTAGCACTTGTTCAAGAGCCCTATGTAGGAAGAACAGGTGTGATGAAACAAAGTCCCGGTACGCATGTCATCCAGTGCAGCCTCAACCGCCAAAAACCAGTCAAGGCAGCGATCGTTGTTTTCGGAAATAACCTGGAGGTCATCCACGACCCCCAGCTTGTGACCGAGAACATCGCCGCTGTTTTGCTAAAGGTGGGTCGGCTCAGCGTCGGGGTGCTATCGGTCTACTTCGAGGGTGACCAGGACCTAGAACCCTATCTTTCCGAGACACGAATAACAACACAAAAACTTAACACACACAACATCATAGTGGGAGGAGACGTGAACGCCTGGAGCCAGTGGTGGGGAAGTGTTTCCGAAAACCATCGCGGGGCGGCGTACAGTTCTTTTCTCGATGAGCGGGATCTCCACATCCTGAACACGGGCCAAACGCCGACGTTCGAGATCTACAGAGGAGACAGGTGGTGCACCAGCATCGTAGACGTGACGGCATGCAGCCTGTCGCTGCTAGGCAAGGTCGAGGAGTGGCGTGTAGAAAGAAGTCTTACAACTTCAGACCACAATGCAATTACCTTCTCGATGCGCTTAGAAAAGGCCTTGGAACCCTTAAGGCCAATCTCGACGCGCATCTACAACACCAAGAAGGCAAAGTGGTCCGACTTCAGCACCCACTTCAAGAATAGCCTGGCGGAAGCCGACATTACATCAGTCAAAGTCTCGGACGTCTCGAACCCAGAGGATCTGGAGAACATTATCACATCATACACCCGCAACATCCACCGCTCATGCGAGAGTGCGATCCCAAAACTGGGGTTGCCCAAACACGACGCTAAGCCCCCATGGTGGAGCCCTTCTCTAGAGCGTCTCAAAAGAGACGCCTTGACGAAGAAGAGAAGGATCCGAAATGCAGCCGCAAACCGGAGACACTTCACCATCCAAGAGTACGTGACGGCAAAACTAAACTACACCACAACAGCATCGGAAGCCGCCACGGCCAACTGGAAGGAGTTCTGCTCTAAGCAAGACCGAGAGAGCATGTGGGACGGCATCTACAGGGTACTAAGGAAGACAGCCAGAAGACAGGACGACGCGCTCCTGAGAAACACCGCGGGTGAGACGCTCAGTCCAGAGCAATCCGCGGATCTTCTGGCTAAAACCTTTTACCCCGACGACTCTACGGATGCCGAACAGCCATACCACACAAACCTGCGCAGACTAGCAGAGGAGAAGAACCCCCAAGGTCTGTCTGCAGACGATCCGTCCTTTACGACCGCGGAGCTGGAAATGGTTCTCCAGAACCAAAATCCGAAAAAAGCCCCCGGTCCCGATGGATTAACAGCAGACATCTGCACAGCGGCAATAAACTGTGATAGGGAGGTGTTCTTAGCGATAGCCAATAGGTGCCTGTCGCTGTCACACTTCCCGAAGCAGTGGAAGGTCGCCCATGTTTGCATCCTCCGTAAGCCAGGAAAGGACGACTACACCAGCCCAAAGTCGTACCGGCCAATAGGTCTGCTCTCGGTCCTAGGTAAAATAGTAGAGAAACTCCTAGTAGGTAGACTCCAGTGGCATTTCCTCCCAACACTCAACACTAACCAGTACGGTTTCATGCCGCAGCGCGGAACCGAGGACGCCCTCTATGCTCTAATGGGCCATGTACGAGCCGAAATCAAAGCCAAGAAGATCGTGCTTTTGATATCATTGGACATAGAGGGTGCCTTCGACAACGCGTGGTGGCCAGCTCTAAAACGACAGATGGCGGCCAAGTGCTGTCCCAAAAACATCTACGCTCTCGTCACCTCATACCTGGAAGACCGGAACATCAGGGTCAACTACGCCAGAGCTACTAGCGAAAAGGGTACCACGAAAGGATGCGTCCAGGGCTCAATTGCCGGACCGACGTTCTGGAACCTTATCCTAGATTCGCTCCTACACGAAATGGCTAGTCGGGGAGTATACTGCCAAGCCTTCGCAGACGACGTTGTCCTGGTTTTCTCGGACCTTACAGCCGGTCCCCTGCAGCAAGCAGCCAATGACACGCTTGACAGAGTATCAGAATGGGGCGTCCAAAACAAGCTACGTTTCGCCGCGCATAAGACAAATGCGATGGTGTTAACGAGGAAGCTTAAGTACGACGTTCCGGTACTATACATGTCAGGCACGAGGCTAAACCTGGTCGAACAGGTCAAGCTGTTAGGTCTCACAATAGACTCTAAACTCACCTTCAACGCGCACGTGTCTGCGACCTGTAAAAAGGCCGCAGACATCTACAAGCAGCTGGCATGCGCGGCAAAGGTGACCTGGGGTCTCAACAGAGAGATAATCAGGACGATATACGTGTCGGTGATAGAGCCCATCGTGGTGTATGCAGCGAGTGCGTGGGCCCCCGCAGCTGAGAAACTGATGACAAGGAATCAGTTTGACTCACTGCAGAGAGGCTTCGCGCAGAAGATCTGCAAAGCATACCGCACGGTGTCTCTGACATCGGCACTTATTCTGTCAGGCCAACTCCCCCTAGATCTCCGGGTAATCGAGGCCGCGACCCTGTTCAAGATCAAAAAGGGCCATTCCCAAGAGTTCATACCGCCGGGCTGCGAGCTGGAGTGCAACGTGCACTACTTAGAAAATCCCCACCCAGCGCAACTCATAACAACGGAGTATGCACGCCTAGAGGACTTGACTCCCGAAACCCTGGATACCCATCAAGTAATCGGTCCCCAAATCTACACCGACGGCAGCAAGATAGAGGGAAAAGTAGGAGCTGCCCTAACTTGGTGGGAAAACGGAAAGGAGTCAGAGTCCAGAACCTTCGGCCTGGAGCCCCACAACACTGTCTTCCAATCGGAAATGTACGCTCTCTTCAGAGCTGCCAGGATGGCAAGAGAATCTAGGGCGGCCTCCGTTAGCATCTTAAGCGACTCAAGATCGTCGCTTGACCTGCTGAGGAGTCCGTCTGTCACTCACCACCTGGCACTCCAAATCAAGAGAAGCGTCCGAGAGTTAAGAGAAGAAGGCAGAGAAGTGAGGCTCTTCTGGCTCAGGGCCCACGTGGGAACTGCCGGGAATGAAAGAGCGGACGAGCTGGCCAAGGAGGCAGCTCTAACAAATACGACAGCAGACTACAACAAGGTCCCCGTATCGTTCGTGAGGAGGAAGATACGGGAGGGGACTATAAAGAAGTGGCAAGCGCGATACGAGTCCTCCACTACAGGAGCGGTCACAAAAGTGTTCTTCCCAGACGTCCTAGCGGCGAAAAGAACACTCAGAGACGCAGTTCTCACACCGGTCCATGTACAAATCCTAACAGGACATGGAGGATTCTCAGCGTATCTCCACCGATTTCACCTCAAAGATAGTCCCTCATGCGTCTGTGACCCAAGTTGCGAAGAGACAGTCTGGCACCTGCTATTCGAATGCCCAAGATTCAGTCTGGAAAGAATGGAGCTGGAACTCAAGTTTGAAACCCAGCTAAGCCAGTCCACACTCCACACGATCATGGAGAGACCGGCTACTAGGAATCCATTCTTGGCATTCATAAGCAAAGTCGCCACAGTCGCAGCAAGGGCCAACAAAACAGACGTAACCTTGCAAAGTCGAAACCGACCACCATCCACACAAACCGTCACAACCACGTCAACAACAACTACAACAATAACTACACACATAACAACAACGACTTCACCGAACGTAACACAAATCACAGCAACAACAACAACAGCAGCAGCAGCAGCAGCAGTTAGCCTACAACAAGCCCCTAGCACCATGACCACCACGCAATTCCTAGCATGTGGAGGAGACGGAGTCCCAGGCGTCCGATTGCGAGGCGTCGCCCTCTTCATGAACAGGGAAAGCGAAAAGCTAGGCATAGGTTTCTGCATAGGTTCAAGTCGCGCTGCGGCCCGAATACCCATTTCTCCAGGCCTTGCCGCCTTGATCAACGGAAGCACCACTAAAACGAGCATGAAAGGCAGCAAGTATGCTGCGCTGCCACAGGTGGAAGTAGCCACTCACCGATGCCGTCTAATGCGATCCAAAGGAAAGACGATCGCACTATTCGAGTGGGGGGAGGAGACTCCATTTGCTCAGGCGAGCTCATTGCTTCAGAGGATCAGGGAGGCAGGAGACTACACGGGAGCCACAGCCCGCACCATCAGTGTAGACGCGATGACGGTCGGAGGGGAAAGAGGAGACGTCGCAGACCGATTCGGTTGTTTGAAAGCCTCAGAACATCATGAGGTGGTTGTCTACGAGGACAGAGGGGAAACTCTAAGTTTCCTCAAAACCCCCCGACAGCCAACAGCCGGTGCGACGAGCCCCACAACAAGCCCGACCAGTCAGAGCGGATCGGAGAGGGCCCAGCAAAAGGCAGCCGCCGAAAAAGCTGCAAAGGAGCAGGAAAAAACCGTTAACCCGGAGGACCGGGTCCGGTTGAGGAGTCGCCTCGAAGCCGTAGGCACTTTCCTCAACGCACTGCTCCCAAGCACTAGCCACACATCACCATCCCACAAGCAGGAATCAGCAGTAGAAAGGTTCCTTCGTAAGAAGCCCAAGGAACCGCCCCAGCAGAAGCCTATGCCTACAAGAGCCGACAAAGGGCAAGTCAGCCCACCGTCCATCGCAGCGAATCTGGGCACCACGGACCACGTGAAGAGCGCTTTCCTCGAGTACGTAGCGATCGTGAGAGCGACCAGAGAGGTCAATCTCATGACATGCAGGAAGATCCTGCAGACCTTCCAGAGAAACACAGAAGGTCTGCTAGGCGTACTACTCGAGGAAGCAGGGGCAGCGGTGTACGACAACGTCAGATCCCAAGTCATCACAGGGGATATGACGGGGTCGTACATGGCAGCCTACAGTGCGAAGAGCGGTTTCGTGGCCCTAGACGACGAGGAAACGGAGCGCTCAGGCAAACTCAAATTCTTAGCACCTGACGACGACCCGATACTGGTTACCGCCAAATGTACCAAAATCATGCTGGACGACAAGATCCTTGAAATGGCGCAATCCATTTTGGAGACTTCAGACAGTCCAGCATCGCAGGAAATTTGGGCGGTGCCCAGTATCAGGTGGGTAAATGGAGTTCCGGGTTGCGGCAAGACAACCTGGGTGGTAAAGAACTTCGACGAGGAGAAGGACGTTGTAGCCACCACGACGACTGAAGCTGCCAAAGATCTCCGGGAGAAGCTAGCGCACCGCTTAGGAGACCGAGTAAAGACACAGGTGCGCACTATGGCCTCAATCTTAGCCAACGGGTTCAAAACACAAGAGAAATGCTACCGCCTCACGGTAGACGAGGCTCTAATGAACCATTTTGGGGCCATAGTCATGGCAGTAAAGTTGTCTGGAGCAAGCGAGGTTGTCCTCATCGGAGACGTGAACCAGCTTCCATTTTTGGACAGAGAGAACCTTTTTGAACTAAGGTATACCCGTCCAAACCTGGTGGCTGGCATCACCCAGGAGCTGCTCTGCACACACCGCAACCCGATGGACGTGGCGTTTGCGCTGAGCGAGATATACTCCGGTATATACTCCTCCAAGTCGTCGCTGTCGCGGGTCCACTCCCTGGAGGTGAAAGGTTATACAGGAGCGCAAATACCGAGCATCGCCCTTAACACCCTGTTCCTGGTTCATACGCAGGAGGAGAAAGCTTCTCTTGGGAGCCAGGGATATGGGTCCGGCGAAGGGTCGCGCCTGTTGACCATACACGAAGCCCAGGGTTTGACCTACGACAGCGTCGTAATCATCAACACAAGGTCCAGGAGGATACAGGTTCACGACAGTATCTCCCACGCGGTAGTGGCGGTGTCCAGACATACCATCAGTTGCGTCTATTACACCGACGACGCCGACGACGCCACGGGCCGCTTTGCAAAGAGGGCGATGGATGCGCCGACTAAAATGGTCGTCGAATACAACCTAAAGACGGCCATGCAGCATCGAGACACACCTGTCGTGGAAGCCCTACTAGTGCTAGCGAAATCCCTGGTCAGCAAACCCCACTAAAATATTTCCAACAAGTCCCCATCCTAACTCCCAAGTCAATATAACACAATTTATCCCACCAAAAACTCCAATACATATAAATCCCTGTTTTGTTATTTTTATAAAAATGTAAGTAAATTTAAAATGTAAAAATGCATGGCGGTGTGAGTCAGTCATACTCACGTAAACGTCCTGCCGATGGCGGCGCTGCACGTCCGGTCGCTTGGTTCCCTAAAAAATGGTTGAGCTAAGCGGCGCGGAGGTGTACGTCATGTCCGTGAACGGACGCCGTCGGTTGGGACTGGTCGACTCACACTGCCACGTATTTATCCCTTAAAAATGTGTTAGATTAAGTAAGTGTATATATAAGTATAGTCATGTAATGACGAAACATCAAAACTAATTTCAACTTCAAACATCATTTAAATTCTTCAGTAACAATAGCAGTAACAATAGTAAAAATTGTAAATCTTTCATTTCATTTTTCCCATTAATTAATTGTAAGCCTGTGTATTATTAATAATAAAAAAAAAAAAAAAAGTATCTATCAAATATGTAATAGAATCTAAAAAATATATATGTGCATGCGCATGAGTATGTTTATTTAAAAAAAAAAAAAAAAAAAAAAAAAAAAAAAAAAAAAAAAAAAAAAAAAAAAAAAAAAAGCGATGGACTCACGTAGACTTAAGTTAGATAAGTAAGCTTAGTGTAATGTTGTCCGGCGTAGGAGTACGCTAATTGTATGATGTATAACAAATAAAAAACTGTAAACAAAATAAACCACATAAAAAAAGGCGCGGACGACCATGTCCGCGGTAGTATACTCACTGTAAAAAAAAAAAAAAAAAAAAACCTAACCTAACCTAACCTAACCTAACCTAACCTAACCTAACCTAACCTTTTTTTTTTTTTTTTTTTTTTTTTTTTTTTTTTGTCGCTGAGAAATGCGTTACGCATCCCCGGCTCGTGGGGGACGAGTCGGGGTATGTGGGACTCCTGTCAGTAGCGACAGTATACCCACTAAAACTCAGCGGTGTTCCCGCATCGCCTTGATGGGAGGGTCATGGGAAACCGGCTCAGCCTTTACGTCCACGACCCTCCCGGCGCATGCCCGCCTAGCTGGCGGGCCCCGCATGCCCCCCAGGTTGGGGGGCTACGGGAATGGCCGGGAACACCTGGCCATTCCCGTCCGACACTGGTGGAGGCCTGTGCGATACAAGCAAGGGTGCCCCCGCACCCGTTGCCTGCTGGCCTCCACCTGGGAGGAGTCGGAGATGACTGTCGAACTGACGTCTTCTTCGACCCCTCCTCCGCCTTCGGAGCGGCGCCGCGGCAGGATCTTCCTCCCGCGCCCGCTCCGCCGCCTCCTTCTGGGACATGACGTGTTCGCAGAAGGAGGCGACTGCCGCCCAGGACCCCTCATCCCTCAGCATGGCGTTAACCACGCCGGGGAGCGAGAGGTCCGGTCCGATCGCCGCGACGAGACTGCGGCGCGGCTCGGACCACGACGGGCACACCTCGAGGGTGTGCTGCGCCGCGTCCTCCGCCGCGCCACAGTCGTGGCACGACGGCGTCTCCTCCCGTCCGATTCGGTGCAGGTACGATCCGAAAGAACCGTGTCCGGACAGCACCTGCACGAGACGGAAGGAGAGGAACCCGTGCGGACGCTCGAGCCAGTCTCGCAGGACCGGCCCGATTGCGTCGAGGGTTCGGCGGCCGAAGGCTGCGGTGGCGAGGTCGCCCGTCCAATGGACAACGATGGCGTCCCTCGCCTCCCGCCGGACGGCCTCCCGCTCTTCCGGAGCTGAGCGAACACCTCTCGCCCTTCGCTCCGCCGTCCATTCGTACACTCTGGCGAGCACCCACGCCTCGAGTTCCCAAGGGGGGGTGCCGGCCAGAGTGCATGCTGCGGCATAGCCCACCGTGCGGTAAGCCCGCGCCGCTCGCTGGGCTAAACCTAACCTAACCTAACCTAACCTAACCTAACCTAACCTAACCTAACCTAACCTAACCTAACCTAACCTAACCTAACCTAACCTAACCTAACCTAACCTAACCTAACCTAACCTAACCTAACCTAACCTAACCTAACCTAACCTAACCTAACCTAACCTAACCTAACCTAACCTAACCTAACCTAACCTAACCTAACCTAACCGTTATAACTTTGCATCCAGGTGACGCATTTTGAAGCTGTTTTCAGCTATTTTGATCATAAACAGGTTCCGTCCTACTATCTGACTAATCTTAATTGACTTTTACACGAAAATATTTTTTTCGTTTCAGGACATAGAAAAATTTTCAATATTTTTCTTTACGAAAAATTAAATTAATTTTTATCTTAAAATTTCTCTGCAAAATCACATTTGTTTTAGTTTAAATAGATACTTGCCTGCCTTACCTGTATTCTGGTGCGCGTTCCGCGTGCTCGAGTCCCGTTTGGTAGTCGTAATTCCCGGTTTTAACATACTTTTCGGTCGAAAAACCCGTTTTTTGACCAAAAGTCAAAAATTTTATTCAGCCTAAATTCCAGTAACATCACAGAACGCTAGCCCGCGCGGAGACGCGTCTTTTGACACCTCGCACGTGCGCCTAGCTAACATAGAAATTCGAAATCTTTAAAATCAAGTAAATTCATATATAGTCGAAATCCACCTTAGGAGAACAGTATTTACAGCAAACCGTTATAACTTTGCATCCAGGTGACGCATTTTGAAGCTGTTTTCAGCTATTTTGATCATAAACAGGTTCCGTCCTACTATCTGACTAATCTTAATTGACTTTTACACGAAAATATTTTTTTCGTTTCAGGACATAGAAAAATTTTCAATATTTTTCTTTACGAAAAATTAAATTAATTTTTATCTTAAAATTTCTCTGCAAAATCACATTTGTTTTAGTTTAAATAGATACTTGCCTGCCTTACCTGTATTCTGGTGCGCGTTCCGCGTGCTCGAGTCCCGTTTGGTAGTCGTAATTCCCGGTTTTAACATACTTTTCGGTCGAAAAACCCGTTTTTTGACCAAAAGTCAAAAATTTTATTCAGCCTAAATTCCAGTAACATCACAGAACGCTAGCCCGCGCGGAGACGCGTCTTTTGACACCTCGCACGTGCGCCTAGCTAACATAGAAATTCGAAAAATTGCCCTCCCACCCACCCTTTTCTCACTAGCCAGGTAAACTTTAGACTTTTGCATAATTTTCAAAATTCGTTTCACTCTCTTATTACTACATCTAAGTCCTCTCACCATAGACCAGGCCTTAAACAACGTATTTTAACGGCTTTAAGCATCATTTTGACGGAGCTTTCAAATTTTTACCTAATACTGACCTTATGGTCATTCGACCGTACGACTACTTATTTTAATTAATTTTGTTGTTTTTGCGTTTCCCCCCTTTACAGGGATACAAAAGCAACACCAGTGACCTCTGACAGGTCAAATTTATGAATTTGACTTTTAACAAAACCACCACCATGTTTCGCACTCCGGCTAAAGACGTGAGTTCGTCGGGTTCCAGGGGCTCACCGCGTTCGACAGAGAAGGCTGGACCCTCGCTTCCCTGTGTGAGGCGTAGCATCGGGGAATGGGAGGCCGGGAAACCTGAGTCCCAGGCTAAGTCCCCGGTCATCCTAAAGCGTGACGCCACACCACCTACCACCAGCACTCTCGAGACGCGCCGAGGAAATGTGGACACTGCAAGACCGTCAAAGATGACAGAGTCCGGGTACCGCAGTCTTACAGCGGAGGCGAGAGCTTGTCTGAATAAAGCTAAGCTTCATTTGGTCAGCTCTCGCAACCTCAAGACTGAGATCAAGACGGCGGTGCTCGAAGCCATTAACAGACTCTATGAGCTGGTGAAAGAGTCGGAGCGGAACAAATCGCCTACAACATCCGCACCTGTGGTAATTCCAGCAGCCATACCAACATCTGCGCCATTGATACTGGCCTCAAATGAGCCGACGGAGCTGATGCAGTGCCTTGTGGCAGGCCTCAAAGACCACAAACAAGCATTGGAGGAGTGCCAACAGCACACCCGAGCTCTATCGGAGCAACTCGAGCAGGCCCCTCGCTACGTGGCAGGCCAAGGTCCGACCTTCGCGGAGATGGCCGCCGTCAGTCCGAAGCAGAGCATTCAAAAGCCTCTTCACTCGGTGTTCGTATCATCTACCAATGATCAGGACACCGGTGAAGAGGTTATCGAGAAGCTCAGGACGGCGGTCGATGCCAGAAATGAGGGCACTAGGGTGGAACGACTGCGCAAGGTCAGAGACCAGAAGGTGGTGGTCACTTTCAGGACCAAGGAAGAGATGAAAAACGTTTCTGAACGGATAAGGAAGACGGGTAACCTAGTGGTGGAGGAGGTGAAAAATAAAGATCCGCTCATCATTGTCAAGGACGTCCTCTCCTGCCACACGGATGCGGAGGTTACCCAGGCCCTGCAACGGCAAAATACCCACCTGCTCGGGGACATTCCTGCGGAGGACTTGAGGTTAGGGGTGAAGTACCGTCGTAGGACGAGGAACCCCCATATGTGCCACGTCATCCTGCAGGTGTCCCCGACTGTGTGGCAGCGGTTAACACTGGCGGGTCGCGTGCACGTTGACCTGCAGCGAGTGCGAGTGCAGGACCAGTCACCACTGGTGCAGTGCACTCGCTGCCTGCGCTTCGGCCACAGTCGTAAACTGTGCACGCAGCCCGCCGACCTCTGCATTCACTGTGGAGAGCCCCACATGCGGGCGGATTGTCCTTCAAGGATGGCAGAGGAGGCTCCAAAGTGCCACAACTGTCTTTTAGCCAAAATGGAAAGGACTGGCCACACCGCCTTCGACAATGAGTGCCCGATACGCCTTAAATGGGATGCGTTGGCACGCTTATCGGTGGCGTACTGCTAAGGTGCAGCCAGCCTTTTCCGGAAATAAGACCCGATCAGACCACAGCGGTATTGTTTTAAAAATTCTCATACATAAACTTTTTTCATCTTTATCATTTTCATTATTAACCTCAAGTAATTACAACTCAACACAAGCGAATTGGAGCCAATTTCATGCGAAATTGGCCCAATTAAAAGCCGTCTCTAAATTAAATTCATTTGAACTTCACACAATTAACCATAAAATAGATTCAGTAATTAGTTTATACATTAATACAGATACTATAGAAAGGATTAGTTACAAACTTACCTTGCCGTTGTGGTCCACCGGATTCGTAGATGCACAGGTCTGGAGTACGCAGGTCACCGAGCAGTACCTGAAACAAAAAGAAAATTATTATCACGCGGTAGTACCGTTCGAGAATTGGAAATTCCCCAGAGAAATGCAGGTACTTATAATAGCAGATGTGAGTCTGCCAAGATTGACGGAAAGCAAACACAAAAATTTGAATTTAAAAGTACTAACTAGAAGTCATAAAATAAAAATAGATAGATTATAAATAATGTCTATATGATATATTGATTATATATTAGCATAGCCATATTATAAATATAGAATAAATTAAAGGAAAGATGAAATACAATAGGTATTAGCATAGATAGACTCATAAATAAACATAAAACACAAAAATAATATAGAGAAATAAGTTAATAAATTATTGGGTAGGTATGTAAAACGTTAGCTCAAAAAATTATAAGTTACAGTAATATAGATACAGAAAAAATTGGAATTAGCGAGGCAACTGCTTCCAGGAATACTCCACTTCCTAAAACAGGACTGACCAAAATAAAATCCTAAAAGAAACGAGTATAATTATATCATTGCCAAATAAGGTCTCTGATCATGTCAGAGGGACACCGAGCAAAGGCAGGAGTGGGTTTTAGCCGGTAAGAGTCCGGCACTGCCCAGACTGGCTCATAAGTGAGGCAGTCTGGGCGTCCATGAGGATTTCCCACTCCTGCTAAACCAAAAAAAAAAAAAAAAAAAAAAAAACCTAACCTAACCTAACCCATAAACTAATTAAATATAGGCTTACAAATAATAATATTACAATACATAAATAAACTTGATATTACATAAATATAATGTAGGTAGTGTAGTTTGGTATATTAAAAAGATAGATTTATTTTTGATAGTGATGTGGATGTTGCTGTCTAGAAGAAGAGTCACTTCGTTTATTGTTGTAATGTAAATGTGTACAATAAGCATAACAAGATGTCAATCAAGGGCTCTGATCACGTCAGAGGAACACCTGGCAAAGCAGGAGTGTGGTTTTAGCCGGTAAGAGTCCGGCACTGCCCAGACTGGCTCATAAGTGAGGCAGTCTGGGCGTCCATGAGGATTTCCCACTCCTGCTAATAAAAAAAAAAAAAAAAAAAAAAAAAAAACCTAACCTAACCTAACCTAACCTAACCTAACCTAACCTAACCTAACCTAACCTAACCTAACCTAACCTAACCTAACCTAACCTAACCTAACCTAACCTAACCTAACCTAACCTAACCTAACCCGTTATAACTTTGCATCCAGGTGACGCATTTTGAAGCTGTTTTCAGCCAATTTGATCTTAAATAGGTTCCGTCCTACTATCTGACTAATTTTAATTGACTTTTACGCGAAAATATTTTTTCGCTTCAGGACATAGAAAAATTATCAATATTTTTCTTTACGAAAAATTAAATTAATTTTTATCTCAAAATTTCTCTGCAAAACCACATTTGTTTTAGTTTAAATAGATACTTGCCTGCCTTACCTGTATTCTGGTGCGCGTTCCGCGTGCTCGAGTCCCGTTTGGTAGTCGTAGTTCCCGGTTTTAACATACTTTTCGGTCGAAAAACCCGTTTTTTGACCAAAAGTCAAAATTTTTATTCAGCATAAATTACAGTAATATCACAGAACGCTAGCCCGCGCGGAGACGCGTCTTTTGACACCTCGCACGTGCGCCTAGCTAACATAGAAATTCGAAAAATTGCCCTCCCACCCACCCTTTACTCACTAGCCAGGTAAACTTTAGACTTTTGCATAATTTTCAAAATTCGTTTCACTCTCTTGTTACTACATCTAAGTCCTCTCACCATAGACCAGGCCTTAAACAACGTGTTATAACGGCTGTAAGCATCATTTTGACGGAGTCCTCTACTTACGAGTATTTTTATTATTTGTACACATTATAGACCTTACGGTCGTGCGGCCGTAGGAGAATTTTATTTTACTTTTAGGATATACTGTATTTGTCCCCCCTTTACAGGGACCTAGAATTATTGCCAGTGCCCTCTGACCGGTTGGTTGATGAACACCACCTTCACACAAACCACCAACATGTTCCGTACACCGGCCAAAAACGCGAGCTCGTCAGGTTCCAGGGGCTCGCCGCGTTCGACAGAGAAGGCTGGACCCTCGCTTCCGTGCGTGAGGCGTAGCATCGGGGAATGGGAGGCCGGGAAATCTGAGCCCCAGGCTAATTCCCCGGTCAACCTAAAGCGTGAAGCCACACCACCTGCCGCCAGCACTCTGGAGACGCGCCAAAGAAATGTGAACACCGCAATACCATCAAAGAGGACAGAGTCCGGGTACCCCAGTCTCACAGCGGAGGCGAGAGCTTGTCTGAATAAAGCTAAGCTTCATTTGGTCAGCTCTCGCAACCTCAAGACTGAGATCAAGACGGCGGTGCTCGACTCCATTAACAGACTCTATGAGCTGGTGAAAGAGTCGGAGCGGGAAAAATTGCCTCAAACACCCGCACCTGTGGTCATTCCTGCAGCCATACCGATGTCCGCGCCATTGATACTGGCCTCAAATGAGCCGACGGAGCTGATGAAGTGCATTGTGGCAGGTCTCAAAGACCACAAACAGGCATTGGAGGAGTGCCAACAGCACACCCAGGCTCTGTCAGAGCAACTGCAGCAAGCCCCTCGCTACGTCGCAGGCCAAGGCCCGACCTTCGCGGAGATGGCCGCCGTCGGTCCGAAGCAGAGCATCCAAGAGCCTCTTCACTCGGTAGTAGTATCATCTGTAAATGATCAGGACACCGGTGAAGAGGTCATTGAGAAGCTCAGGAAGGCGGTCGATGCCAGAAATGAGGGCACAAGGGTGGAACGGCTGCGCAAGGTGAGGGACCAAAAGGTGGTGGTTGGTTTCAGGACGAAGGAAGAGATGGCAAAGGTGGCGGACCGTATAAGGAAGACGGGCAATCTTGTGGTGGAGGAAGTAAAAAACAAAGATCCACTAATTGTCATCAAGGACGTCCTCTCCTGCCACACGGATGCGGAGATTACCCAAGCCCTACACCGGCAAAACACCCATCTGGTGGGGGATATTCCTGCAGAGGATTTGAGGTTGGGGGTGAAGTACCGTCGAAGGACGAGGAACCCCCACATGTGCCATGTCATTCTGCAGGTGTCCCCTACCATATGGCAGAGGCTGACTACGGCGGGTCGCGTGCACATTGACCTGCAGCGAGTGCGAGTGCAGGATCAGTCACCACTGGTGCAGTGCACTCGCTGCCTGCGCTTCGGCCACAGTCGTAAACTGTGCACGCAGCCCGCCGACCTCTGCATTCACTGTGGAGAGCCCCACATGCGGGCGGATTGTCCTTCAAGGATGGCAGAGGAGGCTCCAAAGTGCCACAACTGTCTTTTGGCCAAAATGGAAAAGACTGGCCACACCGCCTTTGACAATGAGTGCCCGATGCGCCTCAAATGGGACGCATTGGCACGCCTATCGGTGGCGTACTGCTAAGGTGCAGCCAGCCTTTTCCGGAAATAAGACCCGATCAGACCACAGCGGTATTGTTTTAAAATTTTTCATACATAAACTTTTTTCATCTTTATCATTTTCATTATCAACCTCAAGAAATTACAACTCAACACAAGCGAATTGGAGCCAATTTCTTGTGAAATTGGCCCAATTAAAAGCCGTCTCTAAATTAAATTCATTTGAACTTCACACTATTAACCATAAAATAGATTCAGAAATTACTTTAAACGATAACATTAATACAGATACTATAGAAAGGATTAGTTACAAACTTACCTCACCGTTGTGGTCCAACGGATTCGTAGATGCACAGGTCTGGAGTACGCAGGTCATCGAGCAGTACCTGAAACAAAAAGAAAATTATTATCACGCGGTAGTACCGTTCGAGAATTGGAAATTACCCAGAGGAATGCAGGTACTTATAATAGCAGATGTGAGTCTGCCAAGATTGACGGAAAGCAAACACAAAAATTTGAATTTAAAAGTACTAACTAGAAGTCATAAAATAAAAATAGATAGATTATAAATAATGTCTATATGATATATTGATTATATATTAGCATAGCCATATTATAAATATAGAATAAATTAAAGGAAAGATGAAATACAATAGGTATTAGCATAGATAGACTCATAAATAAACATAAAACACAAAAATAATATAGAGAAATAAGTTAATAAATTATTGGGTAGGTATGTAAAACGTTAGCTCAAAAAATTATAAGTTACAGTAATATAGATACAGAAAAAATTGGAATTAGCGAGGCAACTGCTTCCAGGAATACTCCACTTCCTAAAACAGGACTGACCAAAATAAAATCCTAAAAGAAACGAGTATAATTATATCATTGCCAAATAAGGTCTCTGATCATGTCAGAGGGACACCGAGCAAAGGCAGGAGTGGGTTTTAGCCGGTAAGAGTCCGGCACTGCCCAGACTGGCTCATAAGTGAGGCAGTCTGGGCGTCCATGAGGATTTCCCACTCCTGCTAAACCAAAAAAAAAAAAAAAAAAAAAAAAAAAAAAAAAAACCTAACCTAACCTAACCTAACCTAACCTAACCTTTTTTTTTTTTTTTTTTTTTTTTTTTTTTTTGTCGCTGAGAAATGCGTTACGCATCCCCGGCTCGTGGGGGACGAGTCGGGGTATGTGGGACTCCTGTCAGTAGCGACAGTATACCCACTAAAACTCAGCGGTGTTCCCGCATCGCCGTGATGGGAGGGTCATGGGAAACCGGCTCAGCCTTTACGTCCACAACCCTCCCGGCGCATGCCCGCCTAGCTGGCGGGCCCCGCATGCCCCCCAAGTTGGGGGGCTACGGGAATGGCCGGGAACACCTGGCCATTCCCGTCCGACACTGGTGGAGGTCTGTGCAATACAGGCAAGGGTGCCCCCGCACCCGTTGCCTGCTGGCCTCCACCTGGGAGGAGTCGGAGATGACTGTCGAACTGACGTCTTCTTCGACCCCTCCTCCGCCTTCGGAGCGGCGCCGCGGCAGGATCTTCCTCCCGCGCCCGCTCCGCCGCCTCCTTCTGGGACATGACGTGTTCGCAGAAGGAGGCGACTGCCGCCCAGGACCCCTCATCCCTCAGCATGGCGTTAACCACGCCGGGGAGCGAGAGGTCCGGTCCGATCGCCGCGACGAGACTGCGGCGCGGCTCGGACCACGACGGGCACACCTCGAGGGTGTGCTGCGCCGCGTCCTCCGCCGCGCCACAGTCGTGGCACGACGGCGTCTCCTCCCGTCCGATTCGGTGCAGGTACGATCCGAAAGAACCGTGTCCGGACAGCACCTGCACGAGACGGAAGGAGAGGAACCCGTGCGGACGCTCGAGCCAGTCTCGCAGGACCGGCCCGATTGCGTCGAGGGTTCGGCGGCCGAAGGCTGCGGTGGCGAGGTCGCCCGTCCAATGGACAACGATGGCGTCCCTCGCCTCCCGCCGGACGGCCTCCCGCTCTTCCGGAGCTGAGCGAACTCCTGTCGCCCTTCGCTCCGCCGTCCATTCATACACTCTGGCGAGCACCCACGCCTCGAGTTCCCAAGGTGGGGTGCCGGCCAGAGCGCATGCTGCCGCATAGCCCACCGTGCGGTAGGCCCGCGCCGCCCGCTGGGCTATGGCCCTTTGAGGTGCCCGCAAGGCCGCGGCGTTCTCTCTTCTGTGGAGGGACTCTTCCCAGATAGGAGCCCCGTAGAGGGCCATACTCCTCAAGATGCCGGCGTAAAGTTGCCGGCATCGCGCGCTGGGGCCCCCCAAGTTGGGAAGCAGCCAGGAGAGAGCGCCCGCGGCCTTCAGCAGGCGCGACGACAGCCCGCTAAAATGCGGGCCGAAGCGCCACCTGCTGTCGAGTACCAGGCCCAGATACTTCATCTGGGCCTTCACCTCAATTCTGACGCCCTCCACGAAGATGTGGGCGTCAGGTGGTGGGGGGCGCTGCCGAGGGCCGTGGAAGAACACGGCCTCGGTCTTGTGCAGCGCCACCGTTAAACCTAGGCGGCGGATCCTCCCCGCGACCAGGGATCCGCCCGCCGAAGCCAAGTTGGCCGCCTCCCTGAAACTCCCCCCCGGGCGGTGAGGAGAGAACCTAACCTAACCTAACCTAACCTAACCTAACCTTTTTTTTTTTTTTTTTTTTTTTTTGTTCCGGGGTGGAAAATCCTCATGGATGTCCCCCGCCCTGGGGCGGGCGGAGGGGTCTGTCAGACTCTTACTGACTAAAAACCACCCCGGTGTTCCAACTCACACCTACGCCGGGGGTCGCGGGAACTTGAAATCTTCCGCAACCCCCGGCTGGTGCCGGCCCGCCACCGCGGGCCTCCTCGGGTCAGGGGGGGGAGTGAGGTGTTTGACTCCCCCCGCGACGTCTAAGAGGGGCGCGCGTGGAACACTACGCGCCGCCACCTCGGGTCCTGATGTGTGGGGGGCGACGGACGTCCCCGAGTCCGTCGCCCCTGGACCCATTTAGGGGGGCTGGAAGAGGGCGTTGTCCGCCCTCCGCCGACGCCCGGTGCGCCTGCTGCGGGCCGGGTGAGTGGACGAGATCTCCCTCTCCCTTTCCGCAGCCTCCTTCTGCGAGACGACTGTCTCGCAGTAGGAAACCACCGCGTCCCAGGACTCGCCGCTGCCGACCATCGCATTCACTAGGGCCGGCAGCGACAAGTCACTGCCTACTTCTGAGATGAGGGCACGGCGTGGCTCCTCCCAAGCGGCACACTCTGCCAGCGTATGCCGCGCCGTGTCCTCCCGGCAGTCGACGCAGTGGTGACACCGGGCGTCCGGCTCCCTGTTTATGCGACACAGGTACTTCCCGAAGCAACCATGCCCCGAGAGCACCTGCGTCACCCGAAACGACAGGGAGCCGTGCCTCCTCCCGAGCCAGCGCTCGAGCACCGGCCGGACCGCCTCGATGATGTCGAGGCCGGCGGTAGGGCGTGAGAGCCTGTCCCGCCATTCCGCCACCAGGACCTCGCGAAGCTGAGACCGAAGCAGCTCCATGTGTCGCTGCATCGGTCGCTCGCCCCGCGCCCTCGCTTCCTCGCGCCACCGATACGATGACGCGAGTACTTTCGCCTCCAGGTCCCAGGGCGGGGATCCGGCCAGTGCCCAAGCCGCCTCGTAGGAGATCGTGCGATAACCCCTGATGACTCTGACGGCCATAGCCCTCTGCGGCTTGCGCAGAACTGCAATGCTACCGGCCGTCAGGTCAGCCGCCCAGATCGGGGCCCCGTACAGGGCCATCGATCGCACGATCCCCACGTAGAGCCGCCTACAAGCGGCGCTCGGGCCCCCCAGATTGGGAAGCAGCGTTGACAGCGCCCCAGCAGCGCCCAGCAACTTGGGCGCCAGCCGTCGGAAGTGGGGCCCGAAGTCCCACCGGCTGTCGAGCACCAATCCTAGGTACTTCATGGTAGACTCGACAGCGATCCGAGCCCCCCCGACCACGATGTGTGAGCCGGGTGACGGCGCCCGCCGGGGGCCATGAAACACCATGGCCTCCGACTTGCTGAGGGCCACCTCCAGGCCTAGGCGACGTATGCGGCCCACCACCTGTGAGACCGCAGCCGTCGCCAACAACGCTGCCTCCCTGTGCGAGCTCCCCCGGGCAGTGACCAGCGTGTCATCCGCATAACACGTCAGGTCCACCCCGGCACCGAGCTCGCCCCTCAGCACCCAGTCGTACCCGATGTTCCACAGGAGCGGTCCTAAAACCGAGCCCTGTGGAACACCGCACGACATGCGGCGCTGGTTTCCGCCATCTCGTCCCATGTAGGTGACACACCTCTCCGACAGATAAGCCCCAACGATGTGGCGGAGGTAGGGAGGCACCCCATGATACCGCAGTGCCTCCCGAATACAACTCCAGGGCAGGGTGTTGAAGGCGTTGGAGATGTCCAAGGACACCGCCAACATCACCCCGCCCCGGGACACCGCTTCCTCCGCCAGGACCCTAACCCGCGACACAGCGTGGATCGTGGAGCGCCCATGCCGAAACCCGAACTGACTGTCGTCCAGGTCCGGCCCCTCTCTGCACAAGTGGCCGACGAGGCGGGCTGCGATGATACGCTCAAACAGCTTGCCCACCTCGTCAAGCAGCACTATGGGCCGGTACGCGGACGGCGAGTCCGCAGGGCGCCCCGCCTTCCTGAGCAGGACCAGACGACCAGATTTCCACAAAGTGGGAAACTGGCCCCGCTCAAGGCACGCTGTGTAGAGTCCTCTCAGTTGGGGCTCAAGCTCCTTCAGAGCGAGGGCTAACACGCAGCCGTGGATCCCGTCGGGCCCCGGAGCCACGTTCTTGGCCCGGAGCCGCATCACGGCTGCCCTCATCTCTGCCTGTGTCACCTCTGGGACGCTGATGGCGGTCTCGTCCTCCGTAGACTCTGCGGCTGTGGGCAAAGCCATCGGCGGCGGAGTATGCTCCGCTCTTGCCGGGAAGAGGGCTGCGACCACTTCCTCCAGCAGCTCGGGTTGGAGACTCTCCGTAAGTGGAGGCGCCGCGGCTCGAAGTTTCCCTCGGACCGCACGATAAGGGCGCCCCTACGGATCCCCGTCTAGAGTCTCCAACATCTCCTCCCTGGCTCGCGTCCTCGACTCACCGATGGCCAGCCACAGAGTCTCCTTGGCCGCGCGGTACACCTCATACAGCGCGGCCTCTTCGTCAGGGACCCGACGACGTCTCCTCCGGTATCGGGTGTACTGGCGTCTAACCGCCACGCACGCGACGCGCATCTGCGCGATCTCGGCGGTCCACCAGTACACCTGGCGCCTTGCGGACTGTGCGTGGACCCGGGGCATGGACGCGTCGCAAATTTGCGTCATCGCCCCGCGGAACCACAGCGCCTCCTGCTCGACGTCGACGGGTCCGGTCGTTGCCGACTCCCGGCTCCAGGCCTGGACAATAGCGGCCTCCTCGAGAAGCTCCCTGTCGATGCACTTACGCGCCCAGCGCGGACCGTCCGTTCGTGGGGCCGGTGGACTGCGGCCGCCGGCGGTCTGGGCGGAGACGTCGAAACGGATATATCGGTGATCCGATAACGTCTCCACCTCCACGGCGACACGCCAGTCGCGGACACGGCTCGCGACAGCGGGGCTAGCGAACGAGACGTCCACTATAGACCCGCCCCGCTGCCGCACGCACGTGTGGACCGAGCCCCGATTTAAGACGGTCAAGCCAGTCGTGACCGCCCACTCCTCCAGCACCTCGCCCCTAGCATCGGTCACAGGGGATCCCCACGCCGCAGATTTGGCGTTGAGATCCCCCAGCAACAGCACCGGGCGAGGGTGGAGTCGGCCCACGACGGCACCCAACTCGACAAGGAACCTCTCGAAGTCGGCGAGACTCTTGTTGGGCGAAAAATACGCCCCAACCGTGCCAATGCCGTCCGCGAGGACGGCTACCCAGCCGTGACCTCGGGACGGGTTGACAAGAGCCCCGCCAATGATGGCCACCAAACCGTCCAAGTCTCCCACCCAGTTATCCCTGGGGGGGACGAAATACGGTTCGGCGACCACAGCCACGTGAATCGACCACTCTGCCATGCTCTGGAGCAAGAGATCCTGAGCTCTAGCAGAGTGGTTGATATTTCCCTGGAGGAAATGGAACAGCGCCATTAAGCGCAATCCATCCCCTCCGCACCATTCCCAGGCCGGGAGTCGGCCGAAGGACAGTCAGGCTGCGGAGGGGGTAAAGAGCCCCCAGCAGCCTTGACAGCCCCTCTCTTCTTTTTGTTGGCGGGCGCGCCACAGGCCTTACCACCCGCTCTGTGCCCGGCGGGCCTCCCTGCAGCTGTACAGAGGCTGCAGTTTGGCGCCGCGGAACACTGGGCCGCCTTGTGGCCGGCCTGACCGCAGCGATAGCACTGCTCGCTGCGGTCTATTTCGGCGGTGCACCGTGCCCTGACATGCCCAATGTCCAGGCACCGGTAGCACCGCAAGGCCCTGGGCTGCAGCAGCTTGACCCTCGCCGCAACCCACCCCACCAACAAACGCCCACCGTCAGCGACTTTATTCGCCGCCGCCACCGGGCACCGCACCCAAATCGTGCCGAGCCCGGAAGCGTCGGCGCGTATCTCGCCCGTCCGGACGTCTTCGGGCGGGCATCCACCGACTTTGGCGATGGCCGCCACGACCTCAGCCGGGGTCGTCGAGTCGTCCAGGCCATCGACGCGCAACTCAGCGGTCTTCATTGGCCTGGACACCCGGACGTCCTCCGGGTTGAGGACCGCCCTCAGCTTGGCGGCCAGGGTGTCCGCCTTTTCGCCGCTGGAGGCACCCGACACCTCGAGTAGCCGCGCCCCCGTAATCGCCGGCCTCATTTTGAAGCCGGACGGTGTGCCGAGGTCGGGGAACGCGACTTTGGCTTTTGCCTCCGTAAGGACCGCCTTGTATGTGACGCCCCTTTCGGCGGCCCCGGGCTGCAGCGTTATTACTACAGCCGCGGAGCGTGGGGCTTTTACCCTAGGCGATCCCTTTACCTTCTTCGGTGCCGGTGCCGGTGCTCCAGCGGGCGCCGGAGGCGCCGTCTTCCTCGTCCTCGTCTTCCTTCCGACAACGGTCACCCAGGCCTCCGTGGTAGGCCCTGGCGCGGCCGCTTCCGGTGCAGCGGGCGGCGCAGCTGGCGGCGCAGCCGCCCGGGATGCGTGCACGGACGTACCCTCCGCGGGCTTTTTGGTCCCCCTCACGGATCGGCTCGACTCAGCTGCCGCCTCTTTCCTCCGCTTGTCCACAGCGAGCGGTGGGCGGAGATTTTGAGCCGGCAGGAGCCTATTCTCTATTGCCTCCAGTCGGGCACCCACCATCTTCCCACACTGCATCATGCAAATGCGCGCGATTTTTTCCAGCTCCGCATCCGCAAGTGCAGGTGTCGAAGATGGGACCGGCGAAGATAGCGCCACGATGGAAGAGGAGCCGGCTGCCACGGGAGCTGCCCTCTGGGCGGCAACCTCCCGCTTGAGATCCTCCAACTCGGATCGGAGACGGCCGTTCTCCTCCCACAGCTTCGCCGTCTCCTCCGTGCTTGTGCGATTAAGGAGGACCTCAACCGCCTCCTTAATTCCTTCAGCCGCCTCTTTCAGAGCACGCGTGAAAGTGCCCTTCAGATTGCCCGACTTGGTGGCAACCTTCAGGACCACATCCACGCCGTCCAAAACTTGGCGACTAAGCGCCACCGCCGTTACGCTCCCGCCGTCAGCCATGCGAGCAGAGCGCCGCTCTCGGGCTTGTTGGGCCAACTCGCTGACTTCGTCAGCCGCGACAGTCCTTTGCTGCGACCTCTTCGCAGCGTTGGCCTCCGCTCTATTAGTTCCCAGCAGGGAGATAATGGGCCCCCCCCCAAGGTCCGCCACCGTGGGCTCGAGGACCACTTCCTTGGACCCCGAGTCGCTTCCTCCGCTGGGTGCCGGCGTGTCCGGGCGTTTAAGGAAACGCCCCAGAGGATCGCGCGATGACGAAAAAGCTGATGCTCCAGCAATTGCGCGACCCCGACCTCTCTTGCTCGTCGACACCTTAGCAGCAGGTAGGTTATCCTCACTAGAAGAGAACCCCGCGTGCTCCCCATCCTCCCTGCGAGCGTGCGTCCTCCAAAATTTTGAAGTACGCTCAACCCCCTCCCCTTTCGTCCGCGAGCGCTTTGAGCTTACGCTCGCCACGCTCGCCACACTCATCCTATCTGATGTGGTGTCAGAATCTGACACCACACCCCCACCCATCTGCTCGACCAATACGATCGGCACCTCCTTTGTAGTTTTGTTTATTTTATTTATTTTATCCATAGTTAATCCCACGAGTCGATATAGGTCAAAATGTCCACCGGGCAGAGCCTAGATACCCGGTAAGCCTACATACTGCAGAGTGCGGCAGGTGCTCTACAGGGGAAGCGCTCACGACTGGACTCCCTCCAGCCATTCATCCTCTCACCGCGCTTCAAAGCTTAGGATTGGGTGGTTTTTTATCTTAGAGGTGGCCTTCCTCTGGGCCAGGCAATTAAGCCAAGCCCCCGGCGGCGGCATTAGACATGCCACCGTTCGCTGTCCGGCCAACCCGACTCAGCGAACCCGCCGAAAGTTCTCTCGTTGAAGACTACTCCTCAACGAGAGAAACACGCGCCACTTTGGTGCGCCTGCACCGCAGTGGCATGGTCGCATCATCTGTCGATCGACTATCGTCGATCGATCAGGAGCGACCCCGTCCCGGTGTCTCTCTTAGTCTGGTCTCTCACTTGGGCCTTTCCGGCATGAGTAACTCTACCGGCAGAGCCCCAAGATCATTGAGACGCACAAGCCCCACCACGACGACAACGTGGAGACACATTCGGTGGGGAACCTAACCTAACCTAACCTAACCTAACCGTTATAACTTTGCATCCAGGTGACGCATTTTGAAGCTGTTTTCAGCCAATTTGATCTTAAATAGGTTCCGTCCTACTATCTGACTAATTTTAATTGACTTTTACGCGAAAATATTTTTTCGCTTCAGGACATAGAAAAATTTTCAATATTTTTCTTTACGAAAAATTAAATTAATTTTTATCTCAAAATTTCTCTGCAAAACCACATTTGTTTTAGTTTAAATAGATACTTGCCTGCCTTACCTGTATTCTGGTGCGCGTTCCGCGTGCTCGAGTCCCGTTTGGTAGTCGTAGTTCCCGGTTTTAACATACTTTTCGGTCGAAAAACCCGTTTTTTGACCAAAAGTCAAAATTTTTATTCAGCATAAATTACAGTAATATCACAGAACGCTAGCCCGCGCGGAGACGCGTCTTTTGACACCTCGCACGTGCGCCTAGCCAACATAGAAATTTGAAATCTTTTAATTCAAGTAAATTCTTATATAGTCGAAATCCACCTTAGGAGAACAGTATTTACAGCAAACCGTTATAACTTTGCATCCAGGTGACGCATTTTGAAGCTGTTTTCAGCCAATTTGATCTTAAATAGGTTCCGTCCTACTATCTGACTAATTTTAATTGACTTTTACGCGAAAATATTTTTTCGCTTCAGGACATAGAAAAATTTTCAATATTTTTCTTTACGAAAAATTAAATTAATTTTTATCTCAAAATTTCTCTGCAAAACCACATTTGTTTTAGTTTAAATAGATACTTGCCTGCCTTACCTGTATTCTGGTGCGCGTTCCGCGTGCTCGAGTCCCGTTTGGTAGTCGTAGTTCCCGGTTTTAACATACTTTTCGGTCGAAAAACCCGTTTTTTGACCAAAAGTCAAAATTTTTATTCAGCATAAATTACAGTAATATCACAGAACGCTAGCCCGCGCGGAGACGCGTCTTTTGACACCTCGCACGTGCGCCTAGCCAACATAGAAATTTGAAATCTTTTAATTCAAGTAAATTCTTATATAGTCGAAATCCACCTTAGGAGAACAGTATTTACAGCAAACCGTTATAACTTTGCATCCAGGTGACGCATTTTGAAGCTGTTTTCAGCCAATTTGATCTTAAATAGGTTCCGTCCTACTATCTGACTAATTTTAATTGACTTTTACGCGAAAATATTTTTTCGCTTCAGGACATAGAAAAATTTTCAATATTTTTCTTTACGAAAAATTAAATTAATTTTTATCTCAAAATTTCTCTGCAAAACCACATTTGTTTTAGTTTAAATAGATACTTGCCTGCCTTACCTGTATTCTGGTGCGCGTTCCGCGTGCTCGAGTCCCGTTTGGTAGTCGTAGTTCCCGGTTTTAACATACTTTTCGGTCGAAAAACCCGTTTTTTGACCAAAAGTCAAAATTTTTATTCAGCATAAATTACAGTAATATCACAGAACGCTAGCCCGCGCGGAGACGCGTCTTTTGACACCTCGCACGTGCGCCTAGCCAACATAGAAATTTGAAAAATTGCCCTCCCACCCACCCTTTACTCACTAGCCAGGTAAACTTTTCAGATCCAGGCAAAAAAGTTAGTTTTAGTTTTAAGCTTTTACAGTTACAGAACTACCTTTCGGTAACAGTAGGTAGGGGAATTGACGGTTTCAAGACCTTTTAGCGCCTCCTAAAGGCATTTCTTTTGAAATATTTTAATTTTTCTGACCGAGTCCTTCTGTAGGGCTCGTTTTGATTCTCACAACTGACTGATCCCCCCTTTACAGGGATTCAGCTCATATACTCGTGTCCCCTGACAAATACTTTTCATCAGTCCCGTCCCAACTTAGTTAGAATGTTTGGTATTAGGACACCAGTCACCAAGACAAAAACCTCAGAGGAGAGTTCGGTCACGGGGAGGCAAAGACTGGCACAGGCTGGCCCGTCTGTGAGGCGTAGTATTGGTGAGTGGGAAGCTGACAGACCGTTATCTGGACAGCTTCTCAAAACACCAACACCTCCAAAGAAGACCCCGCTGTCTACTCCCCCAAAACTCAAGTCCAAAACAACAGTCGTACAGCAGAGCAAGTTTGATGTTCCGAAACAGCCAGAGGGGACTGGAGAGAGCTCGCCGCGAGAAGCGAAACCCGTGAGGTACCTAAACCGAACCACGGAGGCTAAAGCGTGCCTATCAAAAGCTAAACTACAACTTTTAAGCTCCAGGAACCTTAAGAAGGAAATAAAGGATGAGATAACGAAGGCTGTAGAAAGGCTCTACCAATTGGTAAAAGAGGCCGAACTCGAAAAATCCAAAGCTGTCGATGAGGGAGATATGGTGGTTACCCAGAAGGAGCCCAGGCCGACAGCAAACGAACCGACAGAGCTGATGCAGAGCCTTGTGGAAGGCCTCAAACAGCACAAAGAGGCATTGCAGGAGTGCCAACACCACACCCAGGCTCTGTCGGAACAACTGCAGCACGCCCCTCGCTACGTCGCAGGCCAAGGTGCGACCTTCGCGGAGATGGCCGCCGTCAGTCCGAAGCAGAGCATTCAAAAGCCTCTTCACTCGGTGTTCGTATCATCTACCAATGATCAGGACACCGGTGAAGAGGTTATCGAGAAGCTCAGGACGGCGGTCGATGCCAGAAATGAGGGCACTAGGGTGGAGCGGCTGCGCAAGGTCAGGGACCAGAAGGTGGTGGTCACTTTCAGGACGAAGGAAGAGATGAGAAACGTTTCTGAACGGATAAGGAAGACGGGTAACCTGGTGGTGGAGGAGGTTAAAAATAAAGATCCGCTCATCATTGTCAAGGACGTCCTCTCCTGCCACACGGATGCGGAGGTTACCCAGGCCCTGCAACGGCAAAACACCCACCTGCTCGGGGACATTCCTGCGGAGGATTTGAGGTTAGGGGTGAAGTACCGTCGTAGGACGAGGAACCCCCATATGTGCCACGTCATCCTGCAGGTGTCCCCGACTGTGTGGCAGCGGTTAACACTGGCGGGTCGCGTGCACGTTGACCTGCAGCGAGTGCGAGTGCAGGACCAGTCACCACTGGTGCAGTGCACTCGCTGCCTGCGCTTCGGCCACAGTCGTAAACTGTGCACGCAGCCCGCCGACCTCTGCATTCACTGTGGAGAGCCCCACATGCGGGCGGATTGTCCTTCAAGGATGGCAGAGGAGGCTCCAAAGTGCCACAACTGTCTTTTAGCCAAAATGGAAAGGACTGGCCACACCGCCTTCGACAATGAGTGCCCGATACGCCTTAAATGGGATGCGTTGGCACGCTTATCGGTGGCGTACTGCTAAGGTGCAGCCAGCCTTTTCCGGAAATAAGACCCGATCAGACCACAGCGGTATTGTTTTAAAAATTCTCATACATAAACTTTTTTCATCTTTATCATTTTCATTATTAACCTCAAGTAATTACAACTCAACACAAGCGAATTGGAGCCAATTTCATGCGAAATTGGCCCAATTAAAAGCCGTCTCTAAATGAAATTCATTTGAACTTCACACAATTAACCATAAAATAGATTCAGTAATTAGTTTATACATTAATACAGATACTATAGAAAGGATTAGTTACAAACTTACCTTGCCGTTGTGGTCCACCGGATTCGTAGATGCACAGGTCTGGAGTACGCAGGTCATCGAGCAGTACCTGAAACAAAAAGAAAATTATTATCACGCGGTAGTACCGTTCGAGAATTGGAAATTCCCCAAAGAAATGCAGGTACTTATAATAGCAGATGTGAGTCAGCCAAGATTGACGGAAAGCAAACACAAAAATTTGAATTTAAAAGTACTAACTAGAAGTCATAAAATAAAATTAAATAGATTATAAATAATGTCTATATGATATATTGATTATATATTAGCATAGCCATATAATAAATATAGAATAAATTAAAGGAAAGATGAAATACAATAGGTATTAGCATAGATAGACTCATAAATAAACATAAAAAAAAAACAAAAATAATATAGAGAAATAAGTTCATAAATTATTAGGTAGTTATGTAAAACGTTGGCTCAAAAAATTTAATTTACAGATATATAGATACAGAAAAAATTTGAATTGCGAGGCAACTGCTTCCAGGAATACTCCACTTCCTGAAATAGGACTGACAAAAATAAAAAATTAAAAGAAACGACTAAAATTAAATCATTGCCAAATAAGGTCTCTGATCATGTCAGAGGGACACCGAGCAAAGGCAGGAGTGGGTTTTAGCCGGTAAGAGTCCGGCACTGCCCAGACTGGCTCATAAGTGAGGCAGTCTGGGCGTCCATGAGGATTTCCCACTCCTGCTAAACCAAAAAAAAAAAAAAAAAAAAAAAAAAACCTAACCTAACCTAACCTAACCTAACCTTTTTTTTTTTTTTTTTTTTTTTTTTTTTTTTTTTTTTTTTTTTTTTTTGTCGCTGAGAAATGCGTTACGCATCCCCGGCTCGTGGGGGACGAGTCGGGGTATGTGGGACTCCTGTCAATAGCGACAGTATACCCACTAAAACTCAGCGGTGTTCCCGCATCGCCGTGATGGGAGGGTCATGGGAAACCGGCTCAGCCTTTACGTCCACGACCCTCCCGGCGCATGCCCGCCTACCTGGCGGGCCCCGCATGCCCCCCAGGTTGGGGGGCTACGGGAATGGCCGGGAACACCTGGCCATTCCCGTCCGACACTGGTGGAGGCCTGTGCGATACAAGCAAGGGTGCCCCCGCACCCGTTGCCTGCTGGCCTCCACCTGGGAGGAGTCGGAGATGACTGTCGTACTGACGTCTTCTTCGACCCCTCCTCCGCCTTCGGAGCGGCGCCGCGGCAGGATCTTCCTCCCGCGCCCGCTCCGCCGCCTCCTTCTGGGACATGACGTGTTCGCAGAAGGAGGCGACTGCCGCCCAGGACCCCTCATCCCTCAGCATGGCGTTAACCACGCCGGGGAGCGAGAGGTCCGGTCCGATCGCCGCGACGAGACTGCGGCGCGGCTCGGACCACGACGGGCACACCTCGAGGGTGTGCTGCGCCGCGTCCTCCGCCGCGCCACAGTCGTGGCACGACGGCGTCTCCTCCCGTCCGATTCGGTGCAGGTACGATCCGAAAGAACCGTGTCCGGACAGCACCTGCACGAGACGGAAGGAGAGGAACCCGTGCGGACGCTCGAGCCAGTCTCGCAGGACCGGCCCGATTGCGTCGAGGGTTCGGCGGCCGAAGGCTGCGGTGGCGAGGTCGCCCGTCCAATGGACAACGATGGCATCCCTCGCCTCCCGCCGGACGGCCTCCCGCTCTTCCGGAGCTGAGCGGACTCCTCTCGCCCTCCGCTCCGCCGTCCATTCGTACACTCTGGCGAGCACCCACGCCTCGAGCTCCCAAGGCGGGGTGCTGGCCAGAGCGCATGCTGCCGCATAGCCCACCGTGCGGTAAGCCCGCGCCGCCCGCTGGGCTATGGCCCTTTGAGGTGCTCGCAAGGCCGCGGCGTTCTCCCTTCTGTGGAGGGACTCCTCCCAGATAGGAGCCCCGTAGAGGGCCATACTCCTCAAGATGCCGGCGTAAAGTTGCCGGCATCGCGCGCTGGGGCCCCCCAAGTTGGGAAGCAGCCAGGAGAGAGCGCCCGCGGCCTTCAGCAGGCGCGACGACAGCCCGCTAAAATGCGGACCGAAGCGCCACCTGCTGTCGAGTACAAGGCCCAGATACTTCATCTGGGCCTTCACCTCAATTCTGACGCCCTCCACGAAGATGTGGGCGTCAGGTGGTGGGGGGCGCTGCCGAGGGCCGTGGAAGAACACGGCCTCGGTCTTGTGCAGCGCCACCGTTAAACCTAGGCGGCGGATCCTCCCCGCGACCAAGGATCCGCCCGCCGAGGCCAAGTTGGCCGCCTCCCTGAAACTCCCCCCCCGGGCGGTGAGGAGAGTGTCATCCGCATAGCAGACGACACTCGTGCCTCGGAGGAGAGTTCCCCGCAAGAGCCAATCATAGCCGACGTTCCAGAGGAGAGGTCCTAAGACTGACCCCTGTGGAACGCCGGCTTCAACGGCGTACCGCCGGACTCGGCCAGTCTTGTTTACCAGGAGGATCGCCCGATCCTCTAGGTAGCTGGCCAGCAGACTGCGCATGTATCGAGGCACTCCGTGGAATCGGAGCGCCTCGAGGATGGTGCAGTGGGGAACGGAGTTGAAGGCGTTGGCAATGTCGAATGACACGGCCAACAGTCCGTCCCCCACCTCCATCGCCTCCTTAACCTGGCCTTTAAGGCAGGCCAGCGCGTCCACCGTGGACCGCTCAGCCCGAAAACCGAACTGAGCGTCCGACAAGTCCGGCCCGGTACTCCGCAGATGGCTCTTTAGGCGGGCAGCGATTATCCCCTCGAACATTTTGCCGACCTCGTCGAGCAGAACGATGGGTCGGTATGCCGAGGGGGAGTCTGCTGGGCGGCCCTCCTTGCGAAGGAGGCACAGCTGCCCCTCCTTCCAAGGCTTCGGGAACCTTCCAGACGCAAGGCATGCGCTGAAGAGGTCCCGAAACCTCTCCTCCATTTGAGTGGCCGCGATCGCGACCACTCTCGCCGGAACACCGTCGGGGCCCGGAGCTGTCTTCTTGGCGCGGATACGGAGAATCGCCGCGCCAAGTTCCGACTCCGTGACAGGAGGGGCCTCCTCTTCCTCCTCAGCTGGCGACGGATCTGTCCCCCGCGGAGGGTCCATCACTGGTGGGGTGAAGTTGTCCCTGCACGGGAACAGGGACTGAACCACCCCATCCAGGAACGAGGGCTCCAGGGTCTCGGCCACCGGGGGACCAAAGGGGCGCAATTTGTTGCGCGCCGCCTTGTATGGCCTCCCGAATGGGTCGTTGTCGAGACCCTCCAGCATCTCCGCTCTCCCCGAGTCTCTGGCGGCGGCGATGGCTCGATCGAGGACCATTTTTGCCTCTATGTATACCTCATAGAGGTGGTCCCCGACGGCCTGGTCCCGTCGACGCCGCCGCCGGCTCCGCGTGTAGGCCCTCCTTGCCTCGACACACGCCGCTCGAAGCCCCGCCAGCTCTGCCGACCACCAGTACACGGCGCGTTTGGGTGGCGGTCGGCGACCACAGCCACGTGAATCGACCACTCTGCCATGCTCTGGAGCAAGAGATCCTGAGCTCTAGCAGAGTGGTTGATATTGCCCTGGAGGAAATGGTACAGCGCCATTAAGCGCAATCCATCCCCTCCGCACCATTCCTAGGCCGGGAGTCGGCCGAAGGGCAGCCAGGCTGCGGGGGGAGTAAAGAGCCCCCGGCAGCCTTGGCAGCCCCTCTCTTCCTCTTCTTGGTGGCTGGTGCACCACAAGCCTTTCCGCCCGCTCTGTGTCCAGCGGGCCTCCCTGCAGCTGTACAGAGGCTGCAGTTTGGCTCCGCGGAACACTGGGCCGCCTTGTGGCCGGCCTGACCACAGCGATAGCACTGCTCGCTGCGGTCTATTTCGGCGGTGCATCGTGCCCTGACATGCCCAATGTCGAGGCAACGGTAGCACCGCAAGGCCTTGGGTTGCAGCTGCTTCACCCTTGCTGCCACCCACCCCACCAAAAGACGCCCAGCGTCGGCGACTTTGTTCGCCGCCGCCACCGGGCACCGCACCCAGATCGCGCCGAGCCCGGAGGCATCGACGCGAACTTCGCCCGTACGGACGTCTTCGGCCGGACATCCCCCGGTACGGGCGATGGCCGCCACGACCTCAGCCGGAGTCGTCGAGTCGTCCAGCCCGTCGACGCGCAGTTCCACGGTCTTCATCGGCCTGGACACCCGAACGTCCTCCGGATTGAGGACCTCCCTCAACTTGGCGGCCAAGACGTCGGCCCTTTCGCCGCTAGAGGCACCTGACACCTCAAGCAGTCGCGCCCCCGTAATCGCCTGCCTCACTCTGAGGCCAGACGGTATACCAAGGTCGGGGAACGCGACTTTGGCTTTTGCCTCCGTAAGGACCGCCTTATAGGACACGCCCCTTTCGACGGCTCCGGGCTGCAGTGTAATAACTACAGCCGCAGAGCGTGGGGCTCTGACCCTGGGCGGCCCTTGAGCCTTCTTGGGTGCTCCAGCGGGTACCGGTGGTGGCGGCGCCGTCTTCTTCTTGCGGCGGCCCTTCTTGACGACCGTCGTCCAGGAATCCGCGGTGGACCTGGATGCGTTCGCCGAGGGAGCGGTCGCTGGTGGCGCGGCCGTCCGGGAAGTGGACGCAGGCGTGCTCGCCGCGGGCTTTTTTGCCTGAGCTGGCGGGTTGGACCTGGCCTTAGCGGGCTCCTCCTTCCTCCTCCTATCCGCAGCGAGCGGTGGTCGGAGAGTCTCTGCTGGGAGGAGCCTCGACTCCAGGCCCTGCAGACGGGCATTCATCATACCCCCACACTGCAGCATGCAGATGCGAACGATCTTCTCGATCTCTGCATCTGCAGGTGCGGGGGTACGGACCGATGATGGGGTTGACGACGGGGCCGGCGGTGTCAAGGCAACGACGGGAGCGGGAGCGGAACCGGTGGCCGCAGGACGCCTCTGCTGCCATTCCGCTCTCTGCGCGGCAAGCTCCCGCTTGAGGTCCTCGAGCTCAGATCTGAGACGGCTGTTCTCCTCCCACAGCTTCGCCGTCTCGTCTGAGCTTGTGCGACTAAGGAGGACCCCAACTGCCTCCTTGATGTCACCAGCCGCCTCCTTCAGAGCGCGCGTGAACGTGCCCTTCAGGCTGCCAGATTTTGTGGCGACCTTCAGGACGACGTCCACGCCGTCCAAAACTTGGCGACTCAGCGCCACCGCCGACAGGCTCCCTCCGGCAGCCGCCTGAGCAGAGCGTCGCTCTCGGGCCAGTCGGGCCATTTCGCCGACCTCGTCAGCTGCCACCGCCTTCCGCTGCATCCGCTTTGCGCTGTTCGCCTCCGCTTTGTTGCTGCAAAGCATTAGCGGGGACGCAGCGGAGTCTTCACTCGGGGGGTCACCCGGGGTCCCGTCGCTTTCCGCGCTCCCCAGCAGCATCGGTACCGGCGTAGCGGGCCGCAAAAAGCGACCCCGTAAGTTGCGGTCCGGTAATCGACCCCGCCCCCTCTGCGCGGTACCAAATTTTGGTGCCGACAGCTCCTCCTCGCTGGAAGAGAGCTCGCTGCGCGAGCGCTTCCCCCCCAGCTGTGTGTCCTGATCCGACAGTCGGTCCTTCTCCGGACATGAGCCTCCTCGGCTCTTGTTGCCGTCGACGACGGCAAGTGGCTTTGTTGCGTCGCACAGGCGCTCCAGGCTAACCCGGAGCTCCTTTTCTTGCGACGCAAGACTTGGTTGACGAAGGTCGGCGGTGGTCTGCCGACCTACGGGACTAGTGGTGCCCCCCCCAGATACGGTGGGGCTGCCTTCCGTAGAAGGGCGGGATTGTACCTCCTTGAGGAGGTTGCCCGCCTGGGGAATTTTACCAGTAGCCTGCATTTTCATTTTTTCCTTTTTAAGGGTGAGGTCCCTTTTTGCGCTAACGACCGGATAACCCTCCGGCCATTCATCCCCTCGGCACGCTAGACCTTGGGATTGGGACTCCCTAGTGTACGCCAACTCGCCTCCCTCTGTAAGCAGAGGGGGAGTAGACGTACGACCTACTGTAGCCTGGTTCCCTTCACCGACCATCATGGATGATCGGTGATTGGAACCATGACCCTTCCCCGTTTGTTGAGAATTAGCCGCCAGCCCCAAGTGTCCACCAAAACCTGGTGGGCACTTGGAGCCGACGTTGCCCAGGGTACGCCACGGGGAGGCTTCTCAACATGCACCCCAACCTAACCTTTTTTTTTTTTTTTTTTTTTTTTTTTTTTTTTTGTCGCTGAGAAATGCGTTACGCATCCCCGGCTCGTGGGGGACGAGTCGGGGTATGTGGGACTCCTGTCAGTAGGGACAGTATACCCACTAAAACTCAGCGGTGTTCCCGCATCGCCGTGATGGGAGGGTCATGGGAAACCGGCTCAGCCTTTACGTCCACGACCCTCCCGGCGCATGCCCGCCTAGCTGGCGGGCCCCGCATGCCCCCCAGGTTGGGGGCCAGGAACACCTGGCCATTCCCGTCCGACACTGGTGGAGGCCTGTGCGATACAAGCAAGGGTGCCCCCGCACCCGTTGCCTGCTGGCCTCCACCTGGGAGGAGTCGGAGATGACTGTCGAACTGACGTCTTCTTCGACCCCTCCTCCGCCTTCGGAGCGGCGCCGCGGCAGGATCTTCCTCCCGCGCCCGCTCCGCCGCCTCCTTCTGGGACATGACGTGTTCGCAGAAGGAGGCGACTGCCGCCCAGGACCCCTCATCCCTCAGCATGGCGTTAACCACGCCGGGGAGCGAGAGGTCCGGTCCGATCGCCGCGACGAGACTGCGGCGCGGCTCGGACCACGACGGGCACACCTCGAGGGTGTGCTGCGCCGCGTCCTCCGCCGCGCCACAGTCGTGGCACGACGGCGTCTCCTCCCGTCCGATTCGGTGCAGGTACGATCCGAAAGAACCGTGTCCGGACAGCACCTGCACGAGACGGAAGGAGAGGAACCCGTGCGGACGCTCGAGCCAGTCTCGCAGGACCGGCCCGATTGCGTCGAGGGTTCGGCGGCCGAAGGCTGCGGTGGCGAGGTCGCCCGTCCAATGGACAACGATGGCGTCCCTCGCCTCCCGCCGGACGGCCTCCCGCTCTTCCGGAGCTGAGCGGACTCCTCTCGCCCTCCGCTCCGCCGTCCATTCGTACACTCTGGCGAGCACCCACGCCTCGAGCTCCCAAGGCGGGGTGCTGGCCAGAGCGCATGCTGCCGCATAGCCCACCGTGCGGTAAGCCCGCGCCGCCCGCTGGGCTATGGCCCTTTGAGGTGCTCGCAAGGCCGCGGCGTTCTCCCTCCTGTGGAGGGACTCTTCCCAGATAGGGGCCCCATAGAGGGCCATACTCCTTAGGATGCCGGCGTAAAGTTGCCGGCATCGCGCGCTGGGGCCCCCCAAGTTGGGAAGCAGCCAGGAGAGAGCGCCCGCGGCCTTCAGCAGGCGCGACGACAGCCCGCTGAAATGCGGACCGAAGCGCCACCTGCTGTCGAGTACAAGGCCCAGATACTTCATCTGGGCCTTCACCTCAATTCTGACGCCCTCCACGAAGATGTGGGCGTCAGGTGGTGGGGGGCGCTGCCGAGGGCCGTGGAAGAACACGGCCTCGGTCTTGTGCAGCGCCACCGTTAAACCTAGGCGGCGGATCCTCCCCGCGACCAAGGATCCGCCCGCCGAGGCCAAGTTGGCCGCCTCCCTGAAACTCCCCCCCCGGGCGGTGAGGAGAGTGTCATCCGCATAGCAGACGACACTCGTGCCTCGGAGGAGAGTTCCCCGCAAGAGCCAATCATAGCCGACGTTCCAGAGGAGAGGTCCTAAGACTGACCCCTGTGGAACGCCGGCTTCGACGGCGTACCGCCGGACTCGGCCAGTCCTGTTTACGAGGAGGATCGCCCGAGCCTCCAGGTAGCTGGCCAGCAGACTGCGCATGTATCGAGGCACTCCGTGGAATCGGAGCGCCTCGAGGATGGTGCAGTGGGGAACGGAGTTGAAGGCGTTGGCAATGTCGAATGACACCGCCAACAGTCCGTCCCCCGCCTCCATCGCCTCCTTAACCTGGCCTTTAAGGCAGGCCAGCGCGTCCACCGTGGACCGCTCAGCCCGAAAACCGAACTGAGCGTCCGACAAGTCCGGCCCGGTACGCCGCAGATGGCCCTTTAGGCGGGCAGCGATTATCCCCTCGAACATTT
This sequence comes from Agrochola lota, assembly GCA_947364205.1. Classification (NCBI taxonomy): domain Eukaryota; kingdom Metazoa; phylum Arthropoda; class Insecta; order Lepidoptera; family Noctuidae; genus Agrochola; species Agrochola lota. Next base: position 136,621 of record OX376246.1, read on the forward strand.
TACCGACCTCGTCGAGCAGAACGATGGGTCGGTATGCCGAGGGGGAGTCTGCTGGGCGGCCCTCTTTGCGAAGGAGGCACAGCTGCCCCTCCTTCCAAGGTTTCGGGAACCTTCCAGACGCAGTCCCGAAACCTCTCCTCCATTTGAGTGGCCGCGATCGCGACCACTCTCGCTGGAACACCGTCGGGGCCCGGAGCTGTCTTCTTGGCGCGGATACGGAGAATCGCCGCGCCAAGTTCCGACTCCGTGACAGGAGGGGCCTCCTCTTCCTCCTCAGCTGGCGGCGGATCTGTCCCCCGCGGAGGACCCCAACCTAACCTAACCTTTTTTTTTTTTTTTTTTTTTTTTTTTTTTTTTTTTTTTTGTCGCTGAGAAATGCGTTACGCATCCCCGGCTCGCGGGGGACGAGTCGGGGTATGTGGGACTCCTGTCAGTAGCGACAGTATACCCACTAAAACTCAGCGGTGTTCCCGCATCGCCGTGATGGGAGGGTCATGGGAAACCGGCTCAGCCTTTACGTCCACGACCCTCCCGGCGCATGCCCGCCTAGCTGGCGGGCCCCGCATGCCCCCCAGGTTGGGGGGCTACGGGAATGGCCGGGAACACCTGGCCATTCCCGTCCGACACTGGTGGAGGCCTGTGCGATACAAGCAAGGGTGCCCCCGCACCCGTCGCCTGCTGGCCTCCACCTGGGAGGAGTCGGAGATGACTGTCGTACTGACGTCTTCTTCGACCCCTCCTCCGCCTTCGGAGCGGCGCCGCGGCAGGATCTTCCTCCCGCGCCCGCTCCGCCGCCTCCTTCTGGGACATGACGTGTTCGCAGAAGGAGGCGACTGCCGCCCAGGACCCCTCATCCCTCAGCATGGCGTTAACCACGCCGGGGAGCGAGAGGTCCGGTCCGATCGCCGCGACGAGACTGCGGCGCGGCTCGGACCACGACGGGCACACCTCGAGGGTGTGCTGCGCCGCGTCCTCCGCCGCGCCACAGTCGTGGCACGACGGCGTCTCCTCCCGTCCGATTCGGTGCAGGTACGATCCGAAAGAACCGTGTCCGGACAGCACCTGCACGAGACGGAAGGAGAGGAACCCGTGCGGACGCTCGAGCCAGTCTCGCAGGACCGGCCCGATTGCGTCGAGGGTTCGGCGGCCGAAGGTTGCGGTGGCGAGGTCGCCCGTCCAATGGACAACGATGGCGTCCCTCGCCTCCCGCCGGACGGCCTCCCGCTCTTCCGGAGCTGAGCGAACTCCTCTCGCCCTCCGCTCCGCCGTCCATTCGTACACTCTGGCGAGCACCCACGCCTCGAGCTCCCAAGGCGGGGTGCTGGCCAGAGCGCATGCTGCCGCATAGCCCACCGTGCGGTAAGCCCGCGCCGCCCGCTGGGCTATGGCCCTTTGAGGTGCTCGCAAGGCCGCGGCGTTCTCCCTCCTGTGGAGGGACTCTTCCCAGATAGGGGCCCCATAGAGGGCCATACTCCTTAGGATGCCGGCGTAGAGTTGCCGGCATCGCGCGCTGGGGCCCCCCAAATTGGGAAGCAGCCACGAGAGCGCGCCCGCGGCCTTCAGCAGGCGCGACGACAGCCCGCTAAGATGCGGACCGAAGCGCCACCTGCTGTCGAGTACAAGGCCCAGATACTTCATCTGGGCATTCACCTCAATTCTGACGCCCTCCACGAAGATGTGGGCGTCAGGTGGTGGGGGGCGCTGCCGAGGGCCGTGGAAGAACACGGCCTCGGTCTTGTGCAGCGCCACCGTTAAACCTAGGCGGCGGATCCTCCCCGCGACCAAGGATCCGCCCGCCGAGGCCAAGTTGGCCGCTTCCCTGAAACTCCCCCCCCGGGCGGTGAGGAGAGTGTCATCCGCATAGCAGACGACACTCGTGCCTCGGAGGAGAGTTCCCCGCAAGAGCCAATCATAGCCGACGTTCCAGAGGAGAGGTCCTAAGACTGACCCCTGTGGAACGCCGGCTTCGACGGCGTACCGCCGGACTCGGCCAGTCCTGTTTACGAGGAGGATCGCCCGATCCTCCAGGTAGCTGGCCAGCAGACTGCGCATGTATCGAGGCACTCCGTGGAATCGGAGCGCCTCGAGGATGGTGCAGTGGGGAACGGAGTTGAAGGCGTTGGCAATGTCGAATGACACCGCCAACAGTCCGTCCCCCGCCTCCATCGCCTCCTTAACCTGGCCTTTAAGGCAGGCCAGCGCGTCCACCGTGGACCGCTCAGCCCGAAAACCGAACTGAGCGTCCGACAAGTCCGGCCCGATACGCCGCAGATGGCCCTTTAGGCGGGCAGCGATTATCCCCTCGAACATTTTACCGACCTCGTCGAGCAGAACGATGGGTCGGTATGCCGAGGGGGAATCTGCTGGGCGGCCCTCCTTGCGAAGGAGGCACAGCTGCCCCTCCTTCCACGGTTTCGGGAACCTCCCAGACGCAAGGCATGCGCTGAAGAGGTCCCGAAACCTCCCCTCCATTTGAGTGGCCGCGATCGCGACCACTCTCGCCGGAACACCGTCGGGGCCCGGAGCTGTCTTCTTGGCGCGGATACGAAGAATCGCCGCGCCAAGTTCCGACTCCGTGACAGGAGGGGCCTCCTCTTCTTCCTCTGCTGGCGGCGGATCTGTCCCCCGCGGAGGGTCCATCACTGGTGGGGTGAAGTTGTCCCTGCACGGGAACAGGGACTGAACCACCCCATCCAGGAACGAGGGCTCCAGGGTCTCGGCCACCGGGGGACCAAAGGGGCGCAATTTGTTGCGCGCCGCCTTGTATGGCCTCCCGAATGGGTCGTTGTCGAGACCCTCCAGCATCTCCGCTCTCCCCGAGTCTCTGGCGGCGGCGATGGCTCGATCGAGGACCATTTTTGACTCTATGTATACCTCATAGAGGTGGTCCCCGACGGCCTGGTCCCGTCGACGCCGCCGCCGGCTCCGCGTGTAGGCCCTCCTTGCCTCGACACACGCCGCTCGAAGCCCCGCCAGCTCTGCCGACCACCAGTACACGGCGCGTTTGGGTGGCGGAACCTAACCTAACCTTTTTTTTTTTTTTTTTTTTTTTTTGTCGCTGAGAAATGCGTTACGCATCCCCGGCTCGTGGGGGACGAGTCGGGGTATGTGGGACTCCTGTCAGTAGCGACAGTATACCCACTAAAACTCAGCGGTGTTCCCGCATCGCCGTGATGGGAGGGTCATGGGAAACCGGCTCAGCCTTTACGTCCACGACCCTCCCGGCGCATGCCCGCCTAGGTGGCGGGCCCCGCATGCCCCCCAGGCTGGGGGGCTACGGGAATGGCCGGGAACACCTGGCCATTCCCGTCCGACACTGGTGGAGGCCTGTGCGATACAGGCAAGGGTGCCCCCGCACCCGTTGCCTGCTGGCCTCCACCTGGGAGGAGTCGGAGATGACTGTCGTACTGACGTCTTCTTCGACCCCTCCTCCGCCTTCGGAGCGGCGCCGCGGCAGGATCTTCCTCCCGCGCCCGCTCCGCCGCCTCCTTCTGGGACATGACGTGTTCGCAGAAGGAGGCGACTGCCGCCCAGGACCCCTCATCCCTCAGCATGGCGTTAACCACGCCGGGGAGCGAGAGGTCCGGTCCGATCGCCGCGACGAGACTGCGGCGCGGCTCGGACCACGACGGGCACACCTCGAGGGTGTGCTGCGCCGCGTCCTCCGCCGCGCCACAGTCGTGGCACGACGGCGTCTCCTCCCGTCCGATTCGGTGCAGGTACGATCCGAAAGAACCGTGTCCGGACAGCACCTGCACGAGACGGAAGGAGAGGAACCCGTGCGGACGCTCGAGCCAGTCTCGCAGGACCGGCCCGATTGCGTCGAGGGTTCGGCGGCCGAAGGCTGCGGTGGCGAGGTCGCCCGTCCAATGGACAACGATGGCGTCCCTCGCCTCCCGCCGGACGGCCTCCCGCTCTTCCGGAGCTGAGCGAACTCCTCTCGCCCTTCGCTCCGCCGTCCATTCATACACTCTGGCGAGCACCCACGCCTCGAGTTCCCAAGGTGGGGTGCCGGCCAGAGCGCATGCTGCCGCATAGCCCACCGTGCGGTAGGCCCGCGCCGCCCGCTGGGCTATGGCCCTTTGAGGTGCCCGCAAGGCCGCGGCGTTCTCTCTTCTGTGGAGGGACTCTTCCCAGATAGCAGCCCCGTAGAGGGCCATACTCCTCAAGATGCCGGCGTAAAGTTGCCGGCATCGCGCGCTGGGGCCCCCCAAGTTGGGAAGCAGCCAGGAGAGAGCGCCCGCGGCCTTCAGCAGGCGCGACGACAGCCCGCTAAAATGCGGGCCGAAGCGCCACCTGCTGTCGAGTACCAGGCCCAGATACTTCATCTGGGCCTTCACCTCAATTCTGACGCCCTCCACGAAGATGTGGGCGTCAGGTGGTGGGGGGCGCTGCCGAGGGCCGTGGAAGAACACGGCCTCGGTCTTGTGCAGCGCCACCGTTAAACCTAGGCGGCGGATCCTCCCCGCGACCAGGGATCCGCCCGCCGAAGCCAAGTTGGCCGCCTCCCTGAAACTCCCCCCCCGGGCGGTGAGGAGAGTGTCATCCGCATAGCAGACGACACTCGTGCCTCGGAGGAGAGTTCCCCGCAAGAGCCAATCATAGCCGACGTTCCAGAGGAGAGGTCCTAAGACTGACCCCTGTGGAACGCCGGCTTCGACGGCGTACCGCCGGACTCGGCCAGTCCTGTTTACGAGGAGGATCGCCCGATCCTCCAGGTAGCTGGCCAGCAGACTGCGCATGTATCGAGGCACTCCGTGGAATCGGAGCGCCTCGAGGATGGTGCAGTGGGGAACGGAGTTGAAGGCGTTGGCAATGTCGAATGACACCGCCAACAGTCCGTCCCCCGCCTCCATCGCCTCCTTAACCTGGCCTTTAAGGCAGGCCAGCGCGTCCACCGTGGACCGCTCAGCCCGAAAACCGAACTGAGCGTCCGACAAGTCCGGCCCGATACGCCGCAGATGGCCCTTTAGGCGGGCAGCGATTATCCCCTCGAACATTTTACCGACCTCGTCGAGCAGAACGATGGGTCGGTATGCCGAGGGGGAATCTGCTGGGCGGCCCTCCTTGCGAAGGAGGCACAGCTGCCCCTCCTTCCACGGTTTCGGGAACCTCCCAGACGCAAGGCATGCGCTGAAGAGGTCCCGAAACCTCCCCTCCATTTGAGTGGCCGCGATCGCGACCACTCTCGCCGGAACACCGTCGGGGCCCGGAGCTGTCTTCTTGGCGCGGATACGAAGAATCGCCGCGCCAAGTTCCGACTCCGTGACAGGAGGGGCCTCCTCTTCTTCCTCTGCTGGCGGCGGATCTGTCCCCCGCGGAGGGTCCATCACTGGTGGGGTGAAGTTGTCCCTGCACGGGAACAGGGACTGAACCACCCCATCCAGGAACGAGGGCTCCAGGGTCTCGGCCACCGGGGGACCAAAGGGGCGCAATTTGTTGCGCGCCGCCTTGTATGGCCTCCCGAATGGGTCGTTGTCGAGACCCTCCAGCATCTCCGCTCTCCCCGAGTCTCTGGCGGCGGCGATGGCTCGATCGAGGACCATTTTTGACTCTATGTATACCTCATAGAGGTGGTCCCCGACGGCCTGGTCCCGTCGACGCCGCCGCCGGCTCCGCGTGTAGGCCCTCCTTGCCTCGACACACGCCGCTCGAAGCCCCGCCAGCTCTGCCGACCACCAGTACACGGCGCGTTTGGGTGGCGGTCGGCGAGACCGAGGCATGCTGGAGTTGCATACCTCGGTCAGAGACTCCCTCAGGTGCCCCGCCACGGTGTCCACGTCCATACCGGCGGAAGGCGGCGAAAGCCAGTCCTGGACGAACGCCGCCTCCCGCGCTGCCTCCCTGTCCAGGCGGGTGAGAGCCCACCTTGGAAACGGTGACGGCCCCGAGCGGGGCCGCGTCTCTCCGGGGCCACTGGTGGAGATGTCGAACCGCACGTAGCGGTGGTCCGACATAGTCTCCACCAGGTCCACCCGCCAGTTCAACACGCGTGCGGCTAACGCAGCGGTGGCGAAAGTGACGTCCACTATTGAGCCACCCTGCCGCCGCACGCATGTCTGGACGCTGCCTCTGTTCAAGAGGGAGAGTCCAGAGGAGGCCGCCCACATCTCCACTGCCCGCCCGCGGGCGTCGGTGGCCCGGTTGCCCCAGGTTACCGACTTGGCGTTCAGGTCTCCCAATACGGAGACCTGACGCGGCGCCGCCCTGCCGACCACGGCGGCCAGGACTCCGAGATAGTTCTCGAAGTCCTGAAGAGGGCGGTTTGGGGAGAAATACACGCCCACAAGGGCTAATTCTCCCCATGCGGCGGCCACGTATCCCGGTCCCCTCTCTAATAGCGAGAGGGGAGGGGAGTCTGTGGAAGACCGCGCCGCTAGTGCCACCGAGTCGTCCTCGTCACCCAGCCAGCTGCCGGGGATCGAGTAGGGCTCGGCGACCACCGCTACGTTCACCAACCACTCGGCCATGACCTGCACCACCAGGTCCTGGGCCGCTCTGCAGTGGTTGGTGTTCGCCTGGAGGATGCGGTAGTCGGAAATTGTTAGTCCGACATCGCACCCCCCTCCTCAGCTACCGCCGCTGGAGCTACAGCGGCGACGGCGGCGACGGCAGCAGCAGCAGGGCGAACCTGCGCCGGCACTACGCCCTTCCTCACAGGGGCCTTGCAGCTCCTGCCCGACATCCTGTGGTCCGCGGGGCGGCCACCGGCGGCGCACGCCGCGCAGTGTGGCTTGGGGGCGGTGCAGGCAGCCCACCCGTGTCCCTCTTGCCCGCATTGGAAGCATGTGTCTCCCCAGTCGGACTTGGAGGGACACGTGGCCCGGGTGTGGCCGAACGCGAAGCACTTGAAGCAGCGAACAGGCTGATCTTCAAGTGCCCGGACCACAGCCGAGCTGAAGCCCACCAGCAGGCGTCCTTTGGTCGCAGCAAGGACGGCCCCAGCCGCAGCAACTGGGCACTCGACGCGGATGGTGCCCAAGCCGCGGCGGCCGGGCCTGATGACTCCACCTTTCACCGCGCCAGCGTCGCAGCCTCCAGCCGCCGCGACGGCCGCCACCACAACCTAACCTAACCTAACCTAACCTAACCTAACCTTTTTTTTTTTTTTTTTTTTTTTTTTTTTTTTTTTTTTTTTTTTTGTTCCGGGGTGGAAAATCCTCATGGATGTCCCCCGCCCTGGGGCGGGCGGAGGGGTCTGTCAGACTCTTACTGACTAAAAACCACCCCGGTGTTCCAACTCACACCTACGCCGGGGGTCGCGGGAACTTGAAATCTTCCGCAACCCCCGGCTGGTGCCGGCCCGCCACCGCGGGCCTCCTCAGGTCAGGGGGGGGAGTGAGGTGTTTGACTCCCCCCGCGACGTCTAAGAGGGGCGCGCGTGGAACACTACGCGCCGCCACCTCGGGTCCTGATGTGTGGGGGGCGACGGACGTCCCCGAGTCCTTCGCCCCTGGACCCATTTAGGGGGGCTGGAAGAGGGCGTTGTCCGCCCTCCGCCGACGCCCGGTGCGCCTGCTGCGGGCCGGGTGAGTGGACGAGATCTCCCTCTCCCTTTCCGCAGCCTCCTTCTGCGAGACGACTGTCTCGCAGTAGGAAACCACCGCGTCCCAGGACTCGCCGCTGCCGACCATCGCACTCACTAGGGCCGGCAACGACAAGTCACTGCCTACTTCTGAGATGAGGGCACGGCGTGGCTCCTCCCAAGCGGCACACTCTGCCAGCGTATGCCGCGCCGTGTCCTCCCGGCAGTCGACGCAGTGGTGACACCGGGCGTCCGGCTCCCTGTTTATGCGACACAGGTACTTCCCGAAGCAACCATGCCCCGAGAGCACCTGCGTCACCCGAAACGACAGGGAGCCGTGCCTCCTCCCGAGCCAGCGCTCGAGCACCGGCCGGACCGCCTCGATGATGTCGAGGCCGGCGGTAGGGCGTGAGAGCCTGTCCCGCCATTCCGCCACCAGGACCTCGCGAAGCTGAGACCGATGCAGCTCCATGTGTCGCTGCATCGGTCGCTCGCCCCGCGCCCTCGCTTCCTCGCGCCACCGATATGATGACGCGAGTACTTTCGCCTCCAGGTCCCAGGGCGGGGATCCGGCCAGTGCACAAGCCGCCTCGTAGGAGATCGTGCGATAACCCCTGATGACTCTGACGGCCATAGCCCTCTGCGGCTTGCGCAGAACCGCAATGCTACCGGCCGTCAGGTCAGCCGCCCAGATCGGGGCCCCGTACAGGGCCATCGATCGCACGATCCCCACGTAGAGCCGCCTACAAGCGGCGCTCGGGCCCCCCAGATTGGGAAGCAGCGTTGACAGCGCCCCAGCAGCGCCCAGCAACTTGGGCGCCAGCCGTCGGAAGTGGGGCCCGAAGTCCCACCGGCTGTCGAGCACCAATCCTAGGTACTTCATGGTAGACTCGACAGCGATCCGAGCCCCCCCGACCACGATGTGTGAGCCGGGTGACGGCGCCCGCCGGGGGCCATGAAACACCATGGCCTCCGACTTGCTGAGGGCCACCTCCAGGCCTAGGCGACGTATGCGGCCCACCACCTGTGAGACCGCAGCCGTCGCCAACAACGCTGCCTCCCTGTGCGAGCTCCCCCGGGCAGTGACCAGCGTGTCATCCGCATAACACGTCAGGTCCACCCCGGCACCGAGCTCGCCCCTCAGCACCCAGTCGTACCCGATGTTCCACAGGAGCGGTCCTAAAACCGAGCCCTGTGGAACACCGCACGACATGCGGCGCTGGTTTCCGCCATCACGTCCCATGTAGGTGACACACCTCTCCGACAGATAAGCCCCAACGATGTGGCGGAGGTAGGGAGGCACCCCATGATAGCGCAGTGCCTCCCGAATACAACTCCAGGGCAGGGTGTTGAAGGCGTTGGAAATGTCCAAGGACACCGCCAACATCACCCCGCCCCGGGACACCGCTTCCTCCGCCAGGACCCTAACCCGCGACACAGCGTGGATCGTGGAGCGCCCATGCCGAAACCCGAACTGACTGTCGTCCAGGTCCGGCCCCTCTCTGCACAAGTGGCCGACGAGGCGGGCTGCGATTATACGCTCAAACAGCTTGCCCACCTCGTCAAGCAGCACTATGGGCCGGTACGCGGACGGCGAGTCCGCAGGGCGCCCCGCCTTCCTGAGCAGGACCAGACGACCAGATTTCCACAAAGTGGGAAACTGGCCCCGCTCAAGGCACGCTGTGTAGAGTCCTCTCAGTTGGGGCTCAAGCTCCTTCAGAGCGAGGGCTAGCACGCAGCCGTGGATCCCGTCGGGCCCCGGAGCCACGTTCTTGGCCCGGAGCCGCATCACGGCTGCCCTCATCTCTGCCTGTGTCACCTCTGGGACGCTGATGGCGTTCTCCTCCTCTGTAGACTCTGCGGCTGTGGGCAAAGCCATCGGCGGCGGAGTATGCTCCGCTCTTGCCGGGAAGAGGGCTGCGACCACTTCCTCCAGCAGCTCGGGTTGGAGACTCTCCGTAAGTGGAGGCGCCGCGGCTCGAAGTTTCCCTCGAACCGCGCGATAAGGGCGCCCCCACGGATCCCCGTCTAGAGTCTCCAACATCTCCTCCCTGGCTCGCGTCCTCGACTCACCGATGGCCAGCCACAGAGTCTCCTTGGCCGCGCGGTACACCTCATACAGCGCGGCCTCTTCGTCAGGGACCCGACGACGTCTCCTCCGGTATCGGGTGTACTGGCGTCTAACCGCCACGCACGCGACGCGCATCTGCGCGATCTCGGCGGTCCACCAGTACACCTGGCGCCTTGCGGACTGTGCGTGGACCCGGGGCATGGACGCGTCGCAAATTTGCGTCATCGCCCCGCGGAACCACAGCGCCTCCTGCTCGACGTCGACGGGTCCGGTCGTTGCCGACTCCCGGCTCCAGGCCTGGACAATAGCGGCCTCCTCGAGAAGCTCCCTGTCGATGCGCTTACGCGCCCAGCGCGGACCGTCCGTTCGCGGGGCCGCATGACTGCGGCCGCCGGTGGTCTGGGCGGAGACGTCGAAACGGATGTATCGGTGATCCGACAACGTCTCCACCTCCACGGCGACACGCCAGTCGTGGACACGGCACGCGACAGCGGGGCTAGCGAACGAGACGTCCACTATAGACCCGCCCCGCTGACGCACGCACGTGTGGACCGAGCCCCGGTTTAAGACGGTCAAGCCAGTCGTGACCGCCCACTCCTCCAGCACCTCGCCCCTAGCATCGGTCACAGGGGATCCCCACGCCGCAGACTTGGCGTTGAGATCCCCCAGCAACAGCACCGGGCGAGGGTGGAGTCGGCCCACGACGGCACCCAACTCGACAAGGAACCTCTCGAAGTCGGCGAGACTCTTGTTGGGCGAAAAATACGCCCCAACCGTGCCAATGCCGTCCGCGAGGACGGCTACCCAGCCGTGACCTCGGGACGGGTTGACAAGAGCCCCGCCAATGATGGCCACCAAACCGTCCAAGTCTCCCACCCAGTTATCCCTGGGGGGGACAAAATACGGTTCGGCGACCACAGCCACGTGAATCGACCACTCTGCCATGCTCTGGAGCAAGAGATCCTGAGCTCTAGCAGAGTGGTTGATATTGCCCTGGAGGAAATGGTACAGCGCCATTAAGCGCAATCCATCCCCTCCGCACCATTCCTAGGCCGGGAGTCGGCCGAAGGGCAGCCAGGCTGCGGGGGGAGTAAAGAGCCCCCGGCAGCCTTGGCAGCCCCTCTCTTCCTCTTCTTGGTGGCTGGTGCACCACAAGCCTTTCCACCCGCTCTGTGTCCAGCGGGCCTCCCTGCAGCTGTACAGAGGCTGCAGTTTGGCTCCGCGGAACACTGGGCCGCCTTGTGGCCGGCCTGACCGCAGCGATAGCACTGCTCGCTGCGGTCTATTTCGGCGGTGCATCGTGCCCTGACATGCCCAATGTCGAGGCAACGGTAGCACCGCAAGGCCTTGGGTTGCAGCTGCTTCACCCTCGCTGCCACCCACCCCACCAAAAGACGCCCAGCGTCGGCGACTTTGTTCGCCGCCGCCACCGGGCACCGCACCCAGATCGCGCCGAGCCCGGAGGCATCGACGCGAACTTCGCCCGTACGGACGTCTTCGGCCGGACATCCCCCGGTACGGGCGATGGCCGCCACGACCTCAGCCGGAGTCGTCGAATCGTCCAGCCCGTCGACGCGCAGTTCCGCGGTCTTCATCGGCCTGGACACCCGAACGTCCTCCGGATTTAGGACCTCCCTCAGCTTGGCGGCCAGGACGTCCGCCCTTTCGCCGCTAGAGGCACCCGACACCTCAAGAAGTCGCGCCCCCGTAAACCTAACCTAACCTAACCTAACCTAACCTAACCTTTTTTTTTTTTTTGTTTTTTTTTTTTTTTTTTTTTTTTTTTTTTTTTTTTTTTTTTTTTTTTTTGTCGCTGAGAAATGCGTTACGCATCCCCGGCTCGTGGGGGACGAGTCGGGGTATGTGGGACTCCTGTCAGTGGCGACAGTATACCCACTAAAACTCAGCGGTGTTCCCGCATCGCCGTGATGGGAGGGTCATGGGAAACCGGCTCAGCCTTTACGTCCATAACCCTCCCGGCGCATGCCCGCCTAGCTGGCGGGCCCCGCATGCCCCCCAGGTTGGGGGGCTACGGGAATGGCCGGGAACACCTGGCCATTCCCGTCCGACACTAGTGGAGGTCTGTGCAATACAGGCAAGGGTGCCCCCGCACCCGTTGCCTGCTGGCCTCCACCTGGGAGGAGTCGGAGATGACTGTCGTACTGACGTCTTCTTCGACCCCTCCTCCGCCTTCGGAGCGGCGCCGCGGCAGGATCTTCCTCCCGCGCCCGCTCCGCCGCCTCCTTCTGGGACATGACGTGTTCGCAGAAGGAGGCGACTGCCGCCCAGGACCCCTCATCCCTCAGCATGGCGTTAACCACGCCGGGGAGCGAGAGGTCCGGTCCGATCGCCGCGACGAGACTGCGGCGCGGCTCGGACCACGACGGGCACACCTCGAGGGTGTGCTGCGCCGCGTCCTCCGCCGCGCCACAGTCGTGGCACGACGGCGTCTCCTCCCGTCCGATTCGGTGCAGGTACGATCCGAAAGAACCGTGTCCGGACAGCACCTGCACGAGACGGAAGGAGAGGAACCCGTGCGGACGCTCGAGCCAGTCTCGCAGGACCGGCCCGATTGCGTCGAGGGTTCGGCGGCCGAAGGCTGCGGTGGCGAGGTCGCCCGTCCAATGGACAACGATGGCGTCCCTCGCCTCCCGCCGGACGGCCTCCCGCTCTTCCGGAGCTGAGCGGACTCCTCTCGCCCTCCGCTCCGCCGTCCATTCGTACACTCTGGCGAGCACCCACGCCTCGAGCTCCCAAGGCGGGGTGCTGGCCAGAGCGCATGCTGCCGCATAGCCCACCGTGCGGTAAGCCCGCGCCGCCCGCTGGGCTATGGCCCTTTGAGGTGCTCGCAAGGCCGCGGCGTTCTCCCCCCTGTGGAGGGACTCTTCCCAGATAGGGGCCCCATAGAGGGCCATACTCCTTAGGATGCCGGCGTAAAGTTGCCGGCATCGCGCGCTGGGGCCCCCCAAGTTGGGAAGCAGCCAGGAGAGAGCGCCCGCGGCCTTCAGCAGGCGCGACGACAGCCCGCTAAAATGCGGACCGAAGCGCCACCTGCTGTCGAGTACAAGGCCCAGATACTTCATCTGGGCCTTCACCTCAATTCTGACGCCCTCCACGAAGATGTGGGCGTCAGGTGGTGGGGGGCGCTGCCGAGGGCCGTGGAAGAACACGGCCTCGGTCTTGTGCAGCGCCACCGTTAAACCTAGGCGGCGGATCCTCCCCGCGACCAAGGATCCGCCCGCCGAGGCCAAGTTGGCCGCCTCCCTGAAACTCCCCCCCCGGGCGGTGAGGAGAGTGTCATCCGCATAGCAGACGATACTCGTGCCTCGGAGGAGAGTTCCCCGCAAGAGCCAATCATAGCCGACGTTCCAGAGGAGAGGTCCTAAGACTGACCCCTGTGGAACGCCGGCTTCGACGGCGTACCGCCGGACTCGGCCAGTCCTGTTTACGAGGAGGATCGCCCGATCCTCCAGGTAGCTGGCCAGCAGACTGCGCATGTATCGAGGCACTCCGTGGAATCGGAGCGCCTCGAGGATGGTGCAGTGGGGAACGGAGTTGAAGGCGTTGGCAATGTCGAATGACACCGCCAACAGTCCGTCCCCCGCCTCCATCGCCTCCTTAACCTGGCCTTTAAGGCAGGCCAGCGCGTCCACCGTGGACCGCTCAGCCCGAAAACCGAACTGAGCGTCCGACAAGTCCGGCCCGATACGCCGCAGATGGCCCTTTAAGCGGGCAGCGATTATCCCCTCGAACATTTTACCGACCTCGTCGAGCAGAACGATGGGTCGGTATGCCGAGGGGGAGTCTGCTGGGCGGCCCTCCTTGCGAAGGAGGCACAGCTGCCCCTCCTTCCAAGGTTTCGGGAACCTTCCAGACGCAAGGCATGCGCTGAAGAGGTCCCGAAACCTGTCCTCCATTTGAGTGGCCGCGATCGCGACCACTCTCGCCGGAACACCGTCGGGGCCCGGAGCTGTCTTCTTGGCGCGGATACGGAGAATCGCCGCGCCAAGTTCCGACTCCGTGACAGGAGGGGCCTCCTCTTCCTCCTCAGCTGGCGGCGGATCTGTCCCCCGCGGAGGGTCCATCACTGGTGGGGTGAAGTTGTCCCTGCACGGGAACAGGGACTGAACCACCCCATCCAGGAACGAGGGCTCCAGGGTCTCGGCCACCGGGGGACCAAAGGGGCGCAATTTGTTGCGCGCCGCCTTGTATGGCCTCCCGAAGGGGTCGTTGTCGAGACCCTCCAGCATCTCCGCTCTCCCCGAGTCTCTGGCGGCGGCGATGGCTCGATCGAGGACCATTTTTGCCTCCAAGTATACGTCATAGAGGTGGTCCCCGAGAGCCTGGTCCCTTCGACGCCGCCGCCGGCTCCGCGTGTAGGCCCTCCTTGCCTCGACACACGCCGCTCGAAGCCCCGCCAGCTCCGCCGACCACCAGTACACGGCGCGTTTGGGTGGCGGTCGGCGAGACCGAGGCATGCTGGAGTTGCATACCTCGGTCAGAGACTCCCTCAGGTGCCCCGCCACGGTGTCCACGTCCATACCGGCGGAAGGCGGCGAAAGCCAGTCCTGGACGAACGCCGCCTCCCGCGCTGCCTCCCTGTCCAGGCGGGTGAGAGCCCACCGTGGGAACGGAGACGGCCCCGAGCGGGGCCGCGTCTCTCCGGGGCCACTGGTGGAGATGTCGAACCGCACGTAGCGGTGGTCCGACATAGTCTCCACCAGGTCCACCCGCCAGTTCAACACGCGTGCGGCTAACGCAGCGGTGGCGAAAGTGACGTCCACTATTGAGCCACCCTGCCGCCGCACGCATGTCTGGACGCTGCCTCTGTTCAAGAGGGAGAGTCCAGAGGAGGCCGCCCACATCTCCACTGCCCGCCCGCGGGCGTCGGTGGCCCGGTTGCCCCAGGTTACCGACTTGGCGTTCAGGTCTCCCAATACGGAGACCTGACGCGGCGCCGCCCTGCCGACCACGGCGGCCAGGACTCCGAGATAGTTCTCGAAGTCCTGAAGAGGGTGGTTTGGGGAGAAATACACGCCCACAAGGGCTAAGTCTCCCCACGCGGCGGCCACGTATCCCGGTCCCCTCTCTAATAGCGAGAGGGGAGGGGAGTCTGTGGAAGACCGCGCCGCTATTGCCACCGAGTCGTCCTCGTCACCCAGCCAGCTGCCGGGGATCGAGTAGGGCTCGGCGACCACCGCTACGTTCACCAACCACTCGGCCATGACCTGCACCACCAGGTCCTGGGCCGCTCTGCAGTGGTTGGTGTTCGCCTGGAGGATGCGGTAGTCGGAAATTGTTAATCCGACATCGCACCCCCCTCCTCAGCTACCGCCGCTGGAGCTACAGCGGCGACGGCGGCGACGGCAGTAGCAGCAGGGCGAACCTGCGCCGGCACCACGCCCTTCTTCACGGGGGGCTTACAGCTCCTGCCCGTCATTCTGTGGTCCGCGGGGCGGCCACCGGCGGCGCACGCCGCGCAGTGTGGCTTGGCGGCGGTGCATGCGGCCCACCCGTGTCCCTCCTGCCCGCATTGAAAGCATGTGTCTCCCCAGTCGGACTTGGAGGGACACGTGGACCGGGTGTGGCCGAACGCGAAGCACTTGAAGCAGCGAACAGGCTGGTCTTCAAGTGCCCGGACCACAGCCGAGCCGAACCCCACAAGCATCCGTCCCTTGGTCGCAGCAAGGACGGCCCCAGCCGCGGCGACTGGGCACTCGACGCGAACGATGCCCATGCCGCGGCGGCCGGGCCTGATGGCTCCGCTCTTCACCGCGCCAGCGTCGCAGCCTCCAGCCGCCGCGACGGCCGCCACCACATCCTCTTTGGTGACCGAATCGTCCAGATCGGCCACCTCCAAGGCTGCGGTCTTGACAGGCCTGACGACCTTTGCCGCGTCCGCGATGACCTCTTGCAACTTTGTTGCGAAGAGGTCCGCATTTGTGCCGCGCTGTTCCCCCGAGAACTCGAAAATTCGAGCCCCGGTTAGGGTTCGGCGGCACTTGATGTTGCTGATCCCCAGCTGGGAGGGATCAGCATTGGTACGAGCCCGTCTTAGGACGGACTCGTACGTCTCGCCTCGCTCCGCGGCCTCCGGGGTGATGGTCACCACGACGGCCGCGGTTTTGGGAGGAACCAGCTTCCTCCCGCCGGCCTTTTTGGCTGGAGGACCAGTCGCAGCGGGTTTGGCTGCTGACTTTTTGCCCTTTTTCCCTTTTTTTACCACTTTCGTCCACTGGTTGGACGGGGTGGTGGAGGGAAGAAGGGCATCTTCCTGCTGCGAGTTCTGGGGGGCTGCTGGAGTAGCAGTCGACCCAGACGCTCCGTCCGCGCTTGTGGTGGGGGCATGAGAAGCCGCCTTGGTCCTCTTGCCCTTGCCTTTGCCCTTGGCGGGCTGCGCATCCGATGCCGAGCCTGCTAGAGGCGCATGTTCCGGCTCCCTTGGCGGTGCACTCTTGTCCGCCGCTAGCGGTGGGCGGAGTCGCTTTTCCGGCAAGAGCCGGTCCTCGATGCCTGCGAAGCAGGCCCGGATGAAGGCCCTCTCCTCCATCACCACCCCGCGGATTGTTGCCTCAAGACTGGCAGGGGAGGAGGAGGAGCCTCCTGCCACCAGGCAGACTGGGGCAGATTGGGCAGGCCTGGCCGTGGCCTCAGCCAGCTTCTGGTGTAGCTGGCTGACCTCCGCCTGCAGGCGATCTACCTTCGCCTGCAGCTGCCGCGTCTCCTCCGTGGCCGTCCGCTTCACCAGCTCCATCACAATGCCGTGCATGCTGGCGACCCGGCATTTAAGGGCCTTCTGGAAGGTCCCCTTCAAATTGGAGGACTTTGAGGCGACCTCCAGGACCTCCTCCCTATCTTCGTGCGCCATGCGCTCCAGTTCCGCCAGGGAGTGGTCAGCATACAGCACACTTGATGCACCATAGCCAGCCCTCGACCTGGCAGCTTGCGCCTGCTGCTCCTTGGCGGCGACCCTCTCCTCCAGGTCTAGCTGGAGTTGCGCCCTTTTCGCCAGGTTTAGCTGGCGCTCGGCGTCCAGCAAGCCCACATTGTGGGAAGAAGTCGAAGCCTTTTTAGACTTCGACTTCTTCTTCGCCTTCACGGTAGACTCCGAGGAGCCCTCGGACCGCTTCCGCTTGAAGCGGTCGCTTTCGCCCGCCGACGTATCCATGATGGAGTCGTCAGAGTCCGACAACTCATCTGGCCTTCTGAACAAGCTGGCCGCAGATGGTGTGCGGTCAGCTTCCGACGCCAAAGCGCCACCGGCGTGGCCCTGAGAAGGGCCGTTGGGTTGGTCCTGAGAAGGACCGTTGGGTTGGCTCTGAGAAGGGCCGTTTGGTTGGTCCTGAGAAGGACCGTTGGCTTGGCCCTGAGAAGGGCCGTTTGGTTGGCCCTGAGAAGGGCCGTTTGGTTGGCCCTGAGAAGGGCCGTTGGGTTGGCCCTGAGAAGGGCCGTTTGGTTGGCCCTGAGAAGGGCCGTTGGGTTGGCCCTGAGAAGGGCCGTTGGGTTGGCCCTGAGAAGGGCCGTTTGAATCGCCCTGGGAGGAGCGATTCCGGATAAAACGGCCAGACGCATCACGCGCTGGCTTGCTCGACAAGTTGTTTAAAATAAAATTCGACATTTTCGTAGATTACAGCAGGATGTCTACGATTCACAGCGCACTTTAGCCGCCGGTCTGCCACTCCGTTACGGTGGTCAGACACGGCGTTGCCCGGGGGATACTGCGAGGAAGTATGCACTGTGGGGGATCCCCCTCAGGGACCCCACCTAACCTAACCTAACCTAACCTAACCGATTTTGACAGGGCACGGTGAGTTCTCTGAATACCTGCACCGCTTTAAGTGTAAGGGGAGCCCATCGTGCATCTGTGAGCCGGATGCACAAGAAACAGTCCCTCACATTTTGACCGAATGTCCAGCGTTTGGAACTGAAAGATTGGATGCGGAGTTGAGAATGGAAGTGGATATAAACAGGGAAAATATTTCTAAAATAATGACTGTAGGAAAACTAAGAAAAATTTTATTAGAATACTGCATAACAATAGGGAAAAAAGTTATCATTCGAAACAGGGAAACATAAAGCTATGCTTTTAATATATAAAATGTATATACAGACAAAGCATAGAACGAACATATAGATACTCAAAATGAATAAAAAAAAAAAAAAAAAAAAAAAAAATTTCAAGATTATAATTATTTAAAAAATATAGATAAACATTAAAAAACAAGCAAAACTTTATTTAAATTTCAGAACATCAAAAAGAAAAATTGCTAATTCATATAAAATCATTTTAAAAAAAGGTCTCTGACTATGTCAGGGAGACACTTAGAAAGGCAGGAGTGGGTTTTAGCCGGTAAGAGTCCGGCACTGCCCAGACTGGCTCATCAGTGAGGCAGTCTGGGCGTCCATGAGGATTTCCCACTCCAGCTAAACAAAAAAAAAAAAAAAAAAACCTAACCTAACCTTAAGGATAACTATAGCTCTTTTGAGCTAAAGTTACTATATTAAGAAAATTGCGTTTGACAAAATTTTATTCGATTTTAAAACTTAGACTGTGTTAGTGTCAATCAGGCGCCTGATACTGGTAACCTATAAGGTCATTTATAAAATAACACAACACCCATATATCTTGGGTGTAGATATCGGAAGGCCCCCAAATACATAAATATAAAAACACTTACACTAACACATACATAATTAAACTAAGATACGGCTTAATAAATTGTGACAATGTTCCGAACGCCATCAAAATCTGACGCATCGCCATCTGGAGATAACGTGACGAGGGCGGGCCCCTCAAAAATAACTCAGGAGCGGAAGAGTACCAGTGACATCGAGGCAAAAGCGAGATCTTCTCCAACACAAAAGCCGAAACTCTCTGCACCGGTTACTGAGGCGCGTGCCCTCATGCTGAAAGCAAAGGCACAGCTAGACATATCAGGGAACATTAAGACCACCATAAAACAGACTGTGTTAGACTGTTTGAAGTCGCTCTACGAGATCGTAAAGAGAATTGACAGACCGGAGGCCATAGAGGGAAAAGACAAAAGTGAGAGAGAAAACAAACAGGTAGGAGAATCTGAAGACAGAAGTTCGAGAATACTAAATGAAATTCTGGAAGTTAAAGAAATCTTGAAGAAAAATGTAAAAGAAGAACTCCCTGCCAAAATAGAAAGATTGAAAGGAGAGCTAAGCAACAAAATAGATGCGCAGATGGTAGAAATTAAGGAACTGAAGGCGGAGTCAAAGATACAAGCTGAAAAAGTAGAAACCCAAATCGGAAGCCTTGGAACATACGCACAAGTCGCAGCAATGCCATCACAGCCAACGGCTAGGAAAAATATGCACTCGATCATAGTGTCATCATCACACGAGGGTGACACATCAGACACTGTAGTCGAAAAAATAAGAGCGACCATCGATGCAAAAGGCACAGGGATACGGATAGACCATCTGCGCAGAGCAAAAAACCAGTCAGTGGTTATAAGCTGCTCTGAAAAAGAAGATATAGGAAAGGTATCGACAAAGCTCAGGAATTCCAGGGGGGATCTGAAAGTTGAGGAGGCCATAAACAAAAACCCGCTAGTGGTCGTCAGAGACGTGATGAATTACGTTACTGATGATGACATAGTGATGGCAATAAGATCCCAAAACGGACACCTCCTGGAAGGAGCCGAAATCAGTGAGGGAGACATCCGGGTCATGTATAGGCGAAGGGCGAGGAATCCGCTGACGAGCCACGTGGTGCTGCGGGTCAAACCAGTGATTTGGCAGCGGTTGACCTCGGCGGGCCGAATCCACGTGGACCTGCAAAGAGTGGTTGTAAGAGACCAGAGCCCGCTGATCCAGTGCACAAAGTGCCTCGGATACGGACACAGTAGAAAATACTGCAAAGAACCAGCAGTCCTTTGCAGCCACTGCGGTGACCCGCATACTAGAGCGGAGTGTCCAGGGTTCACCCTCAAGGAAGAACCTAAGTGCAGAAACTGCAGTCAGACAAATAAAGACGCAGCACACAATGCTTTTGATAGCGAGTGTCCCACACGGAAAAAGTGGGATGCACTGGCCAGATCGTCTATAGCGTATTGCTAAGGTAGTGGTGGGGATGGGAGCTGAAAAGGACAATATAAAGTATCGTGTCGTACAGGCGAACCTCCAAAAGAAAAAACTTGCAACTGAGGAACTCATACTCGAAGCTGGGCGCAGGAAAATCAGGTACGCTCTTGTACAGGAACCCTATGTCGGGGCGAAGGGGGAAATGAAGACCTTTCCCGGGACAAGAGTAATCCAAGGAACAAAAACGGGCGACAAAGTCATCAAAGCCGCAATAGTCATCTTCGACAGTAATATTGACGCAGTGGTGTGCCCGACACTGACGACCGAAAACATAGCAGTTGCGAGGTTGACGGTGGAGGACACCACCGCCGTGGTAGCGTCCGTCTACTTCGAGGACTATCTCGACATGGAACCATACCTCGACCAGCTGAGGGAAATAGTGACAAAAACACAAGGGGCGAAATTACTAGTGGGGGGAGATGTGAACGCATGGAGTACATGGTGGGGGAGCGAGAGAGAGGATGAAAGGGGAAGACTACTATCTGGAACCCTAGACGAACTAAACCTACATGTACTCAATTGCGGAAACATACCAACATTTGATACCATTCGAGGGGGCAAGCGGTACAAGAGCACGGTGGACATCACGGCCTGTTCAGACGAAATGCTTTGACACGTGGAAGAATGGAGAGTTGAAACAGAAATGACGAGCTCGGATCACAATGCGGTAGTACTCAAAATGACAACAAAAAAAGGAATCGGAAATAAAATTAAGTACAGTAATACTAGGATATATAATACTAAAAAAGCAGATTGGGAACGTTTTCGGAAAGAATTAACAAAATCGTTGTTGGAAAATAAAATCGATAAAACACATATAGATAATATTAATAGTTTAGAAAAGTTAGAAAAATGTACAGAGGATCTTACAAAATTTATTACAGAATCTTGCGACAAGACAGTACCTAGAATAAAGAAAGTAGACAAAATATACTTACCGTGGTGGAGTGAAGAACTCGATCAACTCAAAAATTCCATGTGCACGAAGAAGCGAAGAATCCGTTGCGCAGCTCCGCGCCGTCGGGAATGGGTTGTGATGGAGTACCTAAGGGCAAAGGAAGAGTATGAGATTAGAGCAAGTAAGGCACAAACTGACAGTTGGAAAAACTTTTGCGGAAAGCAGGACAGGGAGAGCGTTTGGGATGGCATATATAGAGTCATCCTAAAGACAAAAAAGAGGCATGAAGATCTGCCAATAGTTCAAAATGGCGAGGCCTTAGACTCAGATGAATCTGCCAGGGTCTTGGCAGAAACCTTCTTCCCAGATGATAGTGAAAAGGAAGACAACCCTGAACACGCCAAGATTAGAGAAGAAGCGGCATGTTCCGAGGAAGGCGCAACAGAGGACAAAATGGACCCACCCTTCACTCTAGCCGAGCTCAGATATGCATCAAGGAGTTTTAACCCGAAGAAGGCGCCGGGCCCTGACGGGTTCACTGCAGACATCTGCGAGGCCGCCATTAGCAACAATGAACAAGTGTTCTTGGCCATAACAAACAAGTGTCTCACGCTGTCCTGCTTCCCGGAAAAGTGGAAAGAAGTCGTGCTAAGGAAACCTGGAAAGGAGGACTATACCCATCCAAAATCTTACCGACCGATCGGACTCCTGCCTATCCTCGGAAAAATACTAGAGAAGATGCTGGTGCGGAGACTAAGGTGGCACATGCTGCCCCAGATGAACCCACGGCAATACGGGTTTGTGCCGCAGCGAAGCACGGAGGACGCTCTGTACGACATGATGCAGTATATAGATTTAAGGTTGAAGGAAAAGAACCTTGTGGTAGTTGTCTCGCTGGACATAGAGGGGGCGTTTGACAGTGCGTGGTGGCCAGCAATAAAAAGTCGCCTGGTGGAGAAGCACTGTCCACTTAACCTCCGAAAACTGGTGGGAAACTACCTGGAAAACAGAAGGGTCGCGGTGAGATATGCTGGAGCAGAGTATAAGAAGAGAACCTCAAAAGGATGCGTACAAGGATCGATTGCAGGGCCCACGTTCTGGAATCTTCTCCTGAATCCACTGTTGGACGAACTAGAGGAGAGGAACTCATACTGCCAGGCATTTGCGGACGACGTGGTTCTTATTTTCTCGGGAAAAACGGCTCTGAATCTGGAGGTTGAAGCCAATGCCTGCCTGGCACATGTGCAGCAGTGGGGTGTCCGAAACAAATTAAAGTTTGCACCGCATAAAACTCAGGCTATGCTGCTAACAAAGAAGCTTAAATTCGACACACCACGGCTGCACATGGGCGGGGTTGACATTGCGCTCGTCGAGGAGATCAAGCTGCTGGGACTTATAATTGACCGGAAGATGACCTTCCGGAGCCACGTCACATACGTCTGCAAGAAAGCCGTCAACATATTCAGGCAGCTGTCCGGTGCGGCAAGGGTAACCTGGGGACTAAACCCGGAAGTTGTAAGGGTTATCTACACTGCGGTTGTGGAGCCGGTTATCCTATATGCAGCCAGCGTATGGGCCGGAGCGGCGGATAAGATCTACGTTCAAAACCAGCTAAACACTGTTTTGAGGGGCTTTGCCCAGAAAATAAGCAAGTCTTATAGGACAGTCTCACTTAATTCGGCTCTAATTTTGACAGGATTGCTGCCGCTTGACCTGAGAGTCAAGGAAGCAGCATCCCTCTACGAGGCGAAGAGAGGAAAGCCTCAGCCAATTCTAAGAGGCCGATCTGTCGAGGAGAAAGCTAGTTTTCTGGCGAGGCCTCATCCAGCGGATGAAGAGGTCCTGGGCTTCCAATGCTTGGAGAGCGACGTAGAGGTACAGCAGCGCATGAAAGAGGGTGCAGTACAAATATTTACAGACGGGAGCAAAATTGAGGGAAAATTTGGGGCTGCCCTATCCTGGTGGAATGGGTCAGTCGAAACTAAAACTAAGAAATTTAAGCTCGAGGAATACTGTACCGTCTTTCAAGCGGAGCTGTATGCAGTACACAAAGCAATGGAGATGATTGCGCACAGTCTGGAAGAAGAGTTCAGCATCTTCAGCGACTCCAGGTCTACCCTGGAGTTACTGGGGAACGGTGACACCAATAACCCACTCGCCCTAGAGATAAAGAAGAACGGCAAACAAATAAAGAACTCGGGGAAAAACGTTCAACTTTACTGGGTTAAAGCTCACGTCGGAATACAAGGAAACGAAAGAGCTGACGAACTGGCGAAAACAGCGGCGCTGAAAATCAAAATGAGACCTGATTTTGACAAATGCCCTCTCTCATTTGTCAAGCGAACCATTAGAAGCGATTCGATTGACAAATGGGAAAATAGATATCAACAGGAGAGCAAGGCTGGTGTCACTAAAATATTTTTCCCCTCAGCCACAGACGCTTACAGACTGAGCAGAAAGCTTCACCTCACATACCTGCACACACAACTCTTTACAGGACACGGGGGCTTCTCCCAATACCTACACCGTTTTAAGAAGAAGGACTCGCCTGCCTGTATTTGCGACCCTGCAGTCGCGGAGGAATCAGTCTTGCACCTGATTGTTGAGTGCCCAGTGTTTGGGCTTGCCAGATACAACCTGGAAAACAAAATAAATGAAAATATATATGAATATAATATAAGCAAAATTATGACAAACAAAGACATTCGAAGCGTATTTTTAGATTTTTGTTTAAGTATAATTAAAAGTGTTATAGATAGAAATAAAACATAGAATAAGAAATTAACACCGTAAATATATTATGATATATTCTATTGAGTGTTAAAGTAAAGAAAAGAAAAAAAAAAAAAAAAAAAAAAAAAAAAATGTACATGAACAAAAAAAAAAAAAAAAAAACCGCTAATATATGTCATGTAGATATTAAGATTATTATAGATGTAACATAGAATAAGAAGAAGTCTGATAACGCTCTGTAGTCCAAATGTGCAGCTACCATAGTAAGTAGAAATTGTAAATATACCACCTAACAATGACAGCAAACAAAGCAATGTATAGCCTTAGAAATATAAAATTAGATAAATAAGCCTCCGACCGCAATATCGGAGAAAGCCGTGTCTGTAAGGCAGGAGTGTGGTTTTAGCCGGTAAGAGTCCGGCACTGCCCAGACTGGGTCATCTGTGACGCAGTCTGGGCGTCCATGAGGATTTCCCACTCCTGCCAAACCAAAAAAAAAAAAAAAAAACCTAACCTAACCTTTTTTTTTTTTTTTTTTTTTTGTTCCTGGGTGGAAAATCCTCATGGATGTCCCCCGCCCTGGGGCGGGTGGAGGGGTCTGTCAGACTCTTACTGACTAAAAACCACCCCGGTGTTCCAACTCACACCTACGCCGGGGGTCGCGGGAACTTGAAATCTTCCGCAACCCCCGGCTGGTGCCGGCCCGCGACCGTGGGCCTCCTCGGGTCAGGGGGGGGAGTGAGGTGTTTGACTCCCCCCGCGACGTCTAACAGGGGCGCGCGTGGAACACTACGCGCCGCCACCTCGGGTCCTGGTGTGTGGGGGGCGACGGACGTCCCCGAGTCCGTCGCCCCTGGACCCATTTAGGGGGGCTGGAAGAGGGCGTTGTCCGCCCTCCGCCGACGCCCGGTGCGCCTGCTGCGGGCCGGGTGAGTGGACGAGATCTCCCTCTCCCTTTCCGCAGCCTCCTTCTGCGAGACGACTGTCTCGCAGTAGGAAACCACCGCGTCCCAGGACTCGCCGCTGCCGACCATCGCATTCACTAGGGCCGGCAGCGACAAGTCACTGCCTACTTCTGAGATGAGGGCACGGCGTGGCTCCTCCCAAGCGGCACACTCTGCCAGCGTATGCCGCGCCGTGTCCTCCCGGCAGTCGACGCAGTGGTGACACCGGGCGTCCGGCTCCCTGTTTATGCGACACAGGTACTTCCCGAAGCAACCATGCCCCGAGAGCACCTGCGTCACCCGAAACGACAGGGAGCCGTGCCTCCTCCCGAGCCAGCGCTCGAGCACCGGCCGGACCGCCTCGATGATGTCGAGGCCGGCGGTAGGGCGTGAGAGCCTGTCCCGCCATTCCGCCACCAGGACCTCGCGAAGCTGAGACCGATGCAGCTCCATGTGTCGCTGCATCGGTCGCTCGCCCCGCGCCCTCGCTTCCTCGCGCCAAACCTAACCTAACCTAACCTAACTTGCTCTCAATTGGTTGGGGGTAGGTACTACCTACTATATTAAACTGATTGAAACTCCAGTTTTAACATTAACTTCATGAAATGGCACTCATACAGTGATTTAACGTATCAGAGGTATTTCTAGTAATATTGTACAGTTATGTGTAATTGTAAACAAAAGTGTAGTTACAAGACGATCATGACGGTATCTTGTCAATATATCTATGAAAACATCATGTACGTTCGGAAAAATCTAAGTCTTTTCAGTAAAAGAGGTGATAGACACAATTATAGGACTAGAAATAGGGACCAATTGATTCAACCGGGTTTCAGACTGGCTAAAGTAGACTCATCCTTCATGGGGTACTGTTTGAAATGTTACAATAAAATACCTCCCCACATACTCCAATTGAATGAAACGAAATTTAAATCTTGTATAAAACGCACACTATGCTGCCAAGCATATTATAAGTTGGGGGATTACATCCACGACAAAAATGCTTGGCTCAGCGCTAGTCCAGCTCCACAAGGGCGCATAAACTAGTTGATTAGCATTCTAATTATTGTTGCAGCTGCTGAAGATTGTAAAACTATCTTTAGATTGTATAAATTCAATCTCTTAGTCTACACTTATAATATTATAAAGAGGAAAGATTTGTACCTATTTTTGTATGTTTGTATGTTTGTAATGAATAGGCTCAAAAAGTACTGGGCCGATTTAAAAAATTCTTTCATCAATAGAATGCTACATTCTTCCAATTTGACATAGGCTACATTTCATTTTGAAAAAAATTAGGGATCCTCGGTAAAATTTGAAAAATGTAACCGAAGGTGTAGAAAAATGAGTCTTAAAATGTCTTTCGTCGAATGCGCTGCCGAAACTATTAGCGATAGAACAAAATAATGTACAACAATATTGAAGAACATCATAATGTCTACAAAAAACTCCGCGGTAGTATATGTCCAACTATTGTAGTTATGTCACTACAACAACTTTTTTCATTTTAAACATTAATGAAAATGCTAACCAAATTCAAACCATGCTATTTATGTGCTTATCCAAATAAATTATTTTATGGTCAAGACCATTTAACTACCTATAAAATAGTTTTTAAATTATTTAAATTGGACTTTCCATTCAAAAGATATTACGAATTAAAAAAATCAAACAGTAAACAAAACCGCCATAGCGCCGTGGCCGTTGTTTGCGATGCAGTCTGAAAAGCGCACCGGGCATCGCGGCGGGCGGGGTGGAGGGGGCACTGAAATACAGCATGTCGATTCTGTAAAAATATCACCGTGAAAACTTGCGTGGAGTGAGCTGTCAGTGAAAACTCACTGATGCTAGGGATTGACCAAGCATTACATTTACAATCGTAATCGAGATTTAAATTATATTTTTTATGCTAATTCTATTGGACATTTTTTATTAAGTATTCTAAAGCTAGTATCTAAATGTCTAAACATTACATTATATACCCCCCTATATAGTAATGTTTAGTAAAATAACAAAGCAGATATCCAATCAGAAACTCAATTTTGTTTTATTCTATTTTGTTCCTAGACTAGTCCCTTAATATATATTATAGCCTGAGGCGCGACGCGTTACGCACGTAGGTGCCAACGCGTGCACCAACAATAAATAAAATAGAACGTACCTACATAGGTATTTACACGTTGCTGCTACTTAAGTACTAAAGAAAATGCTCATCGACATAGTTTGTTATTATGAACCCATTGTTAACTTATATTATAAACGCAATCGAGTGTTAATAGTGTGTAATTTAACCCCACACAAACTATGTGGGAACCTACCTAAACGATGTAAGTAGTCATATAGATAAAAAGATGTGTATATTATTTGTACTTACCTACCGAATATTTTATTGGAGATAACCTACCTACGCGTTGAATAAAATCATATTCATCAAATCATTACAAAATTCTTAAGTTCAACAGCTGACACTCTTGCAGCGCGCGCAAACCGAATCACTTCACCACGTTGAAGCGGTAAGAATCGCGCTTGCGCGCTAGGTAGACACTATCACATTGAGATTTTTTTTACTTACTACGTACCTACATACTTATTTAACTTGTAACGCGTCACGTACTTGCGTACTAAATACCAACGTCCAATAAGTACCTACAATGTTTTATTCATCATCATCATATATAACCCAAGTAAAACTGACACTTGTAGCGCGCGCACATCACATCACCGAAGTGTTGTCGCCGAGGAAATAACACGCGTTACCATGGTGACCACCCGCGTGATCACTTCACCCGATTCTCAAAGAATCGGATGAAGTGATCACTTCGCGCAGGCGCGCCGCTGAGGAAATAACACGCGTTACCATGGTGACCACCCGCGTGATCACTTCACCCGATTCTTAAAGAATCGGATGAAGTGATCACTTCGCGCAGGCGCGCCGCTGAGGAAATAACACGCGTTACCATGGTGACCACACGCGTGATCACTTCACCCGATTCTTAAAGAATCGGATGAAGTGATCACGCCGCGCAGGCGCGCTGTTACGCACTTTGTTTTTTTGCTGCTTATTGCTGTACTTATTGGTACCTACTTATTAAATTTTATTTTATATATGTTCTGACTGCACATGCGTGACGCGTTACATACCTACAGGTTAAATAAGTAGTATGTAACTAGTTCATTTAAAAAAAACTAGTTTAATTATTGAAAACAAAATGTATCTAGGCAATAAACTGAGTTTTTAAATGTACAAAACGGTATGATTTAGACATTGAATTATCTAAAAGTATTGAAATAAATAGGTACTCATTATTGACTCTGAATACGTATAGGCTTATGGACATGGCCGTCAAAGAGGGGAAAAAAATAAATAAAGTGCGTAACAGCGCGCCTGCGCGGCGTGATCACTTCATCCGATTCTTTAAGAATCGGGTGAAGTGATCACGCGGGTGGTCACCGTGGTAAGGCGTGTTATTTCCTCGGCGACAACACTTCGGTGATGTGATGTGCGCGCGCTACAAGTGTCAGTTTTACTTGGGTTATATATAATGATGATGAATAAAACATTGTATCTAGGTACTTATTGGACGTTGGTATTTAGTAAGCAAGTACGTGACGCGTTACAAGTTGAATAAGTATGTAGGTACGTAGTAAGTAAAAAAAAACCTCAATGTGATAGTGTCTACCTAGCGCGCAAGCGCAATTCTTACCGCTTCAACATGGTGAAGTGATTCGGTGTGCGCGCGCTGCAAGTGTCAGCTGTTGAACTTAAGACGGATTTGATGAATATGATTTTATTCAACGCGTAGGTAGGTTATCTCCAATAAAATATTCGGTAGGTAGGTACAAATAATATACACATCTTTTTATCTATATGACTACTTACATCGTTTAGGTAGGTTCCCACATAGTTTGTGTGGGGTTAAATTACACACTATTAACACTCGATTGCGTTTATAATATAAGTTAACAATGGGTTCATAATAACAAACTATGTCGATGAGCATTTTCTTTAGTACGTAAGTAGCAGCAACGTTTAGATACCTATGTAGGTACGTTCTATTTTATTTATTGTTGTTGGTAGGCACCTACGTACGTAACGCGTCGCGCCTCAGGCTATTTATATTAAGGGACTAGTCTAGGAACAAAATAGAATAAAACAAAATTGAGTTTCTGATTGGATATCTGTTTTGCTATTTTATTAAAACCCCCCTAGACATTTAAATACTAGCTTTAGAATACTTAATATAAAATTATCAATAGAATTAACATAAAAAATATAATTTAAATCTCGATTACGTTTGTAAATGTAATGCTTGGTCATCCCTAGTATCGGATGGGGTGACACTGACAGCTCACTGCACGAACACTTCCCCTAAGTTTTCACGGTGAGATGGTTACAGAATAGCACAGCAGGAGTGGGGCGTGCACGTCTGTAAGATAGGTAGCGCGGACGGCTCCTTACGCAGCGGACGCTACCGATATTGAACATTTAGATTTTTCCATAGAACACATTTCAGATAGAGCACATTTTCTTTCTATCGATTAGGAGTTATTTTCAAAACTGCGCATAAATTACTTGATTAAACCTTGACAGTTTATTTTTATAGCAGTGTCACACTCTTTTTAAAGCACCTATTTAAGTATTGTATGTATTTTTTTATGAAAACTTCTATTCAATAAACTGTTCATATTAAAATCAAATTAATTCTTATTTATTTTACTTGAAAACCAAAACTTTCAAACAATTATGCCTAAAAAAAAAGGTCCCAATTATCTCAACATAGCTCCCAAGCGAGATTAGCAAAGATTCGGCCTGTTGGAGAATCATCTTCAGAATATTCTGATCGACTCGAAAGTCAAAGAGAATATGCATCACAATCACGGGCCAGAGAATCTAGCGCCGAACGCTCGCAGCGACTTGCTGAGAATAGAGAGCGAACCTCGCAAGCTCGCGCAAGGGAAAGTAGCGCCGATCGTTCGATTCGTCTTGCAAATCAAAATGTCAGATCGTCAGAGGTTCGCGAAAGACAGTCGAGCTCCGAACGTTCACAACGCCTTGCTGGAAACAGAGATAGAGACTCGCGGGCACGTGCCAGAGAATCTAGCACCGAACGCTCGCAGCGGCTTGCTGGACTGAGAGCCAGAAACTCACAGGCACGTGCCCGAGAGTCTAGCGGTGACCGCTCGCAACGACTTACGGCACAGAGAGAGAGACAACGTGCAGTAGCAATTAGAAGGCGTGATGGGATTTCAGCTCACAGCAATAGATCGGCATTCAGCTACGATCCACAAATTAACTACGCCGATCAAAACAGCATTCAAATTGGAGCGATGGATAAGATATGCCCTAAATGTTCCGCGAAAAAATGGAGAGACGAAGCAATTGGTATGTGTTGCGCGGCTGGAAAAGTAATACTTCCCAGTATCGTAGAGCCTCCAGAACCAATCAAAAGCCTTCTGACGAACAATAGTACACTATCCGCGCATTTTTTTATTTTTTAAGGTAGAGGGACAGGTTTATCACTTCATAGGCAGCCTCCTGCCGCCATCCGGACAAAGCCCACAATTTCTGCAGATATATTATTTCCGATGCTGACCAACTATCTTTGCGCTCTAACATGGCTCCTATGCTAAAACTGGATTTGATCAACGAATTGCAGACCATGTTGAATAGTCACAACGTTTACATACGAAGTTTTAAACAAAGAATCGAATCGACATCTCCAGAGAATTTAAAATTAATTATTCACGCTGACCGCACACCTCAAGCAGAACACCAAGGCAGATACAACGCGCCTTCCGTCAACGAAGTGGCCGTTCTCTTGGTTGATGAAGACAAAGGCCCCAGAGATATAGTGCTGCACGGTAGAGACGGGCAGCTGAAGCGAGTGTCGGAATTGCATAGGGCTTATGATCCGTTACAATATCCGCTAATGTTTGTATCAGGAGACGACGGATATTACTTAACTATTCCTCAGCAGGATTCCTTAAGAAATAAAACTGTATCATGCATGCAATATTACGCATACCGCTTAATGATTAGGACCAGTCAATTTAATTCGCTGCACTATTACAAGGATTTGTTTAGTCAATATTGTGTGGATATGATGGCAAAGATGATTTCGGAACGATTAAATTTTATAAGGCGAAACCAACAAAAACTTAGAGCAGATGACTATATTCATCTGAGGGATGCTTTGAACCAAGACGCAAGCGTGAATGCCGCCGACATCGGACAGCGCGTCATCTTACCGTCATCATTTACTGGATGTGCGAGGTTTCTAAACGAAAAGACGCATGATGCTATGTCCTATGTGCGCAACCACGGCCGGCCAGATCTATTCGTCACTTTTACGTGCAACCCTGAATGGGAAGAGATAAAGCAGGAACTTTTCCCCGGCCAACGGTCTTTCGACCGGCATGACATCATTGCTCGAGTATTCCATCTAAAAATGAAAAAAATTATAAAAATATTCACGAAAGACGCGATTTTTGGACCGGTCAAATGTTATATGCTTAGTGTTGAATGGCAAAAAAGAGGATTGCCGCATTGTCATATGTTGTTTTGGCTGGAGACAAAAATACAGCCCGATCAGATCGACGAAATAATCGTCGCTGAGCTGCCTAATAAAGACGAAGACCCAGTGTTATTTGACATAGTCACAAAAAATATGGTACACGGGCCATGTGGGCAAGAAAATTTGAATTCACCATGCATAAAGAATGGCATATGCTCAAAAAAATACCCACGACGGTTCATAAATGAGACCCAGACTGGTGAGGACGGATATCCCGTATATCGACGTCGCGACTCCAGCAATGGAGGTCAGGTCGCTACTTTAAACATCCGAGGCAGAACGGTCAACATAGACAACAGGTGGATCGTTCCATATTCTCCAATTTTATTGCGATTTTTTAATGCTCACATAAACGTTGAATTCTGCCATTCCGTCCAAGCAATTAAGTATATTTGCAAATACATCAACAAAGGATCGGACCAAGCCACTTTCGGTGTCAGAAATGCTCACGACGAAGTGGAAAATTATTTGAACCGACGGTACATTAGTACATCGGAGGCAGTGTGGAGATTGTTACAGTTTCCTATTCACGATCGACACCCCACCGTTGTTCACTTGGCTGTACACTTAGAAAATGGGCAACGGGTATATTTTTCAGCTGAAAATATACAACGTGTAATTGAAAATCCACCAAAAACGACTCTCACGGCGTTTTTTGACCTGTGTCGCAGTGATGAATTTGCCAAAACGTTACTCTATCATGAGGTCCCTCATTATTACACATGGGCCAATAACAAATTCTCAAGAAGGAAACGCGGCCAAGACGTAGTCGGTCATCCCGGTGTAAAAAAAGATGCGGCGTTGGGCCGAGTGTACAGCGTCCATCCTTCTCAATCCGAGTGCTTTTATCTCAGGATATTACTTCATCATGTGCGTGGCCCGACATCGTTCCAAGACTTAAAAACCGTTGATGGCATTGTTAAAGAAACATACCAAGCTGCTTGCAGAGATTTAGGTTTACTAGAAAATGACAACCAATGGGAGATGACTTTGAGAGAAGCTTCGGTTTCTGACTGCCCGTTAAAGTTGAGAGAGCTGTTTGTGGTCATTTTATTATTTTGTTTCCCCTCTGAACCTCTCAAATTATGGGACACTTTCAAAGACGATTTGTGTGAGGACATCAGACGTGCAGCTCAACAACAAGATCAGGATTGTGACGTACACAACGAAGGCTTGATACAAATAGAAAACAAGCTTTTGGAACTGAACGACAAGCTTTTAGCAGATTTTGGATTGCCTTCCCCGAATCGGCAACAAAACATCGTCCATGCGATACCGTGCCGTCCGCATAATATTAACGAGTTGTCTGTATTTGTCAACACGCATGTACCCAAGTTAGTGGCAGATCAAAAAATAGCATTCGATGCTATAGTACAGAGTGTTGAAAATCACAGCGGTAAACTGTTTTTTTTGGACGCGCCCGGTGGAACAGGCAATACCTTCCTTGCCAATTTAGTGTTGGCAAAAGTACGTCAATCTGGAAAAAAAGCTGTCGCAGTGGCATCGTCCGGAATTGCTGCAACCCTATTAAATGATGGAAAGACTGCTCACTCTACATTTAAATTACCATTGGCTGTGTCTTGGGAACAACAATCTGTTTGCTCGATCCGCAAAAACAGTCCACTGGGGCAGCTCTTACAAGACACTTCGCTGGTCATCTGGGACGAGTGCACCATGAGCCACAGGGCGCACGTGGAAGCCGTGAAGCGCACGCTGAGAGACAGCCGAAGCTCAGACCGTATAATGGGGGGCGTGACGTTTGTTTTAGCTGGAGACTTTCGTCAAACATTACCAGTTATAACAAAAGGTACTCGAGCTGACGTTATTCGAGCTTGCCTTAAATCATCAACTTTATGGCAATCGATTGAAACTCTTAATCTGCGCACAAATATGAGAGCACATTTAAGTGACAATGACGATAATAATTTCTCACAAAAACTTCTAAAACTTGGAGACGGAAAATTACCGTCTCCGGTTGCAAACAGTCCCCAGGTATTGTTGGATAACGAATTGGGTCAAATCGTTCAGAGTCTAGAAATTCTTGTGGACACAATATATCCGGACATACAAAATCTTACGGAGAGAAATTTCAATTGGCTCTGTTAGAGAGCGATAGTGTCCCCGCGAAATGAATCGGTTAATGAGATTAACAAAATTATTATGGAAAAAGTACCCGGTGAATTTAAATCTTACAAATCTATTGACACAGTATGCAACATCGAAGATACAGTGCACTATCCACAAGAATTTTTAAATTCCCTGAATCCTTCCGGCTTGCCGTCCCACGAACTACAATTAAAGGTAGGCACTCCCGTAATGCTGCTGAGGAACCTATGCCCTCCCAGCATGTGCAATGGCACGAGACTTCTGGTGAAGGAATTGCGGGAGAACGTCATAGTAGCCACTATAATCACCGGGGCCGCGGCCGGACAGCTCGCCCACATACCGCGGATCCCCATGATTCCTACGGATTTGCCTATATCTTTTAAGAGGTTACAGTTTCCTCTAAAAACATCATTTGCCCTCACAATAAATAAGTCCCAGGGTCAAACATTTTCGATAGTTGGCATCGACCTAAGAAAAGAATGCTTTTCTCATGGACAACTATATGTTGCCCTTTCTCGAGTGGGATCTCCTGAAAATCAATATATTTTGTTGCCATCTACAAATACCACTGCCAACGTAGTTTACAGTGAAGCTTTAAGATAAAAACTGACAAATATAAAAGTAAAAAACGTAAATCTACCTTAATATTATATCTGTAAATAATGTAAAAGTAAACCTGTAAAATAAAAAATACTAAAAATGTAAATTATTAAGTAATAATAAGAATGAAAATGATTAATGACAAACCCTTTTTTAATAAAAAATAAAAAACAAAAAAAATATAAAAAAACAAAATAATAAGCACAAAACAACAAAACCAAACAAAAAAAAATAATTTTGTAAGGAAAATACTAAATAATGATAGGCAAGTTTCTATCGACACGAACAAAAATTTCTTTGAAATACCTAGATGTATAGGTAGATACATTTTTAGTTGAAAGTTGTCAACGTTTAATTTAGACTGTATATATTTTATTCGACTCTGCTTTTATTCTAATTACTTTAAAAAACCATAGTAAAAATGTATATAATATCCTATGTAAATATTACTTATTTAAGTGCCCGCCACTTAAACCATCAAAGAAATTGAACATAAATAGACTTACATACAAATATAACTGTGGGATTTTTTTAAATATATAATTAATAAATAATATTTTTTTAATAAATAAAAATATTTGTGAAAAAAAGTGTTTTATATCCAAATTTCCAAAAATAAATAATTGTCTACCCCGTGCGAAGCCGGGACGGGCTGCTAGTATTATATAATTGCATAGCACATGTGTGAGCACTATGTCCCTACTTTACAGTTACCATTTACTGGGTACGTCTTTCATTGACTTGAGTGTGCCCTGGCGGTTGTGAGTATGTCATGCTCACTCAAATGTCTCGCTGGTGGTGGCGCGTGTGTTGGATCGTTAAGTTCCCTTCAAAATGGTTGAGCTAAATGGTGCTGATGCATGCGTCATGTTCGTGAACGGGCGCCGTAAGTGGGTCTGGTCATCTCTTAGCTGCCACGGCTTATTTGAATTTATTTTAATTTTTGAATTGTTTTTTATTTTATTTTGATTACTGACGCTTTTAACGTGCACGTCTTTTTACATTGTTCTCACATGTATAATTACAAAATGGATGATGTAACCAATATTTTGTAAAAATATTCTGATTGAAAAGAGTGTCCGTGGAGTTTCTTGCCCGTTCTTCTCCATAGGAACCTACTACGCGTTGGAATGGGCAACTAGCTTCATATTTCTGATTGACCGACCCCTTGACAATTCAAAAGTACCTGTAATTTGAAATAAATGCTTTGAGTTTGAGTTTGAGCTACATCAGTCAACTGCCTTATTTGTCTTACTGCATAATCTACCTGAAAGAGCTCTAATGTGGGCGCCCCATTGCAATCTCGAATCTAAAGTAATTCCTATAAATACAGTTCCCGTAATAGCATCTAGTTCTAGTTAGTTTTCTTGCCATCGTGATTTAAATTTACACCTACTTGAGGTACATTTGGTAATAAGCAAACGATGAACTGCAAATGTAAGTTCGTATGCACAATATTGAGTGATTTACCATGTTTTTTTAACACCATAGACTTCTTATAGGTTTTCCTGTAATCTATAAGCATAGAACGATTCTCTGCATTTTTTTCAAAATTTTAGACTCAGTAGTTTCGGAGATAAGGGGGGGGGGGGGGGGCAATGGTAAATTTTCATCTACTTTCTTAAATATCTTTAAAAAGTATTTATTTTAAAATTATAAAAAGAATGTATTTGAGATCCACGCAATAAGCTCTTTCATTTGATATGTCACACGGTACAGAACGTAAAACTTTCGTTTTAAATTTTCTTACTTGCCCCTCAAAAGTGACCCCCATATTCAAAATTCATTTATTTACGTTACACGTTCGTGTTTGGGTCATAGAAATACATAAGTGCATCAACTAAATTGGTCCATTAGATTCGGAGCAAATTGGGTGTGACAGACGGACAGACAGACAGACACACGAGTGATCCTATAAGGGTTCCGTTTTTTTCCTTTTGAGGTACGGAACCCTAAAAAGCAACAACAGATACATTAATTACTTATGTGATAGATACATGGTTCTCAAATATTAAAAGTACAAACATTGTAAAAGTAGACGATTTTCCTAAAAATTTACAATTAATAAGTCAGTGTGTGAGGAAGTAATCACGAAATTCGCAATACAAAATGTAACAATAATAATTTCTCAATTATAATTAGATAAGCAGATACTGACGAATCCCACTTACATAGCGAACGCTTTTAATAACTATTTTATTGACTCGGCAAAATAATTTACATACTACAATGACTCTAATGAGGTGTCAATTCCTAATTCCATGTTTCTTAGTTTGACAGTTCACTGTCAAGTCATGAAAGTAAGAAACATTTTTTCGTTTTCGTTTTTCCATAGCTATTATCTGCTTTTTAACTTTAGTTCAAAAGGAGATAATGGCTATGGAAAAACTATCGCCCTTGTTACTCTTATTCCTTGCTCACCAGACTTGTCGACTTTTGTAGCAAATATAACATTATAGCAAATGACTAGTTTGGATTTCAAAAGCACGTGTAAACAACAGGCAATATTTTTTCCCTTTGAGCAATATCCTGAGTAATCTTTATAATAATCGGGTTATTTAATTGTTATTCTATGGTAGTTTCGTATGGAGAAGAATGGGCACGGAACTCTACAATAACTCTTAAATGTTTTTATTGGAGATTCGCAAGAGCAACGTGCTCAAAGGAAGGAAGTATTCCAGTAAGATGCTAGTTTATGGATCTTGACCGTACTACCGCGATTGTCCTGATAGCTCTTCAAGCATGTCAGGAAGTGCTGTTCTCTTGTCGCTACGTCACGATGTGCTAGTGACAGTTTCGAGGGGCCCATTATTAAGTGTGCAAGTCACCCCCTTCCATTTTATCTGTGTATTAACATTGATCAGGTAGGGGATATACACATCTCATAGTTCTCGGTAACCACTCCACTATAGCCACCCACTCCCACAGTCCAATATGTTTTGTTTCCATGTTCTGCCATAGTCCTACACCAACCGGGGGTTGCCCTTGGGTGCACTTGCATATTGCAAACAGGGATAATCGTAGGTTGGTGTATCATTCTATTTAAAATTGTCTAAGAGGCCTCTGCGTGTGGCATCGGCCCCTGGTATGCCTTCCAAAGGACCGGGTCCCCAGGGTGCCGAGATATGTACATGAAATGAACATCCATTGCAAGTTCAATTATCTGATTCATTTTATTTTGATGTTGAGTTTGCTTCGTTCCATAATATGCTGGTAAGTGTCAAGTTTACGTATATTTTGATTTGTTAGGCTCCATGTTTGGCAGTCATGTCATGACATCTAAAATGAAGGAGTCGGATTTTTCTCTTTGCTTTAAGTGGCACATGACGGTTTTTCATTATCTCCTCCTTAAGAAACCAGTACCTCTTCCATGCTAAGTGTATTATCTAATATATTAGTTTATTATTATTAATATTGGAACGAAACTACCTCTAGCAAGGGGCGGTCAGTGGGTGGTCTTAGGGGCGGAGTGAAAGGACAACTAGAATCAATTCTATTTTCTTGTACATTTTGACATTCAAAAGTGCCTTTTATGTGTAAATAACTGATTTGACTTTGACCGCGGTCTATAGCTGGCGCACATAAGGAAATATTGACTTGTTGTGTGTGACGACGATTCGTGTGATGTGCTAGTGACGTTATGGTGTGCCAATACATCAGTACGTACGACGCCCTTACGGAACTAAGGTGTGTTAGTAGTTACTTTATTATACTAATTGTGTAGCTAAATAGTGTATTTAAAATAATTTAATGAGTGCTAAGTGTCATAATATTTTTTATTTTTTTGGCTTCCGGTAATTTAAATTTACGAGAAAAAAAATCGGGTAAATAATAAATAGGTAAGTAACTCAATATTTACGATGTTGTGAGGGTAAAGCCGACAAATTTTTCGCACATACGAAGCAATGGATTAGCAATATTTACTCTAGATTGTTGTTGTTTTATTTAGATAATGTTAAATTTTGATTCTTATTTTTATTAAGCTTTTTTAATTATTGTTTGGTAATTTATAGATAATCTTTTTTACTCTTACTAACCGAACATGTTTTTAAGATAAATGTTTAAATGGTAAACCCTCCATATTGGTGCCCAAGATACAGGCTTGCCTAGTTTGGGGCCAATGTAAACCCTCTGCAATAATTTTTGTGCAATAAAGATAAGTACTACGATATCCTTCAAAGTCATTCAGATTGTGATTGATGGTGTGTTACGAATTAGGGTGCTGTTTTTTAGCTTGATCAGTCATTTATACAGGGTGGATTTTTGAGATAGGGAAGTATGGACGGGTACTCAGGTACCGTAATCATTTTCGCTACAAGAATATGGTCTGAGACTATCCTTAACTTTTTGAGATATTTTGTTCTGCATTCACAGATTTAAAAAAAAGTATTGTCAGCAAGAAAATGGGCAATTTTCAAATTTTAGTAGGAAGTGAGACACCAACCTACTTTTACGATGGATAGACTGGTCAAAAATAAAGAGAAAATAGTATTTCAAACTAACGAATAGACGTTAGGTACCTTAAATTTAATTTTATTTGAGAACTAAATTTTTGCTTTTGAAAAACTTTTTCCATACGATTCGTACATAATATTCGTAAATCATTACGATTTCCGATGTTTTTTGCCTTTTCTGACCTTTGTAGCAGAATCATTCAGAGAAAAATTTGAACCTAAGGAAAAAGGCTTATTCCACTTTTCCCCGTTGGATGATCCCCATTGATGGGGATTAGTGAACTTTTTGTTCACTATTCCCCGTTGACCCAAAATTTTTATTTAATGGGGATAAGTGAACTAAAAAGTTCAATAATCCCCATTAGGTAGGTACGTTAAAAAAATAAAATATATGAATCATGTTACATTTATTAATTAAAAATATAACTTTCTTATACCTAATAAAGTCACAGATTGTTACAATCATTAATTTAAAATTGTAGCATGAAAATATTTCTTTCTTATACCTTGTAAAATCAAAGATTACAATCACTTAAGTTTTTCTAATTAGGTACGTTAAATAAAAACAATATAAAAATAAAATATATGAGTCATGTACTTTTATTTTTATAAGGTAAGAACAAAATTTTAAATTACCTACATACCTACTTTACGATTTTATTAGAACGAAAAACAGATTGTTGCCCCAACGAAATTGTTCTAACGATGTTTGGGAATAAGACCTTATATCTATCTATCTAATAAGATACACAATACTGTAAAAGATGCTCATTTTCTAGAGGCGCGCGCGCAAGGCGGTGGCGGAGCGGGGTGCGAGTTAGCTCGTATGTGATTGGTCGACCCATCTTTTGTTTTTGTTTCGTAGTCGTTAAGGGTTAGTAGTGTGTAGTGTAGTTCAAGCGTGCAGTTCTTATCAGTTCGCAGTTATTAGTTTAATATAGGAATAAATAAAGGAAATGGCTGGTAGTTCAACTGACGTTTGTTTAGAGTACGTTAAAAAAGGTAAAGCTACCATACTTCTCCGGGCCGGACATCAATACAGTAAAAAATGCAAATATAAAAATGGTGGAGTTTTGTGGGAGTGTACCACAAGAAAACAAAGTAAATGTGCCGGATCCATCACTGTCATGGTAAGTTACTTATTATATTTTGTGATTAATAATGACAATAATAACTCAGGTTATGTGTGTTATCAATATCACGTTTATCAATATCAAAATTTAAAAATCAACGTTAAAGTTTAAACACTGTTTCTGTCATGGCGGCACGTGTGACGTCATTCTTTTGTCAAACAAGTCTATTACATCTAGTGTAGTAAAAGAGTGTAGCTGAAGTGAATTGTATATATTTAATTATTATTACATATTTTAGTTAAGCATAAAGTGAAATATGTTTTGTTGAACTATTCTGATAGGATAACAACAATTTGTTATAAGTTTTAAAGGTTGTTAAATAGCCTATTTAATTTTGTATTCTATGTAAGTGCAATATTGTTTACTTAAAAAATAATGTAAAGTAATTAATTATTATTACTTAATTTTACAAGTTGTAGCTGAGAAACGACACAATGTTTGTGAACCTGATTTTGCGCGGAATGAAGTTACCTTGAGGTTATTCAAACTAAAAACTACACTTGCGGATCCAGAAGCACCTGCTATTCCCACTGCTTACAACGCGGCTGTGAGCTCACTAAAAGATACCGGAATTGACAAAATAAAAGAATTCCCTGCCCTGAAGTCTATCAAAACAACATTATATAAACACAGAAATGTAGCATTTGAAGTAAGTAAAATTGAGTTCAAAAATGTTGAAGAAGTTAAAGTACCTCCAGCTCATCAGGAATTTATTTTAGCAGACTACAATGACAGTGGTATCCGTGTAATAGCTTTTTGCTCTGAATTTGCCCGACATCAAATGAAAAGTTTGAAGATGTTCTTGGGTGATGGAACGTTTTGGATCTGTCCATCTCCCTTTTACCAACTCTACACCATTCATGGGGATTTGGGCAGTACAGAAAAACACATAAACATTGTGCCACTTGTTTATGCCCTCATGAGCCATAAAAATCAACAAACATATGAAATTTTATTTAGTATGCTAAAATCTGCATTACCTGATTGGAATCCAGAAATATTTAAATGTGACTATGAAGTGGCTCCGATGAACGCAATGCGAAATGTTTTTGTAAATATATCTATTAGCGGCTGTTATTTCCATTTCACCCAGGCAATATGGAAGAAAGGAAAACAACTCAAACTAACAAAAGATAAATTAACCAGAAGACAAGTTGCACTTAGCACTGCTTTGGCTTTGTTACCATCAGATAAAATCATTGCGGGTTGGTTTTATGTTGCCTCTCAAAGCCCTGATGATGATAATAGCAAGGAGTTTAGAAATTACATGCTCAGACAATGGCTACAAGATGATTTTATTAAAACGTGGTGTGTATTTGGACAGACTCATCGCACTACGAATTTAGTCGAAGCATGGAATAATAAAATAAAAAAGCGTGTGAAAATAAAGAAACCCAACATTATGAAGCTCCTCACAGCGTTGGCTGAAGATGCATCGTATTACGAAGTTCTTGCATTGGGGGTTTCTGAAAATAAAGGTATAGCGGAAAAAACAAAAAAAAGCATCAATCGCGATAATTATATACAGGAGGTCCAAATGGAACTCATTAATAATGAAATTACGATTGGGCACTGTTTAGAAAAACTTAAGTGAGTGTAATCTTTGATTTTACAAGGTATAAGAAAGAAATATTTTCATGCTACAATTTTAAATTAATGATTGTAACAATCTGTGACTTTATTAGGTATAAGAAAGTTATATTTTTTATTTTAAATTAATAATTGTACAATCTGTGATTTTACTAGGTATAAGAAAGTTATATTTTTTATTTTAAATTAATAATTGTACAATCTGTGACTTTATTAGGTATAAGAAAGTTATATTTTTTATTTTAAATTAATAATTGTGCAATCTGTGATTTTACTAGGTATAAGAAAGTTATATTTTTTATTTTAAATTAATAATTGTACAATCTGTGATTTTACTAGGTATAAGAAAGTTATATTTTTTATTTTAAATTAATAATTGTACAATCTGTGATTTTATTAGGTATAAGAAAGTTATATTTTTAATTAATAAATGTAACATGATTCATATATTTTATTTTTTTAACGTACCTACCTAATGGGGATTATTGAAC
This sequence comes from Agrochola lota, assembly GCA_947364205.1. NCBI lineage: Eukaryota > Metazoa > Arthropoda > Insecta > Lepidoptera > Noctuidae > Agrochola > Agrochola lota. Next base: position 177,854 of record OX376246.1, read on the forward strand.
TTTTTAGTTCACTTATCCCCATTAAATAAAAATTTTGGGTCAACGGGGAATAGTGAACAAAAAGTTCACTAATCCCCATCAATGGGGATCATCCAACGGGGAAAAGTGGAATAAGCCGTTTCTGGCATGGCGGCACGTGTGACGTCATTCTTTTGTCAAACAAGTCTATTACATCTAGTGTAGTAAAAGAGTGTAGCTGAAGTGAATTGTATATATTTAATTATTATTACATATTTTAGTTAAGCATAAAGTGAAATATGTTTTGTTGAACTATTCTGATAGGATAACAACAATTTGTTATAAGTTTTAAAGGTTGTTAAATAGCCTATTTAATTTTGTATTCTATGTAAGTGCAATGTTGTTTACTTAAAAAATAATGTAAAGTAATTAATTATTATTACTTAATTTTACAAGTTGTAGCTGAGAAACGACACAATGTTTGTGAACCTGATTTTGCGCGGAATGAAGTTACCTTGAGGTTATTCAAACTAAAAACTACACTTGCGGATCCAGAAGCACCTGCTATTCCCACTGCTTACAACGCGGCTGTGAGCTCACTAAAAGATACCGGAATTGACAAAATAAAAGAATTCCCTGCCCTGAAGTCTATCAAAACAACATTATATAAACACAGAAATGTAGCATTTGAAGTAAGTAAAATTGAGTTCAAAAATGTTGAAGAAGTTAAAGTACCTCCAGCTCATCAGGAATTTATTTTAGCAGACTACAATGACAGTGGTATCCGTGTAATAGCTTTTTGCTCTGAATTTGCCCGACATCAAATGAAAAATTTGAAGATGTTCTTGGGTGATGGAACGTTTTGGATCTGTCCATCTCCCTTTTACCAACTCTACACCATTCATGGGGATTTGGGCAGTACAGAAAAACACATAAACATTGTGCCACTTGTTTATGCCCTCATGAGCCATAAAAATCAACAAACATATGAAATTTTATTTAGTATGCTAAAATCTGCATTACCTGATTGGAATCCAGAAATATTTAAATGTGACTATGAAGTGGCTCCGATGAACGCAATGCGAAATGTTTTTGTAAATATATCTATTAGCGGCTGTTATTTCCATTTCACCCAGGCAATATGGAAGAAAGGAAAACAACTCAAACTAACAAAAGATAAATTAACCAGAAGACAAGTTGCACTTAGCACTGCTTTGGCTTTGTTACCATCAGATAAAATCATTGCGGGTTGGTTTTATGTTGCCTCTCAAAGCCCTGATGATGATAATAGCAAGGAGTTTAGAAATTACATGCTCAGACAATGGCTACAAGATGATTTTATTAAAACGTGGTGTGTATTTGGACAGACTCATCGCACTACGAATTTAGTCGAAGCATGGAATAATAAAATAAAAAAGCGTGTGAAAATAAAGAAACCCAACATTATGAAGCTCCTCACAGCGTTGGCTGAAGATGCATCGTATTACGAAGTTCTTGCATTGGGGGTTTCTGAAAATAAAGGTATAGCGGAAAAAACAAAAAAAAGCATCAATCGCGATAATTATATACAGGAGGTCCAAATGGAACTCATTAATAATGAAATTACGATTGGGCACTGTTTAGAAAAACTTAAGTGAGTGTAATCTTTGATTTTACAAGGTATAAGAAAGAAATATTTTCATGCTACAATTTTAAATTAATGATTGTAACAATCTGTGACTTTATTAGGTATAAGAAAGTTATATTTTTTATTTTAAATTAATAATTGTACAATCTGTGATTTTACTAGGTATAAGAAAGTTATATTTTTTATTTTAAATTAATAATTGTACAATCTGTGACTTTATTAGGTATAAGAAAGTTATATTTTTTATTTTAAATTAATAATTGTACAATCTGTGATTTTACTAGGTATAAGAAAGTTATATTTTTTATTTTAAATTAATAATTGTACAATCTGTGATTTTACTAGGTATAAGAAAGTTATATTTTTTATTTTAAATTAATAATTGTACAATCTGTGATTTTATTAGGTATAAGAAAGTTATATTTTTAATTAATAAATGTAACATGATTCATATATTTTATTTTTTTAACGTACCTACCTAATGGGGATTATTGAACTTTTTAGTTCACTTATCCCCATTAAATAAAAATTTTGGGTCAACGGGGAATAGTGAACAAAAAGTTCACTAATCCCCATCAATGGGGATCATCCAACGGGGAAAAGTGGAATAAGCCACAGAAACAGTGTTTAAACTTTAACGTTGATTTTTAAATTTTGATATTGATAAACGTGATATTGATAACACACATAACCTGAGTTATTATTGTCATTATTAATCACAAAATATAATAAGTAACTTACCATGACAGTGATGGATCCGGCACATTTACTTTGTTTTCTTGTGGTACACTCCCACAAAACTCCACCATTTTTATATTTGCATTTTTTACTGTATTGATGTCCGGCCCGGAGAAGTATGGTAGCTTTACCTTTTTTAACGTACTCTAAACAAACGTCAGTTGAACTACCAGCCATTTCCTTTATTTATTCCTATATTAAACTAATAACTGCGAACTGATAAGAACTGCACGCTTGAACTACACTACACACTACTAACCCTTAACGACTACGAAACAAAAACAAAAGATGGGTCGACCAATCACATACGAGCTAACTCGCACCCCGCTCCGCCACCGCCTTGCGCGCGCGCCTCTAGAAAATGAGCATCTTTTACAGTATTGTGTATCTTATTAGATAGATAGATATAAGGTCTTATTCCCAAACATCGTTAGAACAATTTCGTTGGGGCAACAATCTGTTTTTCGTTCTAATAAAATCGTAAAGTAGGTATGTAGGTAATTTAAAATTTTGTTCTTACCTTATAAAAATAAAAGTACATGACTCATATATTTTATTTTTATATTGTTTTTATTTAACGTACCTAATTAGAAAAACTTAAGTGATTGTAATCTTTGATTTTACAAGGTATAAGAAAGAAATATTTTCATGCTACAATTTTAAATTAATGATTGTAACAATCTGTGACTTTATTAGGTATAAGAAAGTTATATTTTTAATTAATAAATGTAACATGATTCATATATTTTATTTTTTTAACGTACCTACCTAATGGGGATTATTGAACTTTTTAGTTCACTTATCCCCATTAAATAAAAATTTTGGGTCAACGGGGAATAGTGAACAAAAAGTTCACTAATCCCCATCAATGGGGATCATCCAACGGGGAAAAGTGGAATAAGCCAGGAAAAAGTACTGTCACAAACATTTACAAAGAATTTACAAGACATTCTTATTCTCTATTGAATGCCGTTTTTTAAAAATGTATTGTATAGCTCTTAAGCTTTAAAAAAAATGTATAACGGAGTCAATTATTCCTAATTTAACTTATTAAAAATAAGAATTAAAACAGGCAATTTTAGCGTGTCACACCTCCCGTCGCTAACTTTAGCTAACAGATGTTAATGGTTTTTAACCGACTTCCAAAAAGGAGGAGGTTTTATGTTCGTCGCGTATGTTCGCTTTTTTTTTTAATGTATGTCCGCCGATTTCTCCGTCAATTGTTGACCGATATTGAAAACTCTTTTTTTGTATGAAAGAGTATGCTCCCGTATTGGTCCCAAATAAATTTTAATAACTTTGCTTGGTTAGTTTTTGAGTAAGCTTCAATAATACGTATTTTTCCCACTTAGTATAAATGTGGATGATATGATGATAACTTCATGTGACTGTTATTTACATAGCAGGTAGTGGTATTCGAATTTGTGTGGGGTAGGTACTACAACTAAAAACATTTTACAAAAAAAAAAAACAACCGACTTCCGAAAAAAAACACTACAAAGTGAAAAATAACTTTAATTTCGGAAGTCGGTGGCCAAAAAACCAAATTCAAAACCAAAGACATCGACTTCCGAAATTAAAGTTATTTTTCACACACAGTTTTTTGTAAGGCAAGAATACTGTTTTTTTTTATTATGACAAACATTTTATAAGCAATTCTTATTGTATTACTATAAAGTTCTTGAAATAATAATGATAAACTCAACTCAAACTCAAACTCAAAGCATTTATTTCAATTAAACCAATTACAGGTACTTTTGAATTGTCAAGGGGTCGGTCAGTCAGAAATATGAAGCTAGTTGCCCATTCCAACGCGTAGTAGGTTCCTATGGAGAAGAACGGGCAAGAAACTCCACGGACACTCTTTTCAATCAGAATATTTTCACAAAATATTGGTTACATCATCCATATTTGTAATTATACATGTGAGAACAATGTAAAAAGACGTGCACGTTAAAAGCGTCAGTAATAAAAATAAAATAAAAAACAATTCAAAAATTAAAATAAATTCAAATAAGCCGTGGCAGCTAAGAGATGACCAGTCCCCACTGACGGCGCCCGTTCACGAACATGACGCATGCATCAGCACCATTTAGCTCAACCATTTTGAAGGGAACTTAACGATCCAACACACACGCCACCACTAGCAAGACATTTGAGTGAGCATGACATACTCACAACCGCCAGGGCAAACTCAAGTCAATGAAAGACGTACCCAGTAAATGGTAACTGTAAAGTAGGGACATAGTGCTCACACATGTGCTATGCAATTATATAATACTAAGAGATTGAATTTATACAATCTAAAGATAGTTTTACAATCTTCAGCAGCTGCAACAATATTTTGAATGCTAATCAATTAGTTTATGCGCCCTTGTGGAGCTGGACCAGCGCTGAGCCAAGCATTTTTGTCGTCGATGTAATCCCTCAACTTATAATATGCTTGGCAGCATAGTGTGCGTTTTATACAAGATTTAAATTTCGTTTCGTTCAATTGGAGTATGTGGGGAGGTATTTTATTGTAACATTTCAAACAGTACCCCATGAACGATGAGTCTACTTTAGCCAGTCTGAAACCCGGTTGAATCAATTGGTCCCTATTTCTAGTCCTATAATTGTGTCTATCACCTCTTTTACTGAAAAGACTTAGATTTTTCCTAACGTACATGATGTTTTCAAAGATATATTGACAAGGTACCGTCATGATATTAATATCTTTAAACAGTTCCCTTAGAGAATCGCGTCTGCGGAGGCCATATATTGCTCTGATGGCTCTTTTCTGCAGAATAAAAATAGAGTCGATATCTGCAGCCCGTCCCCATAGTAAAATACCGTAAGACATGATACTATGAAAATAACTGAAATAGACTAGCCTCGCGGTCTCTACATCAGTAAATTGACGGATTTTTCTCACAGCATATGCTGCTGAACTTAGGCGTCCTGCAAGAGATGTTAAATGAGGACCCCATTGCAGCTTGGAGTCGACCGTGATCCCCAAGAAAACAATTTTATCGATGAATTCCAATTTCTCCCCATTCAATACTATGTCACAATCACTACTTTTAACATTCGGTAAAGCAAATCTAATGTATTTAGTTTTTTTCCCATTTAATACTAAATTATTAGCAGTGAACCAATTTTGGACCTGCAGTAGGGCGTTATTTACGTCGTCAAGATTTGATGCACGTCTATTTATCTTAAAAATTAGAGAAGTATCGTCAGCAAATAACACCATTTGTGGTTGGTTTTTTAATAAATGGGGTAGGTCATTTACATATACTAAAAAGAGGAAAGGACCCAATATCGAGCCTTGTGGTACACCCATTTTTACTTTTAGACCGAGTGAATTGACCCCATTAATTTGGACTTGCTGTTGTCTATCATTTAAATAAGATTTTAGCAAACTGAGCGCAAGTTTACCTAGACCGTAATGCTCAAGTTTCAAGAGTAAGGTTTCATGATTTACGCAGTCAAATGCTTTTGAGAGGTCACAAAAAATTCCTATGGCGTCTTGGGCCCCCTCCCACGCTGTAAATATGTGTTTTAATAAGGTTACACCGGCGTCAGTCGTACAACGTCCTTTGGTGAACCCATATTGCTGATCGTGTAAGATTTGGTTGGTGTTAAAATGATTAAGCATTTGATTGAGCATTACCTTTTCGAACACCTTGCTGAATACCGGCAGCACGGATACTGGTCTATAATTGTTAGTGTCTTTACTGTCCCCAGATTTAAAAAGGGGTATAACCTTACTGTATTTCATTAAATCAGGGAAGACTCCTTGATCCACGCACAAATTAAATATTAAAGCTAAGTATGGTGCTATAGTCTCGATTATGGATGTACAAACTTTGATAGATAATCCCCATAGACCTTCGGTCAATTTGATTTTAATTTGCCGAAAAGCTTTTATAACTATCATAGGGTTTATATGTTTAAATTGAAATTCAACCGGGCAGCCTGGAACATTCGCTTTTAATAAATCTATTGAGACATCGGGTGAGGAATTTAAAGCTTCCGTCGTTTTATATGGTATATTAGTAAAGAAATTTACAAATTCTTGAGCTACTTCTAAATTCGAGCTTATGACACCACGTTAAGTCTCCAATGTGAACTCAGTGTTTCGTATTTTTTTCCTATTAGTTTCATTATTTATAACTTTCCAAACTGTTTTTATTTTATTTTCTGCTGATTTGATCTTGTTGCTAATATGCATAGCTTTAGCTATTTTGCAGGTATTTCTAAAAATTTTGGAATATGTAGCAACATACTTGTTGAAAGTTTCAGTGTTAATGTAAGGCTTAAGGCCATACAGCTCGAACAGTCGTTCTCTACTTATCCTAATACCTCTAGTTGCCCAGTCACTAAAAATAAAGTTAGGGCAAATATTTTTTGTTTTCTTTTCAAAAGTTTTATTGAATTCTGTGTGCACTACTGAAAAGAAACCCTCATACAATTTATTTGCATCGTCCATATTATGGCCCAGAGCATTTAACTTATTATTTAGGGTACTATTAAATCTATTTAATTTGCCAGTTGTAATTGGTCTAAATTATATTTGCACTTTTTGCTTAAGTGTTTTAAACCTAAAAGTTACCGTTTGTCCACTATGATCAGACGGCAAATAATTTACGATGGCTTTATCTAAATAATCACAACCGCAGAAGACATTATCGATAAAAGTAGCAGAAGTTGGAGTTACTCTAGTCGGTTCTGTAAAAACATTAGACAAATTGAACGATTTAAAAAGGCTTATTATTCTACTGCTATTTGAATTATTTTCCAGAATATTTATATTAAAATCACCACAAATAACTGCGGCTTTGTTGCTAGATGCAAGTTTCGCTAGGACATCTTCCATTATTGACTCATAATTGACTCATGATAATCAAATTAGCACTAAGGTGGACATTCCACTTTGGTCACTACTGTTTTATTTGCTTTCAATAGTGCAACACTACCAAAACAAGTTATTTTATTTTCATGATTTCATTATTATAGATCAGCCATTTATTTTTACCCATCGGGCAACCGTGATGTGGTAATCGGTGACGAAAGAGGTTCGAACTACATGTAGTCAAACAAGAAGTCCACTATAGTCACAATTATAACGTGATACTGGGAAGTTCTTAAAACATTATTTCATTTACGGATTATACTTTATATATCTGTGTATGTAATGAAATAATGATTCTCTTTAAAATAACAAAGAATACTGTTTTTGTCGTAATTATTGTTAGTAAAGCGGGAGTTCGTCACGTCCGTTTAGTGTCGTGAAATATTAGTGGAATTATAAAATTTACCATTTTGTCCCTGTTGGTAACGGGTACATTTTTCACGGAATGGTTCAGCGGACAGTCTTTTTGACGTTTCCCATACAAGTTGGTAAGTTCAAAATTAGTTGAGGTCATTTTATTCTCAAAACATCGGAAATCACAAGCAACAAACTATCTTATTCTCAAAGCAAATAAAATTATAGCCCGTCGTCGGTATTTTTTTTTGTTTAGTTTGGTTGGTCTGTCCATCATAAAAAGTAAGTTGGAATTTATTCCTACGTACAGTACCTATAGAAAAAGTCTTTTGAGATTTTTAACTTTTCTAGTTTTCAGTTCTTGCCTCAGTTGGTCCAATAGAATGTTTTGTTCCTTGTTCTTATCAGGAACAAAAAAACAGGATCGATTGGCATCAAATAAAGTTTTTGTGAAAACTGCTTATTTTCTTCCTGACTGTAATTTTTTTTCAAAGTCTGTGAATGCAGATCAAAATATCTTAAAAAGTTAAGGACAGTCTCCTAAGACCGTTTTCCTGTAGCTACAACGGTTAATGTAGCTGCCCTTACTGCCCCATCTCAAAAATCCACCCTGTATATAATTTTTATTTCAATCTAATAAACACGAATGATCATTTAATAAAACACCTCGTAACGATCCTACGTAACGTATTATTCTACGTATAGCCAAAAACATATTTCTTTCATTTCCCACTTTTCACCTACAGTGGACAAACCGGGTTTTCATATTTAACTACACTACCTAATACGCTCCTAGGAGCGAACTACTGGGATATAAGTATCCTACGTCCTAACCCAGGTGTGTCATAACCTGTCTGTTACATTTTTACGTCCAAATTACCAAACCGATCGTTACGAAATAAAACAGCGTGCGTTCGGGTCTCCTGGAGCAGGACATAGGATATTTATTTTCATCTTGGTTGTTTTTACATTTTTTTTTACAAAATACACGCAGCCTAAGTATTGATATGATTAATAATTAATATTCCCAACCACGCTTTAAGCACAGTACAATACAATCGCCCTTTATGTAAAATTCATTTTTGTTTCTCCTTCATAATAAATTAACAACAAATTATCATAATATTAGGTAGGTAGGTACCTACCTACACTTACGTCAATAGATTTTGATATGCATAGTGGCTGCAGTCATTATTAGTTGACGCACCCTAATTGAGTAGGTAATACACGATCAATCACAATATGAATCGTTTTGAAAGATATTGCTAATCGATTGGTTCAAAAGTTCAAAAAAAATTTGCTCAGCAACGTAACTATCGCAATGAATGTTGTTGAACTGTCAAAATTAAACAGATTAGTCTTAATCGTTTACCAAAATGTGTACGCAATTAGTTAGCGGCATGCTAACAATTTTTTTTTAAATAATTCAATAGACATTCTTCGATTCGCGGATGTGAAGTCTTAGATGACGATGATGATATAATTGTTCCTAATTGTAATTAACATTAGTGTTTAGGTCGGTTTCCCCCTTTCGAATCTCTTTACCGCTTTCGCACATCATTAGAAGTAAAAAGAAAAAATCATAAAGAAGTTCTAAAACGATCAACCAATGAAAAATATCTAGGATTACATGTAGACTACAAACTCACTTGGAAGCTTCACATCAACCATATCAAAACAAAGTTAATGTCATTACTGGCAGCATTACGTAAAGTCTCAAGCTGCATTCCAAAAAAAGTACGTAAACTAATATATAACTCTCTAGTTAAATCTCATCTTGAATATTTGGTTGAGCTATGGGTCATCCGCGAAAACCTAGACCCCTACAAAGAACACAAAACAAAATTATAAAAACATTATTTCACTATCATTATCTAACTCCGACAAGAATACTATACAAAAAAACCAACTACTCAATATAGCTCATCTTTACAAATACTACTCTTGCGTCCTCATTAAAAAAATCATCACCAAATCTGTTCAATCAAACATACAACTACATATGAAAAATATAACATACAACGTGAGGAATGAAAACAAATCCTGTTACAACCAGCGCGCGCTCGCACTATAATATTGGTTGAAGGAGCACGGCTGTTCAGCAGTTTACCGGAAGACAAAATGTGACAATTTATACACATTCAAGCGCAGATTAAGGCATCACAACGTTTGAAATAACATAAAAAGCCTGTTTTATGTTATTTAAAATGTGCGTTCAATGCTAACATAATGTCTCCAACACCCTAGAGGTAACTAACTAATATTATATAGTACTTGTTAAAATAAAAAACACATTTATGTATCTCATTATAAGCGAACTACTAATATTAAGTTCATATGAGAAATAAAGTTCTTTAAACCCATTAGGCTGCCTGTCCACTAGAGCGGAGATCAGAGGAGAGTAGCGGCGCTGTGCCAATATTAATAAAATATTAATCAATAGAATGTAAACTCGACGCTGTCATTATGATAATTATCTAATATCCGGTAGAACGGTGGGGTCACACGTCAACATTCCAATCTTCACACGTCCACACGGTTACAAAACAGATGCAGTAAATGCATGAAATTGCCGGATGATCCCAAAAATAATGCCTTTGTTGTTCGCTTTGCTGGGACACACGCCTCCTCCTTGTGAGAGGGAGTGCGCCGTAACCCACCATGCGGGCACAGTGCGGGTTGGTGGATGTCCTATGTTTTCGATATATTTTTTTCGTTCTTATACTCGTACCTGCAGGTTTCCTCACGATGGTTTCTTTCGCCGTTTTGATAACAGTGGTAGTGGTGATGAAAAAAATTTCTCAAAGTCTAAAAAAAGCCTGTCTGGGTTCGACCCTACAACTCGTAAGTCGGGGCCATTTCCACTGGCCCACCACTATTCCGGCCGTTTCCGCTGGGCCATCGCTGGACACTTAGCGAGTGATTGCATAATAATGTAACCCGCACCCTAATTGTGTAACACACCATCAATCACAATCTGACTGATTTTGAAGGATATCGCTAATCAATTGCTTCATATGTTCGAAAATTTGTTTGCTCTGCAACGTAAATAACGCAATGAATGTTGTTGAACTGTCAAAATGAATACCCATTGCATTGTTGAAGTGAGTTACGCATTTACCCCGCTGAACATGGTTAATTAACACTTCTATCATTCTTGGAACAGGCTAAAAGCATATGTAGTGACAAGGGTGACTACACGTGCCTACAGTCCACGAGCAGGGGCTCGTCGTTACTTAACTGTTTGCTCGCACATAATGTGTCTGTTTGTCTGTCTACTGTGGGTGTGTGCACAGTGCGCTCTGACAGTTTAGCATTAAGTTATTACTCCGCCAACGTTGTTAATATTCAAGAGATCACTAAACCAAACAGACCGACATGCGGCTTGTTAACTTTATGCAGTTCTCAAACACAGACTGTACAGTCCATACAAATGTTTGAGCAATATATTGACTCCGAACCCGGCCGCTTACCATTCAGGGTTCAAGGTTCGATCCCAAGTTCGAGCAAAGAGTTATTGGGTTTTTCCATTAAGAGTTCTTCCTACCCCGAGTCTAGATTTGCGTCCCGTTGATGGCAATTGGTTTGCCCTCTATTAAGTAGACCTACATGAAACTTAAACGGAAGTTGGGGTTGCCTATACACCTCTAGTGGTGGCCAGTGGTATCGCCCGCGAGGTACGAGTTGTAGCTCGTGTTATGTTCGAACCCTGACAGGCGCTTTACGAGTACTTTGTGCAAATTATCATCACCACTGCTATGCTTCTATCTCAAAACGGTGAACATCTTGAGGAAACTATAGGAATGTTCTAGAACCAAAATTCTAAAACTTGTGACATTTACCAACCCACACTGGGCCCGCGTGGTGGTGTATGGCCCACTCCCTATCATCGAGAGGAGGTTGCAGTCCCAGCAGTGGGAACATTAACATTTTGACTTAACGCTTCGTCTAATACCTACATGAAAATTAAATTCAGAAAAATTCAGTCATCTTGAATCAAATTAAATATTCTGGGAATCATAGAAGTTTTGATAACTTTGATTTTGAAAAGTCAAAACGTTTATTGCAAACTAAGTGTACAAAATATTGGTGTAATGTAATAGCAGCGTTCTTTTGCAAGCATGGCTAAATCAGCAATGATGTTATAAGTAACTTATTGATGATGTGATGATATTATAGTACCTTATAATATCATATATTGGAGTCGCGTTCCTACCTACAATAATTCCGTGCTACGCAGCTATACTCCCATAGCCTTACACATAATAATGTGATTACCACATACATGCTAAGTAACTTTAGATTCGCATAGCTTCCATAGCGTAGTCTTCCGACCTACCATCAGACAAATATTTGTCAAAGCATTAGCGCTTCATTTACCAGCAACAGTAGGTACATACTCTCGTGAGGTGAGGTCTGGGAGGAGGTAACACACAGAGACTCAACCACGGTTTCTGTATGAACGGTGATATTATTTTTTTGTTAAAATACATTCATGTGTATTTCATGATTTGATTGGCTGTCGGTATTTCAGTCAAATGATGTTTGACAGCGTGGAACGTGGTAGATAGGTACATTTAATTGATTCTAGCAATACGATGGCGTCGTTTTCAAGTTAATAAATTAAAGGACATTTTGGAACAACACATGAAGCATAATAATTCATATTAAACTTGATTACAAACTGGTAGTAGTAGATACGTTGTTTGTTAGTAACTTTATTTATTTATTTATTTTTATTTAACAGTTTATGTACACACATTATAAATAGACAAGAAGAAAGGAACAGAAAAAAAACGTACAAAGGTGATGCTTATTTCTAAAGAAATCTCTTCCAGCATACCTGCGATAGGAAAGTAGTTAAAGAGATGTAGACAACGTGTGTAAGATTAGAAGAGAAAATAATATACATAAAATAAAAACACTTACTTATTCGCTAATTTAACTATAAACATATAATATGAGAATAAACTTACATACATACTTCTAAAATAAATAACCCTAAAATATATATACTTAATTATAATGTAGTATAAAATAATAAATGACAACTAACTAACTAATGATAACTTTGTTTGTTTTTGTATGTGAACGTGGGATAGGCCCAAGATAAAAGTAATTATTATTTATTTTTATGTTCAAAATATGTAATGAATAAAAATCTTATCGCCCGTCAACATAAAAAAATACAACAACGTTTATAAAAAATCCTTTAAATATTAAAACAAAGCAAGACTGGCTCTCTGAGTGTTTGCGGATACTATTTACTCATGAAACAAGATTCAAGTTCACAACACGACAAACTCACGTTTTTGTCAGTAAACGGTGACGCAGCCGATGTCATCATTTTTGTCAGTAAACGGTGACGCAGCCGATCTCATCATTTTTGTCGAAAACATAACTATTTTCGCACTTCGATAACGATAGGTACTCTAAAATAGCAATTAATCCCCGGTTTTGGGATTGCGTTTCCGTGTTCGCGACTTGCTTAAAAGGCATATAAAAAAAAAAAAAAAATTTAAAATTCAAAAGTAATTTATTCAAACTAGGCTGAGAATCAGCACTTTTGGAACGTCAAAATTACTTAAGACAGTCCCCCAAAACGCCCATCCTTCACCACTTCCTAGTGCATTAGCTGGGAAGAAGAAGTGGCGCAACAAACTCCCCAGCAGCACAGCTGTCTGTTCAGTTAGAAAAACAAAAAAAAAAGATTCTATAGTTCTATTTTTCTATTTTTTTTTGTTCGTATTCAAAATAATTTACATTACTCAACACAAAACATAATTAATTATAATTAAAATATATTAATAAATTAAAAATTAATTAATTAAAATTAATTATTATAAATATATTAAATATGTTATTAAACATAATTTAAATTATTAGCCATATGCTAGCTAGCACACGCCAATATACCAAACAAAATCATCGAGAACTATACTCAGGCCGAAATAAAAAACTAAACGTAAACAGCACTTAATATCTAAATAAAAAGCCTCCAGGCATAAAGGGCGTGCCCGCTTACATGTAACTGGAAGTTATAAATGATAAACTAGGATCATCGAAGTAAAATAAATAAACAAAGAGTTAATTACTAAAAACAATAAAAAATATGATCAATTGTCGAGGTCACTAGCTAACCACATGTTGCAACACAACTCATAAAAAAAACATTGTGATGAGTAGATTTTGTCAACAAATATATATTGTTTAGTTATATTTAGTTATATTTTCCCCTTAAAGCGGAGACAAATCGAACGATGTGGAGATAGGAATCAGAATATTATAGCTTTCCAGAAAGCTCTTAGTTTTGCTAAAAGCCTATACTAATACTGTTCATCACATAATTTCTCGCCTTAAATTGAAAACATTGGATTCAGGGCCATAAGAAACAATGGAGTTCTTTTAGCAATCTTTCATAATAATATTAAAACCTCACAATGATTGCTAAATATTTATTAACAGTAATTATACAGTATGGAGTACCTAAGGGGCCCCCTTAGGTAATAGGAGGTCCAACATACTGATGTTAGGTCCGTTTCTATTTTAAGGGCCATTCATAAATTACGTGTCACGAATTTGACGATATTTAGGGTCCCCCGTTCTTGTCACAGGTGACCCCTCTCTCCTGGTTATAGTAATATTGATAGAATTGCTAATATTAAGTTTAGTAGATTTATGCATATGAAGTCACGTTTGTCACACGATGTCACACATTGATGAGCCCCTCCTTCCCCCTTAATGTGCGACGTGTATGGATGCCCCATTATAATGTATTTTCGTTGTATGTTCATCAGGTTACATCTGAAGTAGATCACAATGGTGCCCCGCCCCGTGCCGCAGTCACCGACACCCCCCCTCATCCCCGAGTACTTCGCGGGGAGAGAGCTGTTCATCACTGGTGCCACTGGATTTATGGGAAAGGTAGGCCCATTGGCTGTTACCATTCCAGGTGGAGGTCCACAATAGTTTGTAACCATGACCGTCTCTAATAAATTCAAACTGGGCTAATGAGTGTCTTACTCATTAGCCCAGTTTGAATAATACGAGTACGTTGAGTTTGATTTGCTGAAACTGATTTGTCTTCGTAAAATGTAGCTAGGTACTTACAGTGTATTAATTCAGATTAGAATTAAATTTATTTTATTTCAATCGAATTTATTGTTTAACCTTCATTCAAACTATAAACATTAAGTAAAAAATAAAATATTTACAGTTATAATCAAAATGTAAAAATAACATAACATACCAACCCACATTTTGCCATCAACCAGGTTCAAATCCGGACTAGCACAAATATATCCCAAATGGAAAAACCCACCAAACCTGTGACCGACTTGCGCGGTAATTAGTTGCGTTAGACACTAACAATAAAAGTATTTACGTTGTCGAGCAGACAAACTACTTGACAAACATACGAGCATGAAGCGATGGATTAGGAATTTTCTTCAAAATCCGTCGGATTGTGATAGAATGTGTGTTCCATAATTGGGGTGCTGGGGATGGAACCTAGAAGCCCACTTACGTCAATAACAGGTTGTATATCATGATGATGCTCCCGCAGGTGCTGGTGGAGCGCCTGCTGTGGACATGTCGCGACATCTCCCGCCTGCACCTGCTGATGCGGCACAAGAAGGACACCGCCCCCGAGAAGAGACTCGCACAGCTCAAACAATCCCAGGTTTGACAACTACAAATTAAGGTTTATACAATGTGGAGGCAAGTGGAGGCAATAGTATTTCATAAGAGAACTGGAAGATGAAGCGTTGGACGGCCTCCCACAAGGTGGACCGATGACCCGCTATCTAATTACGCAACACATTTTCGATTTGCCATTGAGTCAAATTGGTTTCGCTTGACTAGAATTGCTTTCAAAAGTTGTAAATTGAAAGCAATTCTAGTCAAACGAAACCAATTTGACTCAATTGCAAATCGAAAATGTGTTGCGTAATTAGATAGCTGGTGAAGGCCGCAGGAATCCGCTGGATGCGGGAAGCACAGAACCGTGGTCTAAGTGAAGTGAAGATCACGCCAGTATTCCGCGAACGGGTAGGCAGAGGTGTACCTATAGAACACCCACATTTCAACAGTTAAGTTAAGGTCCCATGTGGTACGGCACGTGCCTTTTCCCACCAACCGGGCACGAATCCTGACTCCGGGCTGCTACTGAGAAACTTCTGATTGGAAAACCCAAGTTATAATAATAACAGAATAATTGTCTGCTTTATTTGAAAAATATACATGTATTTAAATTACATTTTTAGATAAAAGTATATAAACATTTTCAACATTGAAAAAATAAGAAATTTGTAGCCGGCTGGTTCCTACCGGTCAGGGCTCCAGAGAGTGGCACCTCCTTACAATCCGAGCCGTGCCCAGAAGTATCGCTTTCTGAATAAAGCCCTTACTCCACCAGACCAACGAGAGCCTCCTCAAGTGTTAGTCAGAGCTGTTGGCTATTACTGCTATCGGCACAATGATCTCTGAGTCCACATCCCACAATCAAAACCAAGACAACCTCACGAGCCAAGTCAAGATACTACTATATTTATTACACAAAAATAATTGCTTTTCATGTTATCAATTTCTTCTTTTTATTACTTTAGTTCATTTCTGTAAATTGAAGATTGATTTACTTTAAATAATTTCATGTTAAGTCAATATTTTCAACTATAGATACAGATATTTGCTTATTTAAATAAGCCTTACTATTAATATTTGATGCCAAAATATGGCGAAATGTGTCATCGACTCATCGCACAAGAATACTTCTTTATTAACACCTTTGTAAGCTAATAAATGACTTTGACTTTGATTTGTTACATCTTGTTTCATAATTAAATGAATTACTATCGTTATTAAATTGAAATGATGTATTATTATATTATTAAATTATATTTTTTCTAAATATTTTTCATACTTTATCATAATCATCATCAGCGTCATAACCCGAATTACTTAGGGTTGGCAGCTTGTTTTCTTCTTCCCTACATCTCTATTAGCCATCATCTTAGTAGTTACCCCCCGACAGTAGTCGGGTCACAGCATACTATGCACAAAAAAACGACATTTTCTAGTTGTCAATTATCACCGTTTTTCGTCGCTCATATTTTGTTTTTGAAAGGTGTTCGACGTGATCCGTCAACACTGCCCGCAGCAGCTGGACAAGCTCAGCATGCTGGCCGGCGACGTCACCAGGCCTACGTTCGGCCTCGACCAGCACTCCATCAGCCAGCTCAACCAGGTCAGTTCACAGGACTACACTCAAGACGTAGATAGAGGTTCTGCGGAAGTGGCACGTCGACACTTGCGCGGTGGCGGCGACGGAAGCCCACGCATGTTCCAAGTTACAACATGCGGTCTTTCTTCTACTTGTCGTCTATAGTGTAACATCCTAACTAAATATAATAAAAGTATAGGCTACTTTTATTTTAGAAAAAGCCGCGCGTGCGAAGCCGCGGGCTTATACTTATTCCTTTTAACATCAGCTTTCTGCCAGTGAACAGTTCATCTGCACATCGTCAAATAAATAAACCTACCAGAGTTAAATTGCGTGAAATTGTAGAGCTTCAAGTTAGGCGAGGGTCTTAATATAAAAATAAAAAATCAAATCAAAACGTTTATTGCAAACCATAATGTACAAGTACAGGTGGTAAATAAAAATATAATAGAAACAATTATGGACCCTGTCGGGCACAGCAAATTATTTAAATAGGTAGAGAGAGAAAGAGCGCTTTATCAGTTTTCCTTATTATTAAATTAAGAACTATTTATATATAGGATATATATACCTTTGTAAATATTTTATATAAAGAAAATCCTTCCGAGAGATTGAAACTCTTTTGTTCATAACTAACACACGTTACATTGTCGGTGTTACCTACCTCAGATTAATACAGATGGGACACTCCGTAAAATCATTTAAATAAAAAACGACTCTTGCTACTGCACAATAAAGTGCAATTCAGGTTGCACAGCGTTACCTACAGTTATAATCACCTAGAAGTTGCCACTCTTTCTATCGCGTAACTCTTAGATCTTCTGACTACGTTATAATAATAATAGTAAACCCATTTATTTTCAACAACCTTTACTTAGAATCTATTATTTTATACAAATGACATGCAAACTTATTTAAATATTAATTTCTTAGTTTTCTAATGTTGGAACCCCAGTCTAGGTATAGGCATAGATAGGTCTCCTCCAGTTTACTTTAAATGTCTTTGTCCCTTGCTTTTATTTGCTTTTCCTGCAATGGTTATTATATCGTTAATACATCTGTTCTTTGGACGTCCTCTGCTTCTTTTACCAATTGGTCCTTCCCATGTTGTTGTTTCTAGTGTCCATCTTTGTCTCTGTATCCACTACGTTACACTCACTGCATTGGCCCAACAAGACGAGCTCGCCGCCACTTGTAGCTTCATACCTAAACTGCGGAGTGTCCTATCTGTATTCATCTGTGGTGTTACTGTGTTACATTGTCGGTGTCACCGTGTTTTCATTCACGAGGGCAGTTTTCCTGTTGACTGCGATGTAGACGAATTTTTTGATGCCTATATGATTACTTTCCCTTGTCCCCTTTTATATAAATTTAAGACTATTCGTTTATAAATTATATACTAGTTTTGCCCGCGGCTTCGCCTGCGTGGATGTCGGGAAATATCCCACGGGAACGTACTACCGGGATTAATTATCCTTAATCCAGGTATTTTTTTTATTAATTAAGTACATACAATGTTTTCATACTAGAATACCCGCGAGATGTTGTGTCGTTACATAATTTTTTAATTAGTCGAGATTTTTTATTCATAATTATCCTTTATGGCACCTCTTTAGGTCATGAGCTATCCGAATATAAAAATATAAGGCCTAGGAGGCGTGAAAATGTATTCGCTGTTACAATGTATAGTAGATATGTAACTCTATTGGTTTACGCGGCGCACGCCAATACCAAAACTTCCTAGTCGGCATGTTTTTTTCCGACATCTTTAACAATCATGATCATATTTCAGTTAATTTACGCAAAACTTTAATGAATTATACGGCTAAACCTTCTTCATGAATCATTTCGTCTGTTGCAGAAAAAAAAAACATTATCTATCTAGTGGCGATTTTATCACTATACATGTATGTCGTTCGCGCGGTAAACTCTAATTGCGCGATGCAGGATGTGTGTGACGTCATGTGTTTGATGCGTAGTTCGTATGTGGCGGTGTAACCGCTACAAAGTGTTTCTACATCCGGACAAACCTATTGAGGTTTTTGTGATGTTTCTGTTTATATTTTGTTTTGTTTCTTAATTAATAAACAATAAAAAATTAAACGAAAATGATTTACTTAATAGTATTTCTCGAAAATACTATGAAAAACTAAATTTCATCTACGTTTCTGACAGAAAACATTTGTGTAATAGTTTGTGAGCAAACTATTACAAGTTGTTACGTTGATCAGATATGCGTGTCCGCGATAGTACATGTATGGGGAGTACTAATCCCTAATTATTTGATGACGCTCCCTCTTACCTTTCCGTTTCCTGTTCCAGAAAAACTAAATCAGAATCTAAAAGAGAATACTACAAAGAGTTAAAGTCCCTTGTGATAAGTTCTTTGTACAACGAAAAAGTTGCGTTTTTCAAGCATAATATAAATTATAAAATAAAGAACCCTAAACTATTATGGAAAAATCTGAAATCCACATTATCACCTTATAAACCCAGACAAGACCTTCCGTCGCATTTTAGAGATCCAAATCTAATTAATTATACTTTTTTGATGGTTCGCGGTAACCCCGATGCAAGCGTGACACTTATGACTTATTTTGAGAACCATAGACATGGTAAAGCAATTTCCACAATCAATCCTGTAGAACAGAATGACATCTCTCGCATTGTCTCCAACCTGAAAAGTAACGCCGAAGGTCCCGATAACATTACCCTTGACATGCTAACTATGACTCTGCCATACGCACTAAGTACTATAACTGATATTATAAATTGCTCAATTGTGACGTCAACTTTCCCTGACCAATGGAACATTGCTTCCGTTAGGCCCTTACCAAAAAATGCCAATCCAATTGATGTAAAAGACCTACGCCCTATTAGCATTTTACCGAGTCTGTCTAAAGTGTTAGAAAAAATCGTCAGCCAGCAATTAACACATTTTCTAGAAGAAAATAACGTGTTACCGGACTTACAGTCTAGCTTTAGAAGACAGCGCAGTACTGCCACGGCCCTACTAGATTTTACTGATAATCTGTTATCAGCCCAAGATAAAGGAATGTGTTCATTGCTGGTCTTGCTAGATTTTTCCCGGGCATTTGACGCAATAAATATCCCGTTATTACTGTCGAAACTAAATTATTACGGATTTGACCCAATGCGCTACGCAATGGTTCCGCAGCTACCTTAGTGATAGAAAACAACTTGTGGATCTACGTTTGGGTGATGGCACTGCTCTTAAATCGTCTCTTACTTCCATTGAGAGAGGGGTTCCGCAGGGATCTATATTGGGCCCTATTATGTTTATTTTGTACTGTGCAGATATCATTAAATGCCTCCAGAAGTGCAAGTACCACATATGCCGACGACGTCCAACTTTACATATCATTTAGACCAGAGAAGTACGATAGTGCCATTAAAGATCTAAACGATGACCTACGTAGAATCTGGTCAAAAGAGAATTGCCTGTCGCTAAACCCAACCAAAACCAAATACATGGTATTTGGCACTAGACAACAACTAGCAAAACTACCTGCAACGTTCCACCTGGAGCTAATGGGCGAACCAATTGACAGAGTCTATGAAGCGCGGAACCTTGGTCTTATTATGGACAAAAACCTTCGTTTCGAAAAGCACGTAGCCGACTCGGTGAGAAACTGCTTTTACCGCCTGAAAGTTCTGTATAAGATTAGGCCTTACTAGTCCGAAAGACTACGGGAACAGCTCGTGGAAACCCTGGTTCTATCTAGGTTGAACTACGCTGACACAGGGTACGGCCCGCGCTTATTAACTCGTACAGACCGCCTCATGCAAAGGGTACAAAACGCCTGTGCTCGATTTTGTTACAATATTCCTCGCAGAAGCCATGTCACACCTTTCCTAAACAAGCATTTTACTCTAAAAATGAAGTCCAGACGCAAACTACACTTGGCTTGCCTTCTATTCAGTGTAGTTAAATACCAAAAACCGGACTACCTGTACGACAAGTTGAGTTGGATAGCGAGTAAACGAGAATGTGGGAGAAGGCAATGCTCGCAGCAACTCTCGACCCAGTCGCATAATACAGCCGCTTTTAGAGGTAGCTTCCGTTATGCGGCTTCCAAAGTGTGGAATAACCTGCCACCACCTATCCGATCTATTAACACGATCGAGACATTTAGAAGACGCCTACGGCAGTATCTTATGGATGCTCAACGGAAGCTAGACATGATTAATTTAAATGTTTCATTGCTGTGAATCCATGATTATATCTATTATTAATTGACGACCTTCCATTATTTATTGTGCAACCATATCATTTTATTTCATTCCTTATAAAGCGCTATATAATTATTTATAATAATTTGTAAACAAATATCTAATCGAATTTTATTTTATTTACTACACATTTCTATCTATTTTTATTTAAATATAGAACACATACACACTATAAAACTGACTGACGTCCTCGTAACAGAAGGGCCACTAGTTGTGTGGCATTTATGCTGAACTGGGCCTATTTGGCGCAGCTGTGAGGCACACAATATTATTTTAAGTTATCTTTTTTTTTTCTGTTTTTTTTTGTGTGTATATTGTGTGCCTTAACCTGAGTCAAATAAATTTATTTTCTTTCTTTTCTTTCATTCTTTCGTCTACCTCCCGCAGGTGTCGGTGGTATTCCACTCGGCGGCGACGCTGAAGTTCGACGAGCCGCTGTCGGCCGCGGTGGAACAGAACGTGCGCCCCGTCATCACGCTCATGGACATGTGCGACCAGCTCCCCAACATGCAGGTCTGTACGGCAACTACTGCCTCGTTGGGCTTGTGGTCGCAAGCGCTAAAGCCGCCGTGTAAAGTGACCTCCTGGGTTTGATTGCCCAGGTCGGGTACCTAGTGGTTTTGGGTTTTTTCATAAGGAATTTGTCAGTAGGAGTCTGGATTTGTGCCCGGTTGATGGCAGTAGACTCGCCCCTTATTACATGGGACTTAAACATAACTGGCGAACTGTGGGTGTACTACGGGTGCAGCACTGCCTCTCACTTCGGGGAGTACAGGCGTGATGTTATGTATGTATGTGTGTGTAGTTCAACTGTCACAACCTAATGAAGGGTGGTCGCCCGTACCTTTTGGTATTTGTAAAGCAGCATTCTCGGCTTCCAAAAGTAACATATTCATCTGTATCAAGAAGGTTTCAACTGAAAATGTGTTGTAATGTTATAATCAACGACGTTTATTTATTTATTTATTTATTAATTTAAACTTTTCACACTCAAAAAAGTACAAAGGTGGACTTAATTCCTTAGGCATTCTCTACCAGTCAACCAAGGGTGGTGAAGAGATTATCTAATCTCTTCACAAGTGGGCAGATGCTCTATTTGAGAGGAACAAAGAAATTTTAAAAATGTATTCTAATGCATTATAACTAAAATAGGTACAACAGTACATAAATAGGTTACAAACTACGTACACATACATACTTATTTACTATAATATATATCAAAATTATATAAATGTATACATATATACGAATTCAAGGGAGAGAGGTGTTGAGATGACTCTACTCTATTCATTTTGAAAATAACTCCGTAATTTCCGCTTAAATGCATACCGACTGGTGGCCGTCCTGATATCAAGAGGAAGCGCATTCCAAAGAAGAATGGACTGAATATGAAAGGAAGAATGAACAAAGTCAGAAGTATGAGAAGGACAAAGTAGGAGAACATTGTTAGAAGAACGCAGATTCTTAGTGTGTGAAGAAATTTGATATTGGAAGTATGACACAAGATAAGAAGGAGGAGTGGGAGAGTTGAGAAGGGAGAAAAGCGTGGTCAAAGCGCGCAAACTTCTCCTTTGGCGAATGGACATCCATTTGAGCTTAGACCTATAGCAAGACACATGGTCATATTTTCTGAGGTTGAAAATGAACCGGATACAATTGTTGAGCAGGCTGTCGAGCTTATCCAGCAAAACCGCATTCAAGTCAAAGTAGCACACGTCACCATAGTCGACGATAGGGAAAATCAAAGTCTGCACAAGCATAGTTTTCGTCTTAGCAGGCAAAAAGTTTCTCGGACGATACAGGGATCGTAGAGTACCGTTGACCCTTTGACTAACACTAGAGACCTGGCGTTGCCAGCTAAGTGCCGAGTCAAGATGCAAACCGAGATCTTTCACCGTAGCGGTAAAAGGTACGACAGTATTATTAAAAATAAGAGGAGGAAGAGAGCTAAGTGCCACCCTAGCCATCATGCGCGAGCTTCCAATTACAATGGCCTGACACTTTGAGGGGTTTACTGACATCCCAAAATTATCAGACGTCTTTTTGATGGCATCTAAATCTCGGTTTACATCTGCTATAGCGTCCGATAACGTTTGATGTTACTTTTATAACATCAATCGTCAAACGAAAGGTGATTCAAAATTAGTATTTAATTTCTATCATAGCGCTCAATTTGTAAGTGGCACTACAAATTACTATCCACATGTATGTTTTCTGATCCATTTGTTCACATTTTCATCAGATATTTTTGCAACTAACCATACATACCATTACGCAAGTACAGGTCTAACGTAATGTTACCTGTGTCAGGTGCTGGTGCACGTCTCGACCGCGTACAGCAACGCGGAGCTGGCGACAGTGGAGGAGCGCGTGTACGCCCCGCCGGCGCCGCTGACGCAGCTGCTGAGCCTCGTCGATGTGCTGCCGGCTGGCATGCTGGCCGAGATCACGCCCAGGTGAGCGCGTTACATTAATACTGACTCAACATAGCCGCACGCACGGGTCGATCGATCAGGTACGCTACGCTTGCCGCGGTTGGTACCTGGACGGGTGACCATCTTTACATACCGAGACCCCTCCGTGTCTCGAAAAGCACGTTAAGTCGTTGGTCCCGGCTGTCATTCGAGAATCTTTGGCAGTCGCTACGTGTCATCAGAAGCCCGAAAGTTTGACAACCAGTCTTATCAAGGGATATTGTTTGTGATTGTTACCCAGTGCTGGGCTGTGGAGGTCAGCTAATCAGTCGCGCCTTGTAAAATACTGGTTTAGAGGCATGAGGAACAGGGTGTAAAGTTCACTCATCCTCTATTGAAAAGGGAGGATCCTCTGACCAGACGGGTGTTGTATCTGGTGGGCAACTGCCCAACGTCCCCAACTGTCGACGCCCAACTGTCATTCGCGCGGTAAACTCTAATGCAAGATTTGTGTGACGTCAGACGTCAGACGTCTTTGATGCGTAGTTCGCATGTGGTGATGTAGATGCCACCACACTGGTATTCAGTTGCATACGGTTGGACTGGAAGCCGACCCCAACATAGTTAGGAAAAGGCAGGCAGATGATGAATACAATAACATAACATAACCTTCCATAACATGGCGCCTGTAATCCCCGAAAGGTCAGGCAGGTGTACCTCTAGTATACGCACATTTTGCCAGTCATGTTTCACTCCCATGTCACTAATCCAGAGTTCTGGCTGCTGGGAAATTCCTGATGGAATAACCTAAAAACAATTTGCCCGACCTGGGAATCGACCCCAGGACCTCATGCTCAGCAGTAGCCAGTGCTGCGACTACAAGGCTAACGAGGCATCGAGGTTTAAGACCCCTGAGTGATCATGTCACATCATCTAACTGCCCTACTTATCCCATTTTATTACTGGTCGGCGCAATATGTGTTTTTCTTCCATACTTCTCTATAGTCGTCGCTTCGGTAGTCTCCCCCTCTCTATCCATATCGTTTTTCACACAGACCATTCATCGTTTCTTTGGTCTTCCCCTACCATCCACATGCTCAAAACTTTCCTCAGAACGTTTGCTCATTTCATTTGTTTTTTGAATGAATGCACTCAAAACTATAAAATAAACTATTAACTATAAAAATGAGCTTAGTTATTGATGTGCCCTAGGCCCAGGGTATATTATAAGTATCTATCACCTTTGACTACTCTTGCGACACGGCATGGAGCTTGATGCTCAATAAAACGTAGAGAACGTTAATGAAGAAACGAACTTTTACAATGTTTTAAATCCTGAAAACGCGCGTTCTACGCTAGTTAAAATATAATTTTCTAGGACAGTAATATATGCGGACCGATGTTCGTCGCTTGAAAAAGAATCTAAGAGAATAGGTACCAAAAATTAGAAGTAGTTTATTAATTTCGTGGTGTGAAGCATCGTCATTTATAAGCACCTGAGAAATACGTTTAGCAATCTGCTGCTACGTGTTGCGAACACAAAGCTTGCAGGCGCAAACAATCTGCTGCTACGTGTTGCGAACACAAAGCTTGCAGGCGCAAACAATCTGCTGCTACGTGTTGCGAACACAAAGCTTGCAGGCGCCAACAATCTGCTGCTACGTGTTGCAAACACAAAGCTTGCAGGCGCCAAGAATCTTCATTCGCTTCTCAACTTCTCATCCTCATCAAAATGCTTGTCAAATAATAATTATTACTTACTTCATTTAAATCCAGGTTAATATCCCCGAAGCCGAACACCTACACGTTCACTAAGGCGATGGCGGAGAGTGTGGTAGCCGAGCGAGCGGTCACGGCCAAATACGCGACCGCAATCTTTAGACCAACCATAGGTAAGTCACCAGTTATTACTAGATAGAATAGTCAAAGGTCCTCTTAGGGTGCGTTCCACTAAAGCGGAACGAGCGGAACCCTGTAGGAATCGACCAATCATAATGGTTGAAATAGTCTCCCCTCAGCTCCACCCGTCTCCACTTCAGTGGAAACGCAGGGTGCGTTTCCACTGAAGTGGAGACGGGTGGAGCTAATGTGCTGTTATTATTAAATAGACTGCACGTTCTAACACGCTATTTATTTTTTTAGAGAATAGTTACCCGAGTCCTTTGCGCGAGTGTCTACCTACAATGCAAACATGAAGCTTATTGAGGTTTTCACTTCTTTTAAATACTGCTATCTAGCGGTTAGTAGCAAAAGTAATGTAACGTTTATCCAACGCTCAATGATGTTGTGTTCGAAGGGTGCAAAGCGGGGAAACCGGAAAACGATCGTAGCGCACGACAAGCAAATAGCAAAACAAGGAAGTAATAGTGGTTAGATCAGCGCCGAACTGTCAAGATTTGTGTTTTTTTAGGGTTACGTAGTAAACAAGGAACCCTTATAGTTTCGCCATGTCCGTCTGTCTGTCTGTCTGTCCGTCCGTCTGTCTGTCCGCGGCTTAGCTCAGAGACGGTTAGTACTAGAAACCTGTAATTTGGCATATGTATACATATGAATCATGCCGACAAAGTGGTAAAATAAAATCAAGAAAAAAATATTTTTTTAGGGTGCCTCCCCTACGCGTAAAGTGGGGATGTTTTTTTTTTTTCTTCGTCTGTCCCATGTTGTGGGGTATCGTTAGAAAGGTCTTTCAAAAACATTGGGAGTTTGTCAAAACCATTTTTGGATTCAGGGATCCATTTGCGAAATATTAAGCTTTTAACTGAAACTTTTTGTTAGAGTCAAGTGTCCCCCCCCCCCTTCTGGCTAAATGGTTGTACTTGGACTTGTGAAAAAATTCACAGCAGTAGTATATGTAACGAAATTAAAAGGAAAACTATGAGAGCTAAGTAGGCTGTACAGGATACCGAGTAATAATCAACCAACTTAAATTTGCGGTTTGAAAAACATGATCTCCCATACATTCCGTATGGGAGAACATGTTTTTCAACTATAATGTTAAGTTTGTTCTTGGGATAAATTCATCCTAACTACGGAACCCTTCATTGTGCGTGGTCCGACACGCACTTGCCCGGTTTTCTATACTATACAGGTTGGAATTGTTTAACCTCACCTGGAGGGAAAGTACTATAAATACTGGAGATAAAAAAAAGAAAAGGTACAAGGTGTTATTTTTTGGATTTTAGCCGGTTCGATTCCTGAGTGTGGCAAGCGAATTTTCGAAAATCTTTGATTTCAGAGTTGTTTATTTCTTAAAATAAAGGAATGTTTTCTTTGAGTAAAATTTTCTATCTCCAGGATTTTAGAGTACTTTCCCTCTAGATGAGGTTCAAAAATTCCACCCTGAATACCTACTAACAGTACTTAACTTTAGTGGAAAAGATCACCTGTATCCTTTACTAGTTTAAAACGGGCAGATTGTTAATTAGGCCGGAGAAATTAGCCCTGCACTAAATCCTAACAGCGATGTTTTACCTGAATCGTGTTTTTGAACTTAGCTCTTCAAATAATATAAAAAAATTAAACATTTTCCAAGGTAAAAAAAACCACAACGTATTTTTGTGAATAAAAATTGAGGCAAAATAGTTAACTGGAAAAATTTGGTTATATTATTTTTAGGGGTATGAGGGACAGGGTATAAAGTTCACTCATCCACCATAGAAAAGGGAAGATCCTCCAACCAGACGGGTGTCGTGTCTGGCGGGCAACTGCCCAGAGGTCGAAGTTGAGAAATTGTATATACGAGTACGTCCATCGCGCGGTAAACTCTAATTGCGCGATGTAGGATGTTGTGTGACGACACGTCTTTGATGCGTAGTTCGCATGTGGCGATGTGGATGCCGCTACAGAGCTTTAAAGCCTGTATACCTCTTAATTTTTGCGTTGCATATGTCCTAGAGAAACAAGTAACGACCGGGTACTTATTTTGTATGATGTATTTATTTTGGGTATGGTAGGATACAATGAGCTGAGGAGCTGAGGGGCTGAGGTGAGGAGGGATCTTGCACTGACCTCGTATGTATTATGTAATAGTAGTATGTTAAATTACTGCGAGGGAAGGTGCAGAATGCAGTTATTTTAGAGCAGGTGAGCTTGTGCGTTCCGGACAGGTACGTGTGGCGACGACGGCAGCCGTCACTGCTAGTGGAGCCGCGCGCTTGGACCAACCTCTTAAGAGAGGCGCCCCTGACGCGTGCACTCCGCACGCTCAACCTCATAGCGAGTGAGACGGACTTATTCTGTAGTTCTCTGAGTGAATTCACAAATCAAATCAAATCAAATCATTTATTTCTTTGCAAACATGGGTATAGTACATAGGTGTTTTTATAATAAAGTTCTCCATATTTTACCGTCACGTGGGCATGCAAAGGTTTACAATTCTAAATAAAAAAACAAAAATAAGCTGCAGATCATTGGAAATTACATAACAAATAATAATATTAAAAATGTCAGTGTGGTCACAGCAATAAAAAATATAAAAGAAAATAAGACTATAATAATGTCAAATGGAAACAAAAATTAAGTGAACCTGGATCACAATAAATATGTCAATCAAAGTAATAGTATGTCAATCAGTTAGTGAATCGTCATTAAGAAAATACAACACACACAAGGAATGCATTGTTTGTAATTTGTTATAGATGTTAATTTAGGATAAGCGCATTTATCGCATTGGGTTAACCTGTAATGGTAAATGTAAGATGATTAAAAAAAAAAAATTATATATATATACTGCTCCATGAGAGACCGTAACAGTATTTAAGTTACTTACGTAATGTTATGTCCAAGTTGTTTGTAAAAACATTCGCAGCATCATTACGCTTCTGATATATTTGCTCGACTATTTTCACGCTTTAAATCACACTTTAAATGAACAATGTAATTAAAATTGAGAATATCCAATGGTTCTCGGTTATTCATCCAATATAATATTTATGTTTATGTTACATTTATGTTTTTATAATAAACATAAACATTTATTTTTATTATAAAAAAATAATTTTATCAAATTCATCCTATTTTCTACACTTACAGTTATATCATCTCTCCGCGACCCGTTCCCCGGCTGGATCGAGAACCTCAACGGCCCCAGCGGCGCGCTGGTGGGCGCCGGCAAGGGTGTGCTGCACGTGCTCAACTGTGGCGGCGCCAGGAGAGCAGACATGATGCCTGTGGACATCTGCATCGACACACTCGTCGCCGTGGCCTGGGAGACCGCCATCGATGAGTTAGTACAACATTTATACACGTGCTACACGCTGCGTGCTGCACGTGCCCAACTGTGGCGGCGCCAGGAGAGCAGACATGATGCCTGTGGACATCTGCATCGACACACTCGTCGCCGTGGCCTGGGAGTCCACCATCGATGAGTTAGTACAACATTTATACACGTTCTACACGCTGCGTGCTGCACGTGCCCAACTGTGGCGGCGCCAGGAGAGCAGACATGATGCCTGTGGACATCTGCATCGACACACTCGTCGCCGTGGCCTGGGAGTCCACCATCGATGAGTTAGTACAACATTTATACACGTTCTACACGCTGCGTGCTGCACGTGCCCAACTGTGGCGGCGCCAGGAGAGCAGACATGATGCCTGTGGACATCTGCATCGACACACTCGTCGCCGTGGCCTGGGAGACCGCCATCGATGAGTTAGTACAACATTTATACACGTTCTATACGCTGCGTGCTGCACGTGCCCAACTGTGGCGGCGCCAGGAGAGCAGACATGATGCCTGTGGACATCTGCATCGACACACTCGTCGCCGTGGCCTGGGAGACCGCTATCAATGACTTAGTAATAAAGAAGTAGGCAGATGTATACAGTTACAGTCCCATGTAGAAGGGGCAGCCTAATGTGAGCCACGAATCCCCAATTCCAGACTGCTATTGAAAGTAATCCAATAACATTTTGCCCGAGCTGGCGGTTGAAGGCAGGAAGTAGTCGCGATTGCGACTCCTATATCATCGAGCCAACGACCGACCAACCGATCAACTTGCTTCTATGTCCATCAGAAGTGTCATACTTATGTATGTACTCATAATACTATGCCATTTACAATACTACCAGGTGCTTTGTTTTGTCAATACAATTTCTGTGACAATTCCAAAAATGTTTACCAACAACACCCTCTGCCAAGGTCATTGAGGCGCCAAAAGGTAATTGTTCAACGGTTTGTGCTACATGCTAAGGCTTGTTAAAACATGAACGCGTTATTTCCCAGCAAGCGAGAGGCGCGCGTGTACAACTGCAGCTCCTGCCTGCGCCCCACCACGTGGAACCAGTTCCGCACCAACATGCTGCGCGGCGTGCGCTCGCATCCCTTCGACAACGTCATGTGGTACCCCTTTGGAGTACTCGTCGAGAACACGTGAGTATACCGTCATCCAAGAGAACGAGATAATAACAAAATGTATATGTAAAAACGACGATCGCTACAAAAGTAACAATAAAAAAACATTTATTTGGTTCAGAGACCGTAACGATTCATTTATCAAAAATACTACTACCCTTTTAGCATTTTTGTAACTTTTTTGCGACATAAGTAATTGGTATCACTATTCACCTACAGATATGAATGAAGTAAAAACTAAGTAAATATTATATTAACGAAACGAGTATCTTTAATTTGAAACGTGGTCGAGTGTAAACTACGTTTACTCAGCGCGTTCGAGCTCGGCGCACAGTCTCTCTTTGAGGAAGTAATTTTACAATTTGATTGCAGCATGATGCAGAAGATTCTGGAGACCACACTTCAAACAATCCCACTCTACCTCATTCACTACATTTCCAAAATGTGCGGAATTAAGCCGAGGTAATGAATAAGTTTTACTTTATTTTTATTGCTTCGACTGAAGTATGACATTTGAGGGGCATGTGGCTTAGTAAAAACAGCCAAACAGGTCGATCGATCAGGTAAATTTACGCTTACTAGGTCGGTTCGTGACTATGTGCCTTCGATCAATTGATCGAAGCTAGGTGCCCATCTATTTCATACCAAGACTCCTCCGAGCTTCGCAAAAGACGTTAAGCCGTTGGTTAATTGTAGTTCTTTGTAGATCTACGGGTAGGAAGAAGCCAGAAACCCTGCCTGACATCGAGTCTCACCAAAGTGTTATAAGTAACTTGGTTATGGAGGTTAGACAGAAAGTCGCTCCATGTAAAATACTAGTATTCAGCTGCATCCACGTAGCTGGAAACCGACCCCAACCTATTTGGGAAAAAGACAGGCAGTGATGATGGACTGTGGCATTTCTGACCATCCGATGAACGATCTACAGGCAGCAACTTTCTTTGCGTTAGAAGCTACTATCCGTTAAACTCTATAAGCTATAATTTCCCTTAGCACAATACAGGGTCGAATTAAATTAGCTGGCAAAATTTCACAGACGTCATGAATGTATAATATCTAATCATAATAAAACAAGGAAAAAGCCTCACTTTCCAAATTTATTATTTCTCATAGTTTGTGCGTCCCGCGGCCGTTCACCCCGAGCACTAGGCTGCAGCTAAAATAAAATTATAAATTAAGAAAAACATTTTTTTGTTTATTATTATTATTTTTCGATACTCCATCACGTCTGTCAAGTAAAAAATATTAAAATTGTAATTGAACATTGTAATAGACAATTATTTTTAAAAGAGTAACCGTGGAGTTTCTTGTCGGCTCTTCTCCATAGGAAACGACCAACTGGAACCGTGCACCTAGCTTCTGACGTATAATAAGTGCCCTTGTAGGTATATGTTGACCACCCTGATGCGGCAGCCTTAGAAACCGAAATGCTAACCAGATCGGCTTTCGAAGGACTAAAATGTTGACTTATGTGGGGCGGTCAATGATGTTGCTGGGTTATTTCAGGTGGGAGTTTAAAAGGAAAACCACAGGGATGAGCACAAAACTTATATATTCCTCTATTCTTTTACACACACATACACACACAATATACAGAAATAGAAGAATAAAATAATTACGCCTTAAACACTAAGAGACTAATATTTATAGAACAGACTTTAGATCTGACTAAGCTAGAACGCGATGGTGTTCAGAGGTACTAATAACTGAACACGTATTACTTTATGAAAGGTTGAGAGACGACTGAACCGTACACGTATTGCCTTATGAAAGGTTGAGAGACGACTGAACTGACGAATACACAATTGGGTTTTATTTATAGTAGTGACACACACTATCACACAGTGTGTGTGTCTCTACTTACACAACTTTTTCATCGCCTACTTACGTCAGTGTGTTTGTATTTGAGGGGATTCCACGTTCGCGGGGAATGCGGGGTACTAACATATTTGGGCGTTCCGGGGGAACTGAAACGTATGAAGGGGACTCAACTGCGCAGTAGAAGTTGCACATAACATTGTTTACGTTAGTGAACAAAGGAATTTACTTAATTCTCGACATAGTGACTCGATTTCCTTATGTGAAATAGGTATACAGGTGGGAAATGATCTATCTAGCGTTATAGTCTACTTTAAAATATAGTACTATGTAAGGATAAAATATTACAGAGCTTTTTAGTTAGTATATAAGGATATATAAGGCTTTTTTACATGGAATAGTCATAATTTCAGTTACACTACCCTTTTAACAAGAATCATGTCTGTAATCAATACTTTTATCTTACATGCTATGTTGACAATGATTTTATGATTTAAACTCGCACTACTGTGCTTCCCTTACATTCCACCCCCTGTAACAGGGTTCAGCCGCATTACATCCTGGTCTGTGGGAAGCACAATAATCTTCGCTACGGGTCGACGCAGGACCCCGTTTATTGTTTTTACATCAACTACACGGACGATTCCATCATTACCGTGGTATACAGTTTTAATTAGACCTTTTGTCCACGCACTTCGTTCTTTATTATTGTCCGCTATTATCACTACATCACCAACACATACATTTGGTACATTGTTTGTCCACTTTTCACGACGTTGTAACGTTGGGAGATATTCCCGCAGCCAGCGTCGCCAGAACATGTCAGCGAGCGCATTCACGCGCCGCCATTGCCGTCGGGAATCGATGTCCTCGGTGTCACTCGATGCGAACGGCGTACTCCCGGACGCAGTCCCCAGGAGTAGATGATTCGGGGTTAAAACCACAGGCTGGTTGTGGTCATCGTAGACGTAGCTTAACGGCCGGCTATTTATGATTAGCTCGGCTTCGGTGAGAAGGGTGTAGAGGACCTCCTCACGGGGGGCACGCTCCTTGAGCGTGCTTCGAAGTGCGTTCTTGACAGATCTCACCAGGCGCTCCCAGCAGCCACCCATATGTGGGGCTGCCGGGGGATTGAAGTGCCACTCGATGCCTCGGTTGGTGGCCTCGGTCTTGATCTGACCTTGATCAAGGTCTTTCAGGGCCGCTCGTAGCTCGGAGTTGGCACCGATGAAGTTTGTACCTTGATCTGAGTACAGGTGGGCTGGTTGCCCACGGCGCGCAATGAGGCGCCGCAAGGCTAATATGGCGGAGTCGGCGCTCAAGGAGGCGGCCAACTCTAGGTGCACGGCGCGCGTGGTGAGGCAGATGAATAAAGCACCCCACCTCTTCTCGCGACGCCGCCCAATGGTCACTTCCATCGGGCCGAAGTAGTCGACGCCCACTCTAGTGAAGGCTCTTCTCGAAGTCTCCACCCTGGCGAGTGGAAGGTCGCCCATTTTTGGTGGGGCGGGCCTAGCTCTGCAGATGCGACAGAGCTGGCAACCGGCGACCACCGATTTTACGGAGGTTCTCACCTTTGTGATCCAATACTTCTCTCGTAGATTGTTCACGACGGTCTCGTGATTGGCGTGTAAAGCGATCGCATGGTAATGCGCGATCAGCTTTCTTGTCAGAGGGTGACGTCCCTCCAAGATAATTGGGTGCTTTTCACCGAATGTGAGCACCTCGCAAGCACTTAGACGTCCTCTCACCCGAAGAAACCCATCGTCAGTGACCATGGGATCTAGGGCCTTGATGCTGCTATTGTTAGGCACAGGCAGCCCTTTAAGAATGGCGGTCCGCTCGCTGCTGTAGCTATCTTCTTGACACAACTTTATTAGATGATTGTGAGCTTCTTCTAAGTCGAGCCGCTGTAGCTCAGCTGTTGTCCGCCGCTTCCGACATTGGCCCACAAAAATGAGGACGCGTGCCATGACGCGCTGTATGCGCCTCCACGAAGAGTAACGCTCGTACTGCAGGAGTGGCGCCACCGGCGATGCGGTTGCGTGTACCCGGTGGATGCGCTCGAGGTCCTTCTCCGCAACGTCAGTCTCGTGACTTGCTGGCCACTGCTCCTGTGGATCACGAAGAAAAGAGGGGCCCGACAGCCACGCTGCGTGGTTATCGGGCCAAGACAATCTGGTCGCCGTGTCAGCAGGGTTGTCCTCCGAGGGTACCCAGCGCCAGTTGCCTCGGTCTGATAATTTATCTATCTCAGCTAATCTATGTGAAATAAACCTTTGAAATTCATGTGCCTCAGAATTTATCCATTTGAGGACTGTTTTGCTATCAGTCCAATAAAACTTTTTGGATATCATTAGCCCTAACGCTTTCTCTGTCGTGTCTGCTAATCGACAGGCTAATAAAGCTGTTTGCAACTCTAACCGGGGAATAGAAATTACCTCGTCGTGTTTATCTTGTAATGGCTCGTCCCACTGGATTCCTGGTTTCCAAATTTTCTGCATTAATATGCGTGATTGAATTACGCATGGATACAGGAAACCCAGTGGGTCATAAATGGACATAATCATACTTAGAAATTGTCTGTTAGTGGGCACTAGACTTCCATTTATAATATTATGTTCTGGAAGTCGCTTAAACGACAGATCAAAACCTAAGTTATCTTCTCTAGGTGCCCATATTAGGCCTAGTGTTCTCTCCACTGTGCCTATGCCTTTCTCGAGAGCTACCTTTTCAGGCATGTCTGTTTTAAGCTTGTCCCTCAGTTCTGATGAGTTGGTTACCCACCCCCGTATAATCAATCCACCGGAGGCGTGTATTCTAGTAACCTCCTCTATCAGTTTGTTAGCTTCATCATCGGAACAGGTACTATCTAGATAATCATCCATATTGTTGTTAGGTAAATGTATCTTATCATGTTTCCACAATAACCCGACTTCCCGTTGTGATCCGTCGGGTACACGGTGACTAGTGTTATTTAATACGTCTAACGCTCTTTCAATGTCTTTATGTTTACGAGCGTCCTGTGAAATGCCTATAGCCTCTAGCTCAAACTGAGACTTTACTAAGTCATGCAAATCAGGAAGGGAGACTGTCATGCAATTTACTGTTTCAATATTGCTTTTAATGTCAAACGGTCCATGTATGACCCATCCTAATTTAGTAAGTGAGGCAACTGGCTTACCGGATTTCCCGTGGCGGATGTCCTGGCCGACGAGTAGCTCCCAGTT
This sequence comes from Agrochola lota, assembly GCA_947364205.1. NCBI lineage: Eukaryota > Metazoa > Arthropoda > Insecta > Lepidoptera > Noctuidae > Agrochola > Agrochola lota. The sequence goes on from OX376246.1 coordinate 212,716, forward strand.
GTCCTGCCCGAGCAGCAGCAGCGGCTTGGCACCCGTCATCTCCGCGCAACCCAAGTCGCGGAGGTGAGCGTTGTCGCGAAGCATTGAGGCGGACACTGTTTGTGTTGGCATGTTCATGTTCACCATAGTACGACACTTTATGTTATGGCACTGCCCGTTTGGACCTTTTATTTGAACTTGAACCGCTCGCGACGTTAAGTCCGTGACCCCGTGGCCACCTGCGGTCTTCAACGTTAGGGGTATACGAGGACCCGCTAAGTTGGTAGCGATTTCACTGTCTATTAAAGATACGGTCGCGCCGTCGTCTAATAATGCATAGCTTTGTTTATTGTCACCGTTATTATCACTGATTGTTACAGGGATTATTTTTAACAATGCTGTAGCCCGCCATTCACCAATATTTGTTACGCTTTCAATCTTATCTGTTTCACACGCTTTGTATTCTTTCCTTTGTTTATCGGCGTGTAATAACAGGTGGTGCGCGTAACCGCATTTCTCACACTTATTTGCGCGGCAGAATCTTTTGGGATGTTTACTAACTAAACATTTAAAACACGTATTTTTTTCTTTAATTGTGTCCCAACGCTGTTGTACACTAAGTTTTTTAAAACTTTCGCATTCTTCTATTGTATGTTCCTGCCGGCAGATAACGCATTCTTTAGGTACGGTATGTTGATCACTTTGTGTGTTTATCCTTTGTGCTGGCGGTGGCCTATTGATAAAGGAACGCGCGGTATTCATTTGTCGTGTTTGACTGATGACTTGCTTCTTCACAGGGGATTTGAAAGGACTAGACTCTATCATACTCGGTTGTACGTAATACGACGTCGAGCGCGTTAATTGAATTAAGAAGTGTGATAATATTTCTAAGTTAGGTGAGATTCTTAAATCCACCCCCTGTGAGTTATCTATTCCCATAGCAAAGTCACCGTACTGCGCGCGTTGTATCGGTGTAAGTTTATTTAAAAGTTCGCTTACTAGTTGCGGATTATTTATATAACCGTCAGCGCGAATGTTTTTAAGTAGAGACACACAATTCCTTACTGTTGAAGAAATCTTTCTTAGCTCGCGGCCGCTCTCTGTTACTTTAGGTAGGTCCCTAACTTTCTTTATTGCGCATTGTAAAATTAGGGTTGGATGCCCAAACTCTTCTTCAAGCGCACGCATGATATCGGAGGGATCCGTACCTGAACGTAACAAATCCTCTACTGAGGTCTTTGCCTCTCCATGCAATGATGTCTTAAGCCGTGCTAGATTTTCGTGTGTTCTAAAATTATACAATTCTGATGTATCCCAATACATATTTCTATAAGAAATCCATTCGGCTGGGTCTCCGCTAAAGTGTGGCAATTCGTATGCCTGTCTGGGTACCGGTCGCGGTCGTGCCATACTAGTGATTGCCTCCGCCAGTCTATCAATTTTCCTGTCCCTGTCGCCTGATGCCTCTCGCCGTCTTTCTTTTTCATCCACTCCGTGGTATGTCTGCTGCCTTGTATCCGACTCGAGAATCGATACTCGAGGTACATTGGCGGCCGGGGTGGTAAAGACGGGATAGCTACGAGGCAGACTGAACCTTATACTTTCGGTACAGACTGGCGTATACATCTGCGTCGTAGGTACCGTTAGGTTAGGTAACGGTACTGACGTAGACGCTCTTACATGCGACACATTATTGTTATTAGGCATGATCGGTACACAGTATATATTAGAGTCACGATTGAGACTACTTACGTTTAGTCCCTGTGTGACTTCTGGTTGGTGACGCCCGGCCATATCCACAGGCGCGTGTGTCATAGGCGGGGTACACAGCACTGTATCAACTTGAGTTACTTGGGGCTTCGTGTCTATCCACTGTTCCACGCGTTGTGCTGTACCCTCGTCTGACTTTGAGTCGACGCTCTCGGCAGCCGCTTCTATCTCTGCAATGTCGGCCTCCATTCTTTTCTTGAGGAGGTTTTCCTTGAGTTGTACTAATTCGCGTTCAGCTTCATATTCTATTCGCTTTTTTATGTATTCGACGCTCTTGTGGCTAGTATTGGATGAGGCTCTGTTTCGCGGCGACGTATGGCGACCTTGTAATAATATCTGGCCTCCCTGGGGTCCCTCTGACGTACTTCTTTCACTGTAGTCGATTACTCGACCACCCGTCAGTGGGATGTTGAGGGCAGACGTTGATGCCACAGTCGGTGCGACAGACGGCGAACCCGGTGCCTTTTCAGACGGCAACCCGGAGTCCGATACTAACTCACTGCGACGCACACTCATTTCTTCAGCCAATCTTCTTAGTTTGCTGCGTGTAGTAATGGTGCTCCTCTGACTCATGGTTACTTGTTAACCTGATCCGGCTCTCGAAGGACCAAAATGTTGACCACCCTGATGCGGCAGCCTTAGAAACCGAAATGCTAACCAGATCGGCTTTCGAAGGACTAAAATGTTGACTTATGTGGGGCGGTCAATGATGTTGCTGGGTTATTTCAGGTGGGAGTTTAAAAGGAAAACCACAGGGATGAGCACAAAACTTATATATTCCTCTATTCTTTTACACACACATACACACACAATATACAGAAATAGAAGAATAAAATAATTACGCCTTAAACACTAAGAGACTAATATTTATAGAACAGACTTTAGATCTGACTAAGCTAGAACGCGATGGTGTTCAGAGGTACTAATAACTGAACACGTATTACTTTATGAAAGGTTGAGAGACGACTGAACCGTACACGTATTGCCTTATGAAAGGTTGAGAGACGACTGAACTGACGATTTTTTTTTTTTTTTTTTTTATATAGGGCATCTCGTAGCTGACCTCTGAGGTCATGACTACTTAACCGGTCAATCCTGTGGTTGCCTTAAGCTTCTACACTTAAAGCCTCCAGCCAGGGGAACTGAACTGACGAATACACAATTGGGTTTTATTTATAGTAGTGACACACACTATCACACAGTGTGTGTGTCTCTACTTACACAACTTTTTCATCGCCTACTTACGTCAGTGTGTTTGTATTTGAGGGGATTCCACGTTCGCGGGGAATGCGGGGTACTAACATATTTGGGCGTTCCGGGGGAACTGAAACGTATGAAGGGGACTCAACTGCGCAGTAGAAGTTGCACATAACATTGTTTACGTTAGTGAACAAAGGAATTTACTTAATTCTCGACATAGTGACTCGATTTCCTTATGTGAAATAGGTATACAGGTGGGAAATGATCTATCTAGCGTTATAGTCTACTTTAAAATATAGTACTATGTAAGGATAAAATATTACAGAGCTTTTTAGTTAGTATATAAGGATATATAAGGCTTTTTTACATGGAATAGTCATAATTTCAGTTACACTACCCTTTTAACAAGAATCATGTCTGTAATCAATACTTTTATCTTACATGCTATGTTGACAATGATTTTATGATTTAAACTCGCACTACTGTGCTTCCCTTACAGTATATATAGAATAAAATATTTTGAATACTGTATTGCGATTTCCAGACCGAGCCTGTCCACCGTGAGCAAGCGCTTGCACGCAATGAACGGCGCGCTGAAGTTCTTCGCGACCCGCGAGTGGTACTTCAACACCGACAACGTACGGCGTCTGCAGCAGAGACTGTCGGTGTCTGATTCCGCTGTATACAACCTGGATCCTACTATTGAGTGAGTAGCTGTGAGTTGTAGAGTATTAAACCCACTACCTGCACTACCGACAACGACGTGCGGCGTCTACAGCAGAGACTGTCGGTGTCTGATTCCGCTGTATACAACCTGGATCCTACTATTGAGTGAGTAGCTGTGACTTGTAGGGTATTACACCCACTACTTGCACTACCGACAACGACGTGCGGCGTCTGCAGCATAGACTGTCGGTGTCTGATTCCGCTGTATACAACCTGGATCCTACCATTGAGTGAGTAGCTGTGACTTGTAGGGTATTGGACCCACTACCTGCACTACCGACAACGACGTACGGCGTCTGCAGCAGAGACTGTCGGTGTCTGATTCCGCTTTATACAACCTGGATCCTACTATTGAGTGAGTAGCTGTGTTCAGGTTAATCGTCGAACAATAATAATGTGTCAGCGTAATTGCGACACCGCGCTCTATGCCTTGAATATTTTATGTATTACCTAAGTAAAATAGTCAGTACGCTTTCGGATAGCATATCGGGCGCGACTCATTCACCTCATTAGTTTTAATAGTTATCCCATTTGTATTACTGAAATATAGCTTATCTTTATATCTTTAATCTTAGTTTATCTTTAACTCACCCCAACCCCGAACATTGGTCCTTCGAGCCGTCGGTGCGGGACCATTACGCGTGTATCCACTAATGGTACTGTGTGAGTGTCTCGCTTAGAACTTATTACCAGACCCTGGCAAACAGAACTGAGTGGATTTGCTTTCCAAAAATCTCATCTTCCTGTGGATCCTAACTGACCTCGGTGCTACGGACGGAAAGGTGCCATCATCTCGCTGATCTTAATTTGTCTCGGTGCCCCGGACGGAAAAGTGCCATCATCCTGCTGATACTGATTGACCCTGGGTTTAACGAAAGCATCGCGTCATCTTATCGCGCTGTTACTCAAGGTTTGTTTTTGCAGCCATCGCAAGGAAATTGGATCTTCAAAGAAGCCTTCACTGCAAGTAAGGTCTCTTTTTTATCTTTACAATGTCGAAAATGGATGACATTTTAGCAACCCAACAACAACTAATCGAAGCCGTAGATAAGCTCTTCACCAATTTCAAGAAGGATGGTGCAGAGCGCAAAACCTCAGACTACTTACGTCGTCGATTAGCTACCTTGGAGCAATACTTTACAGAGTTCCATAATAATCATATGACTTTGCTATCTTTTGGTGATGAATCTCAAGCATATTTCAGTACTAATCAATACGATCAAATGAAGGAAAAATATAATAACATTAGAACTACTATTCAAAACTATAACCCCCTCGCAAACAGACCGCAAATCCCTGAATTGAAACCACCTACGTTCCAACCTACTGCGGAATCTCAAACCTCGAACCTCGTATCTCACGCTGCTTCTAAAACCCCTGTTCTTGAAGAGAGTAAAGCCGAAGGTCTCTTCAAAAAACAATCTACCAACTTTAAGGCTTTCTTGAGAACATCTTCCAATATCGACCTTGATCTCATCACGGAAAAATGGGAGTTTGAAGACATCCTGAAGACGATACAATCTCGTTGGGCGGCTATTGACTCGCTTCATTGGGAGCTAGACAACGAGTATGGCGGATCAAACCCCGAGTACGAAGAGCAATTTACCCATTATGAGAAATATTATAATAAAATCAAGAAAGACATCAATAAGAAAATGTGGTCCGTAGCGCATATTGAAAAATCTACTCCTAAAATGGAGATAGTCGCGTTTGAGGGAAACTACAATAAGTGGATTTCGTTCAAAGATCTTTTTACTGAAGCAGTGCACAACAACCCCTCTTTGTCGAATGCACAAAAGATGCAGTATCTAAAGAGTAAGATCAAAGGTGAGCCCGAAAAATTGATCCAACATCTCCAAATAAGCTCCGACAATTATCCTGTATGCTGGAACATCCTCAATCATCGTTATAATAATAAACGACTGATCTTCACTTCTTATCTTAACAATCTTATGAATATCCCAGCAAACCAGCAACAATCATCAAATCATATAAAACGCATTCACGACACTACGTACGAGAGCGTGAATGCTATCAAGAATCTGGGAGTCGACGTGTCTTCCTGGGACTCTTTCCTGGTATGTATATTGTCTCAAAAATTGGACTCCGATACATACGAGGATTATCTACAAGCCTTAAAATCCCCGCGAGAGTTACCCGTCTTGGAAGATTTCCTTAATTTCTTGGAAACGAAGTTTATGATGCTGGAAACTTCACGTAAGAAGCTTGAAAATTCCACGCAGAAATCATCCCCATTTCAATCCAACAACAATAACAAACCGTCATTTTCAAAGGGTCCCAATTATAGACGAAATTATAACATTCCTAAAACGAATTACTCAACAAACCAAGTTTCGCAATCGTCAAAGTCCAAACGCAAAATTAACTATCGTAAGCAATGCCCTATTTGCAACGCCAATGATCATCGAATTCATGCATGTCAAAAATTATTGGATTTGCAACCCAATGAACGGAAAAATGCAATTGCCAATTTGAACCTTTGTATTAATTGTTTACATTATCACGAAGGCAAAAAATGCCTTTCCGAAATAAAATGCAAAGAATGCAGTAAAGAACACAATACCATTTTGCATGAATCTTTTACGTCACATCGATCTGGGTCAAATGCAGCCACGATTACAAAATCGCCATCTCAGCGGCAAGAAAGCAACACAGTTGCATCGCTTCTTAGAGAACCCTCAGAAATATTGCTTGCCACAGCAATAATTAACGTACAAGCAGCGGACGGATCTTACCAAAAAATGAGAGTTCTTTTAGATCAAGGGTCACAGACATCCATTATTAGGGAAAGCGCAGCTCAGTTGTTAAGACTACCGCGACGGAAATGTAACGGTTATATCTCTGGAATAGGAAATAAGGAAAACAACTGTAAGGGAATGATTACCATCAAATGCTCGTCGTTTGTTAGCGATTTCACCTTTGAAACAGACGTATATATAATGAACAGACTCATAAATAACTTACCCAGCTGTACCTTACCTAAGCCAGACTGGCCTACTCTTAACCAAATAACTCTAGCAGATCCTGAATTTTACAAAAGTAGGCCTATTGATATCTTATTTGGGGCAGATATCTATTCCGCTATCCTTATGGACGGTATCTGTCGTTCAGAAGGTATATTGCCCATTGCCCAACAAACCCAGTTGGGATGGATCTTAAGCGGCAACTACAAAACTTACCATTGCAATGTGATCCTAAATAACATCGAAGAGATTCAGCAATTTTGGGAAGTGGAGGACATTCACGAATCTCCAGCGATATCAGAAGAAGATCAAAAATGCATCGAGTTTTACCAATCTTCGACCTCTAGACGGGAAGACGGAACCTACGTCGTTAAAATACCATTCAAAGAAAATTTTGAGCAAAATATAGGCGAGTCGAAAACAAAATCGATTGCTCAATTTTTCCAAATAGAGCGGAAATTAAGTAAGCAACCAGCACTGGCACGTGACTATAAAACGTTTATTTCTGAATACCTAGAGCTCGGACATATGACACCCGTTGCGCCACACGTACAACCGGACTGCTACTTATCGCACCATTGCGTCCAACGATCTGAGTCATCAACTACTAAATTACGCGTTGTCTTTAATGCCTCGGCAAAAACCTCCAGTGGTTACAGCCTCAATGATCTTATGTGCCGAGGACCCAATTTACAGCAAGACCTTCAGACCCTTATCTTAAAATGGAGACAATTTAGATACGCTTTTACAGCAGATATAGAAAAAATGTTTCGCAAAATCTGGCTTCATCCCGATGATCAGAGATATCAGAAAATTATCTGGCGAAACCATCAATCTCAACCTTTAAAAGAATATCAGTTAGCGACAGTTACCTATGGCACAAAAGCCGCACCCTTTTTGGCCATGATGACACTGAAGCAACTGGCCATCCATGAAAGGCCAAACTATCCACAAAGCTGCGCTCCGGACATCTTAGAACACTCGTTTTACATGGATGATCTCATGCATGGTGAACATTCAGCGAAAGCAGCTAAACAGCTCAAAGCGGATATGATCAACCTCCTCAAATCTGGCGGATTTAATCTGAGAAAATGGCGATCAAACTTGCCGGAAATAATAGATAGTTCTGATGCACTTCAAAAAGAAGACTTTGACTTTAAGCAACCGGAGTCAACCAAAACTTTAGGTCTTCGATGGGAACCAAGAAATGATCAATTTATCTTTCATCCTATTGAATTTATCACACAAGACATCCTTACAAAAAGACAATTCTTATCTCAAATATCAAAAATTTTTGACCCTTTGGGCTGGCTAGCACCAGTCACAATAAAACTTAAGATCTTGTTCCAAGAATTATGGAAATCAGACTTGGGTTGGGACCACCCTGTCCCTCAAGAAATCGCCGTAGAGTGGAATACTATTAAAGCCGATCTATCTCATATATCTCGATTTAAAATACCACGTTGGATTCAAACCCAGGAGAAAGATATCATCGAACTCCATGGCTTTTGCGACGCTAGTACAAAAGCATACGCTTGCGTCGTGTATTGCAAAATACAGAGAGAAAATGAAACCCACGTGACCCTTATTGCAGGGAAATCAAAAGTAATACCGCTGAAAAAACCACAATCGATCCCGCGTTTGGAACTTTGCGGCGCTCTCTTGTTGTCAAAACTTATGCGAAAAATCACCTTATCCCTATCGAGCTACAAGATACATGTTTATGGTTGGGTTGATTCAACGGCTGTTCTAGGTTGGTTGAGTGGTGAACCGGAGAAATGGAAACCCTTTGTTGCAAATCGAGTAAGGATTATTACTGAAATAATCCCTAAAAATAGCTGGAGTTACGTAAAATCAAAAGAAAACCCCGCAGATTGCGCAAGCCGCAGTTTACCAGCTGTTCAATTAGCCAATCACTCGCTGTGGTGGCAAGGGCCCGACTGGTTACCACAATATAAGCCTAAAGAATCTCATAAGATGCCGATTTATACGAGTATTACTAGCGAAGAGCTCAGAAAAAAGGAGCAAGTAAATACGGTGATTATAAACCCCGAAAATCTTATAATTAATCAACTATTATCAAAATATAGCACTTTAAGGAAGGTTACCCGAGTATTAGCTTACATCAACAACTTCATCGACATTGTTGTTTACAAGAAAAAACGCACATGTTTTCTTACTCTGCAAAATATAAAGACAGCAAGAGAAATGTTAATTAAGCACGTCCAAAACGAATATTTCAACGAAGAAATATCGCAGCTGAAAAACAATGAACCACTAAATAAGAAAAGCCAGATTCTTAATCTCAATCCCATACTTGACACTAATCAAATACTCCGTGTCGGTGGCAGACTTAAACATTCGAATCTTGATCCAGAAATGAAGCATCCTATCATAATCCCGAATCAATCGAAATTGGCCGATCTTATCATAGACGAAACCCACGAGCTTGTATTTCACGGTGGAGTAAAAATGACTACTGGACTTATAAGACACAAATACTGGATTCTTGGAGGAAACAGAGTCACAAAAAAACGATTAAGAATGTGTGTCAAATGCAAAAGAAATAATCCTATACCACAACATCAAATCATGGGTGACCTACCTCCAGCACGATTGATTCCTAACCGACCTTTTTACCACACTGGAATAGATTATACCGGACACATGCTTATTAAGGCAAATAAAGGTCGTGGCATTAAAACCTGTAAAGGATATGTCGCAGTTTTTGTTTGTATGGTAACTAAAGCTATACATTTAGAAATCGTCTCGGATCTTACAGCGTCAGCATTTATTGCCGCGCTTCGACGAATGTCGGCTAGAAGAGGAGTTCCTGGGCACATATATAGCGATCAGGGAACTAACTTCATAGGAGCCAACAAAACTTTAAAACAAGAGTTTGCTGAAATCTCCTACGTCTTGTCTGACCAAGAAGTAACCTCGACAATCTCTGAAATGAATATTGAGTGGCACTTTAACGCCCCATCATGGCCATCTGCTGGCGGACTCTGGGAAGCTGCAGTGAAGAGCCTAAAACATCACCTCAAGCGTGTTGTTGGAGAGCAGAAACTAACCTACGAGGAATATATTACCCTACTATCCCAACTCGAGGCTTGTTTGAACTCCAGACCACTGTGCCCTCTGACAGAAGATCCTGAGGATCTAGACTTTTTGACCCCAGCTCACTTTTTAGCAAGTGGCCCCAACTTAACGATTTTCGAAACAGAACATGATCTCAGAACACGGTGGCATTTGACGCAAAAAATCTATCAAGATATATGGGATAAGTGGAAGACTGACTACCTCTCGCAGCTTTCTACGAGGTCCAAATGGCGACAACATCAAAAAGATATCAACCTTAACGACATCGTTATTATAAAGGACGACAACCTTCCACCAGGAAAATGGAGTCTAGGTCGCGTAGTAGCACGGCATCCTGGAAGTGACGGACATGTAAGGGTCGTCACACTTAAAACAAAAAACGGACTCTTAAAACGCCCAGTTGTAAAACTGTCCTTACTGCCAACAAATAAAAAAGATGAAGATCCAAATGCCCCAAAAGTTGATATTAAATTGCCAGCGGCAAAGAAAAAACGTCCCATCTCATTCTCAGCTATGGTTTTATCTTTGACATTATTTTTGCTGTCACTAATAAACACCGCTCAAGCATCCTACAACTTTACCCTGCTGACAAACAATAGTGTCTATTTCGACAAAATATCTAACATGCATTTAATTAGAGATGATTGGCATTTAATAGTCTATTATGACACAAATCCTTATCAAGAAGGAACGGCGGCATTACTAAAGTATATCAAGTATCTTGAAACCTTATGCTCTACGATTAGAACACAAACACCTTGCGACGGCGTCATGTTACAACTCGAGCACGAGTTCGAAGAAATTAAACATTATGATAATATTATCATGATAAATGACTCGTTTATGACTAATAAGAAACGCCGGCGACGGGGCTTGCTAGACGGAGTAGGTTACGTTGCAAATAGTTTATTCGGAGTGTTGGACCAACGATTTGCAGAAAAATATGAGAAGGATATTGACCTTTTAAAGCATAATGAAAATCACTTATACAACCTCTGGAAAAACCAAACGTCCGTCGTAGAAGCTGAATTTAATCTCATGAAAAGGATGGAGAATACTATAAACAAACATCATAAAATAATAAATCAAAAGCTCAATTATCTCGAAGATTCTTATAAAAACCTCGCTCGGCAAGTGCAAAACATAACTATCATCACAGACTTCATAACCTCGGCTTTCACCGCCAACAGCTTGTTGTATACCCTTCGTCGAATCCAGGACTCAATTTTAGATACAGTAACTGATATTTATAGTGGAAAATTAGATTTTCATTTGATATCTCCGAAGCAACTCAGAACAGAGCTAAGCATAATATCAGCACAAATATCTGGAGATTTGGTAGTTCCTGTCGACAACTTCAATCTTAAAGAGCTTTACAGCTTGCTCAAAGTAAGGGCTAAATACTCTGGCAAATACCTAATTATAGAAATAAGAATACCCCTGATTGAAAGGGATCTTTACGAGGTATTCAAACTTATCCCAGTTCCACGCATTGTGAAAGACAACATGATGATGAAGGTTGAAACTATATCTGAATTAGCCGCCATCAACATGAGAAAGGATTCGTTTTTAACTATCACAGACACGGATCTACAGTCATGCGTATTAAAAAACCCTGTAACTATTCTGTGTCATATCAGAAGGCCTATTCACCACATGAAAGATGATCATAGCCTTTGTGAGACTATCCCAGGCACGAGAAGTTGTAAAACTAAAACTACCGCGTGCAAGAATGACTGGAGAGAATTAACATCAGAAAACAAGTACTATTATTTATGCTGCAATGAATGTAACGTCAAACTTCTGTGTGAAAATCAAGTTAAGGCAGTTAGGTTATCAGGTGCTGGTCTGTTGCGTGTTGGGGAAGGCTGTTTAGTAAAAACAGAAGATTTTATGGTGTATTCAAACAAAAGATTGACTAGTAAAATTAGCACGACGAAAAACATTATCTCGCCTGAAATATCATCAATTAATCACATAATAAATATCACTATGCCAGAAATCTCATACGAGTTTAATCCCAATAACTCAGACAACCTCAGACAATTTGAAGCTATTAAGAGAAGTATTGAGATCATGAAGCAGAGTGAACCATTGAGCACCAATATCTCCTACCACGACATCCATCTTTATACTGCCACATATCTCATCATATTGGGAATCTTGTTATTGGTGACAGCTTACTGTTATAAACGTTGGCGGCAAAGGCAACGTAAAAGAAATCGTTCCACGTCTACAGCAGAGCGGGCCTCGGCGGCGACTGCGTTGCCATCTCCACACACCGTTACAGAAAGTGTTGTGATTGAGTGTAGTGAAATTAGGGAAAAAGGGCAATCTAGTAATAAATCAGTGAAAAGTGATCCTAAGCGACTAGCGCTATCTAGTGAGTGCTTACAAAAACTGGAAGATAGAGGTTCTTCACCGATCTTTCGCGTGTTTTCTCTTCCTGATTTACACTGTAGCGACTCTGTTTAATTGTTAATGTTACTTTCATCCCATCTTTTAACATAACTAACCCTACATAACTATTTTAGTATTATCTGAACATTGTTTTCACCTTGTTAATATTAGTTGCATTACCCATTTAACTATACGTACTCACTAACCTCATCTTTTTCTCCCTCGGGAGCATGTTCAGGTTAATCGTCGAACAATAATAATGTGTCAGCGTAATTGCGACACCGCGCTCTATGCCTTGAATATTTTATGTATTACCTAAGTAAAATAGTCAGTACGCTTTCGGATAGCATATCGGGCGCGACTCATTCACCTCATTAGTTTTAATAGTTATCCCATTTGTATTACTGAAATATAGCTTATCTTTATATCTTTAATCTTAGTTTATCTTTAACTCACCCCAACCCCGAACAAGCTGTGAGTTGTAGAGTATTAGACCCACTACCTGCACTACCGACAACGACGTGCGGCGTCTACAGCAGAGACTGTCGGTGTCTGATTCCGCTGTATACAACCTGGATCCTACTATTGAGTGAGTAGCTGTGACTTGTAGGGTATTACACCCACTACTTGCACTACCGACAACGACGTGCGGCGTCTGCAGCATAGACTGTCGGTGTCTGATTCCGCTGTATACAACCTGGATCCTACCATTGAGTGAGTAGCTGTGACTTGTAGGGTATTAGACCCACTACCTGCACTACCGACAACGACGTACGGCGTCTGCAGCAGAGACTGTCGGTGTCTGATTCCGCTTTATACAACCTGGATCCTACTATTGAGTGAGTAGCTGTGACTTGTAGAGTATTAGACCCACTACCTGCACTACCGACAACGACGTGCGGCGTCTGCAGCAGAGACTGTCGGTGTCTGATTCCGCTGTATACAACCTGGATCCTACCATTGAGTGAGTAGCTGTGACTTGTAGGGTATTAGACCCACTACCTGCACTACCGACAACGACGTACGGCGTCTGCAGCAGAGACTGTCGGTGTCTGATTCCGCTTTATACAACCTGGATCCTACTATTGAGTGAGTAGCTGTGACTTGTAGAGTATTAGACCCACTACCTGCACTACCGACAACGACGTGCGGCGTCTGCAGCAGAGACTGTCGGTGTCTGATTCCGCTGTATACAACCTGGATCCTACTATTGAGTGAGTAGCTGTGGCTTGTAGAGTATTAGACCCACTACCTGCACTACCGACAACGACGTGCGGCGTCTGCAGCAGAGACTGTCGGCGTCTGATGCCGCTGTGTACAACCTGGATCCTACTATCGAGTGAGTATCTGTGACTTGTAGGATACTAGACCCACTACCTGCACTACCGACAACAACTTGCGACGTCTGTAACATACGTCAATGTCTGTGACAATGTTGTTTTCTGTAAAAACCAAATGCGTACTAGGTGACGAAGAATTTGTCTGGTAAATTAATAAAAAAAATAAAAAAATACTTAAATTGTTTTATGCTATTTCAATCAATCTGCCTAGCGTTTTACCAACTATGTTGAGGTCGGCTTCCGGTCTAATCGGATGCTGCTGAATACCAGTATAATAAGTAAGACATTAACATTGTCACGCGTCATCTGCTTTTTCTTACGAACTTAAAAGTTAAGCAACTTCAGACATTTTCCTCCCTTGATACAGGGCATTAAATATTACTTATATCGTTATGTAACCGTTAGGTTAAGTACTCGGTCCTTACTTGTTTCTCTAGGACATATGCAACGCAAAAATTAAGAGCTATATAGGCTATATAGCTCTGTAGCGGCATCTACATCGCTAAATGCGAACTACGCATCAAAGACCTGACGTCACACAACATCCTGACGTCACACAAAACCCGCATCGCGCAATTAGAGTTTACCGCGCGATAAACATATATACAAGCTTCCCGACTTCAACCTCTGGGCAGTTTCCCGCCAGACACGAAACCCGTCTGGTCGGAGGGTCCTCCCTTTTCTATGGTAGATGAGTGAACTTTACACCCTGTTCCTCATACCCCTAAATTACACAGGCTATACAGGCTATATAGCTCCATCCTTTCCCGGACTGAAAATGTTTAAAATTATAAAGATAAAGATCATTTATTTGTCCAAAACTTGAGCATACACACACATGGTATGCAAGATGTTACAATTAAATTATGTTACGGTCATGTTTTACCTTAACATATTGACATGTGTCATAAGACTGTTGAACATACAAAATTGCCCATGGTCCTTTAATCAAATAATTATAAATTTATCCATTATTCAAATAATTAACAATTGCAAATTAGAATTTATAAATTAAAATGTACTACAGAATAGTCAATAGTCATCAACTCATCATATAAAATAAAAAACTGTCAATTGAATGTCAAAGTAATTACGAATATACAATTACAAGAAATATATTCATTTATCCTTCAGAAATTTTGTCAGTGCTGTAATATGCTTCCTTTAAAAGAAGGTTATTTAATCTACTTCTTAATATTTCCGTTGTGTATTCCCTCCAATATTTTGGCAACTTATTATAAAGAATTGACGCCATAAAGAATATACTTTTCCGCAGTAGAGCTGTCCTGGAGCTAGGAATGCAGAGTTTACTATTATCGCGTCTCTTTCGAATAACTTTATCTGATATTAGGGGGAATAGATTTGGGTTCGATTTGACAAACATTATGGTCTTTAAAATGTACATGGATGGAGGGTTAAAATTGTTTATTTTAAGAAAAATGGTTTGCAGCTCTCAATAACATGAAGTCCAAACACAGTTCTAAGGCACCTCTTTTAGGTTTTAAAAATTACATTCTTATTTGTTGAATTGCCCCAAAAGAGTACTCCGATTAAAGATTAATACTGTTATAAGAGCTGGTGGTAGCCGTGGTAGGCGTCCGAGCAATATTGTCAAACGCAATACCAAAGGAAATGAGATTTGATTGGCCTTATAGAAACAAGCAGTAGATAAGTATCATTTCGATCTGTTCCTTCTAATGCACACATTGGTTTTAATTAATTCAGTTATATTAATTAATTTTAGTTGGGAGGATCACTGCGTGGACTTCGTGAAGGGAACTCGCAAGTACTTATTGCGGGAAAAAGATCAGGACCTCGAGAAAGCACAGAGAAGAATGCACATGTAACTATTTTATACTATCTTTGATTTTATTTGTTCACGACAGTTGTGATGAGTTTAATTGACTCATGTTTTTATTCTATCTACTCGACTATAGATGGCGCTGTTTTAAATTATCTTCCAAAACTTTTTACTGTACAAAAACTATGTGTGTGTGTAGTTCCTTTACATCAATAAAAATATATTTATTTTCTATATTTACAGGTTATACATGATCCACAAGGCCGCGAAGTTATTCCTGACACTTCTGTTGGGTCGATTAGCGATAAGAACAGTTCCTGCCATCTTTCGGACAATAGGGACATTAATACGGCTACGAAAAAATGGTGCCGCACTGCAAACGTGAAAAGTCATTACAGACTTATCTATCATTATGGGAATATATAGCAATATTTTATGGCTGTTTATTAACGGGATAATTTAAGAGACGTTTAACGTCAAAATTACAATAATTTAATTACTTAATTGTAAAATGGTGACTGATATTATAATAAATTAATATGGGAAGAGCTCAAAGTTAACCCGTAGGAATAATATCAGTTAGGTAATAGTTACTAATAACATTATTTTCCTGGGTTTAGATAATAGGGATTCAAGTACAGTCAACATAAAACTATCTACGTACAAACAAAAAGTTCACTTTTTAATTTTATAGTAAGTACCTACCCCACACAAATACAGGGTGTCAGGGAAATCGACGCAAAGCCTGTAACCATGGATTCAGTACATGATTCTGAACAGGGGGGTTCAGAATCATGTACTGAATCCATGGTTACAGGCTTCCCGTCGATGTCGTAGAATTTTTATGTCGGTTATTTAAAAAAAAACAGCTGTTCCATACATTTTGACTGTTAATATAGTAAGTATTGCACTTTTCTATGAAACAGTTGATTTTTTTTTTAATAACCGTCGAATAATTTCAACGAACGAAGGAACGCCCCGGGCGTTCAGAATCATGTAACAGTTTTCGCGTCGATGTCCCTGCCACCCTGTATAATATGTACCACTACTTACTATGTGAACATACCAACGTCATCAACACAGACGAACAGGATTAAATAATAATAATAAGCCTTCCAAAGGTCCGGGACCCCAGGGTCCCGAGAAATGTCAAGAGACGTAACAATAATAATAATTGCTTTATTTTCAGGCAACTAAGGCCCATAGACAAAATACACAAAATAATCATAGATAATAATAAACTAATACATAATAAAAAAAACATCACCACAAAATCTAGTTAGTACGTTGAGTCGGCGACGTATTATTGCGCTGAGTCGTGGTGTCATGTAGCCTTCCGCGAAAACGTCGATACACGACACCCGTTGGCCGAAATTCCTCCTTCATGAAAGTCTCCAGGTGATGAGTCGGAACCCGCACCACAAAAGATTTGAAGTTAATCTTATGGCGCGACTACAACTTCTCGACTCTCAAGGTGAACTTGATCTTCGTCCTGATGTACTCCACGACCTCCTCTACATTCTTGGTGTGATGTAGACGTGACACGTACAGCTGCGTCGTTGGAATAGCGGGACGCAGCAACATATCGGTTTTATTGCGGTACCGCACAGATTGCGACAAGCAGGCTTCTTCTTCTTCTTCTGCACGCGAATGAAGCCTTCTTCATCGGCCTGTCCTTGGCTTGTTACCGGCGGCAACGAGCTTCGAACTGCTTCGGAGGGCCGCTGAGCACTCCTCGTATTATTAGGTTGGCGCTGATGATTTGCGGGATCTTTAACAACGGCAGCCGAGTAGGCACGTCCCGGTGTTGACGTGCTAATATATGTCGGCGTCCCAACGATGGGGAGCGCGGGTAGGGCGGGGCACGATTCTGCATCGCTTGCAGTGATGGCGGCCGGCGACAAGTCAAATTTTGCTGACTCGAAACTCAGCTGCAATGCATTGAATGCGCCGTGACGTGTGTTGACGCTGGTAGCTGGCTCGTGTGACCTGCATACCGTCTTGCGTAAAACTGCTACCTCTGCACGTAGATCACTGATGGTGGATTGCGATGCTCCCAACGTCAACTGCATCTCGACCAGGCTCGATCTTAGGGTTGTGATATCCCGTAGCAGCCTGGTGACGTCAACGTGGTCGAATGTTACTGTGGGCAGCTTGCGCAAATCCTTCGCCACGAAAGTCGGCACGTCATCCGGGTCGGTCTCCTTCAACACGTTTATGATGTCTTGGAGACTCCTCTCTCCATTTTCATCCCTCCTGCGGGACGGCATTCGATCAGCCATATGTAGCGACTCATACAGTAGTGTTTTCGCTCTGCGTATCTCCTCTTCATTGAAGTTGGATTTGCAGATCTGGATCACACTGACCTTGTCCATGACATCCAGCTGGTACTGCAGGAATGCCAGGACCTCGTTCGCCACAAGTTCTTCCGAACGCATGGTGGCAGCGGCATTTGCCGCGTTCGGCGCAAAATGATAATTTTCGCTTACAGTGTAAGCGAGTCCGATTGCAACGGCGGATCGCACTGACTACTTAAAAACCTAGTATTGAAGCTAAATCAAAAACTAAACAAGCAAAGTTACTGAAATTGATACATATTCGGCCCAGCGCGCGTGTCAACACGGGCGTTTTTTACGTGAACTTGTAAAGGAAAATTTCACGTAAATCGGTCTAATAATCACAGAGAGTGAGGTGTAAGTACTTAAAATAATATGAATTTAAACAATACTCATCGGTAGCATAACCTCCTCCTTTTTTCCAAGTCGGTTAAAAAGAGACAAGAATGAATAATCTCTAGGGTTCACTTTGGTTGACTGTACAAAAAGGACATTTATTATTTGCTCAATATACTTAGTACTTATAATTTATTGATATTAGTCATAGTAAGAACAACTTTGTACTTATACAATTTATAACTTGTAATGATTTCATAAATATAAAAAAATATTGGTTAACGGGTTTTTGTTTTCGGTAAAACCCAAATACGTACTAGGTGACGAAGAATTTGTTTGGTAAGTTTAGTTAATTAAATATAATAAAATATACATGGTAGGTAAAACGAATGTTTCCTGCTATCGCTTGTAATTGAAGACCTGTTAAAATATGTTAGAGTCGTTCCCGTAGTCAGAGGTAACAGTTTCTTCATACCACGCAGATTAGTGTCCGAAATGGCTCAAAGGAACAACTGTAGAACAATAGTAAAAAAAAAAACATATCATCACGAATGCATTCTCTGAAGGGTTAGACAGAGGTGTCCCTACCTATAGTACTCCCACATTTCGCCAGCTTCCATGTAATAGGGGCGAGTCTATTGCCAACAGCAATTTCAGATGGAAAAACCCAATAATCTTAAATAACCAAAGTCCCGAGTATCTCACCGTTTCATCATTCTGACTAGTCAGCACTCTTCCCTATTAAAGAAATACAATCATATAATACTCGTATATGTCATACTCATAACGCGATCAGACACTCCGCTGATAGACGATATTGTTTCGCAGAACTGACCACAATGTTTGTTGTCACAACCATCATTATAATATATTAAATTAAATAGGCACGGAAACAAGTGACTAACGCTAAAACATTCCTGCCGCCGCCGCCCGCGCCGTAGCAGTCCAATACGTCACAGATACAAAGGGAAATAGTATACTGATCCTAAAGTACACTTTTTTAAATTGTTGAACCTCTAAAAACATCTAACTTCTATTAATGTACACAATTTTAAAGAACGAGCTTTTTTAAAAAAAAACTGGTCTTTTCTCACTTTATGTGGCAGTAACAAAGCTAGGCCACCCCCACCACAAGGGTTAGTTTATGCTGAAGCTGTGACCTAGAGTGCGTGTCACGAAATAAAGCCCGCGGAAAATTCTGGAACTACATTTTTTATAATGCAATGTGATGGTGATGACACTAGCGCGCCGCGTCAAATGGACTTCAGTGGTTGGTCGCAGTTACTTGACTACCCAAGAATAGGAATTATTATATTAGAGGTTCACCAAAAAGTGTGTGCTTTGAATATGCAATAGGCAAAGACGTAAAACAAAAGAAAGGTCTTAAAAAAAAAAATCGGCCGGATAATCTCTAGATAATCCACCTTTAACTTTTTATGTACAGATTTCACTTCGATCTATCGAAGTCTGAAATCTGTAAGTACTCAAAAGGTTTTTTTTTTTTTAAACCGTTTTATTTTCGAATAAAACAAGTGTTATGCTTGTATAAATTTCACTCTTCATAAAATTTCCGTACCGGAGGCCATATACATAATATATGAAAATCGATTCTTAACGAATAAACTCCAAAAGAGACACAATCATTATATTTGAGTGTTCAATAATACTTTTACGAAAGAAAATGGAAATTATTTGCGGTTCAATTAAATACGGTCCGATACAAAATGATGCGTCAACGTCAACGTCAGAGGCGGCGAACGCAGTGAAGGTTGAATGTTAATACATAGGTGAGTGAGTACTCCTTGGTTGAATGACTCCACATCGGGCTTCCCCGGCGAGTGGAAGTATCGGCTACAAGGGAATTACTGAGATACGACAAGAAAATAATGGAAATGTTTCCCTTTGAGGATAAGTTTATTACAGTACAGGTAGGTATACCCTACACAGGTTGATTCATTGAGCATGGAAAAGTTTGCTATTGTAGGTAGTAGCGGTATTATTATATGAAATTCTGCTGCGGAGTTTGTTGCGCCACTTCTTCCCAGCTAAAGCACTAGGAATTGGTGAAGGGCGGTCGTTTTTGCATGGAGGACCGTCTTATGTAATTTTGGCATTCGAAAAGTGCTGATTCTCAACCTAGTTTGAATAAATGACTTTTGAATTTCGAATTTTAATCCTTTTTTAGGTTGCTAAAGAAAGGTATCTATTCGGCGTTTTTGGCTGTACTTACGTAATTTTTATTATTTGTTTTTATAGCGGTAATAAAAATACAAAATCTGTGATACGGTTCATGAGATACAGCAGACCGACGGACAGACAGCGGAGGAGATACAGCCCGCAGACCGACGCACAGTGGACTGAAATCGCAAAATACGGACTTAAGGATTCGTGTATACATTTTTGAAATCTACATACTAATACAATACTTTTTTGTTATTAGAATTTTGTCATAAACCCATTATTTTCAAAGTTATAGGTAGTTTCAATATTGTATGAAAATATAAAATGTTTTGATGCACGTATTAGAATTGTATTGCAAAATATAGTCAAATTAGACTTAGTTGCAAGTACGTGCAACGATATTCCACAGCACTTCCGTGGCGTCATTTGTTTGTTTAAAATACGGCCAAACCGGTTTTCTCATCAGTAGACGCGCAGTCATTTGTGAGTCTTTAGTGACGTGCGCCAATCAGAGGGCAGTAAATTTGCAGGTAGGTGGAAACCGAGAGGGTAGGCAACGTCAAACGATGACCTCAGTTCGTTGTTACCCACCATTACATACGGACTACCCCTTTATTGACTACTATTACTATTTGATTTTTGTGAACGTAAGATTAACGAGGATTTTGTAAAAATGTTTCGTTATTTGGTAAACAACATTGATTTGTTTGTGAAATTGAAAGAAGTTGATAATATTAAAGATAATAGTTTTTTATACAATGTCATTAAGTCAAAACTATCTGGTTTAAATGATGAAAATGATAAAACATTAAAGGTGTTCTATGCAAGGTGCTGTTATAATATTATTAGGAAATGGGAACGTGCTCATCGTAAGGAAAAATGATTTAAAAGTAAGGTTTATTAGTGGTTAGAGTCGGAAATATTTTGGTCAAATTTTATAAGAGGTGTTGTGGAAAAATTCGACGAATCAGTTCCCAGTACATCTACACAGTTTGTAACTCCATCTCAAGTAAATGCATCTGTTGGCACATCGACCACGGTAAGTAGGACTTACCGTGTTCGATGTGCCAACTTTTTACTGAATAGGTCCTAATAAAAAAATACACGTTCAGAACATATTGTAACAACTATGTCTTCAAACTAATTATCATATGCACATGTTTCGCAATTAAAAGCAGATCGAGATAAAGCTTAGAGTATATAACAATAAAGGCATTTGCTGTAGTGGATTAGGCCTACAAAAAAAAACCGGCCTAGTGCGTATTGGACCACACACAATGAAGGGTTCCGTATTTGGGATGATTTTTCCCATAAACAAATTTAACATTGTAGTTGAAAAACATGGTCTTCCATACATTCCAACTGGAAATGTAAGTTTGTACGCACAATTTTGAGAGATTTGCCATGTTGTTTTAAAACCATGGACTTCTTATAGGTTTTCCTATAATCTATAAGAAAACTGAAAACTGAAAACTTTCTGTTTTTTTTTTTCAAAATTGTATGCTCTGTCGTTTCGGGGATAAGATTAAAATTTTGAAAAAAAATGTTAAATTTTCATCTATTTTCTTAAATAACTATAAAACAATTTTTGTTAAAATTATAAAAAGAATAAAAAAATTACACCTTTACAGTAAGCCCTTTCATTGGATATGTCACAAGGTAAAACTTTATTTTTCAAAACAGTTTCCAAAAAATATCTCTAATATCGCACAATATCGCAGTACCAGATTATATGCAAAAATAGGATAATAATTTGACCTATTCAAATCTTCAATCCATTTTTGGAGAAAATTTGAGAATTACGAGATAATCATGAATTTATGTTTTTCTTCATACAAAAAAATCTTTAAATATTCATAGCATTGAAAATAATGGGTAAAATGTAAAGTCATAGAACAATATTATATTGTGATGCTTAGTAGATTTCATTTGCGTATTTGTTTTTTTTAAATAGACGAATATTTTTTTTGATTCCTAAGTCCTCTACGGTTTCATATCAGCCTACCGTGCGACGGATAGACAGCGGAGGCTGATTTTCTCATTTCTAAAATGAACGACGATAGCTGAAAACCTCTTAAGGGGTCATAGGTCATAGGTCACAGGGACTAAACCTGGTATCACGAAATACAAATCTGTTGTTCCCTGCATTTTGACGAGTTAAAAGCGAACAGAAATAATGTAGGGAGATTTTTCTCATTTTTGTATATTGACATGAATATTTACTTTGTAAAGTTATATTAATTATTGTGAATGTGAAGACTACGTGGGCCATTGCTTTATTATATTTGTTTTAATCATGGTCTGGCAGTTTGATTAGGTAATTTATGCGGCCTACCCAAATGTGCTTTCTATGGTATTGTTCGTCGAATCGTTGAGCTTAAGTTTTGAGTGGAGCTGCACGATTACTGGCAAATGCGTGCACTGACTGGACAGGTCCACTCAATCTTCGTGGTTCTTTCCTCAAAATACCATTTAAGACACTAATCTACATGATCTGCACATGATCTGACGAAGATTATGTCTGGACTTTAAAGATACTGACTTCTGAGTTTGTTTTGGTCAGAGTAGTCAGATATGAAACGTCGACCTCATCTAATTTTTAAAATTTGATTGACGTGTAAAAGTGTTTATAAAGACCTACTTACAGAAACAAAATTATTTATCATTTATAGTTTCGAAGGAGGAAAAGAGCTATTTGTAGCTCACGAGATAAAATCGTGCGGGAGAAATGTTGTGCCGAGGGGAATCCCGAGCGCAGTTACTTTTTTGTACGTTGCAGGTGTTTCTCAGCATCATTATCAGTTCTATTAGCATCATGATCATGCATAAGAGCAGCGTTTTCCCCGTCTCGCATGACTTAATTTGTTCAATACCTTAAATACCCACCAGTAAGTGCTGGAACAGCAATGTAAGCTTAGTAAGTCTTGTGGAAAAAAGTCCACCCATACAGTTACATAACCCAGCCGTAGCCCGTGTCACATTGAGTTAAAAACTTATAAGTACGAACAGTTTATTTTTGTCTCACGTCACGCGTCATCTCTTTCACTGAATACCTGCCACATAATTGCGTAACATACTAACAGTAGCAATGGTTTTTATTTTGATAGTTCAACAACATTCACACATTTATCATAAACGTAACCGTTGAAAATTAAAACGCAAATATTCGATAATATTATAGATAACACGCAAAATATCGATTTAATCGCAGTTTCGGACTCAGCGACCTGTGACCTTGACAACTGTGCTCCCCTAATTTTAGGCCCAACATATCACTCAAAATAATAAACCAAAATATCCGTAGTATTACTAAAAATATTGGTGGCTTCTATACAATCCTAGCAAGAACAAAAATTTAATGGGATATTATAACGTTATGAATATTGGCTTCCTGGAACTCACATGCTACCTGATTTTAAAGGATATGATTGTTTCAGTACTGTTAACAATCTAACACAAAATGAGGGTGTCGTGATTTATGCTAAAAAGGAACTTAGGGTATCTGTGGAAGAACCTACATTCTTAAATGCCAACTGCCTCCAAATTTCTATCGACCAAAATACCATACTTCTAGCATTGTATCGACCTCCAGCCCATAGAGATATTACTAACTTCTTGAGTTCACTAAACGATGTACTGGCCAGGATCACGCGTTACAATAATATAATTATTTGCGGTGACATTAATATAAATATCAGCGATCAACGTCTTGACCCAAACAAACAGCTATTTAAACTTGGTGGCATCACATGGTCTATTGCCTGCACACACGCTACCCACCAGATAACTATCATGCTTAGATCATTTTGTTCTGAAAACTCAGAGCCCTGCATCAACGTTTGTTGCTCATTCTGCTCTGACTGATCATGACACGGTGTTGCTGTTTCTCTCAAAGAAATTCCCCAAGGCTACTGCGAGAAAAACAATAACACTTGTTAATCGTGATCGGTTAGACAAAGACATTGGGAATATAGACTTCAGTGAAGTCTATAACACCCAAGATCCTCATCTTGCAGCAGAGACCATGGTTACTCAAATAAGACAAGCTATAGACATAAACTCGCAAACTATTAAAGTACTTAACTGCAGGAAAATTGTAAAGCCATGGATAACTCCAGGGCTTCTTCGTTGTGTCCGACACAGAAACAGTCTACATAAAAAGAGTAGAAAAACGCCTGATAATCATGATCTTAAATTAATTTTTACCCGATACAAAAACTTCTGTAACAAATTGTTAAATAAAATAAAAACTGAATATGAACAAAATCAAATAACCAAAGCTGGAACAAACCCCAAGAATCTATGGTCTGCAATAAATAACTTGACAAACAGAAATAAAAAGAAAGAACTTACATCTCATCTCTTATCACTTTCATCTTCTCCAAAGGAATCTGTAAACTCAGCTAACGATTATTTTGCTCAAATTGGCAAACAGCTTGCGGAAAAAATTGGTAGCCCTTCGAAAGCCACCAAACAACACGTCAACGATAACGCTCACTCAATGGTCTTACTACCGACCGACGAAAAAGAAGTGGAGCAACTCCTAATGTCCCTTCTTCGTAGTGATTGCGCACTGGGTTGGGAAAAATATCTAGTAACCTTCTTAAAAGAAACAAAGCCTTCATTGAACCCCCTTTTACATACATCTGTAACTTGGCTCTCTCAACTGGCAAATTCCCTAAGTCTTTAAAAGATCAATTATTCATCCGATGTATAAGAATGGGGACAAAAGCAGTGTCAGCAACTATAGGCTTATAGCTGTCTTACCTGCCCTCTCAAAAGTTCTTGAGCGGATAATAAAGGGTAGGCTTGTTGATTACCTCGAAAAGCATAATCTTCTATATCCAACACAATATGGCTTTCGGTCCGGAAAATCTACGTCAGACGCGGTCCACAACTTAACTAACTATGTTGTCACCAATTTGGATAAGGAGAAAAAGGTACTGGGTATATTCTTAGACCTTGCGAAGGCCTTTGATACGGTTTCTGTTCCGAATCTCACACAAAAAATTGAGAATTTGGGAATAAGAGGAGTTCAACTTCAACTCTTGGAGGACTACTTGACGGAACGTACTCAGTGCGTTAAATGGATAATTACACTAGTGACGAACGTACAATCTATATGGCGTGCCCCAGGGAAGTGTGTTGGGTCCCACCTTGTTCCTCATCTATATCAACGACCTGGGTTTGCTCACGCTTCCCAATGGTAGGATTATAACCTTTGCAGACGACACGACTCTTCTCTTTAGTGCTGACACGTGGGCTGAGGTTTATTCAAATGCACAGTCTAGATTCAATGCAGTTTCTTACTGGTTACGCAATATAATCCTAACTCTTAACACTGACAAAACCAATTATATGACCTTCTCCCTCAAAGTTAAAAGTAACATACCGCATTCCTCATCTCCATCTTACATATCCTTATATTATCCTTATACTATCCTTACATAACACACACCTGTTCTAAACCACACGATAACCAATGTAACTGTACGCACATTCGCAATACCACATACGTTAAGTATCTAGGAGTAATTATCGATAACTCGCTTAGATTCCATGAACACATATACACACTTAAAATAAGGTTGCGTAAACTAATATACATCTTTAAAACTCTAAGACAAGTGGCTGATGACAATGTAAAGAAATCCGTCTACTACGCCCTGGCTCAATCGCTGTTAATATATTGCATCTCTGTCTGGGGAGGACCCCCGAAAACCACAATAATTGAGCTAGAGAGAAGTCAACGAGATATTCTAAAAGTTTCATTTTTTTCTGTCTTACCGCTACCCCACAGAGCGACTTTACAGCTAAAGTTTTGACAGTGCGTCAACTCTTTATTGCAAGCATCATATTAAAGCAACACTCGTTAATCACCTATCATCTCTCAACCTCGCTTGGTAAAAGACGGTGCAATCCAGTAGACAACCGTCACATCCACCAATCTAAACAATTTTCGAAGCGGTTCTTTTGCCACCTAGGTGCCTTTTTATATAATAAAATAAACAGAATGATATCTATAGTTAACCAGCCTAGAATCTTTTGCAAAAAAAAGTTACTTCTTTCCTCCAAACCCTAAATTATGAAGATACTGAAAAATTACTTACCTCAATGGTGTAATGTAGCAGCGCCTGACGTAATTTTTTTTTTTCTTGCAGTCACTTATTATTTATTATTATATATTTATAAATAGTTCCGGCAATCCAAACAACACACACACTGCTAGCTCCATACACGCACGACCAAACATACAACACACACACACAAACACACCCCTATCTCTTACACACACATACACATACACACACTTCCATTCACAAATACTAACATATAACATAATAAATCTCTGACTCTCTAACTCATCTTAATGAGTCAATTACTGAATAATTATTTATAAAAATTTTACTTGAGTCACAAAATCTCTTTTTCCTGCCATGATATAATCTTCCTCATGGTCGGTGTACAAGTACGTAATAGAATGAATGTAAATGGCGGAGATCCTGGTGTCTTGAAATACAGACCTCGAGCCTAGTTTAGGCACCAGTCTCCCACAATATTAAATAACAAATATGTATTTATACTGTGATTAGTTTTTTTTTGTTATATTGTGGCGAGAGAATAAACGATTTTTATTATTATTTATTTTTATTATTCATTGGCCAATATCAATGGCAACCGTGATAGCCAAAGTGTTTGACAGTGTGCTTGACACGCACTTAAGTAACTTTACAAAACTACACGACACACAGTTCGGTTTTCATGCGGGGCTGTCTACAGAGAGTGCAATACTTGCGTTAAAGCACACTTTCAAATATTATACGGACAGGAAGACACCAGTGTACGCTTGTTTCCTAGACCTTTCCAAGGCGTTCGACCTGGTTTCATATAAGGTTTTATGGGAGAAGCTTCGGAAGACGGGAGTTCCGGCTGCATTGGTGTCAATATTATCTATCTGGTATGAAAAGCAGAGGAACTTTGT
The DNA here is from genome assembly GCA_947364205.1 of Agrochola lota. Taxonomy (NCBI): domain Eukaryota; kingdom Metazoa; phylum Arthropoda; class Insecta; order Lepidoptera; family Noctuidae; genus Agrochola; species Agrochola lota. Next base: position 239,853 of record OX376246.1, read on the forward strand.
AAAATGGTCCAATGCATTATCAGACTCATATAAACTGAAATGTGGTGTGAGGCAGGGGGGTCTGACTTCCCCGAGAATATTTAATATTTATGTTAACAACTTGCTTGTTGAGCTCAGCAGCACTCAGGTCGGTTGCCATGTAGACGGAGTTAGTTTAAATAATTTAAGTTACGCAGACGATATGGTGCTGCTGAGCCCCACAATCGGGGGAATCAGAAAGTTACTCACTATCTGTGAAAGATACGCTGAACAGCATGGGCTAAAGTATAATCCCACGAAAAGTGAGTTATTGGTTTTTAGAGGAAGAAATAAATGTCCCTCAAATGTCCCACCCGTAGAACTGAACGGTTTACCCTTGAACAGGGTGTCACAATTTAAATATTTGGGCCATATTGTTACCGAGGATCTGAAAGACTAAAAGATGACTTAGACGTGGAAAGGGAGCGCAGGGCGCTGGGTGTGAGGGGAAACATGCTAGCACGCAGGTTTGTTGGTTGTTCAGCACCGGTTAAAATAACACTTTTTAAGGCGTTTTGTCAAATATTTTACACCAGCAGTCTGTGGGCTAATCATACCCAAAAAGCAGACAGCGCACTGCGCATTCAATATAATAACGCCTTCAGGGCGCTGTTGAGGCTTCCACCTTACTGTAGTGCGTCAGGGATGTTCGCGGATGCGCACACTGACGATTATTTCGCGATCATGCGCAAAAAAGTGGCATCAGTGATACGTAGAATGAGGGGAAGCAGCAATAGCATTCTGAAGGTGTTTGCAGAAAGGCTAGAAGGGCCTACAATGGATAGATTTATCAAACTGCATGTCAGACATGGGACTTGATGAATCTTCCTCCTTTTATCTTGGCTGTATTTTTAGTGTGTATTTGTGTTTTTATTGTGTATTTGTGTTTTTATTGTTGTACTCATGTATGTTTAAGTGTTACTACTAACATAGTTTTTAAGTTTGTACTGATTACTAAAACGCTATGGGCCGTCGACGCCTGAAAATAAACGATATTATGTTTTTTTTTTTTTTTTTTTATTGCATTATTAACGTTCTTGAGCAGACACATTTGTTAAACTTATGAAGCAATGGATTAGCAATACCCTTCAAAATGATTCAGATTGTGATTGAGTCTCAGTCTACAGCATATCAGCCCACTAGGGACTGGGTCAAGAATGTCACCATTTCAAGTTTCGTAAAGTTTAAACGTTACGTAAGACATAAATAACATTTCAAAAAGTTAATACTTATACATTTTAACAAAAACGTTATTTATTGTCATAAAACTGTATGTATGGAAACTTGATAATCCTCCTCTGATATTCGGCCGAAAACGAAAACGAGATTCGGCCTAATTTGCATTTTCGGCCGAAAACCGAAAGCGAAAAAGATTTTTTTATTTTAAAATTTGTTTTTGTTTAGAAGAAATAAAATAAATAAGTACAGCAAGGTTAATCTTTTAATCATTGAATTTAAAAGTTTAAAGTTTAAATTCAAATCACACCAAAATTAATTTTACATTTGTCTCGAAGGCATACCTAATCATGATCGCCCGGAGGACACGGTGGAGCATACGGTGGAGATCTGCCCGGCTTGGGCGGAGCACCGCCGTGTCCTCACAGAGGCGATCGGCGGCGACGATCTCTCGCGTCCGGCCCTGGTTCAGGCCATGGTTCGGAGCGAGAGTGCATAGGAGGCCGTCACCTCCTTCTGTGAAGCAGTTATGCTCGCGAAGGAGGAGGTGGAGCGCGCGAGGGAGATGCAAGATGCCGGAAATAATGTTTTTTCAGTCACTGCCAAAAATTATATGTTTTTAAGCCGAAAACGAATACGGCCGAAAAAATTGGCCACATTTATAACATTACGCATCCCCGAAGAGTTAGGCAGAGCTGTACCTATAGTCGGTACAGTGTACACCCACATTTCACTAGTTATATTCAAGTCATATGTAGGTAATACGGGACGACCCTATTGTCATCAGCCAGGCACAAGTCCAGGCTGCTACTGAGATATTCCTAATGGAAAAACCCAATAACACTTTGACCGACCTGAGAATCGAGCCCAGAACCTCACACTCAGCAGTAGCGCTTGCGACCACTAGACCAAAGAGATGGTCAGTAAAACAAACTTATCAAAAAAATAAACATTCAAGCCAAATAATCTAAAAGTCACCAAATAAAATACTATCTTCCAAGAACAAATGGGCTTTCCTAAGAAATCGAACAACGGTCACACAATACCGGCTGTCCATAGACAGAGCGTTTTTTGACACATAATGTCAAATACTTACTGGGTGCTAAATAATAACAGCCGCAAGGGTCCATCTTCGCAAGGCTTGCCGAGGTCGGCCGTGGCTGAGTGACCATCCATATCATAACGAGATTACGAGACCCCTTCGGGCCTCGGAAAGCACGTTAAGCTGTGCTCCCGGCTGCCATTCATAGACCTTAGACAGTCGTTACGGGTAGTCAGAAGCCCTAAAGTCTGACCACCAGTCTTGCCAAGGGGGATAGGCTTTTGGGGGGGTCACCATAGGTGCCGAGGAATATTTGGGAAATATTTAATTGCTACTCTAAAAACTTTTTAACTATCTAATGATGCATACTTTTAAAAAAAGTAACTTTTTAACTTTCTGATCTTTTCTCACAGTTGTTCGCTGTAACTAAGCTAGGGTACTTTATGATGCTGCCAAATTGGTCACCTTGGCAAGCTGAAGAATCAAGACAAGCGAGCGAAGCGAGCTTTAAAATTTCATCACCCCGGCTTGAATAGGTTCTGTTTTCTTAGGATTTGATTTAAATTTTCAAACAGAAATAAGAGTTACATTGGTGCCGATTCTCTTGTACACTGAACTAAACTTACTAAACTATTACTAAAATTCCTTACTTTTGGCTATGAGAATCTTAGACTATTCTGCAAATAAAATTCTCTAAACTAAAAAAGAATTTTGACACAGCTAAAATAGAATTTGACAATCGCGAATCCACGTGGTACCCGTGGTTTGCCCTACCCCATGATTATTTTTAGAGCCGGAGGCGTGCCGGGGGTGCCGCCTTGACGTGTTTTATATGGAATTTTTCACTTTTTGTATGGAAAACGTGAAAAAATATTACCTACATGTTCAGGTTTAAGGGTTTATGAGTTCCATAAATGGGAACGAAATTTTCATTATTTTTGCGATAGGACGCTCCATTTTCGAGATATAAGCAAAAGAAAAAAATTATGAGTCGAGATGTTGGTGTGAATTTTAGTTCATGACAACTTATTTTATCCCACACCTTTTTAATCGCGATTAAAAATTGTCAGGTTTAGTCTAGTTTGGTATTTTACAATCAAAATTTTAGGTGAAAAATGTCAAATTCAGAATAGCAAAATTGCCATTTTCACTAAACTAAAAATTCAGTACTATCTTAGTGCTGTCAAACTAAAATATAGTTAAGTTGTGTGACTTTAGTCTAATTCAGAATGGGAAATCGTCGTTTGACAGGAATAAACTAAATTTTTGTGATTTTTAGTCTAGTTTAGAGGCATTTGTGACATGAGAATCGGCACCATTGTCGACTTATGCAGCAAAGGCCAAGCAACTATAAAAATGTAGAATACAAGAGCGAGCGAAGAGAGCTCAAAAATTTTGCACTTTCTGGAGCGTTAGATTTTCTTTTAACCATTCCAAAAGAACTAAGAATTACTTGCTTTGTCGACTTATGAAGAAAAACTCAATAATCAAGACAAGCGAGCCTCAAAAGTTTAGCACCGCACCTTCAATAGGTTCTGTGTTTTTATTTGGCCATTATACAGGAAGACAACTTCCTTTGTGGAGAAGAAAAGCTTAAAATCGTTTTACAGCAGTTTAGGTTTTGAAAGCTGGCCCTAACCCGAATGTAGTGGTGCCCAAATTCCCGAGTTTGCTTAAAAGGTTTTTTTTCATATTTTTTTTTGTATAGAATTCCCATCTCGGTCGCTGTGGCTCAAGTACCCAGTTTTTAGTTAGTAAGACACGTAAATCATTCAAGTTGTTGACAGCTTGAATTATTTTGGTGGGGGTCATGACCCCCAGGATCCCCCCCTCGGACCGCGCCTGCTGGGAGCCGACCCCAACTTAGTTGGGTTTTGCCAAGTATGTTGCTAGGCAGTTATGGTGAAAATGACAGATTTTCATGACAGCCATTACAATATGACGGAACCGCTCTTCTAGGAAACCGTAGGTACTCCCTTACCGCTAAACGGTCCTGCGTCAACGCTGTCAAACAAACCAATCAACAAGAGCAATATTTTTGAGACCACAGTATTTCCCCAAACACCAGACGCCCACAAACCAACGAGGTTTTTTATAATCGACGCGTTTCTCATTGCCTCAGTCCAGCTAGCGTCGCGAAAGGCCGCGGTCACGCAGCTCCGTGCGCATAAAAAAACCTAATCGGTATCGCGCGCGAAATTAAAGTGACAGTTCAATTTTTTTATTTATAGTGATGAAGGGCCAAGTTAAGCGTTTTGTGAGCCAGAAGGGCAAGGCGTACGAGATACACGTCGCGAAAAAAGAGAAAAATGAGAACATTGGATTTTTAGATCTGGTAAGTTTTTTGAAGAATTTTTATGTTTTTAATTACTAATATGAAAGTTTTTGCTGTGTGAACTGTTGAGAAGTTTAATGTCTGATAAATAACTGCTACTTTCTGTCATAGAATTTAATAAAAATCGAATAAAACCTTAATGTTACACGTTTAACTTTTAAATGTATGAGTTTATTTTTGTTTAGTGCCAAAAAAAACACTGCGTTCCAAATTCTACAGTAGAACTATAAAATTCAATTTATAAAAAGGTAGATATTTTCTGACTTAATCGAATTATTATTAAGTAAATAATAAATAATACACTTGTTCCCCATCCTTTTAAATGTGTACACTGGTTTAAATATTTTGTTACTAGGTGTGCCCCGCGGTTTCACCCACATATCTCTCGATCCCGCGGGAATATCGGGATAAAAAGTATCCTATGTCCTACCCAGATCATAGTGTATCCATATACCAAATTTCATCCAAATCCGTTCAGCCGTTTTAGCGTGAAAGCGTAACTAACAAAAAAGCAAACAAACTCACTTTCGTATTTATAATGTTATTATTATGGTTAGGATGTTTACAAATGAACCAGCAATTAATTTTAAAAAATACCCCAAATAATGAATTAATTATTCATCTAATTAGACTAATTTAATATCGCTACGTTCATCATCAGGTGTTGAAACAGGTTCTTTTTCTAGATATTGGAACAGCTGTTTTCATGTTTTTCATATTTTTGATCCCATTGTAACAGTTGATCATATTCATGAGCACTATCACTTCTTAAAATATTTCAATACAGTTCTATCTACTTTTATTTTAACTTCGGTATACGATGCTTGTGGGTTCAAATACGAGCAAGTACCAATGTGACTTTTTCAATTCATATACATATTTATGTACTTTCTGAATATCTTGGACATTACTGACATCGGTGAAGGAAACCTGGACCTATAGTTAATATAAGTCTGCAATCGCCAACCCGTCTTGAGCAAGCGTGGTGATCAATGCTCGTGCCTTCTGTGTATGAGAAGAGGGCTTTGCCCTGCAGTGGGACAGTAATAGGCTGGTATTATAATACGTTATTAGGTAAGGTTATGTTATTATAACTTCATCATAACAGCGCGTAGGCCTCCAAACAGTCCTCCAAAATCTGTCTCCAAACAGTCATACTTATCTTACAATCAAAATCAAAATAGAATCATTAACAAAACCGCATCCCAATCGGTGCAGCGGAGTCTGAGATGACCACAAATAAACGAATGAAACTTCACTATGTTGAACTGGTTTATTGTAAAAGATAACTTAGAAAACAAAATACTCCTTCATTCATATCTCTGGAATACTAAGCGTTTTTTATTTTATTTGAATTTGAAGCTTCCTTACATACATATTATATAACAAAGTCCCCGCGTAACAAAACGCGATAAACACATAAACTATAGGTACCGGATTTTCAAATGGTTTTCACCAATGGACGGAGTGATGCATGAGGAAGGTTTTGGTGTATAATTCATTAAAGGTTTGGGGAAAATTTTCTGAAATATGACGACGGCTATTAGGTATGTAATCCCGGTAGTACGACGTTCCCGCGGGATATCTTGCGACATCGCAGCGGGCGAAGCCGCGGGCAAAAGCATTCTATAAACAAATGTGGATCGAATATTTACAGTTGTACAAGGATACTTTGGCGCGTGGTCGAAACCAGAATGAATGCCGCCGTCTTGTTCATTCATCATCATCATCTTAATATATTTTTTTTTTACATTTTTACACCTAGTGATAAGTGGACGCTGTGGTTTGTTGTAATTGAAGGAGCACACGTAAAATAACTATTTGTATTGTTGCGATTTATATTGTATCTGTGTATCCTTTGTTGGTGATAAACTGATAATAAACCAAATAAATAACGAAATTAGCAAGTTTTCAATAAAATACTGTGACTACTACAGCCTATAGGTAACGGTCCCACTGCAGGGTGAAGACCATAGATACCTACTCGTATACTGTTATTTATATTTCTATGGTAAAGACCTCTTCTCATACAGAGAAGAAACCAGCATTAGCCATCACCACGCTTGCTCACAAGAAGAAACCAGCATTAGCCATCACCACGCTTGGCGGTTTGCTCACAAGTGGTGGTGATTTCATTTCGAACCCCAATTTCAAGTATTTTTGCTAATTTCTTTTACCGTAAGTCTGTGACGTCGTTTTTTATCAAGGAATATAAAGGTACATTACATTTATCAAGGAATATAAAGGTACATTACATTTATCAAGGAATATAAAGGTACATTACATTTATCAAGGAATATAAAGGTACATTACATTTATCAAGGAATATAAAGGTACATTACATTTATCGATCAACGGACCCTCAGGTCGATCGAGGATCATTGAAAGACAACATGTCGCGCTGACCCCGAAATTAATGATGAATCATTCATTTTATTTTTGGGACCTTTTTTATCAACTTTGTATAACTGTTGCCTCGAATGCGTCGTTGGTTTGTAGTCGCAGCGTCGAGGTGCGACTGCCGGGTCCTGGGATCGGTTCCCAGCAAAGTGTTATTACTTGAGTAATTAGGTTTTTCTAATAGGAATGTCTGTGAACAGCCATACACTCGCCACTTTATTAAAAAGGACATAAACATAACTAACGAAATGTGGGTGAACAGTGTACAACTCTACCCACCCCCTCGGAGACACAGACGTCTTTCTATAAGGAAGACTAAGTTAGTCTATACATAAACCCTGTTAAAACAACAACAACAACGTAACATCATGACAAACTGCAGTACCTCAGGATAACGGTAACTGATCTCTGAACCCTCCTGCCTGCGCTATAAGATTGTGCTGTACCTACTAACTACAAGTGTCTGTAATATGATGTTCAGATAAATAAAGATTTATGATTATGATTCGTTACAACTATTTAAAAAAAATTGTAAATGGGAAGTAACTAACTAAGAAGAACAAAAGAAAAAATAAATTGTCATTTCATTTCAAATTTCTAAATTAAATAAGTCCGGACATTTTACTTTTCTTTTTGCACCGGGTATGTCATAATTTTTTTTTTTTGAAACCCCTTAATTTGAAAATTCTGGACAAATGAAAATGCTGGACAAAATCCGGACGGGAAGGTGAAAAGCCGGACAATGCCGGACGGGCGGTAACCCTAGCTTCAAGTTTACAACCAATAATAATAATTTAGTTATAATGAGTGACTCAGTGCTCAGGTGCCTTTCACAGCGCGTTAGGGGAAACCCGACATACGGTACGTTGTCGAGAGAAGTGTCACACGCGAGAACTATGACGTACGCACTAAACTATGACGTACGCACTAAACTACACTGTAGTAATGGTTTTACCATTAGTACCATTACAAACTCATACGGCTACAGCTCGGAATCTAGATTTGTGTTCGGCTAATGGCCGTCAATGAAAACACCGTGACGAAAACGGCATCGTTGAGAACCGATAATTCGACGACATAATTATGTGACATGCACGCACGGCCCACTCTCACAGAGAGGAGGCCTGAGTCCCAGCAGTGGGAACATTTTAAAGGTTGATAATGCTATGCTAATGGCAGAAAGCTGCTGTCATTGACTACCTCGTTGTCAACGAGGTGTGATGAGGAGTTTTTCGTGCATTTCATTTATATTCTCAGTAATAGTCTGTAGTCTTGGTTTGAGTTAGATTTTGCGCCCCCTATTACTTGGGACTTACACCCCCTATAACTGGCGAAATGTGGGTGTACCATGTCACCTCTGACGGGGTAGTCAGAGGTGACATGCATTCGGAAATACGGGCGTGATATTATGTTATTATTTATGTAACACCCAAGGAGCGGCCATGAACTTAACAATAGGTAATTTAAAATTAATTTGACGTAAAATAATTCGCTTGAGATAGAATCTAAATGGAACCGAAACTGGCTACATTCATTGTTACTGTTCCGCTAAGGCTAAGTCTAAATATAATGCTCTTGTCTGTTTTTACGCCTTTCACTACAAGTACGTGCCGTTGTCACAGCTGGGAAGTGAACTGCCACCTTTAGTAATGCTAAATTTAATGTCAAATGGTGTTTTTTATTCAAAAAGCGGCCAAGTGCGAGTCGAACTCACCCACGAAGGGTTCCATACACCATACAATTTTTATTATTTGACTTTTTTACTACCTTTATTTGTTAACTTTATTTAATTTTTATTATTTGTTGTTATAGTGGTCAAGTAGGTATCTACCTATTACGCTTCAAAGATTCAGCACTTTGACAGACGGACGGACGGATAGCGGAGCCTTAGTAATAAGGTCCCGTTGACACCCTTTGGGTACGGAACCATAAGGCTGCCTGTCCACTGGAGCGGAGAGGAGAGGAGCGGAGTAGCGGTGTGCCAATATTAACCAATGGAATTGCATAAAACCTCCGCTCCGGTTCAGTGGACAGGGATTTGCGAACTAGTTTAAAAATTCATACAAAACCGGGAAGCGGAGAGGGGAAGCGGAGCGGGGAACCGGAGCAGAGAAGTGGAGTGGGAACCGGAGCGGGGAATTATTACTCGTCGCGTGAACTCGGTCTAGCTCCGCACAGTCCGCAACACCGCTCCGCTACCTCGCTCCACACAGTCCGTAACTCCGCTCCGCAACTTCGCTCCACCCCGCTGCCATTCTCCTCTCCGCTGCCTCGCTCCACTTCAATAGACAGGCAGCCTAAAAATGAAGTCAAACTATTTAACTTTAAAAAATAAAATGAGGAAAAATTTGATTAAGATGTAGGTACGAGTATCATTAAGATGTACCATTAATATGTCCAGGTAACATTTCCTTGAGTTTGTTTTACCTCAAATAAGTCAAATTCTAAATTCATTCTAAATAAAAATTCAAACTAAATTGATCAGCATGGTTCTTTCCTCAAAATGCGATTTCAGACACCAATCTACATGGTCTTCACATGATCTGACCAAGATTATGTCTGGACTTTAAAAGACACTGCGACCTCCGTGTTTCTTTCGGCCGTTCTTCTCAGAGTAGTCAGATAGGAAACACCGAAGAACATAATTATATCACACACGTCCGTCCCCGGGGCACTGAAGTTCCGTCGGTCCGGCCCGTCGCCCGTCGTGTCGAGTTCATATAAAATATAGTGTTCATATAAAATGTACAGTGTGTTTTCAATTTGAGTTTGATTTTTGTACAAACACACAGAAATAAAATCATTTATCATTTTAGCACTATTTGAACACCAAAAGTTACAAAAGACTGCGCCAGTACGCCACTTCCTTCCTAGTCAGTTGTGTTGAGCTGCGCTTGCCGCGGTCAGCTTCTGGGTAATACGATACTTACCCCTTTGTAAGACTGATTGTCAGAAAAATAAAGCAAAAAATTCTGAGAAACTAGGCAGATAATAATTGTTGTAAAACATAAAATTACAATATCTATATTATTACTTATATTTGATTTAACAAAATAAACAAACAGTTGCCAGATAAAATCTTTGCTTCAAGCATAATGTCAAAAACCTGTTAAATAATTAATGTTATTCACAAAAACTGTATTTCTCACGTCAAAATAATGAGTTCGCAAAAGGAACGGGTATGTAACTAATTGCTATTTAATCATAATTAAGTCATAATGAACATAATGAAGTAACAGAAAGAAATGTAAATACACGGTACCATGTATCTCTGACAGTCGTTACGGGTCATCAGAAGCCCAAAAGTCTGACAACTAATCTTACCCAGGGGTATCGTGTTACCCAGTAACTGGGTTGTGGAGGTCAGATAGGCAGTCGTTCCATGTAACATACTGGTAGTCCGCTACACCCGGGTTAGACTGGAAGCCGAATCCAATATATTTGGGGAAAGGCAGGCAAATTCATTGGCAGCCATTTTCTATAAGGTTAGCTTGTTTATCAAACTGTTATATAAAGGTTTTATAACCGCGAGTGTGTCCCACAGTCCCACGGAGTTTGGAACAAATCCCCATAAAACTTAACGATTCTCATTTATTCGTTTATTATTATTATTAATTACAGTGATCATCACCCGATGCTAGTTTCTCCATTGTCAAACGTTCATTCTTAATTACATTATTACAGTTTTTAAATTTTAATTAGGTTTGCGTTTGACGTCATTAACGCTCTTAGAAGGGCCACAAATGAAACTCATAGTGACAAGCATTATTAACAAACATTACATCGCGCATGTACTCCTCGCAAGGAACCACACACACACACACACACACACACACACACACACCAGTATTATTATTTTCATAGTAAAACAAAGTTGGGTAAAATGCTCTGGTTGTTAAATCCAGATTAGTCCCGGTTATAGAGAATGTTAATGGCCTGACTTGACTTGATTCTATAAACATGACTGGCAATCGGTCCAGTAGTTTATGATTACAAACAAAACAAAAAAAAAAAAAAAAATTATAATATTAGTGTGGCATGTGACATTTCAGCTTTGTCAATGAAATAGCATCTGGGGTAGTAGCCGGTCTGTTCTGTAAATATCGCACCGTGACAACTTAGGTGAAGTGAACTGTTATCCCACCAGACGCTAGGGATTGACAGCTCACTTCACCTTATGTGTCCACAGGGTGGCGGTGACCATTGCTCGTCAGTGGGCCGTTTGCTTTACCACCACGTCCTCGTACAATCTGTTGGAAATAGGTATGGGCGTTATTTCACGTCACTGGTTGCATCAACAATGTAACCAGGGTGTCTACTCCCTAAGTGAAATCCGTAGTTTCGGCCATCGTTACGGGCGATTCGTTCTCCGTCTCACTTACAGACATGTAATTTATCGTCGGTTATTTTTTTTTTAACTGCTGTTTCATAAAAAAGTGCAATACCTACGCGGTCAAAATGTATGGAACAGCTGTTTTTTTTTTAAATAACCCACGATAAATTTCTAAATGCTTTTTTCAGGCTTTTGGCCAAGCCCGCCCCGCCAAAAGATGCCGATCGAAAGCGTGCGAGGGACTCATTGATTGTTTTATGTTACTTGCAATGTTAAGAAGTTACACATTAGTTTAGTTAGAACAAAATGCGATTCATAGTAACATAATTATGAATAGAGTACTTGTCTCAAATGAATAATAATAATAAATACACCTATAAAAGTATCGTTTTTTTTTCTTTTTATACCAATGTGTCAGGCTTGTAGGGTAAAATGTGTCAGGCTTGTAGGGTAAAATGTGTCAGGCTTGTAGGGTAAAATGTGTCAGGCTTGTAGGGTAAAATGTGTCAGGTTTGTAGGGTAATTTTACCCTACAAACCTGACACATTTCGGATGTCCGGATAATAAATATGAATCTGTCTCCGGCTTTTCTATTTTTGGGCCTGGCAACCCTATACACGGGTAGGCCATGACCATGACCCGGGCTAGGACATATATTACTATTTATCCCGGCAGTACGTTCCCATGGGATAATTTCCGACCTCCACGTCGGAGAAGCCGCGGGCACGAGCTAGTTCATATATACACATTTATAACAGTGCATTGACCGCCTTCTGTAAACGTAAAAGTATTTCCCCGGAACAAGTGCTGCACGAGGAGCTCTCGAGTCTCGATACCATATCTATTGTGTGTATGCTCACCTAGTTAGCTATTACTATAATTAGCTGTGCCCCGCGGTTCCACCCGCTGCCGCCGTTTACTTGTTCTTCGTCGTCGTAGCATAATGTTACTCATACTACTAGTAAGAAAGAAAGAAAGAAAAATGCGTTTATTGGCATGACAGCAGAAAAATACACCTTATAACAAAAAAAAAAACAGAAAACAATGATTATAATGCCAATAGGGCCTCAGCTCAGCATAAAGACTTGTGCAGACCAGCGCGACTCAAAAAATGCAATTTCTAAGAAAACTGTACGGTATAACAATAACCGGCGTCGCGCCGGTCTGCACAAGCCTTAATGTCAGATGGCAACACAAAGTGAACCACCTGACGCTGATTTTCAGCTGCAACCCACGCGTGCCATACGCTAGAATAATAAAGACAGGGAAGTGTGTGTCCGTTTTAATAAATTAACAGAATAAATTAAAGGTAAGAAGTAAAAAATAGGATAATATGAAAAACTACTAACTACTACTACTAACTTGCCCTTAACGTTCCTCAATAATTGAGCTATCAGATACAAAAAGTTTTATTCAAACCCGACCCGTTCCTGAGAATAAAGCATTAAAAAAAACTGTTGAGGTTTACCTATTACGTATATATTAGTATAGATTTAGAATTATATGTAGGTAGTGTTATCGTGTTAAACCCAGTTACTGGGTTGTGGACTTGTGCAGGTCAGATAGGCAGTCGCTCCATGTAAAATCCTGGTATTCAGCTGCATTCGGTTTGACTGTAAGCTGACACCAACATAGTTGGGAAAAGGCAGACAGATGTTGTTTCTGGCCTTTTAAGGTATCATGTCCTCTTAAAGTATTTTCCGTGTGATCTTAAACACACAATTTTAAATGCTTGCATTTTTTGCACTCATCTCAATCAATCAGTCTTATGTCAATGTTACTTGAGGTCAAAAAGATCACATTAATGAGGCCTTCTGTGAATTTGCCTTGCGCAAATCTATGCTTGTTAGTTATTCCACATTTGAGTTAATTTAACAAAAACTGTAAGTTCGATTTAAATTAAAAAAATTATGCTTATAGGCAAGTTAATAAGGTATTATTCACCATGAGTTTCAAAGAAATCGTTTCAGCCGTCTAGAAGATATTATAGTAATATATATATTAATATTATAGTTTACTTTCGCAGAATTGACAATAGTTATGTATGAACGTGAGGGAACTTTAAAACACATAATAATGTATTTATTTAAATCATTGTGGGTAGATAGCAGCTGTGGTCTGTGGCCACACGTTTTAAATGTTTCTAGAGTTTTTATGCAATGTTGCGGTCACCACAATAAAATTATGCAGTATTAATTAATTGAGTCTTACAAACGGTTACATTCAGAAGTTGCCAACGAAATCTAAGAGAAATAGGGATAACGTATTCTGAGGGAAATTTGTTCAATAAGACATAACCTATGAGTATTCTATGAGTTTTCATAGAAATTGTTCTACCAGCTAGTAGTCGTAATCACAAGCGCTAGTGCTGAGCATGAGGTCCTGTTTTCGATTCCTTGGAATTCCTCAGTAGCAGCGCAGAGTCCGGATTCGTGGTCGGTTCATCGCAAATAATCGCAATAGGCTCGTGCCCTATTACATGGGGCTTGAACAGAACTGGGGAAATGTGGGTGTACTATAGGGACACCTCTGCCTAACCCCTCGGGGCTACAGGCGTGATGTCATGTTATGTTTATGTTCAACTCATCTAGTTAATGTTGACGTGTGAACGTGTTTTATTTTTAACCCATTTTCAGAAATAAATATCATTTATCATTCACTAAAATCGCGTCGCATGCCGCGTGGTGCCTGTCAGCGGAAGCCTTATATTTGTAAGAAACATTTTCTTCAGATGTTTTATCCTAACTTTATATAATACTAGCTGCGCCCCGCGGTTTCACCCGTGGGGTACAAGTCGCGCTGGTCTGCACAAGCCTTACGATAAAACAGCTGAACGGATTTGGATGCAATTTGGCACATGAGTAGACAATGACCTGGGTTAAGACATGAATACTTTTTATCCCGATATGCCCACGGGATCGAGACTTTTGCGGGTGAAACCGCGGGCTGCAACTAGTATACTGATTTAAATAAATACAAGCCTTTACGAGAAACGTAAAACAAAAAAAATACAAAAGCAAGTTATTTGAAGAATGGCAAATAAAAAACAACTCGTATTAATTGTTAGGTCGGTAGGTGCCTATATCTCAGCAGGTACCTACGTCGCAAATATAACGTTATTCGAGCAAATCAAATATTTCGACGCATGTATGGAAAGTTTTATTTTACGAGTTAGTGGGATTTCGTAAGAAATCTTGTTGAGTCTCGCCCGAAACGGGCGAATCGACATTTTTAAATAAGTAATATTCATTTTTCTTGAGACGATTCGCACGAAGTTAATTTATTTGTAGGCGTATCGACAACTCCACAAATCGATTTACCAACAAATAAATTAATATATTATTATTAATATTAGTAAATTCGGGCGAGTCACCAACAAGCCAGTAGAACGGGTACAAATACCTCCTCGACAAATGCAGCCGTATTCTGTAAAAACTTACGTGAAGTGAGCTTGAAGTGAGTGTCATTCCACACGATGCTGGGGATTGAAACTGTTGACAGCTCACTTCAAGCACTTCGCCTAAGTTTTTAACCGACTTCCAAAAAGGAGGAGGTTCTATGTTCGTCTGTATATTTTTTTTTAATATGTTAGGTACATGTCCATCGATATTTTCGGCAATTGTGAACCGATTTTGAAAATGATCTTTATTTGGTAGAAGAAGCTTCCGCAGTGGTGATATAAATTTTATTAACTTTGCTTGGGCAGTTCTTGAGTTAGCTACAATGATACATATTTTTCGCACTTAGTCTATGTGGATGATGTTATAATTACTTGTAAAAAGTGAAAAATAAAAACTTTTTATAAAAAAAAACAACTTACTTACTCCCAATAAAACACAAAAATTACTTTAATTTCGAAATTAAAGTAATTTTTCACTTTATAGTGTTTTCTTTTGGTAGTCGGTTGTTTTCACGGTGACATTTTACGGAACATCGGCAGGTGACTAGATTGTCACCAATAATTACGTACTTTGTTCAACACAAAATGGCAAAACACGGCGAGTCTCGGCTTCTCGAGTTAAAGTAATGTGTACCGCTACAAGTTCAAATATTAACACACAGAACTTGTCTTCCTTAAATAAACAGTTCATTAAAACGGATGTGAGTACTTGTGACTGGTTCGGCAGAAACAGAAACATTATTATTATCTTCACAGTTCGACAGTTATTTTATTATTCTCACGTTATAGGGGGCCAGAATATTGCTAATTAAAAACCATCATCTGTCTGCCCAAATTTGGGTAAGTACACCATGACCTGGGCTAAGACATAGGGGACTTTTTATCCCGATATTCCCACGGGATGGAAACTTATGCGGGTGAAACGGATGGATGCAGCTACAAAAAAAATAAACACTCTTTTCACAAATCGAAAAAGAATACGTAACTCTGCCCAGTAATCACGGAGAAATCGGCGTATATAAATATGAAACAAAAAGCTCGCCAAAGCCGAATGCATAACCTCCTTTTTTGAAATCGGTTTAAAATGTCAGGAATTACCCGTCAACAACCGTAGCAAGAATCTGGTACTAGCCCTTTAATGCAAACACAACTATAAAAACTATACATACCGCACTATGGTAATAAAACTGGTTGCGCGGACGCCTTGAACTTGCCCGAGCGTGGCCGAGGACGGCCGAGTGCGGCCGATCGGTGATTCGAACAGCTAAAATAAAAACGTTTCTTTGAAGAATCAAAGCAAGTTGAGATGTGTGGAAGACATTGTTGCCATCGCCGGCAGAACCCTGATGAGGCGGGCACTGGAGCGTGGGGATCGGCACAAGCAACGAGACCTCCTCTCTGTGAGAGGGAGCGGGGCATACTCCGTAACCGACTACTTAGGCCTGGGGCGCTGCGGGTTTCTGAATCCGTGTCCGGTTTCCTTTTGATGTCTTCCTCAACATTTTAAGAGTAGCGATACATCGGTTGTCAACACTCAGCCCCTGAGGTTGCATGTATACGAGCGGCAGCGCCTGGTAAGGCAAATATACGTATATTCTGTATCTCTCTGAAACATATGAAAAAAAATCTTAATACATATAAGTGAAAAATAACTGTAATTTCGGAAGTCAGTGGCAAAAAACTATAATACAGATCCAAAATTACAAAGAACCGACTTCCGATTAGTTTTATTTTTAGTCATAGTACTACCCCACCAATTACAGTTACAGGAACTAATGACGTCATCAAGGTACACAAAGTGTATTACATACCTATTATTATCGAAGCTAACTCAAAAAGTACCCAAGTTAATAAAATTTATACGGAACCACCGCGAAAGCTTCCTCTACCAAATGAAAAAATAATTTTCAAAATTGGTCAACAATTTACGAAAATGTCGATGGACAAAGGTACATATAAAAAAAAACAAACAAACGAACATAGAACCTCCTGCTTTTTGGAAGTCGATAAAAAATTGCTCATCTCGTTGTAAAAATATTAGTCAGTCAGCAACGGGGCTGACTGTCGGAGTATTAGTAGTATATTGGAGTACCTACTTATACAGGGTGGCGATTTAGTGACCTACGTCCGTCAAGGGGGTGACCCGTCAACCTAAACAACTTTGGCTATGAAAAACTTAAAATAATTAATAAATTCGTAAAAAAAAATCATACAAAAATCGAAATAGTCTGTCTACTGTTGTATAGAATTTGATTCGTTTTTCACGAGTCGTTTATGAGTTTCGTGGTGAAAGTTGTTTAGTATGGCGGGTAGAATCACCCCCTTGACGGATGCAGGTGTCTAAATCGCCCCCCTGTGTAGATCGAGTACCTACGCTGCCATAACATGGCACCGCTAGTCTCTACTGGGTTAATTATGTAAGTACTTACTTACTAAGTACAGTATGCACATGTAACCTCCTCGCAGACAACTTGCACTTGTAATGTTTCTGCAGCCGATCACCGCGAGAGTGAGAGACTTTAATGTAGAGCACTGTCTCCTTCTAATCGTCGCGTTCTGAAACACGTTCTGGAAAGATTGGATGGATTGTCTTGGGGTCAGTTATGTGTCCAAGGAATTAATTAAAGGGTTTTTTGTTCCTTGAATACATAATATCGCGCCTATTGCCAGCAACCGGGCAGACATCCAGACTCCGGGCAGCTACTGGGAACATCCCTAGTGGGAAAACCCAATAACACTTTGCCCGACGTGGGAATCAAACCGAGAACTTCATGCTGACTTGCTCAGTAATAGCGCTTGCGACCACTAGAACAAGCACCAATGACCTACAATCAGAATATAATAATATACTCGTACTTATAAAACTCGTAAATGGGTGTTCTTTCTTTTTCGTGTGGTTAGAGACTAACAGATGGTGTCTGGTGTCAGAGTTGTAAAGCCGCCCATGGGCCTCTGACTTGGCCTCACATGCCGTCGAGAAATATCTCTCAGGCGTTTCCTCACGATGTTTTCCTTCACCGTTTTGTGTGTGAATGTCAAGTGATAAATATACAATACGCACAAGAATCTGAAAAGTCAGACAAGCGTGTCGGACTGGCACACGAAGGGTTCCGTTCCGTACCAGAGATGTTGCTGATACAGATATTTTAACATCCGCGGATGCGGTTTTGGTGGCTCACATCCGCGTTTGCCGATGCAGATGCCGAGCGGAATTCAAAATGTCTTACGTTTTCTGCAAATTGCAGCGCTGCCGCGCTGTTTCGTAGTATGTTGATTATAATTCAATTCGCGGCCATTATAATAAAATAATTTCAAAATTATAATCATTTAAAAATATATATCGCTCTCGAAATTGTATGTGTTTGATGGATACAAGACTATTTCGTGAAAATGTGACGATGTAGAGCTAGGTATATTGATGATATAAATGATTATAATTTCCATTTGGTTGATTATGATTTTACTTGTATCCACCTTTTTCCACCCACGTCTACATCCGCATGTGCTCCACAATTGCGGATGCGGATATACGCAACATCCCTGTCCCGTACCACCCTACAATATCTAACACTACATTTTATTTTAAATACCTACTTTAGTTAAAAAAACTCCGGAAAAAGCACGTTTCTCGTATGGTTAATAAAATCCTCATAAAATTAATGTTAAAATTGAAAACGGGTCTTCCTCACGTTTTTTACTTTATTTGATTTTTTGTTAAAGAGGCCATAGTAGTTCACGCTCTGTGACAACTTCAAGTGTCTGGCTATTATATACAGTTCAAAAGATACAGCCCTGTGACAGACGGGCGGATGGACGGACAGCAGAGTCTTAGTTAATCCCTTTGGGTAATAGAATTTTACTTTAAGTACATTTTATATTTTTTCTGCTCATTTTGATTCCATGTCAGTACCTAGGAAACTAATTTTATTTCGTAGAGATCTTGATACTGCAGTCTGCTTGAGGAAAATCTACGGTTAATATATCGTCTTGACATTTTGTTCAGCTTAGTTAGTATAAAACTAGATAAACCTGCATTCAAAAAACTGGTTTAAAAAGACGTTAAAACTAACTAAGTACACCAAACAATGCACAAATATTTTGAAACGACGGAGGTTTTGAGAATGAACGCGGATGGCTATAAGAGTAGGGGAAGATCAAAGAAACGATGGATGGACTGCGTGAGATGACATGGAGAGAGAGGTGACTACCGAGATTATGACTATTGAAAAGATGAAAATTCTATATATTGAATACTTCAAGAACACTAATGTACAGAGAATAGAATATGATACTCTTTATTACGTTACTTACACCTTTTATGAACTGCAGATAAAAATGAAATTAATGCCATGATTGAGCCGAAGTTAATGCTATTTTCATAGGAATTTTTTATTCAATTACGAGTTCGTATAGAGGTCTTGTTCAGTTTCCCAGTAATTTATCATTTTGGTGTTTTTGTTATTGTATAGGTCTTCAGTTTGAAACCAGACGGGCAATTTACTTTGTGTATTTAATTTCATCACCACTGCTCTCAAAACGGTGAAGCAAATCATCGTAAGGAAACAGGCAAGTCCTGTGGACCATAATCATGAAACAAAAATTCGAAGACCCGCACACAACCACACTCGCATGGTGGATAATAAATAACACAGGCCTCCTCTCTGTGGGACCCGGCTATGCCCCAGCAGTGGGAACGTTACAGGCTATGCTTATAGGATTATGCATGTATGAAGCATGGTTACAGCCATTCACATTGCCGAAGACAAGCGATGTTTACCAACGCCGGAGCTCATAACTTAAATCGTAGAACTGCTTTAAAATGTCTTCATCTTTCTGTAGCCATCTACCGAGCACTTTCCCGTTGGAAAACCCAATAACAAAGCTCGTTCCTTCTCTGTATGAGAAGAGGCCTTTTTCCTTAGTGAGACAGTTACCGGCTGACATTATAGGTATTGTGGGGCCCTCATCATTATCTTAATTATACACTTCAGCTCCCGGCCCGGAAACTAATCGATGAATGGTCGTAAATTGAGGTGTACAACAGATTTCTTTGAAAAACAAATTAAGTATTTATTCAATTAGTACTAGATAGGTTTATGGTCTCTTCTTCTGAGAATGTAGCCGCAAAGGAAATTCCCAGTTGCAATTACAATCGAGCACATCTATTATTTAAACAACATACTTAAATGATAAATAAATGATTTTATTTCTGAAAGTACGAGTAGTTTCTATAAGAACTTTAACACGTTAAAAACAAATTATGTTTTAAAACTAGATGAGCTCGGTGTGACGGTGTTTTATAACTGACTACTCTGAGAAGAAAGACCGAAACAAACTTAGAGGTCGCTCCAAACATAATCTTGGTCAGATGAGGTGAGGACCATGTAGATTAGTATCTGAAACGGTCTTTTGAGGAAAGAACTGCACTAAGCTGCACCAAGCAACACCAAGCTGCACCAAGCAACACCAAGCTGCACTAAGCTACACCAAGCTGCACAAAGCAACACCAAGCTGCACGAAGCAACACCAAGCTGCACTAAGCAACTCCAAGCTACACTTAGCTGCACCAAGCAACACCAAGCTGCACTAAACTGCACCAGGTAGCCATGCTGTGTTCCTGTTTGAAGGGGATGGGCGCTCGTTGGTGTAATATCAGCAGATGACATTTTATCCCAGCTTTGTCTCCAGTATGGCAGCGCAGTTGCGACGTGCGATGCTTCTAGTATTGCAGCCGGTCTATTCTGTAAAATTCTTACCGTAAAATTGAGCTTGAAGTTAGCTGCCATTGCACCAGTAATTCTATGGTGGACCGCTTGCGTTGCCTAGCCACGTAGAAATAGGTAGGAAAACGAGATTTACTTGTAAAATGCAAATAAATCAGCTGATCAACTCCACATAAACATTGTGTAAGAAATATCTTCACCTAATTCGCGTAATTTATTTATTTATTCATGTAAAACAATTCGTTGATAAACCAGTAATCATGGCGGATTTAGTGACGTCATTCGTAACGGAAACTGCGAATGAATTATAGACTTCTATAAGGCCTCCTAATCGTTAACGGTAAAATGGGTAGTAACTTTTGTATAGAATCAAGTGTTTCTAACTGAACAGACAGCTGTGCTGCTGCGGAGTTTGTTGCGCCACTTCTTCTTCCCAGCTAATGCACTAGGAAGTGGTGAAGAGCGAGTGTGCCGTGGGACTATCTTATGTAATAGGATGACGAAAAAAATTTTTTTTTTTTTTAGTTGTGGATATTATACAATATTGACTACGTATTTTTTCTTCTTTTACGTAATCTAAAGATTACGGCGATACCTACATTGAGTTAAAATGTGCCATGGCGTCACGAGTATGTAGATTTTATACTTACTTGTGACGTAGCGACCCCCACTCCCCAACTTAAAATGCGTTTTATCTAAGTATTTTTTTAATAATATGATAAAGCAAAAAATACGTGTTCACAATTTTTTTTTATCTGATTGACGGACTAATTAGAATTTCTTTTTTTTTACCCAGGCATCATCCCTATTTTGACGTTAAAAAAATGCTGACAGTCAGAGCAATTTGAAGTCATATCTATATCACCCTAAGACACTCGGCAATACTGTAGCTTTCCATTAGTAAAAGAATTTTCGGAATCGGATCAGTAATTCCGGACCCCCTACATACAAACTCACAAATTTCACATCTTTATAACATTATTAGTATAGATAGATGAATAAGCGATTACGCAAATAAACCGGTAGACAATGGAGAAAAAATTAACATCTCCAATACAGTAAATTCTCTTCCATTTATAAATTATAATTAAACCGCTCGACTCCGGACGTGAACAATTGAATCACGGAGTCAATTATCTCTTGTCGAGATAATTGCATTAATTGACCAATTAATAAGTTCACGAACCTTATTGTATTCAAATTGTGACAGTTTTACCTCTTGGGTACCTGTGATTTATGAATATCTCTTGGAAGAACTATTATAGGTTAGGAAATATTGTGTTATTAGTAGAGAACCTTGTAAAATAATAATATATCCCGGGAAGCACTGCCACCATATTATTAAGTTTAAGACGCAGATATATGCCAGTGACCTTCAGTGGTTATTAGCTTGCGTGTTCTGTACTGAGCTCACGCAACGCGTTGTATGTCCAGCCAGCAATAGGACTCGCCCATCAAGGAGCGCTGTCCCAAATTAGACGCATTATTAATTTATTGTACATAAAACAAAAGGTACTTTACTAAAACACCAATAATTAAATTATCTTTAAAATTAAAGTTTCAGAAATATACGCTTGATAGATTTTGCGTGATTCTCCGTTTTTATCCCCGTTAGACATAACTTTACAAATTCCTGCTCCTCTTACAACAGCCTGTCCTGTGGAGTTTAAATTTCAACATAACAACCCTGTGGTCGTTGTAAAGGCTTTTAAGCAACATAAGATCAAAATTACCGACGATTTGTGGGGCATGTCTACTAAAGTTTGTCAATCAATTATTGAGACAATTACATCCTATTTAGCTTTAATATTTAATTTGTGTGTAGATCAAGGGGTATTCCCGGATTTAATGAAGTACAGTAAAGCTATTCCACTATTCAAATCCGGGGACAGGTACAGACACTAATAATTAGATCCGTATCAGTTTTGCCGGTTTTCAGCCTGGTGTTTGAAAAGTAATGTTAAATGAAATGCACCATCATTTTAATCGTAATAACATCCTACACGATCAACAATATGGTTTCACCAAAGGAGGTTGCACAACCGACGCCGGTGTCATCTTATTAAAACACATCTTTAACGCATGGGAAGAGGCACAAGATGCAATACTCATCTTTTGCGACCTATCCAAGGCATTTGATTGCGTGAATCACGAAACACTGCTCGTGAAAATTGAGCATTACGGACTGGATAAACTTGTGCTTGGTTTAGTAAAATCATATTTGAATGATAGACTGCAGCAAGTTCAAATAAACGGTGTAAATTCATTGGGTTTAAAGACAAAATGGGTATACCACCGGGCTCGATATTGGGTCCATTCCATTCCATTTAAAAAATTAACATCATGACGGTACCTTGTCAGTACATATATGAAAACATTATGTATGTTCGAAAAAATCTACATCTTTTTAGTAAGATAAGTGTCAGGTATAATTTTAACACTAGAAATAGGAACAAATTAGATCAACCACGTTTCAGATTGTCTAAAGTACACATTTCTTTTTATGGGGTAGGTACTGTGTAAAATGTTACAATTAAATACCACTTGATATCTGCAACGACCGTCGGGGCAATAAAATGGCGCACCGAACTTACCCAAATTAAATTAATTTGAGAAACTTTACCGACATGAGAGGCACCTCTTATCAGCCATCATAAATTCATAATATCTACGACCTTTTACAAAGAGATTCCTAATGGAAAAAGCAGTTCACGGTCTTTGTGAAACTCAAGGGCATTTGTATCTCATAAATACCGTTTAATTTAGTAGGTACCTACATATATTGACGTAATAATTTAGCAACCATCAGTTTTGCATACGGAATAATTAATTAATCTTTAAATCCCCTGTACCCTACTTAAACCACATTTAATTAACGAATTTATAGGAAGTTTCATCACAATTCCGATCATTGGAAACCACAAAACTGATAAATATTTAATGGAGTTAATAAAATTGAGCGTTATGTTGGGAATCCCTGCATACACACGACGACAATCGAATGAGACATTCCAGTATAAGCTGACCTCTTAATAAAATTAAATGATGATAAATGCTATTTATTTTTGTAAATTGAATTTTAAAAAAACACTTTTACACTTCAAAATTAAATTACCTAAAACTAGATGAGTTCGGTGTTTCCTATCTGACTACTCTGAGATGAAAGGCCGAAACAAACTCAGAGGTCGCAGTCTCTTTTAAAGTCCAGACATAATCCTCGTCAGGTCATTATGAGGTTTATGTGTGAGATGTTCTTTTGAGTAAAGAACCACACAGATTTGAGTGGACCTGTCCAGTCAGTGCATGCATTTTTCAGTAATCGTGTAGCTCAACTCAGAACTCTAGGAGCTCAATGAGTCGACAATCAATACCAAAGAAAGGACACTTGGGTAGGCCACATAAAGTACTCAAACTGCCGATATTGTATAAGTTTTCCGTACAATGACAGGTCACCTTATACTGGACATTTATAACGTTATCCGTTGTCGTGCGTACAGTTGGAATTACATTCTTGGAACCAAGCTGAGTCAGCCACGCGGAAGTCTGAGCCTTATCGAATGCACTATATTATGACTAAAAGCATTAAAGAACGTGCTTTTGTTAAAAATGTTTTTTAGGTAAAACTTTTTTCGTGGGTTTTATGCTAAGTGTTATTATTAATTGCATTTTTGAGTAACAATATAATATCACGCCTGTATGCCGCGAAAGGGAAGTTAGAGTTGTATAGTACCTTCACCAATATTTCGCCAGTTACAGGGGGCGAGTGTGGTGATCCAGTCTTCGGGCTGCTACTGAGAAATTCCTAATAAATATGAAAAAAACCCAATAACATTTCGCTGTTTAGTACCATTTACGAGCAAGATCCGGTCTTCATGCTGCTACTAAAAAAATACAGATGGAAAAACCCAACAACACTTGGCTCAACCTGGGGATAGAACCCAGGATATCACAAAGACGCAAGCACACGCAACTTCACGCAAGTGCACTTGTAACAAAGGCGCAAACACACGCAACTTCACGCAAGTGCACTTGTAAGGTTTTTGCTCAAATTTACGGCACCTACTTATTTGTGTATTGTGCACAATTTCAAACGATGGATCATGAATTGAAAAGATGAATTGTAATAATTTTTTTTAAAGCTGGTGAGTAACATCAATAATTTTTCCTAAAAAAAAATGAGCGAAAAAAAGAAGCAAATTACGATGTTTGCACACAATTATAATGCTGTGTACTGTCCCGTACAAAACATCAATATCTACTCGACCCGAATGTATGGCACGACTGATGACTTTTTAATATCGATTACGATGTTGTTCCCATGGAGAAAGTTGTTCACTTTGACCGAATGTACCACACGCCACACTTTTCTGATACACGAAGTATAAAATATCCAATAACGCAGTTTAATTTTATTAAAATCGGCCCGAAGACTTCTTTGAATATTTTCAGCAATTTCTGATAAGTTTCGGATTTGGCTATCGAAGCACACTAGGAAACTTGACCCCGTAATACCTCTCAAAGTGAAAGTCAAATCATTTATTGCAATTAGGCACACAAAAGGCATGTTTGAACGTCAATAGAAGAAAATAGAATTGATTCTAGTTGCCCCTTCCAAAATGTAGTTTCGTATGGAAAAGAATGGGCAAGAAACTCCATCGTTACTCTGCTGATCACCCTTTACAAGAATACAGGTTTGATGATACGTGTTCTGACTAAACACAAATCAATTAATCAAAGAGCTACAAACAGCTCAATAAATCACAGTATCTAATTACGCAACACATTTTCGATTTACAATTGAGTCAAATTTGTTTCGTTTCGACTAGAATTGCTTTCAGTTTACAACTTTCGAATTACGTAACTATAAAATCTGTGATATCAACTGCACTCTGTTTCAGACGCTAAAGAGTGAACGATAATCGTCTAAAAAGGCTATTTTCGAATTACGTAACCATTTTGACAGTTGAAAATTTGTTTCAATACAAAGAAAATTGGTTTCGTCCTGTCAATTGAACCAGAAGGCAGCTTGCTAGTCGCAATCAATTTTCTTTGCAATATTTTCGGGATTTACTCGTATAATCTCCTTAATTATTACAAAATTATGTAAGTGAACGTCGTCTTCATAAATTGTGAATGTGTTTTTGTGTGAAACCTCAATGATAGATCAATATTAGTGGTCTGTAAAATATCGAAGCAGCGAGGTCGATTTTTAATAATAATTGTGAAAGTTTTCTTCTGTTACAAGTGCTTACATCCTAAACTAAAGATATATATTATGATATTTCAGAAACGAGGTATTTTGGTGGCATTTTAAAGGAAAGACAAATTCGTACCTCGTACCGTATCAAACTTATCATAAGCCACAAGCTTAACAACCCAGTTGAACTTGAACTTCATTGGAAAAGCAAATATAATAGAGGAAGAACAAATATTATAATATAGTTTAAAGCATTTTATGTCAATGAATTCTGGAAGGACATCGATGAACATACTCACCACACCATACATAGATCTATTTCCACATCATTGTCTGTTTAAGGTACCTACTTAATATCAATATTATTTTCTTTCTTAGAGTTGAACATTGATTGTGTGTTTAGCACAGCAACAATTTTACACACAATCTTATTATTCGTTAGTGAATACGAAATGCACCATCAAACGTAAACTTACCATACATTTAAATAAAGTCATTTGTAGGCACCTAATTGTTGTATATAGCAGAATATTGCTGTTCTATAAAGTAGATAGATTGTGCATGGAAGTGTTTAAGGACAGGCATATTAGACTTTGTGGATGGATGTAATGGTTCATGGAATATATTGAGCATTTACTTAAATTATTATTTTTATATTTCAGGTGTCAGGCTCAACTACATTATTCAGGAAAAAATTAAACTCTCATGAGTGCTTACAGCAAGAATTAGCAAGCAGTACATACTTATTCCATGATGACTGCCACAGAAAGACAATCCCAAATTCCACTAATCCTTACAGTATATTTCTTCCAATTTCTTTTTGCCCCATGTCCAAATATTTCATAATAATGTGAATAAATGCTATTGAAGATATAATAAAAGTCGTTTTTGTTTACCATAATTTATTTCTCTCTATTTACTGTTACCTAATGAATGACAGTTAATTTAGGTAAATAGGTGCCTCTAAATAGTATCATTATAATAATCAATTGGCTGTGTTTATAAAAAGTATTGAATTCTTAAATATTTCATAACAAGTTATTTTTATTCGTACTTCTATAGTTCATAATTAAAACACTTTATTAAAGTTTACACTGTTATCAATTAACAAAATATGAACACACATTTATATCGCTGTTGTACAAGACTGAACAGTTAAAAAAAAAAAATGATTCATTAACAATCTTCAGTTTCTACTTTAGTTCTTGAGAAGTTTGAAAACTGAAGTAGCAGAGCAACGGAGCAACGCAGCATGGGCGACATCATTCATGCTGCCTTTATGTCTTCATAGGTGAAACGCCCCACGAACTCTACAGTTTTAAAACAAAATCTTATTATTTTCTGCTCAAATAAAGTAATGAAACATTCTGTGGTAAAGTAAAGGAGGCATATCAACTAGGCCTTCATTAGGCCCATGCCTGGACAAAAGCCATCAGCCTAGTCACTGCTGCCGGTTGCACAATTTCTTCTTTATTTAGGGCTGATATTGCAGTCTGCAGATATTTAATAATACTAAATTATAATAGTAAACATTAGTTAGGTTTCACAAAATATATGATGTGTCTATGTAGTAAGTTCGGCCAAGGAAATATATTCATAATCTTATAATTAGGTGACTTGCTACGCTTGATTCTTAACCATGTGTCAAAAAGCTTACCTTCAATGATTACAGAAGATTGGTTATCCAATCCATGTTTGCTCAACAAGATTGGTTTTGGGTAGCGTTCCATTCTTGTATTTTCAGCTCTAGCACCATCTGTGAAAATATTATAAATATGTTTTGTAGTTAGTTATTTGATTAGAGGTTATAATAGTTTATTTCAACATCTACATAAGTACATAAATATCAATTAACAATTTTATTTCAGTTCGAATGTGAGCTTGACGGACATAGTAACTATAATTAATAATTATTTTAACCACAATAAATAGTTGTAGGATAGTAGGATGCTTGTGTCTACGCAACAAAGGAATGATTGTCCATAGGCAGATTCACAAATAATGTACCTACAGCTACAATAATCTAATGAGATACGAAGGTACTCTCTTACACACGTTATTCCTATTTATATTGACTTACTTACTTGTAGTGATAATATCAACTTAGGTACTTTTCACTATTGAGCAAAACAGCCTAAGTAAGTCTTAGTGCAGCCAGTAGAAAATGTAAACAGAGTACGCACTTTCTTGAACGAGAGAATTTTCCAAAGTTTTTCCGACGAGCAACAAGAAAAATGTTCCAAAACTGCTTAGCATAGGCCCATGTTTCTGTAAGAGAATAGTAAATTTAATGTTGAATGTTGAAAAATATAAAGCATTCAAGGCAAAACAATGCTTGAACAAAAACATTACCGAAATCAATAAAACCAAAATGTAAACAAAGCATCACCATGATTGATAGCGTATCCTCCACAGACATCAAATAATGATCATTCCAGCGCAGATTATTGCCGATGTTTAACATGGGATGTTATGCCTTTCCTGTTGTTTTCCCTACACACTGATAAAGTTAGAGCAGCAAAGGTATAGTTTAGACACGCAATATTTCGCATTAAATTCGACTAAACACGTCACGTTATTTCAACTTTTACTCAGTGCTGCCAATTTTTTTCCCTGAGTCCACTATAGACATGCGTCAGATACATTAAACCGAATTATTAAATCCGATTTCAATCAGAAATCGATTAGTGTTAAAGTATCGATTATCCGAACTAGACAATTCACAAAACCACGGCAAGGGTAGCTTTGCGTAAGCAAGTATTTGTTTATATTTGAATAGTTTTGATCGATGCATGTATAACCGAATAATATTACTAGAGACGATCGAAACTGCGAGCCGGAGCCTCTCCTGAAATCGATTTCTAAAAACAAAATTTGAAAACGATTTCAATATCTGAAATAGGATATTTAACCGTTTGCGTAAAAATCCAAAACGCCAATGTCTAGTCCACTAGCGACAGTTCTTCAAACCACCAGAAATAAACTATACTGGATTATAAAATAAGATTAGACTCAAACTCAAAGCATTTATTTCAATTAAACCATTTACAGGCACTTTTGAATTGTCAAATAGTCGCGTCAGTTAGTCAGAAAGTTGAAGCTAGTTGCCCATTCCAAAACGTAGATCTTTATGGAGAAGAACGGGCAAGAAACTCCAAGGACACTCTTTTAAATATAGAAAATTACAAAATCCTGGGTACATTATTCTTGTTACTTCTATATGTGAGAACAATGTACAAAAAAATAATCAAAACAATTCAACATATAAGATTAAAAATAAGCCATGGCAGATAAGAGATGACCAGTCACAACTGACGGCGCCCGTTCACGAACATGACGCTTGGATCAGCACCATTCAGGTCAACCATTTTGTAGGGAACCGAATGATCCAACACACTCGCCACCATCAGCGAGACATTTAAGTGAGCATGACATACTCTCAGCTACCATGATCTTTCAAGTCAACATACATCTTAATAAATAAAAAATAAAAAATACAAACGGCTCCATGGTGCTCACATTTACAAAAATTTAAAAAAAATGCTTCTAAATTATACAAAACTAATTTGCAATGTATTTGAGAGATTAATAGAATGTTACTACCAAAAAGAAAGAAAATCATTATCCATTAGAGTATTCAACAATTAAAACTTGTTTAAATAAAAAATAAACATTAAGTTTGTAATGTCAGAAAAAATTAAAAGGGGAAGCAACTCTTCCAAACATTAAAATTTTTGACTAATGCGCCCAAGTGGCTGTGGAGCAGGACCAGCATTAAGCCAAGCATTTTTATCTATGATATAATCATCCAACTTATAATTTGCTTGTCTACATAGTGTGCGTTTAATGCATGTTTTAAATTTCTTCTCATTCGTTCAAGAATATCGAGTGGTATTTTATTATAACATTTTACACAGTACCCCATAAAAAAAGTGTGCACTTTAGACAATCTGAAACGTGGTTGATCTAATTTGTTCCTATTTCTAGTGTTAAAATTATGCCTGTCACTTATCTTACTAAAAAGATGAAGATTTTTCCGAACATACATGTTTTCATATATATACTTACAAGGTACCGTCATGATGTTAATTTTCTTAAACAGTTCCCTTAGAGCTTCGCGTCTGCGGAGGTTATATATGGCTCTGACAGCCCTCTTTTGCAGAATAAAGATATAGTTAATATCTGCAGCCCGTCCCCACAGCAAAATACCGTAAGACACGATGCTATGAAAGTAACTAAAATAGACCAGTCTCGCGGTATCCACGTCTGTTAGTTGGCGGATTTCCCAAACAGCGTAAGCGGCTGAACTTAGCCGCCCTGCAAGTGATGTTAAGTGAGGACCCCACTGTAGTTTTGAGTCAAGCGTATTAGACATTTAAATAGACGTTTTTTACAGTCCGTTCAACCGATTTTGACTTTTATAGCGATGGATATTTTTTTTTAAATGACGTTGTTTCTCGATCTCCACTCGGGCGGAGCCTCTGTGTGGCTTCAATATATTCGTCATGCTGTGTCAGTCTTTCCAAATCAGCGTTCGAATCCACACTGGTTTCGGCATTTGAAAGAAATAAATGGAAAAATCACTGACACAGGTTTAACAAACAATGAAACATGCCACTATCGTATTATTTTAATATTTTCTCGAGTCAAAGTTTTAGTAATTGATTGTATTGTTTTCTACAAATTTAATTTAATTAACCACTAGACAAAACCACCGGCCACAGAAAGCAATTTTTTTCGCCTGTAGGGGTGTCCAAACCCCCAGGTTTAGTGGAAATCCCACTAAGTTGACAACACTGCTTTTCTACGATTTTGACTTTAGCCACAGATAACAAAAACGTGAAAAGAAAAACGTTTTGTTACGTATTTCAATTATGGTAGTTTTTGGTAGAAAGTTTTTTAAAAATTGGTTTTAAATATTTTCGGCAATCATTGTACATTTTCATTTATAAGCACTAGTAGAGCATCAGTTGTAATAAAAAAAAAACAATTATAGCACAATAATTTGGAAATAAATCATTCCTATATGGTGTAACAAAACACATCATCCAAATAAATTATAGCCAATTTTTTAGAACAACCCTATCCAATTTCGGTCGACTGATAATAATTGTGTATCGTAATTCGAAATATGGTATGCGTTTACAACTGGACTTGCTTTCGATTCAGAATTGTAAACCGAAATAAAATGTGTTGCGTAATTAGACTGCTGGTATAATAATAATTAATAAAAAACCCAAAAAGCCATATCCATGATGACAATTCGTTTGCACAAGGAAGATGTTCAAACCTTGACATTACGAATCATTCGTCAAGTTCATTACCATCGCTTGTTTCACGGGAACCTCAGTTGCGTGCGCGAGTCAAACACGCAATGTAAGCCGTCCAATTATCTTCATTACGCGAAGGTTCCGCCCGCCATTGTTTGACCAGATGGCTGTTGTTCGATATTCAAATTAGATTGAACATGAAAGTTTTTTTTACACGGAAGTTTTTAGTAAAGGAAGAGTTCATTTTGTTATGCAATCAAGTTAGTAAATGGTTGAAATTATCACTCGGTTTATACCGACAGGGTCAAATTAAACTAGCTAGTGAAACTACGCAAACGTAATAAAAACGAAAAATTCAAAAAAAAGTAACCTCTTAATTTAAAGTAACTACAGCTGACTATGGGGTTAACGGCCGCTGTTAGTGTAGCTTACTTGAAATTACGTTTTTTTTTTAACCGTCATAACATAATCGATGCCCATCACATTTGTGCAGTTTCGCTAGCTAATTTAACTTGAACTTGTAATTGTTGGTATGTTATGATTTTTATCCCCAGAAATAACTAGTATCTGTTGCTTTGGCAATCGTTACGAGTAGTCAGAAGCCCGAAAGTCTGACAACCAGTCTTACCAAGGTGTATCGTGTTACCCAGTATTTGAGTTGTGGTCGTTGTGGAGGTCAGAGTCTCCATCTCAAATATTGTATTCAGCTGCCCCACGTAGTTGTGAATATAGGCTAGACAGATGGTGATCTGATGATGATCTCAAGTCTTCCTGCTACACGAATTTAGCCATTTAGGATTATCCTCAGAACTGTGCGACAGTAATCGTTTAAAGAGGATTACCATAATCGTCTATTGAGTTACTGCAATACATAAAGACTTATCTGCATTTGTAACATCGTAAGGTCTCTCTATCGCACGAGCGTACCGCCCCTGCTTCAACGATTTTGACTGCTTGACAAACCGTCGAGATTTCTTTATTATAATGATATACCATAAACATAAAACGAAATAAATTCTCTAGTTCTCATACACACGAGCGGTTCAGTCGCCGACACATGGCTCCTCAATCATACAGACACAGGCAAAACGAATTAAAAAGTGTGTCATTTTCGATTCGAAGACCATGTGAATAGCTACACAGATTCCAACAAAATAGATCCGTTTAGCCTCAAAAACGTGCTAAACAAACAAAGAGTTATTTGTACAATTTCTCCTTCTCCCGTTCTAACAAACAACAGACGAAACACGTAGACGTAACATCATCAAACTTTTTCAGGCGCACTTTCAGTGAACACAACCGAACCGTCACGCTCGTGACGCTGAGTCGGGTACACTCGGTTCCATGGTCTAATAAAACAAGGTCTGGCATTCCGGGAGTGACACATGCTTACGTCAATATCCAGTTCCCACTTTATTGCAACAAAACACGAAATAAAAAAAGATTTTCAGTCACCATTCTGTTAAAAAATATGTACAAAGCATTTATAATGTCGTTTCGTTTGTCTCATCAAACGAAACAATTCAATTTAAACATAAACCAACGTAATTGTTAATTAAAACCTCATTGTTTTATCGGATTCGCACAGGTAATAAAGGTGGCTGGGGAGTTATTATTACAAACTTCTGGTAACACAGATGTGATGACGTAGACTTGTGTCACCCACGTGACCACTGTGTCTCGGAATGATATACCTGGCGAAGTATAATATTATACCATGCTCGGTTCCAGTCGGCCTAGTGATGGGTAACTCATCATTTTTATATGAGGTTGAGGGAGTACCTCATTTTACCTCGCGAGGTCCTCAAGAGGTACCCCTCATTTGAGGCGAGGAGTCGTACGTCGATGTATTCACCTCACGAGCCGAATTATGAAAGTCGGTTCATTCACTCACTAAGCTCACTCAATACTCACTCGCGAGTACTCGCGTCAATAATGTCAATGTCAATTTTTAAGTGAGGACGAGTGAATGAGTGAGTTGGTTCAATGTTGAAATTCGAGTAACTCTTTCAATTTGCGATCACGAGTACCTCAAACGAGGCACCTCATGAGTGAGGGACACATCTCTAAGTCGGCCGGTGACGCTTGATCGGGTATACTCGACGCTGAATCGCGTATACTCGGCTCATATAAGATTTTATTTTACTACGATTAGATCAGAATGACCGTTCGGTTTATTTCCGGTCCGTTAGTTCCTACTTACATACTTAGCTGACTCAAGTTCAAGATGGTCTCAAGTTCAAGAGTACAGACTTGTGTTTATTTGACCGACTGTGGTGCGTTATGCTAATTCAAGGTTATTAATAAAATGTTTAAGCAATTTGACACTAAGTAACAAAAAAATTATAATAATAGTCTAGGATGAGGAGCCAGACCAAGAGAGATACAGAAACCCGCAGGGCAACATGTGGCGAGCTGTTGGGCAGTGGCGACTCCACGGATCTCCCGGGAGAAGTCTTGTTCCTCACCTCTGGCTTGCCTTTATTGACCGGCTGGAGTGTACTTTAGCCACCTAAACCTAAGTCCAATATTTTTGTTTCCATATCCCGCTATAGTCTTAAACCAACCGGGGGTTGTCCTTGGCTGGACTTGCATTGTGCATACAGGGATAATCGTCGGTTGGTGCCTCATTCAATTAAAAACGTGTAACGGGCCTCTGCGAGTTGGCTTCGGCCTTCGTACGCCTCCCAAAGGTCCGGGACCTGTTTGGATTTTTTATAACCGACAAAAATTTCAACGCAGGGGTGTTCAGACTCATGTACTGAATCGATGGTATCTGTTTTCGCGTCGATGTCCCTGACACCCTGTATTATAATTATTCAACTTACACTATCATTCTTTGGGAATTTGGCGGTAGTTGTATAAAATGGCTATTACCTGGCAAATTGACGTAAGAGGTCCATTTGCTTACCAATTCATTTTCCTGGTCGGTTGATGGCAATGGGCTCGCCACTGTTACATGGGACTTACACATAACTGGCGGAGTGTGGGTGTACTATGTGTACACCTCTGCCTAACCTTTCGTTGATTACAGTCGTGGTGTTATGTGCGTCAACTTCACAGACTGATACTACTAATATTGAAGGTTCAAGCTAGTTCATATTATTGTCGTTATTCTGGATGTTTCTAGTTATTTATTTATTTATTTAAGGAAAAACAAACAGTAGCACAATAAGGTTACAGTTAAGATCTTGAACATTAGGTACATTATAACAATTATCAATTATTATTATTAATTATTAGTTATGTATCTAATATTTTATTTTATTTTATTTTATTTTATTTGGGACAAAAAACAGTTATACAGCATTTACAAAAAGTAGTTAAAATACAGTCGAAAAAACGTATAACCCACACTATTGTCCACGAAGTGACATCAGAGTATGAAAACGAACGCATGCTAAACGAAAACAAAAACAGAAAAAAAAAAGTAGATATTTAGAAGAAAAAAAAAAAAAAACACCATATTATACCGACGAATCGAAGGAAGCGGATGACAAGAGCATCCGTCCTATAGGCGACTTGCAAGAGATTGAGCAACCATACTTTTAAATTTAGATTGCGACAGCGCGAAAATATCAAACTCAATAAATTGTGAGTTATAGGTTTCTAAAAGTCGGCGGAGAGGGGCACGCACCCCAGCCTTCGTTCTACAACGCGCAGTGTAGAATAGTTGAGGTGCGCGCACCTCCCGCCGAATAACAGTTCTAGGTACTACGTAACACAATCTATTCGAGAGCTCAGTACAATTAAATTTGTTATTGCATATACCGTACAGCATCACAACCATGATCAGTGAACGTCTGGAATCCAAGCTCAATATCTTATAATGTTTTAGCAAATCTGCATAGGGAATCCTTGTACGGAAGCACTTATAGTACGTAGCACGAAGAAATTTTTTCTGAACCATTTCTAATGCTTGCTTATATTTATCATAATAAGGGCACCAGATGGGTACCGCGTATTCCAACTGTGAACGGACCAGTGTTTTATATAAGAAGAGAAAAGTATATATATGTATGTGTGTGTATATTATTAATAAAATTATGAATGATAGCATAAACAGCCATCTCTAGCGTTCCCACTGCTGGGACTGCGGCCTCCTCTCTGTGAGAGACAGTGAGCCGTAGTCCACCACGCGGACCCTGTGCGGGTTGGTTGATATCACATGTCTTCGATTTTTTGGTTCTAGGACATGTCGGTTTCCTCACGATGTTTTCCTTCACCGTTTTGAGAGCAGTGGTGATGAAATAATTTCACAAAGTAAATCCACCACTGCTCTATAAACGATAACGATAAAGTAAATTAAGTCCTAAAGTAATGGTTTTCTGTAAATATAACGCGTTTTTCCAGTTGTGCTAAGCACAAAGATTACTTACTCGCTTTTGCGCGCGGCTTCGCCTGCGTTGATGTCGGAAAATATCGAAAGGGTACGTACGTACAACCGGGATAAAATACGGTTTGAATTCATTTATTTCTAAAGATTACAAATCACTTGTACAGCATTATATACAAAAATTACTTGATTTAAGTATACATTTTTGTTGTCCAGGATTAGTAAGAGCTTTTTGTGTTAACATTACGAATATAAGGAAAATCAAATGTGTTTTAATCCAGATTTTAAACTATCTGCGTGCCAAATTTCATCCAAATCCGTTGAGCAGTTTTTACGAGATTGAGTAACAAACATCGAAACAAACAAACTTTCATTATTACCTGGTATTTTAGTTACAGTATAAAAATACGTAACTACACGGAACACTAGTTATACGTTATGAGATTACTTAGTAGAACAATGAAAAACCCCATAATTTAGTGTTCCCAACACATAGATAATATCAGTCGTGGACACCGCCATTACTTCACCCACAAAAAACGACAGGAAATGAGTATTTATACGTTACTATACAACTAGCTGCCTACAGTCTATTCGAATACTTGTTTCCTATTTATGGTATTTCCACTTTAACGAATATCAACTTTATTGTAGTGTGAATATAATTTATTTCAGAATGAATCCTCGTGCAGACTGGCGTGCACAATACAATTTCTAAGAAAACTTCTCGGTAGAGCAATACCGGTGTCGTGTCGCGCCAGTCTGCACGAGGCTTTAAGTACTGATAGTATTGAAAAATCCATACAAATGTTTGAAATTTTGATGGTTTGTTAACTGAAGCTAATGTGTGGGTTTTAAAAATATTCTTCCAAAAACACACATTGTTTACATGTTTAAACACTTAATTGCGAAAGCAGTATAGGTAGGTACTTACATTGTATTTTTACTTAGGTAAATGACTTATTTGGTAAACAAACTCAGTGCGAAAATCACGAGTTTTTTGCATCAACATTTGTCAGTTATGTATCGACGGCTTGATCCTTGTTAGAAACACCCACATACTCCCACAGAATCAAACAAACTGCTTCAAATTAATCATTTAAACAAATTCTCACAGTTAAAATCTCAGTTCGCTATTTGTAATCAAATGTAGCTGGGCCCTATAACACAAAACTTTATAATACAACTTACAAATTTTACAATAATCTAAAAAAAAAAATACAAATATTGTAAATCTTATTTTTTTTTGCACTTACCACCAAACTCTAAGCTACATTATTTGTAACGGAAAACCTTACAAATATGTAAATTGTAGTAACTTGTAGATTGTATATAAAGTGTAACTCGTATATAGGTATTTGTAATTTCTGTGTTACGTAATTTTTCTAAAATTTAATTTATTTGGTTCGAGTAGAACAGCACTTTAAGTACTAGAATATGCTAACACCATAGAAATATAAATAACAGAACACCGTCATTCGCTTTGCTTATGTCACTGTGATCAAGTACATACTAATTCCATGGACCAATCACTGGCCACGTGCAGCTTTTTATTAGTGGCATAAAACGCGTGTATTTCTCCAATCTGTCAACAAGGAGTATTTATGATGTAAACAGAAGGTACATGTCTACTGACTAGTGTTTGTGGTAAATGTGTTGTAGAGGTCAGGGGCTACTCTCCAACTCCAACGAAGATTCCGAAAGTAGTTGATCCGTCAAAACAAGTTCATCATCAGTTGGACAATTTCTAGTAGTAATAAGGATCAAATTCGCAAAACAAATATTCGTTAGTATAAAAGTGACATTTGTCAGGAACGCATTCTGTCGACTGCTGACTGTAGTATTGCAGCAATGCCTCTGCTATTGCAGATGACCACCAAAGGGGTAATTGCATAACACACTTATAATGGCAATTAATGCTCTTCATCATGACTTTTCAACAACATTAATTGCGTTATTTACGTTGTTGAACAGACGAAGGTTTCAAACATAATTATGAAGCAATGGATTAGGAGTTTGATAGAAAAGTGTGTTACGCAACTGGGGTGCAGGTGGCCGCCTACTTGTTTGTCAAAAAAACATCGCAAATCTGCCATCAATAAGAACAATTTAAAAAGCGGCCAAGTGCGAGCCGGACTCACATACGAAGGGTTCCGTACCACCGTAAAATATTTAACACTACTTCCCCATTATGAGCTCTATGAGACGTCAATAGGGATTTGTGGAAGAAAAGTTCACAAATCCCCATAGATGGGGATTGTCAATGGGGATTAGTGGAATATAACCCCATTTTTTTAAACTTAAAAAAAAAGCCGAATTTAACACTTTTCTTGTAAGTTTTTATTTTTAGTTACCATAGTAGTACCAAATTAATAAAATTAGTCATGTGGTAGTCAAGTGGCAACCTATAACGGTTCAAAAGATACAGCCTTGTGACAGATGGACGCATGGACAGAAGAGCTTTAGTAATGGGGTCCCGGTGGCACCCTTTGGCCAGGGAACCCTAAAAGAATAATGTTTACTAAACAGTTCCGAAACCAAGCATTGTTTCTGATCACATAACGTGCAGCTATTGCTATTAGTGCGAGATTATTACTGAAGCTAATATTATGGAAATAATCTCAACTAGAATCATGTGATAAAGAACTATCAGATTTTAATATAGG
Organism: Agrochola lota; assembly: GCA_947364205.1. Classification (NCBI taxonomy): domain Eukaryota; kingdom Metazoa; phylum Arthropoda; class Insecta; order Lepidoptera; family Noctuidae; genus Agrochola; species Agrochola lota. The sequence goes on from OX376246.1 coordinate 277,749, forward strand.
ATTGATAGAATAGTGGAGGCCCAGTGGTGACGATTGAATGGTGAAGAAAGATTTTTTTTTGAGGTTTATAACCGATGACACATGGTATTGTTACTTGAAGTAAGACTTGATAAAATCTATTTTATCGTGTTCAGATATCGACCCATCACGGACGTCTCTGAAGTTTACACAAAAAAAAACAGATTTTTAAACTAATATTTTAATTGACTACACTACAGACGGTTGCTGACCCCAAAAAAAACTTCATCATATTAATTTAATTTTAATTTTAAGTATTATGTTTAGATAGCCATACCTACCACGTCTGCGGAGTTTACCTAGTTAATTTAATTTGCCCCTGTATTGACGGGCCCCGCAGTACTGTGTTTAGGTAATCTCGCTCATTCCGTCCTTGCACAGAGTACAGTCATTCTAGTTCAGTGACTGGCCGACGTATGTTGTCGAGCAAACCATGGCATTCTCATAAATACACTATGAGTTCCACGCCAGTGCGTACTCGTAGAATACCAATATCAAGTACAAAGGGTAATTGACTTAAAATAACACACATACATACACTCACGCCGTCTTGCCACGGGGGTGGGCAGACACTACAGACCGCACGCCGCCGGTTGCGAGTACTACGCACCTGACCTTTCTAAAGAAAACTCGACCGTATTTACATAACTTAACATCATGTCCGAATTTCCTGAAGGGTTAGGCACAGTTGAATGGTATACTCACAATTCGCCAGTTATGTAATTGAAAGCCACATTTGGTCTATTTGTCACAAGCGTTGCACCTGAGCATTGAGTCCTGAGCTCGATCCCCAGGGCGGACAAGATGTCATTGGGTTTTTTTCATTAGGAATAGTAATAGTATAACAATAAATAAAAGTTTTTTTGGGGTCAAAAAGCTCGCTCGTTATTACATGGGACTTAAACATAACTGATAGGCTTCATAGTCTGAATTTGCTGTAAGCTAAACATAACTGGCGCAATGTGTACTTACTATACACATTTTACAAAAATTCTTATAAAGTGGTAACAGTTGTTACAATTTACTTGTTTATCTGAATACTCGTGGATCTACATTCTTATTCCTACACTAAGCAGTTATTTAATTAGATATAAATGCATGAATGTTGCCAGTCAGAGCACGTGCAGACGATCACCGTTTAAACAACTTGTATCCACTTACACGGAGCAATGTAATGTGTATGAATGTGCGGAGTAGATAATAATACAGAGACTAAACTTCGAACAATTGAATGTCCTCCCGACCGAATTCCGATCGCGGCGTCAACCTCAGCGGAGACTATCGTCAAGTACGTAGGAGATCATTATTATAGTGCACGAGTGTTTGCACAGACAGAGGTGCCCTCTCTCTTCTCTCACTCTCATAGTCTGATGGGAAGGAAATCCGACATGACCGGAGAGAGATCAGACCCTGGACCGACGACAGTAGCGAAAGATAATACACTACCTCCTAAAGATAAGCAGAAGTTCTCTTTGTGAAGGAGCTTGCCCCGGGAAGTACCTACTACTAGCAAACTATATTTCTGCCGCCAAGTTAACTTAACAACAATGATAGCATAGTGTCACACCACATCCAACCCAAGTCTCTCATACGCACCTCTGAGTTTTCGGATTCATGTGCGTATTATATGATTACACTTGCTTCAAAAACGGTGACGGAAGACATCGTGAAATATTTTTCGACGGCATGTGAAACCAAGTCAGAGGCCAGAAATGAAAGGAGAGAAGAGCGGAAAGAAGAAAATCAAAGAAAGCCGCCAAGATCTGCTGCCGGTGCAATAAAAGGCACATTAGAAATTTCAGCTATGTCCCTGGACTTGCAGCGTGCGTAACCTCTGGTGTAACGGTGTTCATAGGCGGTTGTGAACACGTACCATCAGATGCGCCGCCCGCACCGTCAGCTTGAACCTAATATAGTTCAGTCTCTGTTGCATGTTTACTCTGGTGTTCACTCTTATTGATATCGTAATAGAAATATTATATGATTTGTGTTAAATTAAACAGTGTTATTATGAGAACCGCTTTGTAATATCTAGGTATCCATCTCTTTGTGTATCTTATTACATGTACTTCAAGGCAGCAATGTGACTTACAGTTTAAACCATATACTGACTTAGCGCTCGACTGACTGTTAACTATGGTGTGCTGGTGCCTATGCTTATGTATGGAGCTGAATGTTGGGGGTGGCAAAAGAAGCATGAAAGTAGAATAAATACTGTGGAATTGCGTCCCTTGCGAAGCATGTGTGGTGTGACTATGAATGATAGGCTGAGGATTGATGTGATAAGACAACGGGGCGGTTTAGAGAAGATGTAGTGACAACAATTGAAAAGAGTGTGCTTAGGTGGTGTGGTCATGTTGAGAGGACGAATGAAAGAAAAGGTATTTACAAGGCATATGTGAGTGGAAACGCCGGGAGGGGTCGCCCTAGGAAGACATACAGTGACCTTATTGGTGGTGTATCAGGAGTATATTGTAAGGACCTTAGCAAGTGGCGTTCTGCCAGCCCCCCCGGTAAGAATACGTGAGCTTATGTATATGTGTATGTATGTTATTCTTAAGACGCTCCGCAGACAGCGGTCATTTTGACTGCGAATGACCGCGAGAGTCGTCACCGGCCAGCATCTACGGCGCGGTCGTTTTGTCCTCTGTTTTATGCACAACCACACAAACTCACTAGTGTGTTTTTGCCGAAGTATATCTGTTTTTAGACGCACATCAAGGAATGAAAGAACTGCCCCGTTTGTCTAGTGATCACAAGTGCTACTGCTGAAGTCCTGGGTCCGATTTCCGGGTGGGGCAATAAGTTATTGGGTTTTTCCACCTGGAATTTCTCAGTAATGGATTCTCAGTGGTGGATTTGTGCCCGGTTGATGGCAATAGGCTCGCCCCCTGTTATATGGGACTTAAAATAGTTAATTGATTCAGGCGTGACTTTGCGGAAATCCATTATAAAATACAATAGAGGATGTATATTTAGTAACCTAATCCGCTTTAACTGTTCTTAAAGAGTCATAAAGAACCACAGCAGAGACTCTCTGCTCTCGACGGTTGACTTGTTCAGACGTCATCCTGAGGATGCCTCGTTGAGAGGTGAAACACGTGTTGATTTCTTACAGGGTTCTTTATGACTCTTTAAGAACAGTTAAGCGGATTAGGTTACTAAATATACGACGTCTATTGTTTTTTATGGGACTTAAACATAACTGGCGAATTGAGGATGTACTTATAGGTGCACCCATAGATATAAGAAAGAAGGGTGCACCTCTGCCCAACCCTACGAGAAATACAGCGTGATGTTATGGGATGGTATCGAAGACCGCAAACACTTAAGCATAGTGCGTCGAGGAGCCTATCTTAATGCACCCCACGTGTTTCCTTATGGCTCTACAATTAATGATCGCGTGGGAATTATCATAAATGTACAGTATTGAGTGGTCGCACGATGGAATATACTCAAGGTCATTATGACAATGACATTACAAAAACAACATGACTATGAATCGCAATGAAAACCTTAACAAAATGATAAGTGTGATTAAATAAGATTCGCAAAGTGTGGATGTCATTGCGCAGGCGACTGCAATGGGCTTGACTGCATAGAAATTACCATTGACAGGAGAAAATGATTAGTACCTACTTCAAATTAAACCTAGGCTTAGGACAAGTCAAAACTCCGTAAATTTCCAGTCAGCCTGTACAAGTTTAAAACAAAGTACCTTCTAGTCCGTGGAATTTACACCGAATTTTAGGCTAATTTTGTATTAATTTAAAACAGCGATATTATTTTTCTTTTAACTTTAATTACGGTATGGAAAAGAGGGTAAGTACCTATGTTAAAATATTACCGCGAAAAGATTTTTCCGCGAGAGATTAACAGAAACACTTGTATAGAGAGTGTTTATCGAAAATAGAAGTTATTACAAGTAGGTTAGAAAATTAAATATTTTCGTCCACGGTTTCTTAGACTTAAAAAAAAATCTTCATAATGTAAAGTAAAGGCTTGTGCAGACCAGCGCGACTTGTCGCGCGACGCGACACCGGTTATTGTTATACTGTGAAGTTTTCTTAGAAATTGTATTGTTCGTGTCGCGTCGCGCGACAAGTCGCGCTGGTCTGCACAAGCCTTTAAACGTCCGCGCGTCGTAGTAGGGATAATGCCTGGGTTAAAAAAAGAAATTCTTATTAGTCCGTCAGTCAGATAATAAAAAAAATATTAGTGACTTATTTTTTGCTTTATCATATTAATAAAAAATTACTTAGATAAAACGCATTTTAAGTTGGGGAGTGGGGGTCGCTACGTCACAAGTAAGTACCTAAGTATAAAATCTACATACTCGTGACGGCATGGCACATTTTACCTCAATGTATCGCCGTAATCTTTAGATTACGTAAAAAAAGAAAAAATACGTGTTCAATTTTTTTTTATAATCTCCATGAAACACAAACGACTTTTGCCTAAAAAAATATTGTGTCATCATCCCTAATATCCTACTATCATCCGCATCTGTGTGGCAGTCCCTCTCGAACGCTCCATGTGTCATACATCGCCCGGACAGGTACTGTACCTGATAGTTACGACATACTAGGTAATGTCTCTATCAAGGAAGGAAAATGTTTAATGAAAACCAAGTTCGTGAGAAAACGCAGATGACGCGTGACCCGAATATTAATGTCTTATTACATTAAGTTAGATATTAATTTAAAGATAAAGTTCCTAGGAATAGAGGTCTTTGTGAAGGAGCTCGGTCGGGGAAGTACTACCTCGATACCTATTTCTCTTGAGTACATTACCAGTCGACAGCGATACGGATAAATATTTCGACGGCATATTTTGTTTGCTAATTCCGCAGTAGCGGCCCGTGAAATTAAAATTTTCTTACACGGTTAAATGAACTTATAGAATTGTATCGATGATTTTTATGATTATAATAATTCTATAAATATTTTATGGCCGCGACTCATATTTAGATCAACATACACCCAGGGGGTGTACTCCTGATCCGGACCTGCAAATTGCAAAAAACGTTAGAAATTCTATCAATTTCGCGGGCTGCCCTGACACTTTTGCTCTGTATTTGGACAGTCATTATTGTGTGACCGGTCACCGCTTTCTTAGGAAAACAAGGGAAAATTACGAGAGAGACAAAACGAATGTGTGGCCAGTAGTTATCTTTTTCTAAAATTCAGATTTTGAATACCTAGACTATATTGAATCGCTTACTGTGGGTGTACCAAAGGTGTAGCCTAGCCCCGTTAATACGTGTTATTTGACAAAATTTAATTTAATTTTACAGGCTTGCAGAAAAGAGAAAGCTATTGGCCGGACAGTCGCTTTGTCTCTTTCTTGAGAGTGGTCACTTTTGTGAGGCTTCATGAGGCTCAGTACATTATCTGTCTTTGCGTGGGCCATCCAATAATTCGTTTCTGTCACTCATACCTGTGTGACAGTATAAAAGAGTAACTATGGAGCTTCATCAACTAGAATCAAAATTTGACATTTAAAAGTTTTGTTTCAATTAAATGATTTGACTTAGACAGTCTGTCTGAATATTTCTTCCTCTATGACGTCATGGGATGCCCGCAGATAGGAAGGAAACTCACCGTGTTATTTACCGTGCCCGCTATGACAGGTACGTGTGCACTACGCCGAGACATGACTCACGTACTTACCTACCTGTCAGACAGCTGTCATTTGTTTTTGACATGACTTTCCTTTTCATTGTGTGTAAGCTGAGATGAATGACTTTGTAGGTACTTACTGCTGTGACCGTAAAACATAAACGTTACTACCACAACACCGTGTGTATCAAATGTTTAGGCTAAACAACTTTAAACACGACATTTATATAAGGAAGTACGGAGTTTGACGTACCTAAGACTGACTTATACAGACGACGAACAAGCTGTCTAAGTTTTTATAGTTAGACCCCAAGTTTTTAATATTTTGGATACTTAGTCAGTTCCAGTCTTTTTTTATCCGACTACGCGGCAGCTAAGACGTAGAAGTATGATTTTTACGCGTAGCATTGAATAAAAAATTGTACCATGACCATGTGGGGTATCAAAATAAAGGGTTTCAGGAGATGATTCCAAAAAAAATAAACACACTATTTTTTTTTTTTTTAACTCCACTTTGAGTACTGAGTAGCTTAGACCCGGTTCCGACTCAAAGCGGAGAGGAGAGTAAGTAGGTGTGATCTCGAAGAGACAAACTAGTTTGATAATATTATTTTATAGATAGTTTGTAAGACAAAATAAACAACGAATAATTTTGCGTTACTTAGTCATGTAGATTCACTTAGCTTCAATGTAAAACATTTCTTATCCTGCCAGACGTGGATAGAACTGGGCTTTAGTCATTTAACTACGTAACGAAGCGAGGGAAACCTTTGTGTATGTGTATGTGGGGAAAACTTTACTATCCTTTTTTTACTTTAAAGAATGTAGGAATGTCGGTTGCCATACCAAAAGTAGAGACTGTCACATGAAGTGCAAATGAGTGACAAAAGTTGATAAAAGAAGTTGGATTCGTTCGAAGTCAAAAAATTAAAAGTATAACAAAATAAATATAATGTCAGTAAAATAAAAGTAATACAAGTAATTGACTGCCTTGTTGGAGAAGTGGTCGCAAGCGCTACTGCTGTGCATGAGGTCCTACGTTGTTGGGTTTTCTATCTAGAATTTGTCAGTAACAGCCCGGAGTACGAATTTGAGCCCGGTGGATGGCAATAGGCTCACCCCTATTACATGGCACTAAAACATAACTGGCGAAATGTGGGTGTACTGTAGGTACAGCTCTGCCTAACCCTTCGGGGAAACAAGGCGTGATGTTATTTTATGTTAATACAAGTATAAAATATAAATTGACAAAAGCCATAATTTCATATCAAACGGCCACTTATGACGCACTAACGCACTTTATACAGTCCTATTCCAGTATTTATCAGCCTAACAGCCCATAGTTTACAATGAGCCTAGCACTAATAACCCCACTCGTATGCCGCATGCGTGCTGTGGAAGTCCCTACCCCTACCGCCTGCAGCCGCCCGCATAACATCGCATCGCGTTACCACAACTGGTAAAACCTGATTCCGATCGCAAACGCTAGGTTTTCCTGTTCAAGCTCACACAGGTATTCAACTATTCATGGCACATGTACTTATATTCCATATGGATGTGTAAATGAATACCATTAACAATATTTAAATGTCACCGAAATAGCATACCCAGCCTGTAATGTTCCCACTGCTGGACTCAGGCCTCCTCTCTTCGAGAGGGAGTGGGCTGTAACCTACCACGCTCAGTGCGGGTTGGTAGATGTCACATGTCTTCGAATTTTTGGTTCTAGGACATGCCGATTTCCTCACGATGATTTCCTTCACCGTTTTGAAAGCAGTGGTGATGAAATAATTTACACAAAGTGAAGCGCCCGCCTGGGTTCGAACCCACGGCTTACAACTCGTAAGTCAGGGCCGTTACCACTGGACATTAAAATCTTAATCCTAATAAATTCCTGAATTTGTCAGTAGCAGCCTACTGGCTGGATTCTGGATTTATAATACCAGCGTATTACTGTCTCACTGCAGGCAAAAAACCCCTCTTCTTCTTCGTCTTTTGTACAGAAGCTCGTGCGTACAGAAGGCTGGAACAAGCGTGGTGATCAATGCTCGCCTTCTGCCTCAAGACTTCAGTCTGGATTTATGTTGGGTTAATGACATCATTATGCTACATTGTGCGGCCTCCAGTCTAATCGGATGCAGCTGAATAGCGACTGCCTGCCTCCCCAACCCAGTTACTGGGTAACACAATATTCTCCTGCCATCATCCGTATTTCTTAGTGGTTCCCGCAGCAAATGTCTTGTCTGCCACACTTCTCTCTCAGTCGTCATCTCGGTAGCCACTCCCTTTCTATCCCTATCATCTGTCACACAGTCCATTCGTACATTGTATATTTGGTCTTTCCATACTTTAATAGACGTCCAACTGGTCATGATTATGATATGTAAACATTTTCAACAAAGTGGGTCAGCAATATTCAAACAAATAAATGATTTGAATTTGAATATGTTTACTATTTTCCAACAAATTAACAAAATAAAATGTTCTATAAAGTATTCCGTTTTTTTATATTTGTTTATGTTACTGCAGTCGATCTACTAATGTGACATTCTGTACGATCACTTAACTGGTAAGCGATAAGTGGTTAAAACTATTAAATGGTACCTATTGAACACTACACTATGATGACGCCAACAAAGTAGTCGTGAATAATGTCTCAGAATTCCATAGAAATAGTAAACTTATAGGAAAATATTGAAATTATTTGATTGATCGGTTAGGAAAATACTTACCGGAATTTCCTGCATAGAACTAGTAGGTCGAGTGTAGGAATACCTATACATCATCATCCATCATCATCTCCTGGCCTTATACCAATTGATCGTGGTCGACGCAACATTTCTTCTTCCATACTTCTGTATAAGGAACTAAACTTCAAGACAAAATCAAACTGGTTGCTAATTATTGAATAATAAAATAAAAGTAGTAAAGTGTTTTTATTCCGTCAATGAATTTTTAAATCATATTTTACGATGCTGTATTTAAAATTTTAATAATGACAATAGTACTTTGACATTATTATGAATTCTTGGACATTGTAATTTTTATTTTGTTATTATGAGTTATATTTCGACATTATGATTTTATTCTTTGACAATATGATTAATATTTTCGACATTATGATTTTTATTTTTCATTTAACTATTATTATTTTGACATTATAAATAATGCACTTTTGATGAATCTATCAGTCTATTAATTTGTCCTTAATATTATAAATTCATAAGCTTATTACAAAATTTCATAATTTTAATATTTCTACACCAGCAATGGTATGTGTGAAACAGTATTTAATGTAAGATCTCAATGTACCATATACTGAGAAATAAATAAAATTCTAATTCGTCTAATTAAAAAAACGAATAAACTCCTGGTTAGCTTGTCATCCATGGATGACATAAGTTGCCTGGAATGCCTGCCTGCTACCCGTTCTTCGATTGTGTGTGGGTGGAGATTGGGATGGGATTTAGATGTCACCTCCTTTCATAAAACTTAAATAAATGGTTATATGTATGTAGAAGTTTAATATTTTCTTAAAAGCTTGATGCTTATCTATTTGTTCGACTGTAAATCTGCTGCTTTTATTAGACCTTATTCAAGGCTCTGAGAACTGACGTCACAATGACTATGTTCTTGTGTGAGGACAGTTTGCGACAGACAGACAGATCGTGAGCTAATCTTAGTACAACAATACTATGCCAATAAAAGAATACGACGCGACGGCCTCAGGTGAGGTCAACTGACGCTCGGGTTGTATATGGCTAATTAACTCAATAATTTGTAATATTTTCGCGATTTCAGGGTTGATCCAACAGTAAAAATTGTTCATAATCATGAGTACAATGACCCCTTATTAGGCTTTCAGTTATTTCAATTAAGTACGCCATATTATGGGTCATTGTTTTGTGGTCACTGAGATATTTAAGTAAATATTTTTTTATAATGAATTCTAAGTCCCGTTAATAGAAAATACTGAGAATGCATAAGTAGTAACTGGCATAATGTTGGTTTAGTACTTTCTATTAATACTTACAAATTGTATCCGATCTTCTTTCTTACTCTTGAAAGTTCGGAAAACGTAAACCAGACAGCAGTTGTTTGTCATAAGTTCATAACATAAAATAAGCCCCGCCAGTAATCCCTGGAGGAAATGTGGGTGTACCTACAACCACAGCATATAATAAGGGGCGAGCCTATTACCATCACCCGGGCACAAATCCAGAGTCCGGGCTGCTACTGAGAAACTCCAGATAGAAAAACCCAAAAACCATTTGCACGACCCGGGAATCGAACCCAAGACAAGACCTCGTGCTGAGCAGTAGCGCTTGCGGCGCACTAGAGCGAGCCAGTCAATGTTTGTCCTTAAAGTAAAGGCCTGTTCACACGAACTACAGTAAGCATTCATTGATACAATGGCTACGATTCTCACGACATTGACAGAGCGCAAGGATGCCGTGTGAGAGGTCATTACTATCGAGACGACTGTGTGCCAACACGTGGGAATTATGTAACGTACGAGAATAAACATTCTAAATGAGCAGACAGCTGTGCTGCTGGACAGTTTGATGCGCCACTTCTTGTTCCCAGCTAAAGCTCTTCTTCTCGTGTATGGTACTCTTCTTTATTGTTTTCATATTGTTTGAGCCCAGTAGGTGGCCACGTTGATTGTGGCATTAGTGGCATTATTAAGTCATCCGAGGGAATGGTCTGATCAGAAGCACCGCACTCGCACTGGGTGTTGGAGGACATCGTGAAGGGCGGACATTTGGGGGACTGTCTTGTATAATTTTGACGTTAAAAAACTGGTGATTCTCAGCCTAGTTTGAATTGACTTATATTTTGATTCGGTTCTCACGACATTGAAAGAGCGCAAGGATGCCGTGTGTGATAGTAATGACCTCTGTCATTACTATCGAGCCGCACAGTGTGTCACCACGTGCGAATGATGTAACTACTATCATGTTTATAGCTGTAAGAGGATCTATTGACGCGCGGCCAAAATCGGAACTAACGCCGCCATCTTGTATTATCTAAACAATTTCTGTGGTAATTTAAAAATTTTGACCAACAGCGCCCCCCTGTCAATGTCATTGAGGCGCCAAAATATACTTGCAGCGCTGCCTCGTTGGTCTAGGGGTCGTGCTACTGCTGAGCAAGAGGTCCTGGGTTCGATTCCCAGGTCTTGCAAGGTGTTATTGGGTTTTTCCGTCTGGAATTTTTCAGTAGCAGCCCGGGGTCTGGATCTGTGCTCGGTTGATGGCAATAGGCTCGTCCCCTGTTACATGGGACTTAAACATAACTGGGGAAATGTGGGTGTACTAGTTCAAAAATTTAAACTTGGCACAAATACTTAACTAGGAAAAGAGTAAAGATCGTAATGACTAAGGAGCTCGTGGCTAAGTAATAACTGCCGCACGTGTCGATCCATTAGCTTAGCTTAAGCTACGCTTGCCGAGGTTGGTCCGTGGATGGGTCACCATCTTTACATACCGAGACTCCTCCGTGCCTCGGATAGCACGTTAAGCCGTTGGTCCCGGCTGTCATTCGTTGATCCTTGACAGTCGTTACTGGTCGTCAAAAGCCCGAAAGTCTGACAACCAATCTTACCAAGGGGTATCGTATTACCCAGTTACTGGGTTGTGGAGGTCAGATAAGCAGTCACTCCATGTAAAATACTGGTATTCAGCTGCATCCGGTTAGACTGAAAGCCGACCCCAATATAGTTGGGAAAAGGCTAGGCAGATTAAATGATTAAGTAATTTCCTAAAACTACCCTTAGGGGGGAGGAGGTATTGAAGTTCATAGGGGAAAGTATGAAATCCAGGCGGAAGAGTTAAGTCGCCGGCGAAGAGAATCATTAGTCGGCTGTATACCGATGTATGTGTGGTCGGCGCAACATATCTCGTTCTCCCATACTTCTCTATCAGTCGGCATCTCGGTGGCCACCCCTGTCCAGTCACAGCGCGCGAGGAGTTAGTTTACCCACAAAACGCCAGTTTTGTTCAATTCGTCGAACTCGTCGTTTTACGTAGGAATTGTCTAACGATTATTTAATTCAGTCAATTTAAATACCATTAGAACATAATTATTATTGTCTGTTTGCCCGCATTTCTGGTCATTAACTTCCTTCTTCAGTATTTCCTAAATCTTTTTAATTTATCATTATAACTAGGGGCCATCGATTAATTCCGTCACACGAATTTCATGATTTTATGAACCGGGAGTGGGGCTCTTCGCCACAGGTGCTCATATTTGTGTAACCCGTATGACACCACATATTTTGCCATTTTAAATTAAACCTTCTAATAATAATGATAAAGTTTACAATGTTTATTGAAAGTTATGCTTTAGATTTATAGAGTGCGTTTCATCAAATAGTTCCTTTGTCGAAATGTTGGCTCCACTGTTAAACGTTAACAACAGACCAATAAGGTAGCGTAGCGTAGCGTATTACGGCAAAGGAACTATTTTATGAAACGCACTGTAAATGTGACATCACGAAGCATAAGACTCGTCCCTCTCCTTGTCACACGATGTCACATTTTATTGACGCTCTGTAATTTATGGCCGGGCCGTACCGGAGATTTACTAAGACTGCATATTTTTAATAGGCGTTAAAACCCAGAATAGTAAGTAAACTGTGCCGATTTATCAATAGTCATTTAATTATGACCACAACATGACCTAGCTTGAGCTAGACTCATCGATCATAGAACTGACATCAGTGTGAGTTCCATAAAGTCATCATGTTTTAATAGCCAAACAATAGAATGTCCGGTAAAACGTGTAAAACCCACTGAGCAATGACCATAACTACGTACGTCAAACTGGTCTTTCGAGGGCGCTAAAATGACGCATGTGACTTATCCCACTTACCAAAGCCACAGAATAATTAATTAATAATAATGACATTAATGACAAAAGATTTACTCTCCAACCGAAAACAAGCAAGTTTGGGCTTAGTTACCGCTCTGTTAATACTTATATTGGTTTGTTGCATTTGTGAAGAGAAGCGTCTAATAACAACAACGAGCGCGTAGTATAAATAATAATAATAACTAATGACTGCGCTACTTGTAACTATGTAGGTACTTGTAAAGGGAAGATATCAAAAATCAAATCTTTTAAATCTAGTCCAATCCTTATTAGTTAACGGTTTCGCCACATCTTGTTCTTATGGGCGTTTCAGCCCTGAAGCCCAATAGCGTTAATATATATACCTATGGAAAGATTTCACCGAGGAGAATATTTCTTATTAAGAAGGCTTCTCTTAATAGTTAGTACGTAAGGAGCTACCAGTACAACGCACAGACTAAGCCGCTGGGTCCCGAAGCATGAAATTTTGCACCAGAGTTCCTCTTTCAACGAAAGTGAGCATTAAGGAAGGATTTGAAACTTCATCCCCATAAGTGGTTAAATACAGGATGAAAGTTTGCACAGAAGTTCAACAGTTTCGTCAATGTTTAATCCCATCGGGACACGGCTTTTTAAGGGAACATGTCAAAAAACCTTAGAACTCTATTCCGCCACATCTAAGTGTGTCGATCAAAAGGCCTGCCGAAACGAAAAATTTCATTTAAATTTTTTGTGAAATTAAATCCTAATTATTTTAAGCTTGCTTCCAAAAGTTACTATAGACAACTACGTGACAAAAAAAGATTAGAAATTGTTATACCATATGGGAAAACAGCACTAATCAATAATAGTATTCTTTGTATGGCATCATTGATTTATAACAAGTTGCCTGATGATGTCAAAAAGTTACCTGTTCATCAATTTAAGTCGAAGCTGCATAAATTCCTAGTGAATAAATGTTATTATAATGTCAAGGAGTACTTACAGGATAAAAATATAGATAAGTACGTATAGTAACAGTAATTTATTGACATTGGATAATATGACAATACAAATAGTGTGACATAATAATTTAATTTGACATCTGTATAATTTGATTTTAATTTGGACCAATAGTTTAATTTAATTTAATTGATTGATAAGTCTATGACATGTAAAACGCATCTGACAATTTTTATTTTTAAGCTTTTGACATTTGTAGTATTCTGAATTTATTTGATTTGATTTTATATTATTGTGTCAATTTTATAATGTTATTTTAATAATTATTTAATTAGATTAACAATAATATAAATATTTGCACACCTTATTAGGTAATGATACAGAGCACTTTATATTTATTTGTAACATCTGTTCATACCTACCTGTATTAAGCAAATAAATAATTTGATTTGATTTGAAACGCCCAAAAATAACTACCTACTGTGAGATGACGTATCTGACATAGATTTCCTTGTCGGTAAAGTAAAATGCATTAAAATCATAACGACCGCCTTACCAAGCACTCCGAGATGTTTTACGGTGTTCAAGTTATTGTTATTGCAAAATTCTTTATTGTTGAAACAATTATTACTTTACTTGTTTTATTCGAAAGATTTCATGATAACACATTTTTTGGGTTCCGTAACCAAAAGATGCCAAGTTGCCAACGGGACCCTATTACTAAGGCTCCGCTATCCGCGTCCGCGTCCGTCCTTACGTCCGTCCCTCTGTCTGGCTGTATCTTTCGAACCGTAATAGGTAGACACTTGTTTTTATATTGTACGATGGTACGGAACCCTTCGTGAGCGAGTCCGACTGAAACTTGGCCGCTTGTTATTGACGTTTTAACATTGTTTATTATTTGACTGATTATTGTTTTATTATTGCGGAAGAATGATGAAGTTAACGATATTGTGTAAAAACTTTTATTAATGAATTAAAACAATATTGATAGTGATGCATTGTTTTATGCTATGAAATAAATGTATTGCGTGCAACACAGTAATTCCCAGGCATGCAAAAAGCTTTGTCTTAAATTATAAATAATTATTGTGTTCCTAAGTACGTATTTATTTACTTTTAAACTACCTCGTTGGTCTCGTGGTCGTGAAAACGCAAAGTACAATTCCTAGGTCAGCACCCTAATAGCGTAACATACGATCAATGACAATCAGTTTCATTTTGACAGTTCAACAACAATCATTGCGTTATGATTGATTGTGTATTACTCCGACACACTAAGAAACGGCCACGGACTAAGAAACAATTTGCTAATAGGACATTTTGCTAAAGTCTCGTTAAAGCAAATGGTCCTAGTAGCAAAACGAACAATAATCAATTGTTCGTTTTGCTACTAGGACCATTTGCTTTTAGGACTTTTGGATACGGAGGGGTATTTTGCACTTGGTTGTGTCGTCACCGATAAAGATAGGTTCATAAATATAAACCGTGAATGTTACTAACTCATCTCTTTCTCTCCTTCCACAGTGGCGTTACGCAACAGTCCCAGAGCGTCTCGTAACGTTCCTCAGCGTAGTCCTAGCGATGTTCAGCTCACTGGGCACGATAGGCGGCATCGTGGTGTACGGCGAGCTGACGGCGCTGTTCGTGAAGCGACACAGTGCTCAGATGGTGACTCCTGATGCGTACGTGCTGATGACCTTCGGCGGAGGACGCATGGTGTAAGTACTTATATTAAACCCAGGTACCACGACATAGCCCGAAGAATTACCAAAAGTCAGTGGCAGCAGGGGACAAAACAGATAACCAATGTGGCTGGAAACTTCTATAGTGGTGACCACTTACCATAAGGCACTGCTCGGGTTGGCGGCTTGTCGTGCAATCCGCTGGACACGGGAGGAACAGGACTGGTTATTGTGCTTGGGGGAAGCCTATGTACAGCAGTGAACACCTTTTAGTTGAATGATAATGATGATTTAACAGATAGGTATTTGAGTCCCGAAAGCAAGACGTATCTCAGAAATATGAAATAGCCATTCCATTATTATAAACAAAAATATGTTAACTTTCTTCTCATGTTCTTATACGTCCTAGTAAAGTAGTCGTATACCTATATTTTATACGGATTATTCCACTTTGCCCCACCAATTTGTCCTACCAGTGGGACAAAGTGGAATATTCATAATTTTGTATTCCACTATCTATGTCCCACTTAAATATGAGTTCACTTTTTCCCACTAGGGCTGGCACTTAATCTACTATTCTCATTTCTAGACCAGCAGGTAATCGCTCTCTACACATGGATGCTCTAATAGAAGACAGCCAGGCGTTTGCAGCAGCCAGTGCCGTCATTATTGTGCTGCACATCATCAGCGCGGCTGCAGCTGTCGCCATGATACAGTGGGCCGCTGCTAGAATGGTACGTAACTAGGGATTTATAGTTTTTTGACAGGAAACAAGACTACATTGTGTTTACAAAATGAATTAGTTACAGAAAGGTGAATGAGTCACTAAAATATGATGTTTTTTTACATTTTACCATTTTTTTTATGATTTGGCTAAACCTTTCGATATTCTTCATACAACGATAAACATATGCACACAATGATGTCGTAAAGCAGTGGGAATACTCCCTAATATCTACTTGATATTGATTTAACAAAAATAAGATAGTAAAAGTTGTCATTATTAGAACAAAGTTGCCAGGGTCTAAATTATAAAATGGGTGTTCCACAGGGTTCAACTCTTGGTCCCTTACTGCTCTTTAAGTGTTTTCTTAGTGAGCACTCGCTCTCTCTCACAGATAGGATTATAGTCTGATTATGATAAATATGTTTTTCTGCAGGTAACTCGTCTCCGGCTGCGGCTACTAAGCTCGGTGCTTAGTCAGGAGATCGCGTTCTTCGACACCAACACCACCATGAACTTTGCATCTGCCTTAACTGAGTAAGTTCTTGTTACCGTTATTCATATAAACCAACGTATTAGTAAATCCGTTTCGGAAGTTATGTTTAAGTGGGCCTCCATGATATTGAGGGTGAACCTATATTGTCATTAACCGGACACAAATTCAGACTTCAGCCTGCTAGTGAGAAAGTCCTAATGGAAAAACCCAATGACAGTTTGACCAACCTATTTTTTTTTTTTTTTTTTGAGGGTGGGAAATCATCATATTACTTCTCCCGCTCTGGGCAGAGCGAGAGGGTGTGTCAGACTTTTACTGACTAAAACCCACCCGTGTTCCTTCCGTTGCCTGTGTGCCGGGGCCGCGTTATCCCTTTCGGACAAACCCGCAACCCCAGCAGGCATTGGTCTTTCGACCCCGTCGGTTGGTGCTGACATCTCTTTGAGGCGCGCGTGGAACACAACGCGCCGTCGACACGGGCCTGGTAGTTTGACCAACCTAGGGATCGAACTAGGGACGAAACCTAGGGTTGCGTATAGTGATAAATGGTTGCCCTCTGACTCATTGGACTTTCAACATAACCTACCCCTTGATCAATACAGGACATATATTATGTCACCTACTGTGTATGTTAACAATAATGTACCTCTGTGATAATTAAACATGTTAGTGATTGCTTTCTTTCTGTTTTTCTTTCATTCACCATCCTCACCACAGAGACATGGAGAAGTTCCGCGGTGGCGTTGGCGAGCCCGTAGCGATGACCGCAAACCTAGCAGGCACCGTAGTGTTCGGAGCTGCTCTGGCGCTGCAGTACGGCTGGGAGCTCACTCTGTCGGGGCTGTCAGTGGTGCCCGTATCCATTGTAGTCGCGGCACTGGTCGCTAAGGTAAGGAAGAAGATTGGTGACAACTTACTAATTTGTAGTTGTGAGTCCCGGAAAGCACATTAATGGCCGATTCCTGTAATTTACGGAACGTTGACGAAGACTCTTCTATCTTTACCAATAATGAAGCAAAGACCTCATAGCTTTGCATAGTAGACCCTCCCATATTGAAGTAGCTATCACAGGTTAAATTTGTTTTCGAATCTATTTATATGCCCAGTTTGGCAATAAAATATGCTACCATTGATAAGCAAACGATTCGTTTTTGTCTATAGGAACCAAGCATAAGTGCTCATATACACGAGCGGCACGCATCAACGGCAGCGGCGGCTGAAGTTGCCTCTGCCGTTGAAGATTGCCACTCGGGTGTATAAGCACTTAGCCGTTGGTCACGACTGTCATTCGAAGATTTTTCCGTCAGAAACCCGAAATTTGTACTACCAGACTTACCAAGGGGTATTGTGACAACCAGTAACCGTTCTGGAGGTGACGCAATAGCTCCATATAAAAAACTGGTATTCCGCTACATCCAGTTAAACTGAAAGTTGACCCCAACATAGATGGGAAAAAACTAGGCAAATGATGGATTAGATCCTCGTACTGTCTTAGTTTTGAGAATGAATGTGGATAGATATAGCAGTAGGGGAAAACTAAAGAGCAAATGAATGGATTGTGTGAAAAATTATATGGCTAGAAAGGGAGTGACTACTAACTGAAATGACGGCTGATATATGGAAGAAGTAGACATGCTGCGCCGATCACTAATGAATCGTTATGAGGGCAAGAAGATTATGACGAACTTAACACTAATAAAAATTTCACTTTGTCCGCAGTACCAGACCAAGTGTTCAACTAAAGAAGTAACAGCATACGGCGTGGCCGGGCGTGTGGTGGAGGAGGCACTCGCTAACATCAGGACTGTGCGAGCGTACGCCGGCGAGGACATCGAGGTGGACAGGTCAGTTTCACAGCTCACAAGACAAAAAAGTACTGCAATGCAGCACATAGACGACGGGAATAGTTTCAAACTAGTTTACTTGTAGTAATATAACGAGCTGGTGTACGACAGGATCCTTATATATAATAATAACTTACTTCATTTTAAGAGGCTATAAACCTCGTTATGCGTGGAAATCCTTAAAGTTAATTGCAATGGCTCTTTCGTCAAGACCATATCAGAAATTGTTGTTTGGACTTTAATCATATACGAAGTATAATGACCTTACTGTTAAAGAGACCATGACCTCGTGAGTTTATTGTTTATTTCAGCATTTCTTCTCAGAGATTAACAGCTGCGGCACCATCTGTGTTAAAAAAGCATTGACGTTTTAGGGTTTCTTAAAGATCTACAAGTACAGATATGTAAACATCATTTCAATTATTGTCTTCCTCAGGTACTCCACCTCCCTCTCCTCCGCTTCCTGCTACGCGCGCTCTCGCGGCGTGTGGTCCGGCGTGGGCGCAGGTCTCGGGTGGCTGCTGACGTACGCGCTAAATGCCATAGTCTTCGCTTACGGCACCATCTTATGCGTCAGGGATATGGACCTCCCTGTTGAGGAGCAGGCTTACCATCCAGGAGTTATGGTCACGGTAAGTTTAGCTTTTTGTAAAGTCAAATCTCTAGATCTTCGTCAATCTTCAAACTCTTTCCTTTATCGAGTATAGTATCGCTTTGCAAAGTATTGCATAGAAAACTGTTTTAATTACTTGATAACAAAGATCAAATTAATTATTATTCAGTAGTACACCTACATTACTAAAATAAAAATATAATTTCCTTACCTAACTCAAACTTAGTTTTTCTACAGAAAAAATAAAATTAGCATACCTACATGAAAATTAATATCAAAATCAAATATCCTTTTTCCAATCAGTACTTCTTTAACGTCAAGGGTTATAAACCACAGCCACAAAACGACGACTTCACTTCGACACTTCCTAGTGTTTTACCTAAGCAGTGGTGCAACAAACTGCCTCCTTCTTTTCTACCGACAGTCTTTTGCGGACGCTAACAATCAGTCGACAGCAATGCGGAGGAATATGTTGTCGATACCATATTTTAGTTTGTAGTTGTACTGTTAGGATATTTAATTGTTTTTTTTAATGTTTGTTTTGTTTCTATTTTTCCAGGTCCTCTTCCTAACATTCATGGCAGCCCAGAACGTGGCGATGTGTCAGCCGCACCTGGAGATGTTCAGCGCGTCCCGCGGCGCCGCGCGCTCCCTCTACCGGCTGTTGCAGAGAACTTCCAATATTAATGCGTTAGACAGAAAGGGAGCTAGGCCTGACGCGTTCAGAGGAGATCTGACGTTTGAGAATCTGTACTTTAATTATCCGTCGAGGCCTGATGTTAAGGTATGTCTTGTTTTTACTTTTTCTTAAGCTTATTATTAACCAACAAAAAAAGTTGGAGGTATTCAAGACGACTCGCATGTTTTCATTTTAGCTAGGCTACGAAAACTATTACAGTTGAGACTACTTCTTTTTTAGGTCCTCCGCGGTCTTTCCCTACGCGTGAGAGCGGGAGAGACGATCGCCCTGGTGGGTGGCTCCGGCTGCGGCAAGTCCACGCTCTTGCAGCTGCTGCAGCGCTTGTACGAGCCCGAGAGTGGCAACATCACCGTAGACGGACACCAGCTGAACGCGCTGGATTTACATCACTTTAGGACTAGGATTGGTATGTCGTTACTTGAAGTCCATTCTTCCCTATGAGCTGTAACGTTAACATAAACTTCATTTTCATTCAAATCGTTCTTCACACGATCCATTCATATTTTCATTGGTCTTCCCTTGGTCTTCCTCTCCCCTCCATCTATAAACATTTATTTCATATTCATTTATTCATAGTTCTAAAATCTAAATCAATTCAAAAGTCATTTATTCAAACTAGGCTGAGGATCAGAACTTTTTGAACGTCAAAATTACATAAGACAGTCCGCCGGCATGCCCGCCTTTCACCACTTCCTCATCCTCATTTCTAACCTTCACGATCCACACAGCACGACTTGGTGTTATAAGTCTTACAAAGTGCTCAACTAGTTCATCTATGTATATTCACAGTTTGTTTGTTCTACTTGCAGGTGTAGTAGGACAAGAGCCAGTCCTGTTCACGGGCACCATCCGCGAGAACATCGCGTTCGGCCTGGATGACGTCAGCGATGAGGACGTCATCGCCGCCGCTAAGACCGCGCACGCGCATCAGTTCATCACCAAGTTGGCTAATGTGAGCTGATAACATTGATATTTTTTCATGTAGTTTAGAATTTATCCAAAACGTATTAGGCAAAGTATTTATTACAGTGAACGGGCGTCAATATTTGACATCGATTCTCGGAAAAACAATTTTTCAAAACCTCGACGGCATTCTAATCTTGGGTCCCTGCGGCCCCAGTTTGGTAAGCTCTTAATGGATTTTACAATAGAAATTACTCAGAAGCAGCCTGGAGTCTTGGTTTGTACCTTATGGCCATAAGCGCTCCCCATTACATGGGCCCAACCAAATGTGGTTTTACAGTCAGCCTGAAAATTATGTATAGGTAAACGTATCGAGAAATATTCATTCAATTGTATTGACAAAACAAAACTCAATAGCCCTCTGTACTGACTATACCTACTATATACCTCTGCCCATCCCATAGAAATACAAGCGTGACATTATATTAATCCTCCTTCAATTCTCCAGGGTTACAACACAATACTGGGTTCAGGCGGGTCACAGCTGTCGGGCGGACAGAAGCAACGCCTGGCGATAGCTCGCGCGGTACTGCGGCGCCCTGCGATACTACTGCTCGATGAACCCACGTCTGCACTCGACCCGGCTGCTGAGAGACAGGTATGTTTTGAAATCTCATCCATCATCATCAATTATTTGTCGTCGGTGCATCTCATAATATGTCGATTGCTAGGGTCCGGTGGTACAAGACTTTCAAGGGGCTAAAAGAAATAGTTTAAAACTAATAATAAAAAGCCGCTAAAATGAGAATACGACTGCTAAAGCAACGGTTTCGTATTGCGCCAAAATCTGTTCCTTCTTCTACGTGTCGAAAGCTGTACCTACTTTTTAACCGACTTCCAAAAAGGAGGAGGTTTCTATGTTCGACTTTATGCATGCTTTTTTTATGTAGATATGTTCACCGATTTCTCCGTCAATTGTAGACCGATTTTGAAAATTATTTGTTTGTTGTAAAATTTCTATGGGACCATCTCGAAAGCATACCCTGCATTCGAGATGGTCCCATAGAAATTTTATTAACTTTTCTTGGATAGTTTTTGAGCTAGCTTCAATAATACGTTTTTTTTTTCCCAGTTAGTGTATGTGGATGATATGATCATAAGTTCCTGTCATTGCAGGAAGTGGTATTTGAATTTGTGTGAGGTAGAAAATTTATTTTAAAAAAAAACTTTCTTCCACAAAAAACACTACAAAGTGAAAAATAACTTTAATTTCGGAAGTCGGTGGCAAAAAACGAAAATTCAAAACCAAAGACACAGACTTCGATTGTTTTTTTATTTTTATTATTTCTTGCCTTGATAGCGGCCACAGTAACCAACAAAACGTAATACAGTTCTGTGATAGACAATCAGTCGTGATTTAGGCTCAGTAATTAGGGCCCATTGGCACCCTTTGAGTACAGATACTTTAATTCCTCGATCCAATGCTGTTCTTCTTCTTCTTTTATTCTAATTCACGCTGTTGATAAATCAATAAATAATCTTTTTAACTGAATCCAATCTAAACACCATTTCCACCAGGTCCAAGCAGCACTCGACGCCGCGAGCGTAGGCCGCACCACCCTCGTGGTCTCCCACCGCCTGTCCACCATCGTCAACGCGACGCGCATCGTGTACATGGAACAGGGAGCCGTGTTGGAGCAGGGGAGCCACCAGGAGCTCATGAACAAGAGAGGCATGTACTGGAAGCTGCAGCAGGAGGATATGACCAACAAGTAAGTGTGGACCACCACCGACCATCGTGTACATAGCAAGGAGTCATGCAAGGGAGTCACTAGGAGCTCATGAAAAAGAGAGGCATTTTTCATTAGCAGCCCGGAGTCTGAGTTTGTGGCTGGTTGATGGCAATATAGGCTCGCCCCATATTACATGGGACTTAAACATAACTGGCGAAATGTGGATGTACTACTGGTACACCTCTGCCTAACCCTTTGGTGATTACAGCGTGATGTTATGTTTATATTATGTTTTGATAATATTTTCACCTTCGAGGAATACAGATGCATTTATTTTCTAATTACTAGGAGTATCGCCACCACACTGTATTCAGAACCAGAACTGGACGATGATGACGTCACCGGCGCTGATGACGTACAACACTTCACCCGGTGCATCAGTCGAGAGTCTACTCAAGGTACTTATACTTGCATCAAAAGTCATTTATTCAAAATAGGCAGAGAATCAGCACGTTTCAAACGTCAAAATTACATAAGACAGTCCCCCAAAAACGCCCACCCTTCACCACTTCCTAGTGCTTAGCTGGGAAGAAGAAGTGGCGCAACAAACTCCCCAGCAGCACAGCTGTCTATTCAGTTAGAAAACTTGATTCTATACAATAGCAGTTACGCAAAACAATTTACATTATGCAACGTAAAACATTACAACTCCTTTAAAAAAAAAAACTGTAATGAGTAGATTATGTAATAATAAGTTTAAAAAAATACATTTACTTATACAGTCAAATAAAATGAACTAACCAATTATATGAACTCATATAGTGTCATCTAGTCGTTGATTTTAAAAACTTTTTTGTTGCTTCGGGGGGGGGGGGGGGGGGGTACATTGGAGCAGCTTAATTATTCCCTAGCCTTTTTGTCGTCTAAGTAATCTTTAAGTTTATAGAAACCTTTTTGACATAGTTTCTGTTTAATAAATGATTTATTGAAGCTCAATTCTTTAACATGGCTTGGGAGTTTGTTGTAAAAACGTATACTTTGGCACTTAAATGAATTACTAATTTTTTGGAGCCTAGTCCTGGGCACAATAAATAAATCTTTTGTCTAGTATTTATGCTATGAATGTCGCTGTGTTTAGAATATAGATTAATATTCTTTTTTACATAAATCAGGTTCTCATAAACATATTGAGATGCGACTGTCATTATGTTTATTTCCTTAAATTTATTGCTCGAATGGCTCGTTTCTGCAGCACAAATATAGCCTGAAAGTCGGCTGCATTTCCCCATAACAAAATGCCGTACGACATTACACTATGGAAATAACTAAAATATACTAATCGAGCTGTTTCTACATCAGTCAAATGACGGATTTTATACACCGCGTAGGCTGTAGAGCTTAGCCGCTTCGACAATTTGGTTATATGTGGGCCCCACTGCAGCTTCGAATCCAAAGTAATACCTAAGAACACAGTGGTGTCCACAAGATCCAATTCTGTCCCATTTACTAGTACATTGGTTTTCACCTGCTTAACGTTCAATATTACCATGATTTAAACGATTACAAAAAAGAAAGGAGAAAAAGCTTTCAGCTAGTTTTATTTTCGTGATGTAAAGTCATGGAAGACAATGTAGATACGCAAATTGGCTATCAACTTAAATTGTATGTAAATTCACATCACAACTGTTACTCGTATGAAATGGCTATAAAACGGAAATTGACGTAGTGTGTTAATCTGTTTCACAATTTATTTCTCTGACAGTACATTCATGGATTTGTCCGCCATATTTGGGTCGATTATACGATTCTTCTTTTATTTGGTAGAGGAAGCGTCATACCTACAAATAATGTCTGACTGTTTTTTATAAAATAGTTTTACATGCTACGTGTTTTATCTCAGAGTCGCTGCACCGCTTCGCGCGCAACTCTATACGCATGAGCACTATATCGTCTGCTCACGTGCCCTACGCCGCTGCTGATGCCCTCAACCACATTGTGAGTATAAATGCTTTGCTTTATACGTATTCCGATAAATATCGTTTCGTTTCGTTTCTCATCACTCCATTAATATTCTTTCTAACGGTTCTTGCCTCATTTCTACACAAATAATTAAATCATTGTATAGATCACACTTCACACACACACTCCAATATAATTCTTGTTCCATTTATTTATTCACATTATGTTCTCTTGTTCCTACTAGGACTCTTCCTCCTTTAAAACCAAAACTCTTTTTATAACCACTACTTTTATCTCTTGCTATACCTTCTTTCTTTGCCCCGACATAAATTAAGACACTTATTGACACTATCTTCTACAATCATCTGCATAGTTTAATTATACAAAGTAGATACGCGAAAATAAACACCTCTCAACAAGTAGTAGTTCACTACTTATTTTATTATTACTCTCTACTTCTCTTCAGCAACCAGACGACGAAGAAGAGGAACCAGAACAAGCCAAAGAGCCCTCAGTCTCCAGCTGGTCCCTCCTCAAGCTCAACACTCCAGAATGGCCGCTCCTGACCGGTGGAGCTATAGCCTCTCTGCTGGTCGGCGCCACCATGCCAGTGTTCGCTCTGCTCTTCTCGCAACTGTACGGAGTGAGTATGCATTGTACACACTACAGCTCAACATTAAGGAGGGCAACGGGGGAGCTATTACCTACTTATAGTGATATTTTACCAGACCTTTTTATTTAAAACTAGCGACCCGCCCATATTTCACACGGGTAGAATCTACTGATCTGGCAACATATCAAAACATCGAGATTTCTGTGCTTTATCAAATTTATATAATGTATGTATAAAATAATAAATTATCTAAGATTCTAAACTCAAGTACTTATAACACATGACTTCTCCCCAGATGTTCGCGTGGTCAGACAAGGCAGCCATCCTGTCCCAGTCGCAATTGTACGCGAGCCTTTTCGCGGGCGTGGCAGCTGCGTGCGGCCTGGTAACCTTCCTACAAGCATGGCTCTTCAACCTAGCTGGGTCACGGTTGACTGACAGGCTCAGACAGATGACGTTTAAGAACTATCTCGTGCAGGTGAGGGAACACCTCTCATATGCTATAACAAAATAGAGAGTGTTAGTGTTAATAGAGGAGCTCGTGGCTAAGTAATAATAGCTGCACGAGTCGATCGAAGAGAAGCTACGCTTGCCGCGGTCCGTTCGTGATCAACTATTATACATATCGAGACTATCAAAATGAAAATTGCAGCTCATTACAAAAATGCAAGACCTGTCTGATAAAAATGCATGGCATTGCGTAATAGCTCTTGTAGTCCATCTCAAAATCTCCATTTAATCAAAGTTTTCTCTTCAGGAACAAGGTTGGTTCGACTTGTCCAAGAACTCGGTGGGTGCGTTGTGTGCGCGACTTGCTACCGACTGCGCGGCCGTGCAAGGAGCAACCGGTAAGTTTATATCTTAACATTTCATATTTAGGTATAGACAAAAATAACCCGTGTAAGGCTTTCGATATTGTTTACGTACCCTTTTTTTCTGGAAAAGTTACGGTTATTGTTTATTATATTGACAAACTACGTAAATTCGCCGCGTTATAACCATTTCATACGAATGATTAACAAACTATACTTCTAACATGTCACTTCACGTGATGAGATGATTTATGAGGATTGAGTTCCTCAGGGATGCATTATAGGACCTGCTAATCTATCTATACATATAATAAAAAGTCAAAATTGTATATGAAAAAAAGCACAAGCGAGCAAAAGCTAGTTTTAAATATAATTGTAGTTCCGTTGTATCGGATCTTTGATAGCAATTTTTAAGGCTCATTGCGACTTAGTGGTTTACTTAATCTACTTATTAACCATATCTGGATTCAACTAGGAATCCACTGGGTTCGGGAAGCATAGACTGGTCGATGTGATGATACTTGCTGGTAGCCTATGTCCGGCAGTGGATTGTGGATGATGTTGATGATCTAGCTACCTCTATGAACTATCTTTACTTCTGTTCTTCTCCATACCCAAATTTCTATTCTCCTCCACAGGTACTCGGCTGGGCACGGTGCTACAGGGCGTGAGCACGATGACGCTGGGCGTCGGGCTCGCCATGTTCTACTCCTGGAAGATGACCCTCGTCAGCCTCCTGTCTGTACCTTGTGTGAGTATGCTACACTTCTCTTAGACATAGCATAGCATAATCAGCCTTATAATGTTCCCACTGCTGGGACACAGGCCTCCTCTCTGTGAGAGGGAGTGGACTGTAGTCCACCACGCGGGCCCAGTACGGTTTGGTGGATATCACTTGTCTTCGAATGTTTGGTTCTAGGACACGCCGGTTTACTCACGATGTTTTCCTTCACCGTTTTGGAACAGTGGTGGTGAAATTATTTACACAAAGTAAAGCGCCTGGTTGGGTTCGAACCTAATACCTACAACTCGAAGTCGAGGCCGTTACCACTGGGCCACGACTGCACCTTTCCTTCACCGTTTTGAGAGCAATAGTGACAAAATTATTTACACCATGCCCTTACTTACACACTTCTCTTAGGACTCTAGGAAAATCTGCAAGCAAACAGAACGTTTTTAAGTATGTATACTAACTTGAACCACTTTCAAACAATGTTCTGACTTTGTGAGTGTGCTGAGTAGTCAAGTCTTGCATCACTCTTACATACGACATTGATCGATCGATGCGGTCGGCCATCAATCGATACGGACGTGTAACCAATGCGGGACATATGTAGGGGACCGTTCAGAAATCCGGTTGTGCACGCTCTATACTGGATTAGTTTGAAAGATTATCGATCGATTCCAATTTAGTTACGACTTTAAGTTTTCTATAACATTAGCAGCAGTAGAATGAGTACATTTCGCTACAATTTCTGTTATTTATATTTCTACGATTCCACCTTTTATGTGAACAATTATGTTAAAAGGTACGCTTTTAACATAATTGTTTTACTCTTGTTTCGCGTTTAGGTACTCGTATGAAGGTAATTATTACTAATCATTATTTCAGTATTATTTACATCCTAAAAATTTAAATCATCCTCATTCCCATTTAAAATAGTAATTTTATCTTCTAGGTGATGGGTGGCATTTACCTAGAGGGCTACGTGAACAAGCGCGCCGACCGCCGCGAGCGAGCCGCGCTCGAGCACGCGAGCAGAGTGGCTACTGAAGCTGTGCTTAACGTGCGGACCGTGCATAGTCTTGGTCAGTATACATTTTACACAATAATACACAGGGCGTTTTGTTTACACATCGATTTGGGTGTGTGGTTTTGTTTATAACATTTAAAAACAAACGAACTAAACGCTATAAAACTATAATGTAGGTACCAACTCGTTGTCTTGAAGCAGAACTCACTCACATGGTCAGTTCAATATCTCCTGCGCACTTGGCTAGTCTTCATCGTGGTTTCCCGCCGAAACAAAAAGAATACTTACTTATTATTAATATCAATCCTCTTTTAATTTAACAATCTACATTTCTCCCCCTTAGGTGTAGAAGAAACCATCCTGTCCCGCTACTCCTTGTCCCTCTCAGAAGCAGAAGCCCAGTCGGCGCCGTCGCGGCGCGTGCGCGGGCCGGTGTACGGCGTGTGCGTGTGCTCGCCCACGGTGGGCTACGCCGTGTCGCTGGCGTACGCCGGGTACCTCATCGCGAGGGAGGACCTGCCTTATGAATACGCTATACTGTGAGTGTCACGCTTTTTATATTTTTGGAAGAGGTATCAGAAAACTTTAAAGGGATTCGTGTATCTTATTAAGGGCATGTGATGAGGAAAGATGAAACGCATGAAAAATATGAAAAACGAGAGAGAAAAGGGTCATCATCTGCTTCCAGTCTAACCGGATGCAACTGAATACCAATATTTCACATGAAGCAACTGCCTATCTCACCTCCACAACCCAATTACTGGGTAGTACAATACCCCTTAGTGACACTGGTTGTCAGACTTTCAGGCTTCTAAAATCCTGTAACGACTGTCAATGATCTACGAATGACAGCCGGGACCAATGGCTTAACGTGCTTTCCGAGGCGCGGAAGGGTCTCGATATGTAAAGATAGTCACTCATCCACGGACCCTTCTACCCTTCAGATGGGACATTACAACGCAGTTTGGCGGCAGAAGTAGAAATGGTGGTAGACTTCACCGTATTCCATCTTCATTCCTGGTTAGAAACCAGTACTTAATCCCTCTTTGCCTCGTCAGTGTATCAGAGGCCCTTATCTACGGCGCGTGGATGTTGGCTGCAGCACTATCGTTTGCTCCGAGCTTCGCGGCTGCGAGGCGGTCTGGAGCCAGGATACTCAACGCGTTGCGGAGAGAACCGAAGGTCATCACTGAAGGAACTACTAAGGATGAGGTGGAATGGGTAAGGATAAATTATATTACTTGCACTAAAATAAGCACAACTCTCTAAACTAGCAAATACCTATGACAATAAGTAGCCAAAAGTGGCGCACAAAAGCACGAATGTCTTTTAAACTATTACTTTAGTAGACTGTTAGGGGAAATCTTATACGAATATACAAAGTTTTGGTGCTCCCTCATCGCGAGCATTCGCCTGTAACGTTACAGTCGAGCATTACATCAGTGAGGAAGGAGAACCGAGCATTACAGTGCGCAATGTCTGTAATATTTAATCTGAAATGTTACATTACAAGCGAATGCTCGTCATTCAGGCAGGCAGTATTGTAACGTAATGCTCTAAATCGAATCCACCACGCGGACCCAGTGCGTGGTAGATGTCATAGGTCTTCTAATGAACTAATAAAATGTTCGGAAGTGATACGGATTAGAGGAAACGTCAGAAACTTCCGCTGAAGCGATTTTGCGCTTAGGTAGACCCCAGCCCTTTGGGGAATATGAGTTGTGTTAGTAAATATCCTCACTCTCATTCCAGTGTGCAGTGGGCGAGGTGAAGTTCTCGAACATCTCGTTCAGCTACCCGTCGCGGCCCAACGTGCCCGTGCTGCGCGGCCTGTCGCTGCGCGTGCCGCCCGGGGCCACGCTGGCGCTGGTGGGCCCCAGCGGCTGCGGCAAGTCCACGCTGCTGAACCTGCTGATGAGGAGCTATGACGCTGATAGTGGGACTGTGGTGAGTTTTATATCTTTTATAGGTATTTTTTTTTAAACATTGACTCACACTAAGAATTTCTTCCTGTATCGTGGGTGCGTTTACAAACATAGAAACTCACATACACTAACACCCAGACCCGGAACAATTACTTGCAGATCATACAAATATTTGTTCCGTGCGGGGATCGAACCCGGGGATTTAATAACATCTACAGAGTATAGCAATTCATAATAGCCACAGGCGTACGTGCGCCATCGTATCATCGGACCAAAGACAACGGTCTTTGGTTTAGATTTTTTTTTTCACCGAGTTCCGAAATTAAAGTTATTTGTCATTTTATAATGTTTTTTTTTTTAAGTCGTTTGTTTTTTTTTTGTAATATGTTTTTATTTTCCACTTTCTTTTGTGGTACCTACCCCACACAAATTCGAATACCACTACCTGCTATGTAAATAACAGTGACAGGAACTTATTATAACACATCCACATAGACTAAGTGGGAAAAATACTGATAATACACATTACTGAAGCTAACTCAAAAAATATCCAAACAAAACTAATAAAAATTATATGGGACCACCTTGAGAGCATACCCTTTCAAACAAAAAAAATATTTTCAAAATTTTTCCACAATACGAAAAGAACATACAACCTCCTCCTTTTTGGAAGTTGGTTAAAAACACGATTACTCCAACGGTAACGGTCATCGGTTTCACGGTTAATGTGGGCAACCTGGGCAACCCATTGCCACTTCAGATTACTATTACCAATATTTATTCATAGCTTTATTCTAATGTACTTTTGGTACTTTAACTTTTGTATTGTGGTATAGTAAAACCATTTGTGCAGAATAAACCAGTTTTAATATTTCTGGTCTAATTTAAATAAATGGTTGGACTTTCTTTAATTGGATTGACTGGTCTGGATCTTGCATCCAAGCTATAGACAACATACAGGGTGCTGCCACCTGTATGTTGTTGGACATCGACGTGAAATTTTCGTCAGTTATTAAAAAAAAAAATTGCTGTTCCATACATTTTGTTCGCGTAGGTATTGCACTTTTCTATGAAACAGCAGATTTTTTTTAACCTATGAAAAATTTCAACGCAGGTGGGTTCAGAATCATGTACTGAATCCATGGTAACAGTTTTCGCGTCGACGTCCCTGCCACTCCGTATACAAGATAGACTAATGAGTACGTAGTTGGTGGAATTTTAACAGTATTATTAAATTGCCATATTTATTTATGTATGCACAGATAATATAGTACTGTATCATAGATATAAGAATGAAGGAGATATGCCCGGTAGAGGGGATTTGGTGAAGACATTGGGTTTCAATACATTTTTATTGAAACCCAATGTCTTCACCAAATCCCCTCTACCTTGCCACAGTTGCCACAACTACACATGCAGATCAGTAAACCCAATAAATACGAGGGCGCGCTCACACTTGCAATTTATAAATCAGAACGTACTACACAATCAATTATAAACCTTATCCCATCAAACACAGCGTGCATTTACCATGCACCGTTCAACTCACTCACACGAAAACATCAATCGCTATCGTTGTGCCGTGCAAAAGCCACAGCCACAGCCAGTATTTTACATATACGCTAGTGATTGACTAAATCGGAAAGTTATCGATTCTACCTTTTATTATTTTATTAAAATTTTTGGGGTTTGATTTTTTTAATATTAAAAACGATATACATATACTAAGATAATATAAATAAACAATAAGTAAGTAAAAAAAAAAAAGAAATATTAAGTAAATCAAACTAATTCAACATTATGAGAAAATCAAAATGAGTATAAAACAAGATTTCACATCGGTCTTCCAATCAGGCTATAACTGTTGACAAATTGAAGAATAAACTTTAATAGTAATATAAATTCATACAACAATCGACATTATTGTCGATAGCCAAAGTTAGTGGATCTGCACAACCACATCACTAACTCGTCGCAAGACGCTGCGGCCGTACTAACGATGCATCCGCTTAAAGAAAATATAGTTTTGTGATTTTTACATTGCTTGTCCAGTCACTTAGCAACATACTTACGTAGTGGTATAGAAGCAATGTATTTACTGCAATAATAATACATTCGCTGTGGTTTATGAAACCTAAAATAACGTAGTAAAGGCAAAAAATATTTTACGATTTGTTGTTTTGCATGATTTTCAACACAAATATAGGAAAATACTTGTGCTGATATAATTATAATAGGTGGTTCTATGATTTATAAAGTTTCTAGGTTGGCTTCGATTTTTACAAGAAACCACTGAACAACACGGTATTCTTAAATGTTATCACGATCGCGTTCGAAAGCGCACTAGTTACCGGAGCCGGCCATTTGCCTGAGACATGATCATTGTGATCAGGACGCGCGGACACAGACACGCCCCCATGCCACTTCTCCTGTTATTTATATTTCTATCTCATTTCTATGTACTGTATGCACAGGTAATATAATAGATGTATGCCAGAGATTTCCACATATTAATGCGTGATTCGTTGATTTTAAGTTTGTTTAACAAACATTTTCTTTATTTCTCGTTTCAGCACCTAGACGACAAGGATATAAAACGCGACCTAACCCTCCCCCGCCTGCGCACGCAGCTCGGTCTGGTACAACAGGAGCCCTCGCTGTTCTCGCGCAGCATCCAGGAGAACATCGCGTACGGAGACAACGGCCGGGAGGTTCCTATGGACGAGATCATTGAGGCCGCCAAACAAGCCAACGTGCATAGCTTTGTTACTGGTCTGCCCATGGTGAGTTATGTGTTAAAATATATGTAGATGGAATGGGTCCATCTTATTATTATTACTTTATCCCAGGCTAACACAATTCAACCCACAATTGAGTTATTTACATCTGTAGTGTAAGTTATAGTCTAATATTCTAGATGGTTGTATAAATTACCATCCAAAACTCCAAAATGTATAGCTAAAAGCAAAGCAAAAGCAGTTACTTATACAAAATCATTACTTATTCCTGGAATTAGTACGTACTAGATATTCAAAAATTTCTACATCTTAGACATACTTGGGAAGATTGGATACCTACAGATATGCGGTTGACATATTTTAGTATTACTGCGTCCATTATTAGTTATCTATCATACTGATTTTCGATGGCATTCGTAGTGAGGTTAGTAGGCTTAAGAAAACGTACAATGTTGTTTAGTATGACATTGTGGACAGACCTAGTATGTTGCCTTAAAGTACACCTATCAAAATGTTCTTAAAAACAATTTCGCACCGTACGCGATCTTAACGACACATCGATCCAGTTTTATGAAAAGTTCAGCTTCATAGAGCATCGTTGTATTCATACCTACGTGACGTCACCAGTTAAGTACACAGTTTATGACGTCATTTCTAAGTAAGTATAGAAAAGGTGTTCAAACTATATCCTCTTCCCCGCAGGGCTACGCTACAGTACTAGGCAGCGGCAGCGGGTCCTCACTCTCAGGCGGACAGAAGCAGCGCCTCGGCATCGCGCGCGCACTCGTGCGGCGACCTGCGCTACTGCTGTTAGATGAGCCCACGTCCGCGCTGGACGCTACCAGCGAAAAGGTAAGGGACACTGCTAGATAGAGCCCCCTGCATGGAACTTTGCTCCATCTAGCCTGACTGCCTGAGGACTAGTTCTCATACACTAATATGTACCACAGACCCTTAATGTAGCTACCATAGTCGGTCATTGGCAAAAGACTTTCTTGGGCTGTCACATTCTGATTTTAAATCTTATTTTTTTTTTTTAACGAAACGAGCGAACGACGTTTATTGAAAAACGTGGGATTTTTTTATTGTTTTCCAAGGTGGTGGCCACTAAATATTGTAACATTCTCCTTATGGGTATCGTTTTTGAGGCTTGCGGGGATGCTGATGCCGAAAATGAGGTCAAAATAAAATCCTGTGTTCTTCTACCTGTCTGTAACTGCATCACGTGATAATAGAGCTGGACGAATGCATCTTAATATTATCCAAGCTACAAAATAAACAATGTCCTTTGCTTTCAGACGGTGCAGGCAGCGCTCGAGGCGGCGGCC
This sequence comes from Agrochola lota, assembly GCA_947364205.1. Classification (NCBI taxonomy): domain Eukaryota; kingdom Metazoa; phylum Arthropoda; class Insecta; order Lepidoptera; family Noctuidae; genus Agrochola; species Agrochola lota. The sequence continues at coordinate 311,012 of OX376246.1, forward strand.
GCGGAGCGCACCACCATCATCATCGCGCACCGCCTGGCCACCGTGCGGCACGCTGACGTCATCTGCGTCATCGATAAAGGTAACGTATTACTTACTGCTCTTGCATTGGTTACTGCTACTTTAGAGGCTGGTTTCACACATGGTTTTTGATAAGCCAAATAAGACAAAACTTTTCTGTGGTTTTCAATTCAGTTTGTGATTGTGTGGTAAATCGTGTTACTCAGTAAATGGGTTGTGTGGAGGTCAAATAGGCAGTCGCTCCATGTAAAATACTGGTGTTCAGATGCAGCCGGTTAGACTGGAAGCCGACCCCAACATATTGGAAAAAGGCAGGCAGATTGGGATGATACAAATTGTTTTTATTGGTACTGTAATGATTGCTTTATAATCATTTCTTTATTGACACTTCAAACTGAAGCGTAATTTTCTGAATTCGAGTGTTACGTTACATTTTACGACTCCAACGGCCAAAAGCAGAGTTCTCAAAACGAATCACTTGATGTTACTCTCCATGTTAACAACGTTACACTTTATGTTACAGGCGTAGTTGCAGAGAGCGGTTCGCATGATGAGCTGGTGAAACGCCGCGGTCTGTACTGGACGCTGTTGCAACAACAAGCGCCCGGCGACGCGCACGCAACGTGACGTGCAACGTGGCATGTAACATCCATTGTAACACAACATGTTGCGGGTACAAATTGACTGATTTCATGTTTAAGATAATAAATTGGCTTACAATAGGATAATTATTATGGCTTACGAAAGGCTTGAAATAAAACACTGAAATACTTACATATAATTAGGTAAAATGGTTGGTCACACAGAGCTCGGAATCGCAGCGTCTAGACACGACATCGGCAAGGTACTAATAAAAATTCGTAGTGCTAAAAATGCGTTGAACATACATGTACAACTTCTATCACGAACGTCATTAGTGTCATAATGCGAGTACAGTGCGTTATATACAACTCGACCCGTAACGCGATTGATAGTACTGTCATTTTGAACTGTAGTATTGAAACTAAGTTTGACAATAAATGGTGTCAACATGACGGCTCGGGACAAGATAAAGTGAACGGTCTGTAAACGGTGACACACTTGGTTTGTATGGAAGTGTTGACGCCTCTAGCAGCGGCCGCCGTGGCGTCTCTGTGCCGTGTCGTAGCTTCTTGATGATGTAGGTGTGACCCCAGCATTATATATAGTACTATCGTTATTCTAAAATTTAAGATGTGATAATAATTCTACTAGCTGTGAATATAAACTGATAGTGTAAGATTAATTATTGTATAATAATAATAATTATAGATATACAGGATGTCGTAAATAGAAGATCACTCTTGAACTTCGGATGTCTACATCGCCATACAGTTATCAAAAAAACGTTTTTTTTTTGAGAAAAAATTATCATATTGGTACAGTCCTCTGATCTTACGTCACTGTCAAAATTAAAGTGATTTTTATTCTCGTTACGATAAGGTTGTTGTTTGATTGCTGCTGTCAAAAGTAAACTACGTAACTTTGAAAGGAATGTAGTGTCGCGACACCCTGTATAGTTTAGATATCTATATAAGTACATAATCGTAGAGCTATTTCTTGTGTTCACTAGCTCGCTACTCGCGAAGTTGGCGTAGATTTACTATAGGACTCGCGTTATGAACCGAGTTCATAAATGTCATTTAGCTATAAGAATGCGTTCGCGTTGTGTCATTCTTAACGATAGTTTGCTACCTGCTCCATATGTGCGAGCGAGACAGACTATTACCAATGATTTGTGGCCCGACGACTCAGTTTTTAACGCGACGACTATAATTATTATTAGGTAAGTTTCTCAAGACCAAATACCTATTGATAAAATTGTTTTGTGAAGTTACTTAATTTAAGCTAAGAATACACATCCCTGTAACGTGTCTATGGTATGCAAGTATGGTCTGATCCAAAAGTATATTATGAAAATGTTTATGTCACAGATGATTAATCGAATCCGCTGTTTTACATAACAGCTAGCTGTTTTACAAAACAACTCCGTTATGTAGAACAGCTGAACGACGTTTAGAGATTTTCCATGCAAATAGATCAAAGATCGACAATTTTCGTCTATGATTTTTCAAATAACAATTTAATAATGTTATTCAAACAAGAATTGTTGGAAAAACTGGTAAGTTGAAACCTTCTCAATTCAGATGAATATGTGACTAATTATTACTGATTGCGTAAGAATTTAAAGTGAACAGGGTTTGTTTACGCTTTCATCAGATGCTTTTCGAACAGAGTATAGCTTGCATGCCATTGTGACATGTTATGCTGTATTCCTGAATTAATAAATAGTTATCTGTGATTGTGAATCTCTTGTATTTATTGTATTAGGAATATAGTGAGCTGTCCGAATTATAGCAACATTTTAGCTTAAACTCGACAAAAAACTGAAACTTTTTTAAGCACACTTCCCGCTCTTTCTGAACATTGAACGAAACTGAAACAGCACGCTCGGGTCGGTGACGCTGACTCGGGTATACTCCGGCTCCAGTTGATGGATGACGCTGAATACAATTTAACCAGTGGTTAATTACCTAAACAGACAATAAATTAAAGGAAGAAATTGAATAAAAATTACCGAAATAAAAAAAACTGTAGCAACATAAAAAACATATTTTCTGGACAGCGCCGTTACATGTAATTTTTATAAGTATTATAAAATTAAATTAGATAACAATTTACTGTAAGAAGTATTCAAATATTCTCTAATTTTAGTAAATGAAATGTGATCTTTGCAATTATATATAAGTTTCTAGGAGCAAATAAAAACACTTGGAATATAATAAATACTTTGTTTTATTAATTCAATCTTATTTACAATTATTTACTATCGTGAAACATATGGGCCGAGTAACACGATACCCCTTGGTAACACTGGTTGTCAGAAATTCGGGCTTCTGACTACTCGTCTGATACCTGTGTGACAGTCTCTGAAGCTCTGAGCTGTGTCATATTACTATGACGGACAGATAATAAAAATTGTCTAGGAAAGTTGTTTTCTTTGGTCAACACTAAAAAAAACATAACATAACATCTCGCCTGTGAAGGGAAGGGCCAGGCAAAGGTGTAGCTATAGTACACCCACATTTCGCCAATAATCAATCTGCCTAGCCTTTTCCCAACTATATTGGGGTGGGCTTCCAGTCTAACCGGATGCAGCTGGATACCAGTATTTTACATGGAGCGACTGCCTATCTGACCTCCAAAACCCAGTAACTGGGTAATACGATACCCCTTGGTAAGACTGGTTGTCAGAGTTTCGGGCTTCTGACGAGCCGTAACGATACTGTCAAAGATCAACGAATGACAGCCGGGACCAACAGCTCGTGCTATCCGAGGCACGGAGGAGTCTCGGTATGTAAAGATGGTCACCCATCCACAGACCAACCCCGGCAAGCGTAGCTTAACCTGATGGATCGATCCGTACTGCAGTTATTTCTTAGCCACGAGCTCCTCACACCCACATTTCGCCAGTTATGTTGAAAAAAACTTGCATGTTTTCTCCTGTATCCTCAACCCGTCTCCATAATGTTATCTTCGAGCCTCACCAGTTTAGGTTGCAGCACAGTGTTATGCATTCCGTCTATTTGTATGACCAGCGCGTTCTGTCCGATGTCTGACGTGCGTTGGAAGCCGACCGGCGACGTTTGTGGGATGACCGATATGGGTTGGACGGCGGTTGACGGATTGATTAGAATGTCCGAAATGCGTTCGTCGCCAGCCGACGACTTTTGTCGGATGCCTGGCGACTTTTGTATGTTGATGTCCGAAATAAGTTGGAGGCCAACCGATGAGTTTTGTAGAACATTCGACGTGCCTGGGATACCTGATGACGACTTTTGTAGGTTGACAGATGTGCGTTTGACGCCGACCGACGACTTTTGTATGTTGATGTTCGAAGTACGTTGTAAGCCAACCAGCTTCGTTTTTGGGATGCTCGACGTGCTTTGACCGGCGACCGACGGCTTTGGTCCGATGTCCAACATGCGTTTAACGCGGACTGTCGACTTTTGTAAACCATCCGACGTGCCTAGGATACCGTCCGACGATTTTTCTTGAATGTTTAACGTGCGTTTAACGCCGACCGACGACTTCTGTCGATTGTCCGACGTATTTAGGGCATCGAGCAAGGACTTTTGTAGTATGTCCGACGTGGGTTGGGCGCTAACCAGCGACTTTGGTCGGTTATGATCACGTTTGACGATCAATAATTGTCGGTTGGGTTTCTTCGCTATTACGGCGGTGTTGGAGCTCTGGATCTGTGGAAGAAGTGATAGAAAGCATTATAATATAACGACAACATTGTACAATATTTTTCCCAACACCTGCTCGATAATGTGACACTATATGAACTGCAGACCAATCCTAGCACTTTCACGGACACTGAGATGAAGTTGAAATTCTGAAAATGGCACTACAAACTTTCCTGCCTCGCTTCTCATGCACGAGGTTGCGGGTTCAAATCTGGGCAAGTATCGATGTGACTTTTTCTATTCATATGTACTTTCTGAGTTTATCTTGGACATTACTGACATCGGTGAAGGAAAACACCATGAGGAAACCTGGACGTATAGTTAATATAAGTCTGAAATCACATGACAGCAACCAATGAAAAACATTGTTTTACTTTTTATATTTTTATTTATTGGATGAACACGGGGCTTTTGGCTACTTTTGTAAATGTGTATTTTATGTGTTTTTATCTTTATATGTGCGTTTTGTTTGTGCAGAATAAACAATTTTTCTTTCTTTTTTTTTTCTTTTTCTTTCAAATCACCAACCCGTCTGGAGCAAGCGTGGTGATCAATGCTCGTGCCTTGTTGTATGAGAAGAGGCCTTTGCACTGCAGTGGGACGGTAGCAGGCTGATATTATATTAGTTACGCTCACCAACGAGTTCGAGCCGTCGACTAGTGTACCCTTAATTTGCCTGTTACCTTTTCATGCCGCTAATCCTGCCGCTAGCTACAGGATACAAACAGTGAATATAATCGCTAGGGTTAATAATAATAATAATAATATTTATTCAAAACTTACATGGTATAAAAATTAGTACAGTTTTGCTTAAATGTAAATTATATTCCTAAGACTTACGTGCCTGAACTAGGTAATCCTGTGTTTCAGGCGAGAGGAGCTAAAATAGACTTATAAAATAAATAAATAAACAACAGGTTGACAATAGATCACTAATTACATGTTAAGGAGCTTAACTCTTAGTTTCTAAATTTGATATAAGTACTTATACTTAACGTAGGTGACATTTTTCACTTTAGCACAGTTAGTAAATTCTCTGTATCTTCGTAAGACATACTTTGGAGAGCATCCTTGAGAATTCTCTTACAATTTGTGTAGTTCAGGGAATAAATGTTTGCTTTCGAGTTTAGTCTATTATAGAGAAGAGGACCGAGATATAGGTAAAATTTGGATACAAAAGCATGTTTTGTTGTATTTTGTGGACAAACTATATCTTTACGTCTTTTATTAGTATATGCAGTGCTGTAGGGCAGAGCTCTGTGTTGTTTTAATACAATACCCATTATAAATAGCTGTCGAACTGTTAATACTTCACAAGATTTGTATAGGAGGTTAGTAGGAAAAAGGAAAGGACGGAAAGTAGACACTTTGAGAATCGCCCTTTGAGCTCTCTCGATGGTTAGTAACATTGTTTTACCCGCTCCACCCCATGTGGTAATACAGTAGGTTAATATTGATTGACATAGAGCAAAGTAAACTTGTCTAACTAGTTTTGGGTCAGCAATATAGCGTAACTTTTTAAAAACAAATATCAACTTGCGAATTCTATTATTTAAAGCTTGTATATGTTGTTTGAACGAAAGTGTTTCATCTATTATAACACCAAGGTATTTTGTTGTATTTGTCATTGTAATATTGGGACAAACACATTGGTTATCTGTAGGAATTGTGCAATAATGAGCATATAATGTCGAGGTAGTGCTTGTTGATGTTTGCTTGCGCATCGAAAACTTAATGTAATTTGTCTTATTTGCATTTAGTGTTAGTGAATTGAGTTGAAGCCATTTATTAACAATATTGAACCCCTGTTGCGCAAGTTTGTAGACATTTTTTTCTGAGTCAGCTGAAAATAGAAGGGCAGTGTCATCAGCATAAGAAACAATTTCGCCGTGATCTAGATTTAGGTTACAAAGATCGTTTATGTAGATCAAAAATAGTGTAGGCCCTAAAATACTTCCTTGGGGAACTCCGAAGGACGTGTTTTTTTTACTATCGCTGAGAACATTACCAATCCTTACACATTGGGTACGGTCTTCTAGATAGCTCTTAAATAGTTTCAGCTGGGTGCCTCTGATACCTATGGCTTCAAGCTTGTGCAACAGAATAGGAATAGAAACCGTATCAAAAGCTTTGGCGAGGTCTAGGAAGATTCCTACTGTGTGGTTACCATTATCAAGTTCTTGTGCTAGATAATCAGTCAGATGGTGCACGGCATCGTCTGTTGACATTTTAGGCCTAAATCCAAACTGCCGTTTAGATAAAATTGATTTATCCTCCAAGTATTTGTAAAGCCTTTTATTCATAATGTTTTCTAATATTTTAGACATAGTAGGCAGTAAGGAAATAGGTCTATAATTTGTTACTTGATTACATATACATTATTGTTTATTTTTTCTTAACTAACGTGTCTAATAAATCTAGTATAAGTATATAAATCTTAAGAAATGGTGCGCAAAAAAAGAAGGAAATACTATGTTCAAGAAAGCACCTTAAGTATAAGACTTTTTGTGGGCGCGTTCATTGAGGCTGCGACCGGCCGGTTGAATGCGTCCCAAAGGGTCATGGCCATCAGGCTAGTCCGGGGATACCGCACGGTCTCCCGTGAGGCGGCGAGCCTCCTTGCCGGACTACCGCCATGGGATCTGGAGGCAAAAGTCCTCGCGCACATGTGGGAGTTGCGCGAGGAGGCGAAACGCCGGGGTGTAACTCCGCTGCCGCGAGAAATCACGGCACAGCGGACAGAGCTCCGGCGGGATCTCATGGCGGCATGGAGTGTACGATTGTCGCAACCCAGCGCTGGGCACGCCACAATTGCGGCGATAAGTCCCCTCTTTGAGGAGTGGCTTGAGAGGCGCCATGGCGTCCTCACCTTCCGCCTGACGCAGGTCCTCACCGGACACGGTTGTTTCGGGAGGTTCCTGTTCCGCGTAAGGCGGGAGGAAACGCCCGGGTGTCACCACTGTGTGGATCGCCCGGAGGACACGGTGGAGCATACGGTGGAGGTCTGCCCGGCTTGGGCGGAGCACCGCCGTGTCCTCACGGAGGCGATCGGCGGCGGCGATCTCTCGCGTCCGGCCCTGGTTCAGGCCATGGTTCGGAGCGAGAGTGCATGGGAGGCCGTCACCTCCTTCTGCGAAGCAGTTATGCTCGCGAAGGAGGAGGCGGAGCGCGCGAGGGAGATACAAGCTGCACGCCCTCGCGGCCCTAGTCGCCGCAGGAGACGCCCCGGGCGTCGGGAGTCCAGAGCCGACTTCCGGCCACCGTAGGCGAGGGCTTGCGGACGGTGAGCAATGGGCAGCTCGCCGTCCGATAAGGACCAGGCCCGTGTCGACGGCGTGTTGTGTTCCGACGGGGTCGAAAGACCAATGCCTGCTGGGGTTGCGGGTTTGTCCGAAAGGGATAACGCGGCCCCGGCACACAGGCAACGGAAGGAACACGGGTGGGTTTTAGTCAGTAAAAGTCTGACACACCCTCTCGCTCTGCCCAGAGCGGGAGAAGTCATTTGATGATTTCCCACCCTCAAAAAAAAAAAAAAAAAAAAAAAAGTATAAGACTTTTGAACGTGTAGGGAGCACAAACAAAAATGCCTATATGTTCAAAAGTCCCATTGTAGGATGAAAGGCATACGGATAGGCCAAGCCCTGGGCACATACAATCCCGGTAATACGTTTCTGTGGTATTTTCCGACGTTTACGCGGTGAAACCACTGGCAAAGGCTAGTGTTAGTATAATTACCTGTATCCTCGGCGCGCCTAGTTTGCCTCCTCCAATACTTCCCGCTTCCGAGCCATGTTCTCGAATAAAGTTCCTCAGAGCGTCGACTTCGGCCTGCAGGTCACTGATCTTCTTGTTCCGTCGCCTGACGATCTGCACATAGCTGTGCAGCTTCTGACGATGTTTTCCGCAGCGTACACTTAGCTTGTTGATTTGGTTTGCTTGTATGCGAATCTGAAATCAATAATAAATAACTGCTGCAAGGGTGAAGGGAAGTGTTGTTGGTAAACATTTGGGCAATTGTTTCGAGGAATTGTATTGACAAAACAAGATGGCGGCGTTAGTTCTGATTTTGGCCACGCGCCAAAAAGGTTTTATTCAGGTTGTATTACGATGTTGTTCCCATGGAGAAAGTTTTTCAGTTTGATGGTCTGTACAGCATCCTCAATTTTGACCACACCTGTCTGAGACACCCTGTAAATTAGGGGTTCCCAACCCGTGAACATAGGCGCCCTTATAAATTGCTTTTAAAATCCCTATCTCCATGAGTTACTTTGTCGATATAAGCAGAAAAACATAACAATGTAAAGCGAGCGAGTTTCTTTTGAAAATTCAAACAGAAAAAAAATATGTATCTTTGTCGAGTTTTGCAGAAAAACTCAAGAATTATTAGGATGCTGCAAAAATGTTGTACAATTTGGGATTCGTTACATTTTTCTTTTGACCATTCATACAGAAAAAGGAGTTACTATGTCGACTGACGCAGACAAGATGAAGAATCAAGAGAATGTAGAATGGGAGAGCGAGCAAAGTGAACTCGTAAATTGTAGCCGCCTCGGACAGGGTCGGGTTTCTTTAGTCCATTCATACAGAAGTAGGAAAACTTATTTTGTCGAATTATGCAGAGGAGCTGAAGCTTATTTTACAGTAAGTACCCACCTACAATATTATGATGAATACGTTCGGGTTTCGAAAACCAGCCTTAACGTTTTCTAAATCAAAAAAATAAAATTTAATAAATCTATAGTTTATTAACAAAGACACAGCGCCCCCGATTGGTCACTCTACGACCCCGAGGGGGGCGCGCCCCTCCGGTTAGTAATCCCTGCTGTACTTACCAGGTTGTAACAGTCGTTCCCGGCCAGGAATAACTCTTGCTTGAGATGTAGCGGCAACGGTATAGTTGGCACTTCCACCGCGCTCGTCAGTTCCACCGGCCTATTCACATCCTCTGGCCCAGTAACTTCGACTTCATCCACTCCGACTTCCAACTCTTCGACTTTCACGTCACTCAGTGGATCCGGGGTGTTACTCAGCGGAACCTGCGTGTTACTCAGTGGAATCAGGTCTTCACTCGGCTGATCAGGGTCACTCAGCTGATCAGTGTCTTCAGCTAACGAAAGTGTGTCATCGCTTTGTGGATCTTCTTCCTGCTTGATCGGATCCGCTTCGGATTTTATTCTGGTTATCACTGGGTTGAAATCCGAACCGAGTGTTATATTGACTTGACACTTCGGAAGAACCGGTGAAGGACCCGATGTTACTTTAATCTGGAAAGGATTGTTTACAACGTATAGTGTAAACCTTTAGGAGGGGTCGTGGCTAAATATTATACAGTCGCTACGGGTGGTCTAAATCCAAATACTCTGACAGACAATCTTACCAAGTAGTATAGTGTTACCCAGTAAGTGGGTTGTGGAGCAGTCGCTCCATATAAAATACTGGTATATAGAGCTGCATCCGGTTAGACTGGAAGCCGACCCCAGATAGTTCTTGACAGACAGTGGGTTGGTTGATTTTAACATAACTGGGCCTGGGAGCAGTAGATCACTGGGCATGCCACTCACCGGCTCACAGGGGAGCGCCGAGCCTCGCGGCCGCACGGGCGAGGCCAGCAGGGGAGCGACCGCGACCCGCGCATGCTGCGAACTACACTAAATAATAAAATAAAAAAACAATTACGTATAATTACATAAATAGCTTCTCGTATAGTCTGTTCCAAAAGTATTTGATTAAAATGTAAACAAATGGATTTGTAAACGTCAGGTACGTTTTCAGTACATTTTAACCGGAGGCACACGTAATCTGTATGATTTACATATTTAGTCATTACGTGTGACTACATTTATACGACAACCGAAACCGATGTCATTTTGTTACTATGTCTTGTTTATATCTTTTTAATTCGCGTTTTAATCGTAGTTGGATTTTAGTTCGTGGATGATTTTTGCAATTACAATTTACCTAATGTTATTCCAACAATAATTTTTTTTTTGGAAAAAGTGGCGAGATATAAAGTTGAATCCTTCTAAATACAGATTAAGTGTGTTACTAATCCCTTTTCCTTTAGTGAGTGATTGCGTAAGAATTCAACAGGGTTTGTTTACACTTTTATCAGATATTTTTGGAACAGACCATAGATAGTGAAGTGTAGTGGATATTAGTGGAAACGCTTGGAGGAGACGCCCTAGATTCTAGGGCGTTCCCTCCCGGCCGCAATAATGTCCTTCTAAGGCATAGAGACATATTATAGTGACCTCATTGCTGTTGTTCTTCAGAAAGGTCAGGTGCGTAGTACTCGCAACCGGCGCGCGTATATGCTCAACACCCTAAATGCGTAACACACTTTCAATCACAATCAGAGAGTTTTGAAGGATATTGAGGTTTGAAAAATTCGGTGCGCACGGGCGTTGTTTTATAGATTTATTTTCGTGCACTGGATTTTCAACTGTCGGTATTAGATTGAGCGCATCCCAGCAAGTCAAGAAAATACACTGTTAGATTTTCACCTCTCGAACCTGTGCGAGCGTGGGTGAACTGTCAAAATTAAACACATTGCGATCGATTGTGATGGAAAGTGTGTAACGCAATAACCCCGCTGGTGTATGTATGAACATAAATGAACAAAAGCAGTATGTAAGGATCGGAGTAGGTGGCGGTCTGTAGTGTCTGCCAGCTCCTATGGCAGGAAGGCACGTGTGTGCCAATGATAATTACCGGTTCGACGTGTCGCGGCCTGCCTGTCCGCGGCGTTTGCTTCTCTGCATCGTTGGGTACCGCACTTGATGTTGCCTGCACCGTACCAGGAGTCTGCACACAATACCGTCGTATTATTATTGGCATACTAGCAATAATAACTCGTAAAAAAAGAAAAGTCAACTCAATAATAAGAGCAACTTCTACTATTATTGGTCCCATAAATTAAACTCAAAGTACCTATTAATTTCAAATAATCCATTTCCAGGCACTTTGAAGTGTCAAGGAGTCGGTCAGTCAGAAATATGAAGCTAGTTGCCCATTCCAAAGCCTATACCAGTATGAGTAGATAGGTACCATCGCGGTCACGCATATCTAACACCCTTTGAAAACAAAATCCCGTGCACACGATGACCACTTCTGTTTACCGCACCTTTTTTTAGTAGCTAAGCTTCGATCAATAAAAGGTTTATTATAGCGGCCGACAATACTCCTTACGGCGCGGCGGCGGCGCAGCGTTCAGATATGCGTGTCCGCGATAGTACGTATGGAGAAGAAACTCCGGGTACTCTTTTATGTCAAAATATTGGTAAAATTATTAATGTTGAAAGTATACATCTGAGAATGATGTGGAACGTTAAAACTGTCCATAATAAACAGACATTAAATATTTCAAAATCATAATGTAACCTCCATACTTCCTACTCAAATTTTAAACCTTTTTATGTCAATGCTACATTACCCTATTTTTCCAGCAACCAATCAGCATAATAGTTATTTTAGAACTAAATAAACGGAACATCTGAAATATTTAATCAGACTGAAGCACACGCTACAAGTTACTATAACTTAACTTAATTTAACATTTGTTTATAATATGTGTTGTGTATCTTTAATGTAGGTACTTGGAAATCATCTTGACTAATAAGATTTGTACAAGTACCCCACATGTGGAATAATATCATATTAGTGTAAGGCTACCTAGTGCTTATGCTATCCACGAAATAAAACAGTGAATTAGCTAATTAGTGTTTTATTGAACATAATAATATGCATATCCTACTCATAAACTACATATATGTGTGGCTGTCTTGGAATATTGTGATGGTGTAGTTGTTAAGTTCTCACCCTTCGTGCAAGATGGTTGTGAGTTCAAATCAGGGCAACTACCAATGTGTCTTTTTCAATTCATATGTACTTTCCAAGTTTATCTTGGACATTACTAACATCGGTAAAGAAAACCAATCTTAGGAAACCTGGACCTTGAAAGTTAAATAAGTCTGTAATCTCTAACTCTGCTTGACCAAGTGTGGTGATCAAAGCTTGTGCCTTCTCATGAGAAGAGGCCTTGGCCCTGCAGTGGGACAGTTGGCTGGTATTATTATATTATAATTTATTTGAAAAAATGTAATTATACCTGGAAAGTAATACCTTTTGCTTTAATTATAAGACCTTCATACTCTACTCATGTTTTACCAAATAAATATTATCTTATCATGAAATTTTTGAATTGTAGGTACATTTCCTGAAGGCACAAGAGGGCATTTTTATAGAGCTGTTTGTGATAAAAACAAGAAAATTACTCCAATGTGCCACTAACTGTGACGGATGAGGAAATGATTTGCAGTGTGCGATATCGCTATAGAAGTATTGTAGTGATAAGGTTGAGACCTAAAACAAATTAAGTACAACAATTTATGTGCATGTGATAGTGATAGTGCTAGACAAATAGTTCTGTGCACCCTCTCTGGCTGCCTTAATTTAGATTTTGGATATAGATTGCAGTGTTTTCATGTCACCTGATTTGAAGCAGACAAAGTGACAGTGGATGTCTTATGGCTGAAATGATGATGATGATACACAGTTGTAAAGCGTAAATGTACATAAGAATGTATAAAAAAATAACATACGGGCATGAATAATGTGGGTATTGAACCAGAACGTAGCTTTACTCTTTGTGCACCTCTATTAGATAAACAAGCTTGTTCAAAGTGCTTGCTGCATATAGTCGAATATTTTTTCGGGACCCATTTGTCTCTATTTACCATATTAAGCCATTTTTTCCGAACATCTATATTTTGGGGAAATCTGTAATATTTAAGAAGTTGACAACGGAAACATAAAAAAAAAATGCATAGAATATTAAGAAGTCCCAACCTACTTCGGTCAGTACCTAGGACGACCTACTGACCGAAGTAAGTTAAGGTATAAGTACCTTTGCCAGTCAGGCATAAATTTAAATTCAAAAAGTCATTTATTCAAACTAGGCTGAGAATCAGCACTTTATGAACGTCAATTACATAAGACAGTCCCCCAAAACGCCCACCCTTCACTTCACATAATTATCAGCAAGATACTATTTTTTGAGGGCAACTGAACTATCAATGTTAAAATTTATTTCAACTTCCAAAACTTGTATTTTGTCAAGTTATAAGTAATGAGTAGTAATAGGTAGGTAATAGTAGATTATTAAACGTGTTCGTTAATGTGCACGAATGTAGGCGATTGAAAAAAAGTAGCGAAACTAGCCACTTCGCTAATGCAATTCAGATAGGAAGTTTCGCTACTTATATGCCACAAATGAACATTAACACAAATGAAAGGGAAGGTTTATCGTGCTCGGCCTCTGGTCAAGTTAGATTGATTGCTTAATCCTAACCACCTTTCTTTCTGTTGCACCTTCTGTTGCGGCTAGCCGCAAGTTTGGTTAGGACGGTTAGGACGCATTATCGCATTACTTATCGTAAAAACATCGCTGTGGAGGAGAGGCTTTAAGCAAAAATCTTGAAAATGTTGTATACTTGTGACAGGTTAAATACACTTGTCGTGCGAATTCATTCATTAAAAACATAATAAAAAAAACCCAACATCGCTATTAACTTTGTGTCGAGTTAATGTGTCATTGGCCGCTTTCCGAATAAGAACGTAATCGCTCACAGCGCTGACATCAATATTTGACGTTCCGAGTTAGATATCACGATTATGACAGCTGAGGGCTGTCATCAATTCGGAACGCCCGTGAACGTTCTCACGGTGCTTGCTCAACGTCAAAACTTGCTTATCATATTTCTTTGTGTTTATACTACACATTTCTTCTTCTTCGTTGGTTAGGTGGCCACGGTAGCCAGAAGCACAATTTCGAAGATGCCACGTTTGTCTAAAGTTATGATGCGACTCAAAACAAAACAGCACAACTGTCATCTTTGACAGCGCTCACGGTGATATTAGTAAAAGGCATGGTCGGCGTTATCGCAAGATGGCGCATGTCATGACGTCATCTATGACGATTCATGGGACAGCGTTAACGCGTTCATGCTAATTCGGTACGGATGTTAGCACGCTCAAATCGATTACAGCGTAACTCGGTACGCACCCATTGTGTCAACTGTCAATATCCAGTTATGTATTCAAAATGCGAGGTTAGAAAAACCAGGAATTCGCGTATTTGATCATATAGAATTGCACAGAGCATTAATGTGATAAAATGCGATCATTTGTGTAATAAATTTTCGTAACAGTTCTAAAACATTGCATTTAGGCAGTTTAAACATTGCAGTTGTACTTACGTGTGAAATGAGAAATTCTCTGGGTTTTCATTTTTAGATGAGTCACATCCAGGTACTGCACACGTAACCATTATTAGGACGTCTAATAAACACAATTTTTCTCTCTAAAACCTCTCTGATTCACGACTGACCGACTTTGGCCGATACAGGCCAATACAGGCCAATAGCGTGTGTCACAGATTACTAATAAGTCATGTACGTCACCAGAGCGTTTTCACATTATCCGGTACGATATCGGTTTCGGATGCCGTTACGATATCGGGGTAAGTAAAATTTATGAATTATGTACCTGCCTTTCACATTGTCTGATCCGATACCGGATATCGGATCCGATACCGATATATTAATGGCACCATCGGATACCCGTGGGCTACCGGACGATAATGTTTTTATGTATGTTATACATGTTATACACCTACATTTTTACTGAGTGCGTGTCTGGGGCTGTACTATGACGTGTTAAAGCCATATTGCTCCAGTGTCAGTGAGAGATGGAGCTATATGGGACGAATAGCACTATCCTTTTTTCACAATGGAACAATGATAGTTCTAACATGCCATCGTATGGCCCGTGAACCGGCGGCCGCCCGGGGGGGCCGGTGGCCATTTTTTCAAGCTTGTTTGTAAACATGACGTCGTCACCTATTGAGTCAATGGCCGAATCGGACCGATATTATCGGAAATATGTCAAGATACCACATGGTATCGGATATCGGATCTCGGCTACCGGCGTCCGGCACCGATATCGTATCGTGAAAACGCTCTAACGTCAAGGAACTATTTAGGCTGCATTCAGAGTTACGTTATAATCGATTTGAGCGTGATAACACCCGTACCGAATAAGCGTGAGCGCGATAACGATGTCCCATGAATCGTCATAGATGACGTCATGACATGCGCCATCTTGCGATAACGCCGACCATGCCCTAAACTAATATCGCCGTGAGCGCTGTCGAAAATGACAGTTCTCCTGGGAGTGTTTTGAACAGCATCTTAATTTAAACTAACGTGGCATTTTCGAAATTGTGATTTTTGCTACAGTCGCCACCTAACCAAAGAAGAAGATGACATTTGTGATGTATACACAAATAAATACTGTAATCCAACCATCTTGTGCAAGATTTGGGGATAAGTTATAAGTTTTTTTGCAATTATTTGCAGCACGCGTAGCATGACCACCATAGAAACGTGTTTTGCCTACGGATGAATAGACAAAATGACAGATGAGTCTGACGTCTGAGATGAGACTGACAGAAAGTCAGTGTCAGATTGTAGGTATCTTGTTAATTTAATTCGCGACCGTAACAAATACGGCTTTACAGAATTAGAATCAGCAATACAACTCGTATATTAATTATGATTATAATTACATAAATAAATATTTGATCTCGCGGGCTATATCGTCTTTTTCTGCACCGAATAAAAAAATCGCTTTTTATTGCATAACGTTTAGTTATTAATCATTACCACCAATAATTAAAGCTAAAAAATGTATTGTTATTTAATTTTTACTCCTGGTGGAGTAAAAATTAAATAACAATACATTTTTTAGCTTTAATTATTAACACATAAAGGTGCTCCCTCACCGCGAGCATTCGCCTGTAATGTAGCAGTTCACATTCCAAACATTACAGTTCGCAACCTGTAATGATAAAAATCGAATCTGAAATGTTACATTACAAGCGAATGCTCGGAGCTGTGGGAGGAGTGTGAGCTGAGGGACCACCTTAATATAAACGTTATCTTCTCCCTAGTGATTTTCTTATCTAACAGAAGCTACTGCTCTCTGGCCTTCCAACCCAGAGGTAAAATAAGCGTAAGCACATTTTCTTGCTCATATGGATCTCTATCTCTTCACGCTGTTTTCCCTCACTTTAATTAGAAATGCATTTGGCGAACTAAGAGTATTTATTGAATCATTAGGGCGAAAGGTAGATTTTAAATAATTAGAAGAATTGTTGGAAATTCAAGAAAAACAGGGTCTATATGTATTCTATCACAAACAGAAGATGAAAGTGAAGCTGGCGACACAATTGTCCAGTAACTCAGTAGTAGATGCCCTGGAGTATTGCCGCAGTGAATTAAAATTAAAACAATTTGAGGAGTGTATAAATTAAAACAATTTGAGGAATGTAAAATTGACAGTGCCACATTCTCAATTTTGTAAATATTATGAACGACGTGTTTGGTGTGTTAAACAGCCATTCCATTCGCCCGCCAGGATTAAAAAAAGCGATGTGTCCTGCCAGTATTGGTTTCATATCAGCTCTATTTCATCGCAATTACCTCGCAAGTTTAAAACTATCAGGTATCAGGTAAGTAATTCCCACAAAAAAAATCGGTTTCATTGAATTGTTTATAAACATGAAAAGCGCATTGGCACTGTCTACTTGGTGAAAGAGACAAAAATGCTGAAATACATACCACTCTACAAGATCAGCCAAGATCAAATCGAGCAAGAGGGGGTTTCAACAATAATCCCAATACCATTCAATAAAGTTGCTTGTGAGAGCTGAGATCAGGTATGATGGCATTGGGAATTGTACTCCACTAGAACAAGTCAATAATTGACTTGCTCCAGTAAAAATCCTATTCTAGCTCTTCAATCCGATGCTAACTGAACTTGAATACACACTTACCGAAAATACTGTGGGAACAGAGTTTTCATGTAATCTCATTACATCAAGTGTTCTATTGAAACAGCATTCTTCAAAGTGATGTGAACAGAGGTACCATACTTTATGTCGGGGATTTATATTTTCTTCACCAATAGCCTTTATCCATTTTTTCTTTAATCCTTCATTATTAGGAAACCTATAAAAAAGGCAAGTATTTTTGATAGTTAATTGATTCAGGCGTGACTTTGCACAAATCCATTATAAAATACAATAGACGACGTATATTTAGTAACTTAATCCGCGTAACTGCTCTTAAACAGCCATAAAGAACCTTGTAAGAAATCGATACGTTTCATCTCTCAACGAAGCATCCTCAGGATGACGATTGACTTGTTGGGAACCCAGACCCGACGTGTGGATACGTCAAGTGTCGAGTGCAGAGTAGCTCTCTGCACTCGACGCTTGACGTACTCTTACAGGGTTCTTTATAACTGTTTAACAACAGTTAAGCGGATTAGGTTACTAAATATACGTCGTCTATTAATTGTATTTTGCAAGTATTTTTATCAGTAAAACATTTTCGTTAGAGCTTCTAATATGTAACGGAAGCAGTGTACTTTATAGACCGGCGTTTTGTTACAGTAGCTTTTTTTTTGGGTACTACAGACCGTTTTTAGTGTATTTTTGAAAACCCCAAAACCAGCAAAACGATAGGTTCCGAGAATTTTTTTTGCAAATTTTCCTTCGGAATAGGTGAAATAGTGGGAGTAAGGGTGTGGAAGATTACGTGGCGGGTCTAAATTTGTTTCCAAGCAAGGTTTTGTTTACAAGGCGTAGTCGACGAAGCCCCGCTTGGCGGTGCTCCTATTTCTCAGTGCTATAAAAAAAAACCTCGAAAGGAATGGTCTTCCCGGGAATGAGGGGGAATCGGGGGACCCCCTCAATCCCTCCAAACCTAACCTGTCCAAGTCGGGGTGCCCCAAGTCCCGACCTGACGGAATGTCCGGAATGACGTCATTGAAATGTTGATTATGAAAGTAAGTTGGTGTGGTTTCTTAGAGAGCGCTATTAACACCGTAACGCAAACCCCACCCCCCAAAGATTTAAATGGCTAGATTTACCCTCATCGTACTCGGTCACAAGAAAAAGTGTTTCTACTGAGAAGAGTGGGCTCACACAATACTAAATAGCGTTTCCATGAAAAACAAGTGTAGTTACTGCGTCATTGTGAGTCAGAGTTGTCAAAATGAAACAGAAACGCGACTATCTTTTGACGCGGTAGGGAGAATCTAACGATTTAAATCTTTGTCGCTGTCATCATTTTCATAACAGCCGTCACAGTGGCCGTCAAGTGCGGCCACCGCTTTTCTAAGAAATCGTAGCTCTACATTCGATTACGTTTCGTTACCAACGATCGTTCTGAATAAAACTTTATTATTTTTAATTTATGTAATTATAATATTTGTTTCTAATTGTTCGTTCGTTATAGCTCGTTGCGGTAATAGCTATTTGAAAATGAATTAAAGTTAAAAACTTACAATGTTTATACTAAAAAACCATTTAAATCCGCTGTCAATTTGTCTGAACGTAAAACAGAACAACCAAGGAGGGAATGCGTACATACAATATCTGTCTGGGTGATCTGTGTCAGTTGTTTTTTTTTTTAACTTTTGGTTTTTTTTTTCTCGGAAACTATGCGTTTGCTGGCTGTGACATTTTGTAAAAGCGTTCTACGTAAAGACACCTACACGCAAAAAAAAAAAAATAAGCTCCTCACGCACGGACCATATAGTACAGTGGAGCGTCGTAGATTATACCGATATCGTTTCAGCGGAGGAACTAGTTACGTTACGGAAACTATCACAACCATTTACGGCAACGGTAGGTATAAGACTATTCCACTATGACATAATATTGTAAACAAACAAATTAAATAATAAAAAGGTCAGTTTTATACGGAAATGAACCCAAATAACAATACTTTAGCCATAAATTCATAATCGTGTAAAATGTTTTTCATCGAATAAGTATTATTGTATGTTACTATTGCATGAACACCGGCTACTAACCTGTGCAATGACAATTGAGGTTCATTTTGATTCTTTCTTGCACCACACTTCACAACACAACACACAGGCATGTTGAATTGCTGTTTTCCAACATTTAAATGCAGTTAAGATAAATTACTCGTAATGTTCTCGCAAATCTCAATAACACAAAACCATTGATGCAATGCACAAAACTAAACAACCATTTGACAGCTAAACTACCACGAAACTCGTCGCTTAAGATGGCTGTTACGGCACTTACCTACAACTGCAGTGTGACCAGATTTAAATTGAACATTATGCCAGATGCTCGCCTAAATTCTGCAATTTATTTTATTGCAGCAATTGCTAAATTTCTGCTAATTAATGAAGTCATAATTTGGCATTAGAAAGAATACTTTAAAAAAAAACGCACAAATATAAAAACGCAATAACTAAGATGAAACATTGGATACTTCTTCTACTCAGAACGATAGTTCTGGTCATATTTTCTTTACGCAGAAAATTTACACACAACTCGAAAGAAAATATACATTACCGAGAATTCCTCTACAATGTACACACGGCTACACATCAAGCTATACATTTCCAGTATAAGCTGACCTCGCATTGTACGGAAATCCTATACAATGCTAGATCAGCATAAACTGGAAATGTATAGCTTGATGTGTAGCCGTGTGTACTTGAGGGTTTCCATTGGAGTAATAAAAATCGGCACATTATTAAAAAATTGTATAATCGTATAAGTGTATCTAGCGCAACAACCCAAGTGAAGCACAGGTAATTTGTCAATGTCTAATCCTGCTCATTTCCTGCCGAGGTTTTATAAGATTCTGCCAAAAACTGCTATCTTTGCAAGTCTGTGACACAATCAGCTAAGCCCTAAATTGGGGACCTAATTCTGCTAAAATCACAGAATTCTGCTAAATCTGGTCACACTGTACAACTGTCACTACGTCACGACAAATGTTGCCATAATGAGCAACAACTTATATTGTTGTCTCCTAAAACAAATACGATTATTTTATTATAAACAATGAAACAAAACGATATTTCACATTCTGTATCGTATTTCACTCATATTTGTCTAAGCAAAAGTATGTATAGAATAACGCGGCGCATCCATATTCTATCTAGCTCAATGGGGGGCAAACCTTTGATAGAAATCTCTGGCAATTAGCGAACTAGAATATTGAATATGAAATGCAATTATTAATATCGTCACACCGAATATTTCGTTTTAGACGTAAAAAAAGTATTTGGAAATCTTCCAAATGCCTTTTTTTACACCTAAAACATAGACAGACATTTTTTTTAAACGCAGTCAGTGTCAAATTCAAATGCTACCCATGCTATAAATTACTTACAAATTCCATGCGTATAAAGCTGTTTATACAGCAGTACAGATCATTATTGACATGACAATGACATTGACATTAATGACACAAAGAACAAAACGAAAAGAAAGTGCGCAAAGGATTATTTTACTTAAAATAGGATTAATTAAACCTAAATAATCAAATTAAAGCAAAATGTTACTTAATTTTATCAGACGGGTGAAAACAATTACGAATGCAACCCCTTTTCTAAGGTTACTTGGATAAAAACATTAACATACCTAAAATCTTAGTTTTTCAACTCTATGTACACTTCTTTTTACTAAACTATAGACAAATAGGCCTCTTTTTAGCAAGGAAATATTATGTTAACGCCCCTGGCCCTGCGCCTGATTTCTCCGCGAGTGTCGGACGCTGTCCCCGAGAACTAAGTTGGCGATGTACTACGACTGCTACCCCCGTACCTGGTGCGCATGTGGCTCCCCGGGTCTGTATCTCTCTGCGCGTGTTTAATTGCCGTCCCATCGGACAATGAGAGTGAGGGAAGAGGGAGTGCAACTGTGTCTCACACACAACTGCACTATAATATCTCCCGCATCGAAGGCTAGTCTTTCCTCAGATTGATTGCCATAGCCATATCCTTCAGACTGGAGGACTATTATAATAGTATCAAAATATATCAAAAGTTAAATTAGGCTGAGAAGTAGCACTTTCCGAATGTCAAAATTATATGTCAGTCCCCCAAAACGCCCACCCTACACCACTTCCAAGTGCTTTAGATGGGAAGAAGAAGTGGCGCAACAAACACCCCAGCAGCACAGCTGTTGTTTTAGTTAGAAAATCTTGATTCTATACAATAGTAGGTATGCAAAGAAATTAACATTATGAGCTTATAACATCACGCAAATACTGCCGGATAAATTCTGATAATTTTGCATTGATACTCCCTATAAGTGTGGTTAGTCTAGCAATTATCATGGCAATACATTATTGCTATCAAAATATTTTATTTCACATGATTGCTATTACAATTGTAACAAATCTCAATAATTATCATGTACATAAAAGCCACTAATAAAGAGTTGAAATTAAATTGTAGGTATATAATGACAAATAATAAGATGATTATGTGCTACTGCTGAGCATAAGGTCCTGGGTTCGATTACCAGGTCAGGTAAAGTGTTGTTGGGCTATTCCATCTGAAATTTCTCAGTAGCAGCCCGGAGTCTGGGTTTGTGCTCGGTGGCAATAGGCTCGCCAACTATAAATGTGGGTGTACTAGGCAGTGCCGTAACTAGGGCGGTGCCAGCAGCGCCCAGGCACGGCGCATGCCCTGAAGGGGCGCAGAAATTACCAAGTTGGAGATGTATTATTACGATGGAGTGATATTGTATTATTGTGTATTATGGCAAATATTTTCGAAGAATCTTTTGTTTTTTACTTAAGTTATTCATACTTATTCAACGTTCTATCAAGTACCTAAAAGTAAAGTACATTTTTTGCACGACTGATTTATTTAAGTACATAAAAGTTAGTTTTTAATCCCAGTATTTTGACAATTGAAATCTTTGTTGTTTGTTTTCTCAATTTGGACTTCTTTGCACCTATCATATTAGTATCTGGGAACCAACTTAAATTTGCGGTTGCAAAAACGTATGGGAGAACATGTTTTTCAACTAAACTACAAAGTTTTTTTAAATTTTTTTTTTATGTTTCCAGTTTTTCACAGTTTATTCAAATGTTTTAAAGTATTTAACACAAATAACTATTCACACTAGGTACTAAATACAATAACTAACTATACAAATAAATACGAAAAACAAACGGACATATAAGCGTCGCATGATTCGTCCGCATCGCTGTCATCGTTGTCATCCGGAAACGTGCCCAGGAGACTGGCCGCATTGCCGCGTTGAATGGCAATGCTATTTCTTTGGCCAAAGAACGAGCCAGCCCTCTGGTCGCGTGAAGTGTCGACCAGTCGGCGAGAAATTTCCTTAAAAAGGAGACGCGCACTCGGACCCCACGACCCGAGCGTTTCGACCCCAAACGGCTCAAAACTGTAGTTACCCATAAGGTTACAGTATTTGCGCCGCTTGAGGGTCTCAGCAGCCGCTGCAGCGGCGTCAGCACAGCCCGCCGTGCATGGAACATGAGATACTGCAAGGGTATCGACACAGGTCGCGTCCCACACCAGAGGCCTACCCACCTTCCAAGGCAACAACGTCATGCCGTGTGGTCTCTTCCCATCGTCACGTACCAAGCCCTTTGGTTCTAATACCGCTGGTACGCCGACGGTGACCAGGGGTCGACGAATAATATCGTTGATGCTGGCGTGCCGTGCAATGCGACCTGCGCGCCTGTAACAGGACAGGCCGTGGTGGTCGAGACTGTGAGTCATCCATCATAGTGCCTATGGTGCATGACGGGAGCGCCTGAAGCCACAAGCCTGACTCCCATTCTCCCACAGCTAGCAGACGGGCTCGCTCAATAGTATTAGGTGACGTTTTTACCAGGGAATTCCGTATAATACTGCAGAGCGGCACGTCCCACCGTCTCTGGGAGGACGGGTTGTCAGGCAAATCCGTATTGGGTCAAGCCATTTTCGAAGCGTTCAACGCATCGGTCAAACACGGTACCTCAAAATCGACCAGTGAGGAAGATAAAATGTTCCTGGTTAATTTATCGGTACTGTGGACCGAGGAGAGGAAGGCCGGTAAACTTATATGTACTACAAAGTTAAGTTTGTTCTTGCGATATATTCATCCCAACTACGAAACCCTTCATTGTGCGTGGTCCGACACGTACTTGGCCGGTTTTTTAGGGTTCCGTAGTAAACAAGGAACCCTAATAGTTTTGCCATGTCCGTCTGTCTATCTGTCTGCGGCTTAGCTCGGAGACAGTTTGTACTAGAAAGCTGTAATTTGGCATATGTATGCATATTAAACATGCCGACAAAGTGGTGAAATAAAATGAAGTATAATCGTAGATTATACAACAAGTGAAAAAAAAAGGGAATTTAATTCGAGGGATACAAGGACCGACAATTTTTTTTTTCGCGAGTTGTGTACTCTACTTTTTACCATTGACTGCGAGAAAATAAATAGTAGCCTAGTATTTATATTTATCTGTTGTATTTATATGACTGCCTCGTTGGCCTAGTGGTCGCAAACGCTACTGCTGAGCATGAGGTCTTGGGTTCGATTCCCAGGTCGGGCAAAGTATTATTGGGTTTATCCAACAGGAATTTCTCAATAGCAGCCCGGAGTCTGGAATTGTGCCCGGTTGATGGCAATAGGCTGACCCCCTATTACATGGGACTTAAAACATAACTGGCAAAATGTGAGTGAACTGTTAATAAGAAATCCCGTGTGTTTACAATCTACTGTTATAATTATTATATTTGTGATAGCCGTTCGTCAGGAATAATCTGTAAGCATCAGTCAGTGTAGGTGTCAGTGTTGTTACATTAGGTAGTATAATTATGCAGAGACGCAGGCGTTCATTATTTATTATTCACTAAAAACGAAAAGCTTCGCAAGCAATGGGAAATTGCTACTGAAGACTGCGTAGTCAACCTCAGTACTAACTGCTTCTCAAACGGACAACTGTTATGTACGTAGCTTGTTTCCGCGTCATCACTCCTGAGTCTCTGATTTTGGCTACTGATACCAAAACTACAAACTATAAATAACATCGCATCATTGCCTGTATCGCCCAAAGGGTTAGGCAGAGATGTATCTATAGTACACACACATGTCGCCAGTTATGTTTACGTCCCATGTAATAGGGAGCGAGCCTATTCCCACTATTCGGGCACAAATCCAGATTTCGGACTGATACTGAGAAATTCCAGATGGAAAACCCAATAACACTTTGCATGACCCGGGTATCGAACCTTAGACCTCATGCTCAACAGTAGCGCTTGCGACCAACGAGGCAGTTTTTTTTATAAAAATGTGGCTGTTATTGTAGTATATAGTGGTATCTTACGACTTCCACGCGAACCAAGTAGAGATAAATAAATATGTTTCAATAGTGTTACTGATTTCGACCGTTCTATTTAAAGCGAAACAAACAAATCATACGATATTAGGAAAACCATTATCCTTTGTGGTTATCCCCCAAATAAATGCGATCAAAACAATATTTTGTTATGATACATTTAATGACATGATCCCTACACTAATCATCACAGTAAGGTTTATAAAATTTTCCATTACTAATTAATACTTCCTTGCTCATTGGTTTATTAGTTTGAATATTATAACTTTATAAATTAACAAAATATATGGATCCATCATCTGATTGAACCCATGGTATCAGTTTTCGCGTCGATGTCCCTGCCACCCTGTATATGTATAATATATATATTTTCTAATCAGGGCTAAGCAGAGTTCGAAATTCCGAGTCTTTTTTTAAGGTCGCACCTACTGTACAGTTTGATGCGCCAACCACCAACCCACTGCCAACGAATAGCCAGTCTAACCACTGCGGGAATCCGGGTCGGTAGGTGGATCGCTTCGCCCCTAAGACCACCCACTGACCCAAGTTTCTTTCAGATTGCTGTTGGTATTATTATTTCAAAACTTACTCACCTTAATACTTTCAATATAATTTATCTCACGGCCCCATGACTAAAGATAGCCGGCGATAATCAACTTCACAACTATGAATATATAATAATGTAACTGAAGCAGTTGGCTTACATTTAAAGCAACTTCGGTTGAGAGTTATCAAAGTTTAGCTATTTTCACAATAGCTCAACTCTTTTTGTTAGTTCGTGTTTTCAGTGTAGGATTACATGAACTTAGAGAGTTGTATTGATGATGTCTATGATTATAATTGTATAATCATAGAAAATATAAATATAAAATATAGATAAACATTTGATACGGTCGCGAATCATATTTAGATTAACATACAACATGATACTGACCTGCGAATTGCAAAAAACGTAAGAAAATTTGAATTTTGCGGACTACCGTGACGCTTTCGCCTTAATGTTAAGCATAAAGTTTTGGTTTGTCTACAGGAGAATAATAACGGTGGTTCAAGTTCAACTCAAACTGAGGTCCAGTGTGTAAAAGTCACGAAAATTATTTATATACCTCCTCGCAGTTCCTAGCACTTGATAATACATCGCGTTGGCAGTGATTGCTTAGATTTAAATTTTGCTATAATTGTTTCTTTTAGTAGTGAACATTCCGCGAAACGTTATAAACGGCCTGGATGTAAGGTGTGCAAGCGTAAGCATCACACAATGATTCACGT
This sequence comes from Agrochola lota, assembly GCA_947364205.1. Lineage (NCBI taxonomy): Eukaryota > Metazoa > Arthropoda > Insecta > Lepidoptera > Noctuidae > Agrochola > Agrochola lota. The sequence goes on from OX376246.1 coordinate 336,834, forward strand.
AACTGATTTGGTGTCCCGGTTGTCAATAGTGCACCGTTACAGGTACAGACAGCTGATACTGCTGACAGTATAGTTAAGCCTGTTATGTAGTCGCGTTCGAGACGAGACGCCTACACCTCATTCTAATGTGACGTTGTCTGTGAAGACTGCGAGGGGCGCTCACTCCAGTCCCAGCGCACGGAAGGTGATATTATCTACAGCTTTGATATGTTGTATGATTCACATCATCGCGAACATTTGGCGTGAGGTGTGCTTGACAGTGGAAGCACATCTTATCTCATTACTAAGAGCATATTAGCTCAGCTGAATTTACCTGCTGATAGAATAAATCAGTCTGTTTTAGGTAATAATAATGTGCATACATTGCAAAGATGTGTAAGTTACACATGAAATCATTTAATGGACATTCTTCCTGAGGCTTCAGATGTTTGGTTCTTCCTGCAATCACAGATAATGTTCTATGTGGCAATATAAATATTACGGATTTTAATATTACGTCTGACAGTCTTAGCAGATCCTAACTTCCACACGCCAGCCATATAATATATTGTTGGTACACACTACGATTTTCGTTATTAAAAGTTACTGAAAATTACTTCCTTATAACAATAAATTTGTGTATCCAACAAAATGGAGCTCATCTCGAGCAACTAATTTGTTAGTTTACCCATTTTTTTTGTTCAATTAAAAAAAGTTAAGATTTTATGGTTTTCTTTTTATTTAATTTATCATGTTTGTTAGAGATATTTGATCCTTATGATTGACCCCATCGATTGATGCCATAAAAGTGCAGGGTGTTAATTTTTCGGATTTGAGCCGGTTCGATTCCCGAGTGTGGCGAGCAAATTTTCGAAAATCTTTTAATGGAGATGTGGTTCTTTTTTTTAAATAAAGGCATGTTTCCTTTGAGGAAAATTTGCTATCTACAATATTTCGAGTACTTTCCCTCCAGCACGCGTAGCATGACGCTTTCTATTTCTACGAAGAATAGACCTAGCTCTTTCTATACAAACTGACATTTCGTTTCTCCATTTTTGACATCGCACCGTAGAAATCTTTCTACAATCTGTCATTTTGTCTTACGTTTCGAACAATCTTTATCTAGGTCCTTTTATAAGTAGACTATTTCAGAAGAAAGTTTTCTATCCCAAACTGTCAAAATCACACTGAGAACTGACAGTTGTCTAAAAAGTAGTGAAGACAATTTGATTTTGGAATCGCCATGCTAAAGACAGTAGAAAACTTTCTATTCGACGGCCGCAAAGTATATACGGTTATCTACAAAATCTTAAAATCATGATTTTACAGAAGAACGTTTTGAATGCAAAATTGTGATAATTAATAGAACAACATATCTATCTTCTCCTATTTTACATCATTTAGTTAATAGGGCATTACCAAGGAAATGGTTAAGGCCAATATTACTGTAATATTTTTTGTTCCAAAAAACGGAACTTCGTCATGTTAAGAATAATTGTTGTAGTTGTCTTCATATAAGTAAAAATAGAGAATCAAACAGAAAAAGTCCTATGACAAAGCAAAGAATTCTGAGTCGAATTATGTCGACAGTGAATTTCGTAAAAAGTGCAGTTGAGTCTTTCTACTTTGCTGCCGTCGTACTGTCTACACGGAACGTCATTTTTGTCTACTCTTCCGTCGACAAAACGGTGCTCATGCTACGCGTGCTGATGAGGTTCAAAAATTCCACCCTGTATATAATTTAAGTTAAGAAAACAGTTTTTGTGCGAAATAGTAAAACAAAAATATAGGAGAATGCCCAAAAAAACCCAGCGTCGATTAAAAATACTTATACACGTACGACAGTACATAAATAGCAATAATAATAATCTTTATTTATCTCATCACAAAGGTTCACATAGTTATAAACATAGAGACAAGAATTATAGCTTTTTGAGAAAAATGCATAAAATATATGATCCTTTGAGATCTCCGAGAGACTGGATTCCGTACTAGGATACCCTGTGTGACGGATCACCATGCTCTCACCCCGAATTTAATCTAAATAACATTACAATGGCCAAGTTTCAAACTCTAGACAAATTATTTATTTATGAAGGGATAAATACATGGTAGATCATCTTCTAAATTAGCGTAATAATGTTCCCACTGCTGGGACACCGGCCTCCTCTCGGTGAGAGGGAATGGGCTACAATCTACCACGCGAGCCCAGTGCGGTGCGGGTTGTTAGATGACACATGTCTTCGAATGTTTGGTTCTAGGACATGCCGGTTTCCTCACGATGTTTTCCTTCACCGTTTTGGAACAGTGGTGGTGAAATTATTTACACAAAGTAAAGCGCCTGGTTGGGTTCGAACCTAATACCTACAACTCGAAGTCGAGGTCGTTACCACTGGGCCACGACTGCGCACAAGTTAGATCTAAATAAGAAACCGGCCAAGTGCGAGTCGCGCACCGAGGGTTCCGTACAAACCTGTGGGTATATAAGTAAAGTTTAAAATTATTAAAAATATTTTTATTATATGATGTAACTAAAAATTTATGCTTTTCGCAATTATTCCTTTATCTGTGCTATAAGACGTTGCTTCATACCAAATATCAAGATTCTGAGTTCACTGGAAGTACCCTGTAGGTTTTGATTCCGGGATTGCGTGTGTCGAAAATTTGCAGCATAAACGGTTGTATCTTTAGATTGCGTTGGCTTCATAGATATAAGAAAGAAGATTTCTATAGTTGGCTTAGAAGTTTCATTTTTTCACAGCTCCAAGGGACAGTAGACCTGAGTATTTGATGTGAATTTCAGCTTGATACCTCCACGCGTTCCTGAGAAAAGGGGTCTTGACAGACAGACAGACAGACGGACAGACGGATAACAAAGTCATCCTTTATGGGTTCCGTTTTTTCCTTTTGAGGCACGGAACCCTAAAAATGTGAAAATATTTTCTCACAAAATAATCACCATAAGCACGACAGCGTGCACAAAGCGGCATCATTGCAAGCGTCGAATAAAGAGTGTCTTGTGATGATTCCCTCATTATTATTTCACCTGCAAACATGAATAAAATATGTATGACTAGCGGCCCGGTACGTGCTTCGCTACGTATCAAGTGAAATATAAAATTAAAAAAATTGGAACATCAAATTCATTTATTCAAACAAAAAAATATTTTATTAATTGCTAGCTATTTTAAAACTTAATTCAATCAATCCACATTTGGATAAACAATATTTTTTGTTTTTCCATTTTGAGCATGAATAAACAAACGGCTGGGGGTACCGACTCTTGAACAGGCAACATAAAGTTGGCCATGTGAAAAACATGATTCCTCCAAATTCACACCACAAACGTTAAGTGTTTGCCCTTGGGCCTTGTTGATGGACATCGCAAATGATAAACGCACAGGATATTGTAATCGTTTGAATTCAAATGGCATATCAGTTGGAATCATAGGGATACGCGGTATCAAACAAACTTCTCCTTTTGATTTAGCAGTTAAGATCGTAGCTTCAATCAAATTTGGCAATAACTTTTTCACTGCCAATCTCGTGCCAGTGCACAGTTTTGGTGGATTAATATTTCGCAATAATATAATCAAAGAACCAACTTTCAGATTCAAGCAATGCGGTGGCATACCAGCCGGTTCCAATGACTTTAAAAATTCAATCGGATAATTCATTGCCTCATCTTGATTCATAACACTGTCAATCGATTTATATGTCGTGCCTACACCTGGCAGTTTCGCTTGAATTTGAAAATTAATTGATATGAATGCCATTAATTTTCTAATAATAATGAACACATTCAATCAATTCATCTATCGATTGCGCAATTGTACAAAAATTGTTCGGTACAGCGATCAATCCGTTGGTATTGTCGATTTGTATTTTGCCATCACCAATTTCTAACAATTGTTTTGAAAACTCATGGGCAGCTAGATCATTTTGTAGGTGAATACGCATATTAATGTTCCAAAGAACTGACTTCAAACAGGCATTTATTTCATCAGCAGGAGTTGATCGAGGAATGACAGGCAATGTTTGTCGAACCTGACAGTAATATCAAAGCACCACCACCTATTTACACACTTGCATACATGTAATTCACTTCAACAGTTCAAAACTTAACAAATTGCTAAATTAATAATGGTACACAATATGTTTTTTTCAGATAAAGAAACACACATGCATACATGTAATTCACTTCAACAGTTCGAAACTTACCGTTTGTGTAAATGCGTTTGACAATTTAATTCAAATAAAGCCTGTAAACGATATGGAACACCGACGGCTCGCTAAAAAACTGAGAAAAGTACACGCACACATTATATACATAGTACATTTGAACAAAAAATATAAACACAAAGCAATAATTATCGCTGACAATTTGCTTCAATCGAAGCGCGTCCAAAATGAAATGACCGCATAAACCATCTACTAAATAATCCGAACAAAACATTTGGTTTGGATAGGTGAGCCCGTTCTTGAGTTATAAAATTACAACGAAAAGTGGCATTGATTTTTATAGATATAGATAAGTAAATGTAATGTAATGATAGTGATATTGGGTTGAGAAGCTCAGGGCTGAGTAACAACCGACCGGATCGATAGATCTACGTGGTAAAGTGGCGCTTTCCGTGGTCATTCCTAGGATGGGTGAACGTTTTACTAACATGTCGAGACCCCTGCGTGCCTCGGACCGCACGTAAAGCCGTCGGTTATGCGCGGTCTCGTCCCGGTAGTGTGGGCTGGCCGTCCCATCAGACTATGAGAGAGAGGGAAGGTAGGGTGCACCTGTGTCTGCCCACACATTCGTGCAATAATATTATCTCTGGCGTACTTGACTAGTCTCCGTTCAGATTGCCCGCTGGGAGCGACATTCGGTCGGGAGGATATGATTATTTCCCGAGCTAGTGTATAGAAACACTCGTGTCATTTCCTCATTTAAAAGTATAAATCGTTTATTCCAACATCTAAATTACATTATTGAGGTACCGTTGGTCCCAAACTAGGCACAGCCTGTTTCTTGGGCACCATTACTTATAAATATACGTATATTATCGTTTTTGATTATTTTTAAATAAAAGTTGAAATTGGCGACAGTTATACTCAGATTAGTAGTTATAATATGTCAGACCGGGCGGAGGTCTTCGCCATCCATCTGGAGCGTCAGTTCCAGCCGAACCCGACTAGCGACCGCGAGCATGTCGCAACAGTCCAGAAACATCTTGGGGACTACTTCGCACCGCCGATAGCTCCCGAGGAAGAACCTATCTTCTTCTCGCCTGGCGCAGTTAGACGCGCCATCCTAAGGACGAAGCCCAGAAAGGCTCCCGGTGCGGACGGTATCACAAACACAGCGCTGCGCCACTTGCCGTTCCGTACAGTAGCGGCAGTGGCGCGCCTGTTCACTGCGATACTGCGCACCGGGACCTTTCCCGCCTCTTGGAAGGAGGGGCGCGTCATCATGCTGCCCAAGGGGGGCAAGAACGTTCTGAAGCCGGAGAGCTATCGGCCAATAACGCTGCTGCCGCCGGTCTCCAAGGTGTTCGAGGTGCTCCTGTTGCGTCATCTCCTAGCCCACATTGAGCCTCGTCCGGATCAATTCGGGTTCCGGGCTGAACACAGCACGACGCTCCAGCTGTCGAGGGTACTGCATCACCTCTCAGCCGCGAAGAACAAGAAGGAGTACTCGGTGGCAGTATTCCTTGACATGGAGAAGGCCTTCGACCGTGTGTGGCACGACGGCCTTATATATAAGTGGGCCACCTCAGGCGCGCCCCGTCGCGTCGTCAAGATGGTGTCTAGCTTTCTCTCCCACAGGACCTTCAGGGTGGTGGTCGACGGGGCGCTATCTAGCAGCTGCGTGTCGCCTGCGTGTTACTCACGTTACACCGACGACATCCCCACCACTTCAGACGCAATGGTCGCGCTGTATGCCGACGACGCCGCGTACATCACTACATCGCTTAATGCGAAGTACGCGGCGGTCAAGATGCAGCGCGCCCTCAATTTGCTCCCCGACATTTTATTATACATAGATTTTATTATATAGATTTTGGCTGTCTAAGTGGCGGCTTTCGGTTAACGTGGGTTAAACGCAGGACCTAAGGTGGACACATCGGACACTTTATCCCGATATTCCCTCGAGATCGAGACTTATGCGGGTGAAACCGCGGGGCACAGCTATTTATTATATTTTATTTAGCCACAAACCTTAACATAGGGCATGTAATGGCAATTACAATTTGATTCGATTTGGTTAAACGGCGCTGCAGTAATAGACACAGTCAACCGTACCTACTCTATCAGTTTGGCATTGATAGCGTCTTTATTTCGTATAGCAACCCGCCCCTGTGTCGCACGGTTTTTACGACTTGACAGAACATCGAGATTTATTTTGTAAGTTTAATATTAATGTAAGTTAGCACATAAACCTTCCGGAATAAATTCTCTAAATGATGGTTTAAACCGCATCAAAATCCGTTGCGTGGTTTAGTAGAACAACGCGGGTACACAGACAGACACGAACAGCGACTTTATTTTATAATGTTTAAAAGGTAGTCCATTAATTCCAATTTAACATTCTTACCAAAATATTTTGTAAGAAAATTGTAAGTAAGTACTAAATACTCACCTAATTTTAATAACTGTCCTTTGCGACATCAATAGCAAATATGTCTTTTAATTTTATACTAACGCAACTCCAGTCCCTGAGATACAGCTGAATACTATATTTTACTTGGAGCGATTGCTTATCGGACCACCCCAACCCTGTTACTGAGTAACACGATATCCCTGGGCACATATAATACTACGTACAAATACCCAATCCCATACAAAGAAATGAGACCTCCCTAAGTCTGGCTATTGAGCTGGCTATTTTTTTTCCTCTATTTTTTCAACAGATGGCAGCATCAGCGACTCACTAATTGCCAGAGACTGTAGTTTTACAACGCCATCTAGGAGTCGACTTAGATACTTATGGCGTTGTTTTATTATGGTAGATTCTTTAAATCGCACATGGCACGGTCCGTTCAAGGACAAGTAATAAGAATACACCTAAAATATCTCGAGTTGGCGGAATAGCTGCTTCGAATGCTTCTTTATGGGTTTTTAGTATTTCAATGCGTAAATCTAGATTTTCTTCTCCTCGTTACCAAATCTACTACCAATTGCTAAAACCCTAAAACTGAAAACACTCCTTCGTCCGAACTCAATATGTTAATAACTTTTTTTTTAAACATAGGTTGGAGCTATTCTACAAAAAATGCTCAACATTTAAAAATAATTTTGACACAATTAAAATCGAATTTGACAATCGCGACTGCACGTGTACTTGTTTGCCCTAACCCAATATTTTTTTAAGAGCCGGAGGCTCGCAAGGTGGACTGCTTCGACGTGTTTTATATGGAATTTTTCACTTTTTGTATGGAAAATATGAAAAAATATTACCAACATGTTCAGGGTTAGGTGTTTAAGGGTTTCATAAAGGGGGTCGAAATTTTCATTATTTTTGCGATAGGACGCACCATTTTCGAGATATAAGCAAAAGAAAAAAAAATACAGTAGGTACTGTTTTTGCACGTGAAGTCGAGATGTTGTTGTGAATTTTAGTTCTTATTTTACCCCACAACTTTTTAATAACGATTAAAAATTGTCAGGTTTAGTCTGGTTTGGTTTTTTTACAATGAAAATTTTGGTGAAAAACGTCAAATTCAGAATAGCAAAATTGCCATTTGCATTAAATTAAAAACTCAGTACTATCTTAGTGCTGTCAAACTAAAATATAGTTAAGTTGTGTCACGTAGGTCTATTTCAGAATGGGAAATCGTCGTTTGACAGGAATAAATTAAATTTTAGTCTAGTTTAGAGGTATTTGTGACAAGAGAATCGGCACCATTGACAGACAGAATAGCTATGTACTTTTAAAACGTTTTTTGCAATCCTTTTTAAAGTCAAAGTCAAAGTCAAATCATTTATTTCAAATAGGCCCTTGCAAGGCACTTTTGAACGTCAACAATTACAAAAAAAAAAAAAAAAAATTGATTCTAGTCTCCCCTTCCAAAAGGTAGTTTTCGTATGGAGAAGAATGGGCAAGAAACTCCACCGTTACTCTTTTAAAATGTTTTACAATATTTTGTATATGTAGGTACATCTACACTAATATTATAAAGAGGAAAGATTTGTACCTATTTTTGTATGTTTGTATGTTTGTAATGAATAGGCTCAAAAAGTACTGGGCCGATTTAAAAAATTCTTTCACCATAGAATGCTACATTCTTCCAATTTGACATAGGCTACATTTCATTTTGAAAAAAATTAGGGATCCTTGGTAAAATTTGAACAATGTAACCGAAGGTGTAGAAAAATGAGTCTTAAAATGTCTTTCGTCGAATGCGCTGCCGAAACTATTAGCGATAGAACAAAATAATGTACAACATTATTGAAGAACATCATAATGTCTACAAAAAACTCCGCGGTAGTATATGTCCAACTATTGTAGTTATGTCACTACAACAACTTTTTTCATTTTAAAAATTAATGAAAATGCTAACAAAATTCAAACCATGCTATTTATGTGTTTATATTAATCCTTATCCAAATAAATTATTTTATGGTCAAGACCATTTAACTACCTATAAAATAGTTTTTAAATTATTTAAATTGGACTTTCCATTCAAAAGATATTACGAATTAAAAAATTCAAACATTAAACAAAACCGCCATAGCGCCGCACGGTGGATCGAAAATCGGCTGTAGAAGACATAGGATCTCGATGTCTTAAATGTTATTTTTTTTGCTGGAAATGACTTCTGCCGCTCATTACTGTTCTATAAAATGTCATATGAAGTAATTGTGTGTACAAGTGGAAGAGTTATAATTTTTATAAGAAAAAAATGTATGGAGCTGACATGAAAAATGAGGATATCTCTGGAATCGCTAGGATAGCCATTATATCCTTGCACACTGTTATAGTACTATTTATTTGTGAATTTTTGACATACTTAATGTTGCGTCATCTCTTGTGCTTTTTTTTTTTAAAATCGTCAAAATTAAATAATAAAAAATGTTTATGATATGTACATTTTAATGCTTAAATATGGCTATACCAAGTGTAATTTACAATATTTTTTATGCTTAGACCAATAAAATCTAAGAAATCACAAAGTCGTATTACCTACTTATTTGAAATGACATGGTAATTATGAATTACGTAATACGTAATCTTGTCTAATGCCTCAAGTCCACATTAGCTAATGATTAATAAAACTTAATACCTATATACCTAGTTAAAAGGATACGTACCAAAATAATTTGGGGTACTCGCTAATTTAGCAATTAGTGCAGGATTAACTTAATGAAAGTAATTAGATAAATGTGATACCATCATCAATAACAATAAATAGTCAAACATTGGATTCACAACTTCAGTTCATTTAGAGCATTTCTAATACTAACATCTATCCTACCGTGTCTTTTTACTCAGTGATCGTGAATAATGGAAACCATTATTACAAATTTGGATTTGTTTGTTATTCTGAGCAATCAGGATACTTCGTCTTTCGATCATGAACTATTGTTCAACACACTTGTTATTCGACTGGGCTCTAGCCTTTCAGATGAACACAGTGTTACCGTGAAAGAATTTTGTCGAAGATTTACACGGGCAGTTCAAAAGAGATGGTTACGATCCCACAGGAAAAGTGAAGTTTTTAGACGTGATTACAGTAATTGGCTTGAGGCAAATATTGACTGGCCAAACTGCGTGCAAACCAATTTGCTCATTCAAGAATCAACAAGTGAAAATATTTCTACTGAACCTGTACCTGAACCTGTACCATCAACTTCAACAATGAAATCAACTTCAACGATGACAAAAAGATCTCGAAAGCCGTTTGAAGATCTAAGTAACAAGCAGAAGAAGAGACGATCTGATGAACATATAGGCGATGACCCTAATGAAGTAGCTTATTCAGCTGCAGCACTTTTGAAAGGAGATGGTCGTGAGGATATTGCATCTGTTATTGAACATATGCTCCAAAATCCAGAAGCAGCAGAAAAAATCAAGGAAATGTTGAACAAACCAGCTCCTTCAACAATATTTTCACCAGAAAAAGCACTGGGTTTGCTACTTTCATTAAAACTATCGAAATGGCAATATATCACATTAAGGGAAACGACTATTCGAGAAGGTTCAAAGGAGATATATCCGTCTTACTATAAAGTGCAAAAAGCTAAGCTACAGTGCTACCCTCCGAAGACATTTGTGACTGTAACGGATTCATCTGCTAAGATTGCACTACAAGCGTTACTAGATTTAACAGTGAACAGAATTTTTGAAACTATTCGTAGTCCTGATGCGATACAAGATAAACAATTGATATTAATATCAAAGTGGGGATTTGACGGTGCATCTAACCAAAGTAGATATAAGCAAAACATAGAGAGTGGTCAAGATGATTCCAGCATATTTATGACCTCTTTGGTTCCATTAAAGTTGACAGCTGACGGTGATACCGTATGGGTGAATCCAAAACCCTGCTCACCTAGGTATTGCCGTCCAGTCCAGTTTAGTTTTGTGAAAGAAACCAAAGACGTTGTCATAAATGAAAAAACTGCAATGAATAACGAAATTGAAGCTCTCGTTCCCTCAAAATGTCAAGGACATGAAATTAGTCACAAATTAATGATGACGATCATTGACGGCAAAATTTGCGATAGGACGTCTGAAGCTAAGTCAAATGCGGCCTGCTACCTGTGTTTGGCTAAACCTACAGAAATGAATAAGTTAGATGTCATTGCGTCAAAAACCATTTCTTCTGGTGTGTATGAGTTCGGATTATCATCACTTCATGCCCGCATTAATGTGATGGAATGTCTTCTACACATAGCGTATCGTCTCGACTTCAAAAAGTGGTCTGCAAGAGGAGAAGGTCATCAAGAGTTATTGCATTCACGAAAAAAACTCATTCAAGATCGATTCAAAGATGATCTCAACCTTTTGATTGACATCGTTAAGCAAGGATCAGGCACAACTAACGACGGGAACACAGCAAGGCGGTTTTTAGAATTTCTTGATAAAACTGCAGCGATCACTGAATTAGATGAAGACCTAATACGCAGATTTGCTGTGATTCTGCAAGCTATCACATCTGGAGAGATTGTAGACGTGCCGAAATTTAAAGAATACGCTAGAACAACCGCTGAAAAATACGTGGAACTGTACGATTGGTACTACATGTCATCAACCGTCCACAAATTGTTGATTCACGGAGGGGACATAATTGCAGAAAATGCTATTGTACCAATTGGAAGTCTTTCGGAAGAAGCTTCAGAGGCCCGAAACAAAGACTTTAGGAGGTTCAGAGAACCCCATTCTAGGAAAAAGAGTAGACAAGCATCAAACGAGGATATCCTCAATATGCTTATCGTCTCTTCTGATCCTCTAATTTCTTCCACAAGACCAAAATTAAATGCCCACAAGAGGCAGACATACTTTAAGGAAACAGTAGAACTACTGAAACTTCAGGATCAGGAAGCTCCGACAGAGTTCTTAGAAGTTATATCTATTGTAGAGCCTGATTCTGAAGTGGATTCTGATGGTGACGAAGTATAAAATAAGTTAACTTTTATTGTTTATGTTAGGTTAGGTTAAGTTAATTTTTTTTTTTTAATAATTTGCTTTTATTTTTAATCATACAATAGTTTACCATTTATTGTTATTGACTAATGATCACCGTTTATCTAATTACCCTCATTATGGTAAATATCCTTTTAACAGGTATATAGGTATTAAGTTTTATTAATCATTAGCTAATGTGGACTTGAGGCGTTAGACAAGATTACATATTATGTAATTCATAATTACCATGTCATTTCAAATAAGTAGGTAATACGACTTTGTGATTTCTTAGAATGTTTTGGTCTAAGCATAAAAAATATTGTAAATTACACTTGGTATAGCCATATTTAAGCATTAAAATGTACATATCATAAACATTTTTTATTATTTAATTTTGACGATTTTTAAAAAAAAAAGCACAAGAGATGACGCAGCATTAAGTATGTCAAAAATTCACAAATAAATAGTACTATAACAGTGTGCAAGGATATAATGGTTATCCTAGCCATTCCAGAGATATCCTCATTTTTCATGTCAGCTCCATACATTTTTTTCTTATAAAAATTATAACTCTTCCATTTGTGCACACAGTTACTTCATATGACATTTTATAGAACAGTAATGAGCGGCAGAAGTCATTTCCAGCAAAAAAAATAACATTTAAGACATCGAGATCCTATGTCTTCTACAGCCGATTTTCGATCCACCGTGCGCCGTGGCCGTTGTTTGCGATGCAGTCTGAAAAGCGCGCCGGGCATCGCGGCGGGCGGGGAGGAGGCGGCACTGAAATACAGGAGTGGGGCGTGCACGTCTGTAAGATAGGTAGCGGCTCAGTCGCGCGCAAAGAGTAAAGTAACTATACAGAGAAAGAGTAACAACTCTGTGGTAAAAATTGCATGTATGGAAAGTGCTGCCACCTTGAGTTTGGTGGGTAAACTAAGGCTCTGTTCTACACCTACATAGGTATGTTGGTGTATAATAGAGCCTTAGTTAAATCCTCATAATAAGTATGCATAGCTAGGTAGCTATGCATACTTATTATGAGGATTTACTATTCTTATTAAATTTACAGACATCTCATTCAACTCTTTGTCCTAGTTTTTTTCTCATATTAAGAAAGAACTCTTGCTTCACTATCGAAGACAAAAATAACTGAGAAATCAGGACAATCTGTAGAGAGAGTCTGTATTAGGGTCATAATCAGTGAAGTACAGAATAATGAAATGAAAAATGATTATCAGACAAATTAATTATATTAATATTTCCTCTTTCTACTACAATATCTGTAGCAACTGCCATACTCAAACTTATTACTTGAGCCGCATTTTTACTAAGTGTTCATTGATCAACTTGTGCAGCATACTCAGTTCTCCACGCGATTTATCGGCTTCAAAAACCCGCTGAAAGTATTCCCACTTTACTATTTTTAATACATGTTCGTGCATGTAATGCATTTCTTTATTTAATAAATTATTTCTAATTCCTTTTAACAAGTGGGGAACATCAAACAGCGGGGTTATATCATGATTGTTTACATAAATTATCTCCTTTCGGCATTCTTTTCCTGCATGGAAATATGCAGTTTTGGCTTCGGAGATTAAGCTATTTATAGTGCTTACATTAGCCGAGCTTTGATCGCATACAGTTGCGATTATCTTTAGACCAGTAGCTTGTACTTTAGCTATAACATCTACTAAAATTTCTTTAAGTTTTGATGATTTTACACAGACGATCTTGTTGCAACATTTTCGACACTGGACTTTCAACTCCTTAAAAACAATTTGATTTATGCCTGGAGTCAATTTTACTTGAGCAAGCAATGACTTCAGGACTTTTTTTGACGGTAGTGTGAAATGTTTGCACATTAACTTGTAGGCTTTAGTGCTTTTCTTAAAAATTGAAAGAGATAAAATCTTTTCTTCCTGGGTAAATCTGTCCCTTCTTTTTCTTCCGTCCTTCTATGCATTGCATTCGAGTAAACAATTTAGCTGACTCAGTCATGTTTTGAGATAATTTCTCAAAATCCCTGTCAGCACTTTGTTTTTTAATTTGCTTAATGCGCAACTTGTAACTTTTAAGTTTTTGGCGCAATCTCCTTATGTCTTGCTGTTCTGGTACACTGCTTTTCAGCCTTTTTCTGCAGATACTCGAAAGTTTTACCTGAAAAATTAATTTAAAATTTAAAAACATACATCCATACTTATGATGTTCAGGTATATTAGATAAAACTGCTCACAAAGGAACTAAACATTTTCTAAATTCTATGAAATATGTAATGGATGGTAAGTTAATCTTTAAATAAAAAGTTGGTAGTTTTTTTGTAGCCTATCGTATGTCCCAGTGCTGACCAAAGGCCTCCCTTTTTACCTTTCAAACTTATACGTATATATTTTGTGCTGTTTCTGTCCATGCTAAGCCCGCCCGCCCGCCTTCCACTTTTATTATACATACATATTTCAAACTTTGTGAGTTTGGATAAACTCGAGCTCGAGAGGGTCGTGGCTAAGAAACAGCCGCACGGGTCGATCAATCAAAGGTTAAGCTACGCTTGGCGCGGTTGGTTCGTAGATGGGTGACCATTCATTTTATACCAAGACTCGTCCATGCCCCGAACAGCACGTTAAGCAGTCGGTCCTGGCTATCCCAAATATACATGGATTATCAGAAGCCCAAAACTCTGACAACCTGTCTTACGAAGGGGTATTGTGTAACCCAGTAACTGGGTTGTGGAGGTCAGATAGGCAGACGCTCTATGTAAAATACTAGTATTCAGCTGCATCTGGTTAGACTGGAAGCCGATCCCAACAATTGGGAAAAGGCAGACTGATGGAGTTTGGATAAAGTTAACATTACACATCATGTTAAATGGATGAACAGCCTAAAACATCCCACTGCTGGGAAAAGAGCTAGTATATGCAAAAGATAAATTAAACCAATTAGATAGAGCTGTGTGAATTTATAACAAACAGAAAGACCAGTTCATATTTATAATATTAGTGAAAAAAAAAAAACAAAGTACCTGGATCAAATTTTGTCAATGGTGTGCGAGCATGGTACTCTTCACGTGATGTCAAACAGGTAGATTCAGATGGCCCAGGGAATTCTGTAGAATCAACACCAGCTGAAGGTCCAGCTCTGGACGGACCAGCTAGGTGTTTGGTTTGAACTGATAACCCAGGCAAGTTGGTGATATCAGTCAGAGGTCTGGCATAACCAGATTGTCTTCTAGGCCCACAGTAGCTATGGTCTGTCTCCACAAAGGTACTGATTGTTTGCTGAACACCTGTAACATACATTGCAATATTATCATCAGTTTTACTACCCACCTACTTGTCTTAAATCTTAACTTAACAAAATTCCTATCAAAAAATAAATTAATCGCTGATAACCAGTACGGATTTCGTTCGGGTATCTCCACAGAGGATGCTGTCTCTGATTTCACCAACACCCTGATTGACAGACTGGACACTCGCCTTAAATGCTATGGTGTCTTCTTAGATTTAACGAAGGCCTTTGATACAGTTTCTGTTCCCAGACTTGTGGCCAAAATGGAGCATATAGGAATACGTGGTGTGGCCCTAAATATTTTCAAAGATTACCTTAGTGGGCGTAGCCAGTGTGTTAAAATTGACTCCGTTTTCAGTGACGATGAGTTTATCATCTACGGTATACCACAAGGAAGTATCTTGGGACCCACACTATTTAAATTATATATAAACGACCTTTGTCAGTTACGCCTCATTCGTTGTGACATTTTTACCTACGCAGACGACACAGCACTTTTGATACATGATGAGACCTGGGACAAAGCAAAACATAGAACTGAAATGACCTTGCGAACTGTTATGGACTGGCTTTCCATTAACCTCCTGACGCTCAATGTTTCGAAAACTAAAGTAATTCAGTTTCTACCACCAAATTCACCTAAACCACCAACGGATTCAACCAAAATAACAGCGCATATTTGTCATGATGCATCACCATGCAATTGCAATTGCCTTGATATGGTTTCATGTATTAAATATTTGGGTGTTCATATCGACGAGAGGCTAGACTGGCGTGTTCATACGGATACTTTATGCTCCCGGCTTCGCAAATTAATTTATTTATTTAAGGAGCTCAGACATTCGGCTGACATTGAAACGGCTTCGCTTGTATATCGTTCCCTGTGTGAGTCGATTATTACTTACTGCATCCCAGTGTGGGGGGGGACTTTCAAAACCGTGATGCTTAAGGTGGAACGAGCTCAGCGGGCTGTCCTCAAAGTTATGCATTTCCGTAAAAGGGACTACCCCACAGCCCAGCTCTACTCTGAAGCCCATGTACTCACGGTAAGAAAACTCTATGTCCTCCGCACTGTCTTGCGTCGACACTCCACGATGCCACTAGATAAAAATCTATCCAATCGGCGGATTGGCTTTCCTATATGTGAATCCGTTCAGTGTCGTTCTGCACTTTCTCGACGACACTATCGTGCCCAAAGCTCCAAAATATATAATAAAATCAACAAGGACCTATCAATTTACAAACTTACCCTGCATAAGGTCAAGGAGAGTCTTAAGCCATGGCTACTTTCGCTCAGTTACGAAGAAACAGAGCATATTCTAATAACTCTTTCGTAACACCAATTCTACACTATGAGAGGCATTCAAGTTACCATTGCTCGAGATCCCAATCAATCTTTCCTGGACATTCAATTCAATTTACAGACACATTACACACATACACATGCACACACACACACTCACACTACACGCAAACACACAATCACCAATACAGGCTATTTCTAATTTATTTTTATTTTTATTGTTTGGTATTATTTAAGTCTTTTTATTTTTATTTCTCCTTTGATAGTCTTATTGCATAAGTTTTCAATAGTTTGTATTCCCGGGAGAGGGCACTGGCTCTTGTAACACAGGTTAACCACCTAGCACAAGTGTCAGGGACTTCACGCAATTTGTATCCACTTCTTATGTAATAAAGATTATTATTATTATTATTAATTATACAAATTTAGCTGGTACTTTGTGTAGCTGTCTAATTTGCCCATCCTTATCATCAGCCAGTCGAATGAAAACAATGTGTGCTCACAATGTGGTGTTTCGATGCAACCTCAGTCAGTGTGAAGTAGCTAAGATGTTCCATTTTGACTACATAAAATAGTTGTTTTTAATTCAGTAATTAATAGTTGTTTTTACTTTTATTGTAGTTATTTGACGAGCACAACCAATTGATTGCTAATCTGAATCAATTTGGTATTGTTATAAATGTTGTTCTGTCACAAATATTGATCTTATTTTACTTACGATTCAATTTAACTGTTGGTATTGTTGAACAAATAAGATGACCTCCAGTTGTCTAGAATGTGGGATCAAAATGGTGATCACATACTCTTTTGTTCTTATATATCTTCGTACGGTCACTTTCTAGTAACCTTGCTGCCAACAGCCGCTATCCAAGCAGCGAACAAATCAGGGCGGTTGACGGGTCTTGGGAACCGGTGAAGGGGTACACCATAGGTAACTGAAAATTGAACGAAATACATGAATATCAGAATATGGCTAAATAAAATGAAATGATGGAATAACATACTTAAAACTTTTTCTTGCTTATATTAAAGGTAATATGGTACGGTACGGTAATAAACACTTACCTAAAGCATCACAGCCAAAAATACAATATTTTCTTCGGAGTTCACTCATGATAACAAAACAACATAAAGGACCAACGAAAAACAAAGTGATAACAATATTATGAAATGAAAACAAAACAAATAACAGTAACAAGTAACAATTTTAACAGAAATAACTGAAATAACTGAGAAATAACTCGGGAAGCGTATCAAATCAACGTCGGGAAAGCCGGAGTTGACAATGTCGCCATGGCGGCTACGCCTATGACATTTGTTTGACAATTTGACAAATAAGACAAAATGGCTGCCAAGTTTGTTTATCCCACCAAACTTCAGATGTCGCTGTCGTCTATGGAAATTGATGATAGTGCTAAGTGTGCCCCCCCTGGTCGCGCGGTCGGCTCCTTACGCAGCGGACGCTACCGATATTGAACATTTAGATTTTTCCATAGAACACATTTCAGATAGAGCACATTTTCTTTCTATCGATTAGGAGTTATTTTCAAAACTGCGCATAAATTACTTGATTAAACCTTGACAGTTTATTTTTATAGCAGTGTCACACTCTTTTTAAAGCACCTATTTAAGTATTGTATGTATTTTTTTATGAAAACTTCTATTCAATAAACTGTTCATATTAAAATCAAATTAATTCTTATTTATTTTACTTGAAAACCAAAACTTTCAAACAATTATGCCTAAAAAAAAAAGGTCCCAATTATCTCAACATAGCTCCCAAGCGAGATTAGCAAAGATTCGGCCTGTTGGAGAATCATCTTCAGAATATTCTGATCGACTCGAAAGTCAAAGAGAATATGCATCACAATCACGGGCCAGAGAATCTAGCGCCGAACGCTCGCAGCGACTTGCTGAGAATAGAGAGCGAACCTCGCAAGCTCGCGCAAGGGAAAGTAGCGCCGATCGTTCGATTCGTCTTGCAAAACAAAATGTCAGATCGTCAGAGGTTCGCGAAAGACAGTCGAGCGCAGAACGCGCGCAACGCCTTGACGAAAATCGAACAAGAATTTCGCAACCACGGGCAAGAGAGTGCAGTGTCGAACGCTCACTTCGCCTTGCAGAACAAAATGAACGATCTTCTCAGATTTACGAACGAGAGTCGAGCTCCGAACGTTCACAACGCCTTGCTGGAAACAGAGATAGAGACTCGCGGGCACGTGCCAGAGAATCTAGCACCGAACGCTCGCAGCGGCTTGCTGGACTGAGAGCCAGAAACTCACAGGCACGTGCCCGAGAGTCTAGCGGTGACCGCTCGCAACGACTTACGGCACAGAGAGAGAGACAACGTGCAGTAGCAATTAGAAGGCGTGCTGGGATTTCAGCTCACAGCAATAGATCGGCATTCAGCTACGATCCACAAATTAACTACGCCGATCAAAACAGCATTCAAATTGGAGCGATGGATAAGATATGCCCTAAATGTTCCGCGAAAAAATGGAGAGACGAAGCAATTGGTATGTGTTGCGCGGCTGGAAAAGTAATACTTCCCAGTATCGTAGAGCCTCCAGAACCAATCAAAAGCCTTCTGACGAACAATAGTACACTATCCGCGCATTTTTTTAAAAACGCACGTCGCTACAATAATCTGTTTCAGATGACATCGTTCGGGGCGAAAGAAATTAGGGAGGGGAATTTCATGCCAACCTTTAAGGTAGAGGGACAGGTTTATCACCTCATAGGCAGCCTCCTGCCGCCATCCGGACAAAGCCCACAATTACTGCAGATATATTATTTCCGATGCTGACCAACTATCTTTGCGCTCTAACATGGCTCCTATGCTAAAACTGGATTTGATCAACGAATTGCAGACCATGTTGAATAGTCACAACGTTTACATACGAAGTTTTAAACAAAGTATCGAATCGACATCTCCAGAGAATTTAAAATTAATTATTCACGCTGACCGCACACCTCAAGCAGAACACCAAGGCAGATACAACGCGCCTTCCGTCAACGAAGTGGCCGTTCTCTTGGTTGATGAAGACAAAGGCCCCAGAGATATAGTGCTGCACGGTAGAGACGGGCAGCTGAAGCGAGTGTCGGAATTGCATAGGGCTTATGATCCGTTACAATATCCGCTAATGTTTGTATCAGGAGACGACGGATATTACTTAACTATTCCTCAGCAGGATTCCTTAAGAAATAAAACTGTATCATGCATGCAATATTACGCATACCGCTTAATGATTAGGACCAGTCAATTTAATTCGCTGCACTATTACAAAGATTTGTTTAGTCAATATTGTGTGGATATGATGGCAAAGATGATTTCGGAACGATTAAATTTTATAAGGCGAAACCAACAAAAACTTAGAGCAGATGACTATATTCATCTGAGGGATGCTTTGAACCAAGACGCAAGCGTGAATGCCGCCGACATCGGACAGCGCGTCATCTTACCATCATCATTTACTGGATGTGCGAGGTTTCTAAACGAAAAGACGCATGATGCTATGTCCTATGTGCGCAACCACGGCCGGCCAGATCTATTCGTCACTTTTACGTGCAACCCTGAATGGGAAGAGATAAAGCAGGAACTTTTCCCCGGCCAACGGTCTTTCGACCGGCATGACATCATTGCTCGAGTATTCCATCTAAAAATGAAAAAAATTATAAACATATTCACGAAAGACGCGATTTTTGGACCGGTCAAATGTTATATGCTTAGTGTTGAATGGCAAAAAAGAGGATTGCCGCATTGTCATATGTTGTTTTGGCTGGAGACAAAAATACAGCCCGATCAGATCGCCGAAATAATCGTCGCTGAGCTGCCTAATAAAGACGAAGACCCAGTGTTATTTGACATAGTCACAAAAAATATGGTACACGGGCCATGTGGGCAAGAAAATTTGAATTCACCATGCATAAAGAATGGCATATGCTCAAAAAAATACCCACGACGGTTCATAAATGAGACCCAGACCGGTGAGGACGGATATCCCGTATATCGACGTCGCGACTCCAGCAATGGAGGTCAGGTCGCTACTTTAAACATCCGAGGCAGAACGGTCAACATAGACAACAGGTGGATCGTTCCATATTCTCCAATTTTATTGCGATTTTTTAATGCTCACATAAACGTTGAATTCTGCCATTCCGTCCAAGCAATTAAGTATATTTGCAAATACATCAACAAAGGATCGGACCAAGCCACTTTCGGTGTCAGAAATGCTCACGACGAAGTGGAAAATTATTTGAACGGACGGTACATTAGTACATCGGAGGCAGTGTGGAGATTGTTAGAGTTTCCTATTCACGATCGACACCCCACCGTTGTTCACTTGGAAAATGGGCAACGGGTATATTTTTCAGCTGAAAATATACAACGTGTAATTGAAAATCCACCAAAAACGACTCTCACGGCGTTTTTTGACCTGTGTCGCAGTGATGAATTTGCCAAAACGTTACTCTATCATGAGGTCCCTCATTATTACACATGGGCCAATAACAAATTCTCAAGAAGGAAACGCGGCCAAGACGTAGTCGGTCATCCCGGTGTAAAAAAAGATGCGGCGTTGGGCCGAGTGTACAGCGTCCATCCTTCTCAATCCGAGTGCTTTTATCTCAGGATATTACTTCATCATGTGCGTGGCCCGACATCGTTCCAAGACTTAAAAACCGTTGATGGCATTGTTAAAGAAACATACCAAGCTGCTTGCAGAGATTTAGGTTTACTAGAAAATGACAACCAATGGGAGATGACTTTGAGAGAAGCTTCGGTTTCTGACTTCTCGTTCAAGTTGAGAGAGCTGTTTGTGGTCATTTTATTATTTAGTTTCCCCTCTGAACCTCTCAAATTATGGGACACTTTCAAAGACGATTTGTGTGAGGACATCAGACGTGCAGCTCAACAACAAGATCAGGATTGTGACGTACACAACGAAGGCTTGATACAAATAGAAAACAAGCTTTTGGAACTGAACGACAAGCATTTAGCAGATTTTGGATTGCCTTCCCCGAATCGGCAACAAAACATCGTCCATGCGATACCGTGCCGTCCGCATGATATTAACGAGTTGTCTGTATTTGTCAACACGCATGTACCCAAGTTAGTGGCAGATCAAAAAATAGCATTCGATGCTATAGTACAGAGTGTTGAAAATCACAGCGGTAAACTGTTTTTTTTGGACGCGCCCGGTGGAACAGGCAAAACCTTCCTTGCCAATTTAGTGTTGGCAAAAGTACGTCAATCTGGAAAAAAAGCTGTCGCAGTGGCATCGTCCGGAATTGCTGCAACCCTATTAAATGATGGAAAGACTGCTCACTCTACATTTAAATTACCATTGGCTGTGTCTTTGGAACAACAATCTGTGTGCTCGATCCGCAAAAACGGTCCGCTGGGGCAGCTCTTACAAGACACTTCGCTGGTCATCTGGGACGAGTGCACCATGAGCCACAGGGCGCACGTGGAAGCCGTGAAGCGCACGCTGAGAGACATCCGAAGCTCAGACCGTATAATGGGGGGCGTGACGTTTGTTTTAGCTGGAGACTTTCGTCAAACATTACCAGTTATAACAAAAGGTACTCGAGCTGACGTTATTCGAGCTTGCCTTAAATCATCAACTTTATGGCAATCGATTGAAACTCTTAATCTGCGCACAAATATGAGAGCACATTTAAGTGACAATGACGATAATAATTTCTCACAAAAACTTCTAAAACTTGGAGACGGAAAATTACCGTCTCCGGTTGCAAACAGTCCCCAGGTATTGTTGGATAACGAATTGGGTCAAATCGTTCAGAGTCTAGAAATTCTTGTGGACACAATATATCCGGACATACAAAATCTTACGGAGAGAAATTTCAATTGGCTCTGTTCGAGAGCGATAGTGTCCCCGCGAAATGAATCGGTTAATGAGATTAACAAAATTATTATGGAAAAAGTACCCGGTGAATTTAAATCTTACAAATCTATTGACACAGTATGCAACATCGAAGATACAGTGCACTATCCACAAGAATTTTTAAATTCCCTGAATCCTTCCGGCTTGCCGTCCCACGAACTACAATTAAAGGTAGGCACTCCCGTAATGCTGCTGAGGAACCTATGCCCTCCCAGCATGTGCAATGGCACGAGACTTCTGGTGAAGGAATTGCGGGAGAACGTCATAGTAGCCACTATAATCACCGGGGCCGCGGCCGGACAGCTCGCCCACATACCGCGGATCCCCATGATTCCTACGGACTTGCCTATATCTTTTAAGAGGTTACAGTTTCCTCTAAAAACATCATTTGCCCTCACAATAAATAAGTCCCAGGGTCAAACATTTTCGATGGTTGGCATCGACCTAAGAAAAGAATGCTTTTCTCATGGACAACTATATGTTGCCCTTTCTCGAGTGGGATCTCCTGAAAATCAATATATTTTGTTGCCATCTACAAATACCACTGCCAACGTAGTTTACAGTGAAGCTTTAAGATAAAAACTGACAAATATAAAAGTAAAAAACGTAAATCTACCTTAATATTATATCTGTAAATAATGTAAAAGTAAACCTGTAAAATAAAAAATACTAAAAATGTAAATTATTAAGTAATGATAAGAATGAAAATGATTAATGACAAACCCTTTTTTAATAAAATATAAAAAACAAAAAAAAAACACAAAAAAAATATAAAAAAACAAAATAATAAGCACAAAACAACAAAACCAAACAAAAAAAAATAATTTTGTAAGGAAAATACTAAATAATGATAGGCAAGTTTCTATCGACACGAACAAAAATTTCTTTGAAATACCTAGATGTATAGGTAGATACATTTTTAGTTGAAAGTTGTCAACGTTTAATTTAGACTGTATATATTTTATTCGACTCTGCTTTTATTCTAATTACTTTAAAAAACCATAGTAAAAATGTATATAATATCCTATGTAAATATTACTTATTTAAGTGCCCGCCACTTAAACCATCAAAGAAATTGAACATAAATAGACTCACATACAAATATAGCTGTGGGATTTTTTTAAATATATAATTAATAAATAATAAATAATATTTTTTTAATAAATAAAAATATTTGTGAAAAAAAGTGTTTTATATCCAAATTTCCAAAAATAAATAATTGTCTACCCCGTGCGAAGCCGGGACGGGCTGCTAGTTAGTTATATAATTATATGTGAAGACGATGCATCTAAAAATAAAAAAATAAATTACTATACCACAATATAGGTAAAAAGATTTTTTTAAAGAGAGCAACGACAGATAAATTAATTACTTATGTGATAGATACATGGTTCTCACATATTTACAAACATTGTAAAAGTAGACGATTTTCCAAAAAAAAAGTTACAATTAATAAGTCAGTGTGTGAGGAAGTAATCACAGAATGTAAAATCAATGTCATATAATAAAATATAATAATTTATACAACTTATTTTAGCAACCAGTTTGATTTTGTCTAGATTCTAGATTATCCTATGGAGCTGGACCAGCATGTTTCCAAGCATTCTTATCTTGGATATAATCCTCTAATTTGTAATATGCTTGTTTACAAAGTGTGCTTTTAATATGAGTTTTAAATTTTCTTTCATTTAATTGTAAAATATCACAAGGTATTTTGTTGTAACATTTAACACACTACCCCATAAAAGATGTATGTACTTTAGATAATCTGAAAAATGGTTGATCTATTTTATCTTTATTTCTAGTATTAAAATTATGACTATTTTATAAAAAATATGTAGATTTTTTCTTACGTACATAATATTTTCATAAATGAATTGGCAAGGTACCGTTCCGGAGGTGACCGAGGTAGATCTGAGAGTGGCGGTACGTAGGCTGAGTGCCAAAAATACCGCCCCAGGACCCGACGGCTTACCTGGAAAAGCCTGGGTTCTGGCCTTAGAGGCTCTCGGGCCTCGACTTCGGGGGCTCCTAAGCGCATGCTTGGAGAGGGGCCAGTTCCCACTTCGTTGGAAGACGGGGAAACTGGTCCTCATCAAGAAGCCGGGGCGCCCGGCGGACTCTCCGTCCGCTTACCGGCCCATCGTGCTGCTCGATGAGGTGGGCAAGCTCTTTGAAAGAGTAATTGCAGACCGCCTTGTCGGGCAGCTGGTGCGAGTGGGGCCGGATTTGGCGGAGAGCCAGTATGGTTTCCGCAAGGGGCGCTCTACGGTGGATGCCATCATGCGCGTTCGAGCCCTCACGATGGGGGATGCTGTTGCCCGGGGTGGGGTAGTATTGGCGGTGTCTCTTGACATCGCCAATGCCTTCAATACCCTGCCCTGGAGTTGCATTAGGGAGCCACTCCGGTATCACCGGATGCCGATCTACCTCTGTCGAGTGGTCGAGGCCTATTTGACGGACAGGGCCGTCATCTACCCCGGTCACCACGGAGAGTGGAACCGGCGAGAGATGTCGTGCGGTGTCCCACAGGGATCGGTCCTGGGGCCGCATCTGTGGGACATCGGCTACGACTGGGTGCTGCCCGCCGACCTCCCTAGCGGCGTCAGCGTGGTTTGCTACGCTGACGACACGCTGGTCCTGGTGCAGGGGAGGTCGCATGAGGCGGCGGCCGAACTAGCGACACGTTGGGTTGCGACAATCGTCGAAAGGATCCGGCAACTGGGACTCGAGGTGGCCTTGCACAAGTCCGAGGCCATGTGTTTCTATGGTCCTCGGAACGCGCCACTGTCGGGTTCCCAGATTACGGCGGGAGGGGTTCACATCGGTGTCGAGTCGACGATGAAGTACCTGGGACTCGTCCTCGACAGCCGGTGGAACTTCGTGGAGCACTTCCGACGTTTGGCTCCCAAACTGGATAGGGCTGGGGCTGCTTTGAAGCGGCTCCTGCCCAACCTGGGGGGTCCAAACGCCTCCTGCCGGAGGCTTTACGCGGGGGTCGTGCGGTCCATGGCCCTTTACGGGGCACCGGTGTGGGCGCGTTCATTGAGGCTGCGACCGGCCCGGCGGTTGAACGCGTCCCAAAGGGTCATGGCCATCAGGCTGGTCCGGGGATACCGCACGGTCTCCCGTGAGGCGGCGAGCCTCCTTGCCGGACTACCGCCATGGGATCTGGAGGCGAAAATCCTCGCGCACATGTGGGAGTTGCGCGAGGAGGCGAAACGCCGGGGTGTAACTCCGCTGCCGCGAGAAATCACGGCACAGCGGACAGAGCTCCGGCGGGATCTCATGGCGGCATGGAGTGTGCGATTGTCGCAACCCAGCGCTGGGCACGCCACAATTGCGGCGATAAGTCCCCTCTTTGAGGAGTGGCTTGAGAGGCGCCATGGCGTCCTCACCTTCCGCCTGACGCAGGTCCTCACCGGACACGGTTGTTTCGGGAGGTTCCTGTTCCGCGTAAGGCGGGAGGAAACGCCCGGGTGTCACCACTGTGTGGATCGCCCGGAGGACACGGTGGAGCATACGGTGGAGGTCTGCCCGGCTTGGGCGGAGCACCGCCGTGTCCTCACGGAGGCGATCGCCGGCGGCGATCTCAAATTCAAATTCAAATTCAAATTCATTTATTTCCTCGATCTCTTGCGTCCGGCCCTGGTTCAGGCCATGGTTCGGAGCGAGAGTGCATGGGAGGCCGTCACCTCCTTCTGCGAAGCAGTTATGTTCGCGAAGGAGGAGGCGGAGCGCGCGAGGGAGATGCAAGCTGCACGCCCTCGCGGCCCTAGTCGCCGCAGGAGACGCCCCGGGCGTCGGGAGTCCGAGAGCCGACTTCCGGCCACCGTAGGCGCGGGCTTGCGGACGGTGAGCAATGGGCAGCTCGCCGTCCGATAAGGACCAGGCCCGTGTCGACGGCGCGTTGTGTTCCACGCGCGCCTCAAAGAGATGTCAGCACCAACCGACGGGGTCGAAAGACCAATGCCTGCTGGGGTTGCGGGTTTGTCCGAAAGGGATAACGCGGCCCCGGCACACAGGCAACGGAAGGAACACGGGTGGGTTTTAGTCAGTAAAAGTCTGACACATCCTCTCGCTCTGCCCAGAGCGGGAGAAGTCATTTGATGATTTCCCATCCTGAAAAAAAAAAAAAAAGGTACCGTCATAATATTAATCTTTCCAAATAGTTCTCTAAGAGATTCGCGACGATGTAAATCATAAACGGCTCTGACAGCTCTCTTTTGTAAGATAAAGATTGATTCAATGTCAGCAGCCCGACCCCACAGTAAAATGCGATACGACATAATACTGTGGAAGTAGCTAAAATAGACCAAACGCGCGGTTTCAACGTCTGTTAACTGTCTTATCTTTCTAACCGTATAAGCGGCCGAGCTTAGCCGCCCCGCAAGAGATGTTATATGAGGTCCCCATTGTAATTTCTCGTCTAGCGTGATTCCTAGGAAAACCGTTTGATTAATAAATTCCAGTTTTTCTCCATTCAATATGATGTCACATTCGCTACTTCTAACATTAGGTAATTTAAATCTAATGCATTTGGTTTTTTTCTTATTTAGTACCAAATTATTTACCGCAAACCAATCTTGGACCTGAAGAATAGAGCTATTCACGTCGTCAAGATTTTGTGACCGTCGGTTGATTTTAAAGATCAATGATGTGTCATCTGCAAATAACACCATCTTCGGTTGATTTTGAAGTAATTGAGGTAAATCATTAATGTAAACTAAAAAGAGGAATGGACCCAATATCGAACCTTGAGGAACGCCCAATGCCATTTCAGACCCCAATGAGTTTACGCCGTTTACTTGAACTTTAACCTTTCTATCTTTCAGGTACGATCTTAGTAAATCAAGAGCTGTATTTCTAATCCCATAGTGCTCCAGTTTCTGCAGAAGTGTCTCATGGTCTACGCAATCAAACGCCTTCGAGAGGTCGCAAAAGATTCCAATAGCATCTTGTGCTACTTCCCAGGCATTAAAAATGTTCTTTATTAGGGTGACACCAGCGTCAGTGGTACAACGCCCTTTGGTGAAACCGTACTGTTGTTCATGAAAGATGGAATTTTTATTAAAGTGACGTAATATTTGATTGAACATCAACTTTTCAAACACCTTACTGAGAACTGGTAGAATTGACACGGGCCTATAATTGTTGGGTTCTTTACTATCACCGGATTTGAACAATGGAACTACTTTACTGTGTTTCATGAGATCCGGAAAGACTCCTTAGTCTACACTAGTGTTAAATATGAAAGCTTTTTTAGGGTTCCGTACCTCATAAGGAAAAAACGGAACCGTGGTGTGTCGTGTCTGTCTGTCCGTCTGTCACAGCCAATTTGCTCCGAATCTAATGGACCGATTTAGTTGAAATTAGGTACACATATGTATTTATGTGACCCAAACACGGACGTGTAACGTAACTAAATGAATTTTAAACATTGGGGTTACATTTGGGGGCAAATAAGAAAATAAAAATAAAAAGTTTTGCAAACTGAACCGTGTGACATATCAAATGAAAGGACTTGTTGCGGAGATCTCAAATATTTTGTTTTAAATTTTAAACTAAATACTTTTAAAGATATTTAAGAATATTGGTGAAAACTGACCAACATTTTTGGCTCTATAGTGTGGAGATATGGGGGGGGGGGCCTTATCTCCACACTATTGAGCCAAAAATTTTTAAAAGAATGCAGAGAATGGTTCTTTACTCTTTACTTTAGATTACAGGAAAACCTATAAGAAGTTTATGGTTTTAAAATAACATAGTAAACTTCTCAATATTGTTGTTGTTGTGTTAAGTTTGTTCTTTTCGATTAATGCATTTTAACTACGGAACCCTTCATTGTGCGTGGTCCGACACGCACTTGGCCAGTTTTTTTTTATATTAAGCTTAGTAGATCAGCAAAATGAAAAAAAAAATTGGTAGGTAGGCACTTGCCAAAACATGTTGATAGTTTTCTTTCAATTCTTTTAATTATATGTAACATAGGTACTTGATAAAAAAAAATGTTTGATGTTCCTATTAAACGTGATGACAAATTGAGTAAAACGCTATCTATTGCGAAGAGCTCTACACAAAATGATTAACAAATGGCTACTTTATCATTCTATGGGTTGGAATTGAAGTAAAAGGTTTCATTTATCTTTTTTTGTTGGAAATACGAGATTTATGAATTTGAATAGATAAATCAGCATTAAACAAGGAAGTTTTGATTTTTTCTAATCTTACTTCAGCCAAAATCTGCCGTTTATCGCTTTTTAGTGATTGTTAATTTCATAATTGTTACCTATGCTGCCATCTACGATTCTTTTTCAAGAATTTCTAATTATAATTTGTTCTAGTTGAGAACCCATGCCGTAGGTAACGACTGTTCAAGACCTACAAATGACAGCATCAATAGTATGATGAAGAAAAGGGTCCGTAACTTAACTTCGAGAAATCTTTTTTGAAACTGAAACTATGTAATAATTAAAACTCATTCGAAAGAGCAGTCCATCGATTAATAAATATTCGATGAATCGTTCAGCGGAAGTAGCGTTTGGCGATAAAAGGTTGTTTCGCAATTAATTCCATTCGAACAATCGTTCAGACGACATTCCATTAATCGAACATATGACTCTCGAAGTTAAGTTACGGACCCTTTTCTATCGGATGATACTTTAAGGTGCCATTTGTCTACGTTTCCCTTTTTACCCGACTGACAGCAAAGACAGGGATATGTTTTTCATGGGTATCTGGGTATGTATGTATGTGGTATTCTTTATACCCTCGAAGCATTCCAACAGCTGGATGGATTTGAATCAATGAGGTCTATCGATTCATCTAATTTGAAAAAAGCAACGTATCTTAGACGTCACAACATAAAATATTGGAAAAAATAAGTGTACCCTGACCATGTGGGGTATAAAAATAACGGGCTTAAGGAGACGAATTCAAAAATATAGCAAACTAAAGAGATTAACACAAACAAAAACTATAATGTTATTAACAAGCTCACTTTTCAAGCAAACAGGAAACCCGCAAAGCCCTATTTCAGTTTTAAATAACATGTAAACATGACGTGGTCTTCAACTCAAGGATAATTACCGAAATTTTCCTGATGCAACTAATGTCGTGATGGCCCAGTGGTTCAGGCCTCGCCTCTAATGCACGAGGTTGTGGGTTCAAATCCGGGCAAGTACCATTGTGACTTTTTAAGGACTGGCTGCACCCCGCGGTTTCACCCGCACGGCATAAGTCTCGATCCCGTGTCCCGTGGATACTTTTTATCCAGTTAGTATGTTTCCGTGGGATAATTTCCGACTTCCATGCAAGCGAAGCCGCGGGAAACAGCTAGCATAATATAAGTTTTCCTTAAAAATAATACAGTGATGGTCACCGTAGGTATTCCAGAAATAAATAAAAACTATGCACATGCAGCCATTTGTGCTCATTACAATAGAGGAATTATAACAATTAGTACATATCGACTGTTTAATAAAATATTATCAATAGGTACCAACCAAAATGTTGAGTTTATTTATACTTTTCATAATTATAATAATCAAAGCTGAAGCTCGGGGCCCGAACAATGGTAAGAACTATTAAGAAGAAGAAGTGACGCAACAAACTCCCCAGCAGCACAGCTGTCTGTTCAGTTAGAAAACTTGATTCTATACAATAGCAGTTACGCAAAACAATTTACATTATGCAACGTAAAACATTACAACTCATAAAAAAAAAAACTGTAATGAGTAGATAATGTAATAATAAGTTGTCAGTAATAAGTTTAAAAAAAGAAATTGACTTATACAGTCAAATAAAATGAACTAACCAATTATATGAACTCATATAGTGTCATCTAGTCGTTGATTTTAAAACACTTGTTTGTTGCTTTTTATATTGGAGCAGCTTAATTATTCCCAAGCCTTTTTGTCGTCTAAGTAATCTTTAACTTTATAGAAACCTTTTTGACATAGTTTCTGTTTAATAAATGATTTATAAGTTGAATAAATTTATTGAAGCTCAGTTCTTTAACATGGCTTGGGAGTTTGTTGTAAAAACGTATACTTTGGCACTTAAATGAATTACTAATTTTTTGGAGCCTAGTCCTGGGCACAATAAATAAATCTTTGTGTCTAGTATTTATGCTATGAATGTCGCTGTGTTTAGAATATAGATTAATATTCTTTTTTACATAAATCAGGTTCTCATAAAAATATTGAGATGCGACTGTCTTTTTGTTTATTTCCTTAAATTTATCCCTCAGTGAAAGCCTACAACTAAGGTTATATATTGCTCGAATGGCTCGTTTCTGCAGCACAAATATAAAGTCGGCTGCATTTCCCCATAACAAAATGCCGTACGACATTACACTATGGAAATAACTAAAATATACTAATCGAGC
The DNA here is from genome assembly GCA_947364205.1 of Agrochola lota. Taxonomy (NCBI): domain Eukaryota; kingdom Metazoa; phylum Arthropoda; class Insecta; order Lepidoptera; family Noctuidae; genus Agrochola; species Agrochola lota. The sequence goes on from OX376246.1 coordinate 367,319, forward strand.
TGTTAAATGACGGATTTTATACACCGCGTTGGCTGTAGAGCTAGCCGCTTCGACAATTTGGTTATATGTGGGCCCCACTGCAGCTTCGAATCCAAAGTAATACCTAAGAACACAGTGGTGTCCACAAGATCCAATTCTGTCCCATTTACTAGTACATTGGTTTTCACCTGCTTAACGTTAGGAGTCAGAAATCTAATACATACATACAATTTCTCGCTTAAAAGTAAATTATTAACACTAAACCAATGCACAAAAAAAAAAATCCTTACTATGCCCTCATTATACATATACGAAACAGCTATGTTTGTTAAAAATAATATGAATAGATTTTCTCGAGTATCAAGTCAGCGTCGATGTGACCAGTTAAATTTAGTTGGATCTAGAACCGCATTATTTAAGAAAAGCATTTTTGTAATGGCTCCAAAAGTGTATAATAAATTACCAAAATGCATAAGAAGTGTAGAAAATGTTGGCCAATTTAAAAGTAAATTATTCTTATTTCTAGTAGAGAAGGCCTATTACTCCATAGAAGATTTCATTTTAAATGATAATTTATGACATTGTCATTTTTTTAAATTTTATTAACGGCTATTGACATTTTTTGACATTATAATATAAGTAACTGACTTAAGACTTTTGAAATCATTTAAATTAATCTTCTTCAATCTAATTATTATTATTGCATGTTCCAAATCATTAGACCTACATATTAAAATGATATAACACATTATTTGTATACCAATTGCATTGGTAGAACATAGAGATCTCGCGAAAATGTATATTTTAAGACCTTTTATGTACTATGTTCACAAATAGTTGTTGTGTGTTAGTTTGATTTGATTTTTTGATTTGCACTATTTTAGAGACAGCATTATTTACATCGTCGGTAACTGTCTGTTGTCGCTTAAGTTTAAATATAAGTGATGTGTCATCTGCAAATAATACTATTTCATGACTGTTCTTTATAAGGCAAGGAAGGTCATTAATGTATACGAGAAATAAAAAAGGGCCAAGAATTGAGCCCTGCGGAACTCCCATAGTGACAATAGAACCCTGGGATCGCTTGCCATTAACGTCCACTCTTTGGATCCTATTATCCAAATAAGAAATAAGAAGATCCAAATCAGTGTTTCTAACACACTAGAGATGCAATTTCCTGACCAATGTATCATGAGAAACACAATCGAAAGCCTTAGATAAGTCACAAAAAATACCTAGGGCATCATGTGACTCCTCCCAGGCCTCAAAAATATGTGCAAGAAGCTCAACACCAGCGTCGGAAGTCGAGCGACCCCTTGTGAAACCGAATTGTTTACTGTTTAATAATTTATGACTATTAAAATGTCTTTGCAATTGATCTAGCACCAATTTTTCAAAAAATTTACTAAAGGTAGGGAGCACAGAAAATGGTCTAAAGTTCGTGGGTTCAGCTGTGCTGCCCGATTTAAATAAAGGTATTATTTTACTGCTCTTCATTAAGTCAGGAATTACACCACAGTCAATACATTTATTAAAGATAATTGCTAATTCAGGCGCTACAGTGTTGATTATGCATTTTGCAACCTCTACGGTACGGCTTTCCCCATAGATCAGCAGTTTTTTAACATTGAGTGTATTGAAAGTTTTAATAATATCTCGAGCTGTAACATAGTCGAAATTAAATTCATGGTTACAATTATTATCAACATTTTCTTTCAATAGTGACTCGGCAACAGTGGGTGAAGAATTTAAAGATTTAGTGGTTGCGACTGGAATATCTGCAAAGAAATTTTCAAAAACTGTGGCAACTTCTAAATCCTTTTCAATAACCATATTGTTTACATTAAGGCTGTAGTAACTACTACGCTTACTGTCTTTTCCAGTCTCATTGTTTATAATGTAGCAGCATACTTACGTATACACATACTGGTTAGAGGAGCACACCCGACCGTTCGTCACTGCGCGCCCGCGCAAACTAAGCTAGCCGAGGCGAAAGGAATGTGAGCCGGCCGGCTGTATCATCACGCGCGAACAACGTAGGGAGCGCGGCACAGTCTACCTACTTTGCCGAATTGTGTTAGTCCTAAGTTTATTCATATACCTTATTTATTTTGATTCCTTTTATATGGAACTGTATATAAGCAGCTTCTTTCTAATATATGACACATATCGTTATTCGCCTTCTTATTTACAACATACCTCCCCTAAAGTGGTGACCCCGCGTTCGAAATGCCTACGCCCGTAACGACAGAAGACAAGAGACTGTACAGGATGCAAGAACAGCTAAAAGAGGTGAACGCCGTGTGTACCTGCCAGTGTCAACCTAGCACGTCAAAGGCAGCGCCACCCGAAATAGCGGCGACATCATCTGAACCTGCAGACAAGAGACTGTACAGGATGATTGAAGCCCTAACCGAGGAAGTCGCAGCGCTGAAAACGCATCGATCCCGCAAATTTCAACGTCGATCCCACAATTTCAGAAGCCGTTCCAGCTCGAAATCACGGGATAGAAGAAACGCTGTGTGCTATTTTCATAAGAAATTCGGCAAGGCAGCATACCGATGCAGAAGTCCGTGCAGTTTTAAAGGTATGTCAAGTGAGAAGCCGGAAAACTAACGAAGACTCAAGCCGCGGCGGTGGCCGAAGTCGACGATTTATCCACATACCGCCTATTTTTACACGACAAATCAACCGGAAAAAAATTCCTAATCGACACGGGTGCAAATGTTTCTGTTTTACCCGCCACTGCACGAGATAAACAGCGGACACCAACCAACTACTTGTACGCAGCAAATGGTTCACAAATACCTACATACGGTGAACGAACCATTGTGCTCAACATCGGAATGCGGCGTGCTTACAGTTGGCGATTTATGGTTGCAACAGTCAGTCGGCCGATATTAGGCGCTGACTTTTTGCACCACCACGCACTTATGGTGGATCTCCATGGACGACGATTGGTGGATAAAAAAACTAATTTATCGGCACGAGGTTTCCTAGCAGCCCCAGGTGAAGGAAGCATCCGAACCATCGACGACAAGCTTCCCTACCACGACCTGTTGGCCAAGTTCCCAGACATCACGAGACCAAACTTAGAGAAACTGGGAAATAGTGAAGTCGAACACTATATTGAAACCACCGGCCCGCCGATATTTACAAATGCGAGACCACTACCCCCGCATAAATATAACGCTGCAAAACAAGAATTCCAACTCACGATGAACCAAGGAATTTGTCGACCGTCTAATAGCCCATGGGCTAGTCCATTACACATGGTTTTGAAAAAGGATGGTACCTACAGATCCTGCGGCGACTACCGTAGACTCAATGCAGTAACCACACCCGATCGATACCCGATACCACGACTGCATGACTTTACACATAACCTCCAAGGCAAGCAGATTTTTTCAAAAATTGATCTGCAAAAGGCCTACTACCAAATTAAAAACAGAGAAGAAGACGTGAAGAAAACAGCCGTGATTACTCCTTTTGGCTTGTATGAGTTCAATAGGATGTGTTTTGGTTTGATGAATGCAGGCCAGACATTCCAACGTCACATTGACAACGTGCTTCGCGGCCTACCTGTTTTCCCATTCGTCGACGATATTCTTGTAGCTTCTGAGAACCAAGAAGTACACAGAAGAGAGCTTCAAGAAGTGTTTAAGCGACTCAACGACAGTGGTTTAAAAATAAACGTCGCTAAGTGTATCTTCGGCCAGTCAAAACTCGATTTCCTGGGATACACAATAAACCCAGAAGGTATTACACCGACGGAAGAAAAGGTACAAGCAATCCATTCCTATCCATTGCCAAAAACGATCCAAGATCTACGTCGTTTCGTCGGAATGCTAAACTTTTATCGTTCGAGTTTACCTCATGCGGCTGAACATCAAAAAGAATTGAGCAATTACTTTCACAACGCCAAGAAGAACGATAAAACAAGAATACAGTGGACCGAAGAGGCAAAAGAAGCATTCAATCAATGCAAACAAGATATCATAAACTGCGCATTATTGTCCTATCCATCACTGAGCGAACCTTTCGCATTGATGACAGATGCCTCAAACACATGTGCTGGCGCCGTTATACAACAAAAGATCAACGGCAAATGGAGACCACTGGGATTTTTCTCCAAGAAGTTCAGTGACGCTCAAAAAAAATATAGCACGTACGACCGTGAGATGCTATCAATCTACATGGCAATACGTCACTTCCGTCGTGTGTTTGAAGGACGAGAGTTAATTGTTTACACGGACCACAAACCGCTGTGTAATTCATTAACTTCAAACAGTAAGTCTGAGACGCCCCGCCGAACAAGATACCTTGAATATATCGGACAGTTTACGTCAAATATTCAACACGTAATCGGCCAGGACAACAAGGTCGCAGATGCACTATCACGTGTTGAAATAATAACATGCCCGACACCACTGGATTACACCGACTTAACAAGAAAACAAGACCAAGACGAAGAATTAAAAATGCTAGCAAACAAAGGAAAGTACCTATTCAAGAAGATTACCATTCCCAACTCATCAGCCCAACCTGTTACCTGCGAGATGTCATCAAGCACTGCTCGTCCATATCTGCCACCAGATTTTCGAAAAGTAGCATTCCAATCGATTCACGACCTTAGTCACCCTGGCATAAGGGCGACAAGGAAACTAGTCACTGCTCGCTACTGGTGGCCCTCCATGAATAGCGACGTAAATGAGTGGACTCGAACGTGCGACGCATGCCAGCGTGCAAAGGTGCAACAACACACCAAGACACCTATTGCGAGTTTCCAACAAGCAAATAGATTAGAACATGTGCACATAGATATTGTTGGCCCGTTACCTATATCTGACGGCTTTCGATATCTATTGACCATGATAGATAGGGCTACCAAATGGCCCGAAGCCCTTCCATTGGAAGACATAACCGCAGAAAGGGTTGCTAACGCATTCTATGAAGGTTGGATCGCGAGATTCGGTTGCCCAGTAACCATAACCACAGACCAAGGGAGGCAATTTGAGTCTGACCTATTTAATAAATTGATGCAACGCATGGGAATTCACCGCACCCGCAGCACTGCCTACCACCCGCAGTGTAACGGCGTGATAGAACGATGGCACCGCTCACTCAAAACGTCACTCACTGCAAGACTTAAATCTACAACATGGTCACATGAGCTACCTACAGTGCTGCTGGGACTGCGTGCTTCGATAAAAGAAGATGTCGGCGCAAGTACTGCTGAACTACTATATGGCCAAACGCTGCGATTACCCGGAGAATTCTATGAAGAATCTACAAGACATCGTGATACGATTTCAAACTTCATGAATAAGTTGAATGGAGCGTTAAAGAAGGCCCAGGCGCAACGAAAATCTAACCAATCCCGAGCGACATTTATTCACGATGACCTATATAAATGTTCGCATGTTTACCTACGCAATGACGCATCAAGCAAACCTCTAACACCGACCTACACAGGCCCGTACGAAGTGATAAGTCGTAAGGACAAGTATTTTACGATCCGGTTACGCAATAGATGCACTAACATCTCGGTTGACAGACTGAAGCCAGTTTTCCGGATCAACACTGAGTCAGCTACAGCCACAGATACGTACTCATATGTCACAAGGGCAGGAAGGACATCGAAGCCCTGTGTACGTTTCACTAGCGGGGGAATGATGTAGCAGCATACTTACGTATAGACATACTGGTTAGAGGAGCACACCCGACCGTTCGCCACTGCGCGCCCGCGCAAACTAAGCTAGCCGAGGCGAAAGGAATGTGAGCCGGCCGGCTGTATCATCACGCGCGAACAACGTAGGGAGCGCGGCACAGTCTACCTACTTTGCCGAATTGTGTTAGTCCTAAGTTTATTCATATACCTTATTTATTTTGATTCCTTTTATATGGAACTGTATATAAGCAGCTTCTTTCTAATATATGACACATATCGTTATTCGCCTTCTTATTTACAACATACCTCCCCTAAAATAATATCCCAAGTCGTTTTTATTTTATTTTGACTTTTTTTAATTTTTGAGCTTGTATATCGACACTTAGCTTCGCTACAAACTTGTTTGAATAATTTGGAATAATTCTTAACATATTGATAAAATTCTTTACTTTTATTATAATTTCTTTCTTCGTACAGTTCAAAGAGTTTGATTCTACTCTTAAATATCCCTTTAGTTGCCCATTCACTGAAGGTTGCAGAACCATTAACTGAGATCTGCTTTGGTATAAATGTTGAGTTAAATTCTGTACAATACATGGCAAAAAAGGAATTGTACAGTTCATTAGGATTATCACAATAAGGCAAGTAGGGTAATTTACTATTAAGTTTGTTTTTAAAACTCTCCAAGCGACCTGCAGTTTTTGGCACAACCGTGATAACTCTCTTAGCCACTTTTTTATCTTGTTTACTAAATGTAATCAGCTGGCCACAATGGTCAGAATCCAGTTGACTTATATTTTTTTTGTTAATAGGCGATATGTCAGTAAATATATTATCTAAGCATGTACTTGAGGTGGCGGTTACTCTAGTAGGCTCCAAAAATAAATTATTAAGGTTATATGACTGGAATAAATTTTTAATTTTTAGGCTGTTTGATGAGTCCTCCAATAAATTAACATTAAAATCACCACATACAATTACATACACCACATACAGTTCGAACTCGAGACATATGAATTGGTAGGTCTGATGGTCACACCACTAGGTTATCACTGCTTGCAACACAACGTTGAAACGCATTTATAATACACCCGTAGATAATGTTTTTAGTATTTTTATTTATGTAGTTTACAGATTCATTGATCGGAGGAGCTCGTGGCTAAGTAACAACAGCCGCACTGGTCGATCCATCAGGTTAAGCTACGCTTGCCGGGGTTGGTCAGTGGATGGGTGACCATCTTTACATACCGAGAATCCTCCGTGCCTCGGAAGGCACGTTAAGCCGTTGGTCCCGGCTGTCATTCGTGGATCTTTGACAGTCGTTACGAGTCGTCAGAAGCCCGAAAGTCTGACACCAGTCTTACCAAGGGGTATCGTATTACCCAGTTACTGGGTTGTGGAGGTCAGATAGGCAGTCGCTCCATGTAAAATACTGGTATTCAGCTGCATCCGGTTAGACTGGAAGCCGACCCCAGTTGGGAAAAGGCTAGGCAGGCAGACAGATTCATCGACATTCTTAGCCCAGCAGTATCTTCTCTAGCTCACGGATTTAGCCATCGTAACCAAATTAATTTATACTAGGTAGGCGGGCAGCTAGTTGATTATAACGCAGACGAGCCGAATGAAGATTGATGACGAAAGATGTGCATTTGTTAATGTTCCTTTGTATGTGTATAAGTTTAGAGTAGACTATGGATGTTTTTTTTTTGTTCCGGATTGAATTCAGGTTTTTTGTTTGATAAAATAAAACGTTTAAATAAAAAATGCATTTATTAAAATGATAACCTAACCAAATCATAATTTGCAGTAAGCCTGCGAAAAAAAAATCTATATGCGTGCTGGGACACATATTAGAAGTGAAAATTTCAAGTTGAAGTTTTACGGGCAGGTTTTAATTTTGTTGCGATTCGTTTTGCCACTTGTCCGTTGCCAATAGTTTTTCCACTTGTCCGTTACGATTCGTTTTTCCACTTGTCCGTTGAAGTTTCACTTCTAATATTATGTGTCCCAGCACATATTTAGATTTTTTAAATTTTACTTTTCCTAATAACATTCCCATTTCCCTAGTATCCTTACACAATTAGATTTATAGTGACCTTCAAAAATTGGTGGTATGAACTCGACTACAGCTACAATTTGATAATATTTGATAACATTTGTTATTAAGTTTTAATTACTTGGAATTTCGTGTGATTTTTTTAAATATCGTTTAATAATATAAAAAAATATTTTATTAATTATATAATAATATAATTAATAATAAAGCGCCTGTTTGAAATGTAACTGCAACTTTTTATTTGATATATTTTTGCTCAAAAAATTATAAAAAGAAAAACAAATATTTCAGGACAGGTACAAAATAGTACTAAATGGGTACTAAATATACGTGGTAGAATCTTTAAATTACAAGAGTTGGTCCCGTCAAAAATCGATGAATAACTCAGCGGTTGACGACATCTAGCGAACAAACTTAACATTAAGAAGCAGCAAGAAAGAGTGACATCTGTCTCCGCTTAGGGGCATCCAGAGCATCCAGAGCATACTTACACAAAGGGTTGATCAGTGCACATAGTACAGCACCCTACACACATACACAAAGAGCATTGATCACAGAGTTTTAATATACAGTACAGTGTTAAGTTAACAGAGGGCGCCATCATATCGGAAATAGAAAAACTTTTAGATTAGATATCAAACGATACACCGCCCGCGCCCCATATAATAATTCGGTAAAATTCCTCTCCTAAAATATTATTTCCAGAAAATTACCACATAAATAGACTTTCAGTAACACTGACACGGATCGGACAGAGTTTTTGTTACACGCTATATAAGTCATAAAGTAATTTATTTCATAACAATATAGGTACATTGTGTTTAAAAAATTAAAAATAACATTATACAATTGCAATTAAAATAAAATTCAACATTAAATGGGTACAAACAACTTATAACTAATTAATTAATAAAAGTAGCAAAATTATAACTTAACTAAAACTATTTACAAACTAAAATATAGCATCGAAAAATTCATGCGCATCTTGGGTAAATAAAATTCACTATATACATTTAGAAAAGTCAATAAAAACAATAACGGTCAATTAAGAATTCAAGTACTTACAATAGATCATAAATAATAAATATTTCTGGTTTTTCATCATTCTTTCTGCCATACGTTGTAAAAGTTACGAGGATAGGTCTCACTTTGTCTTTTAGCTATTTTCCCATTCAGCGGACCATCTATGGGTTAAGTATTATTTTCTGTAATTTTCCAGCTTTAACTCATCTTTAATTAATAGTTTGTTACACGGTTCCTTCCAACTCCTAATATGATTTTTCACCTTCTTCTACCTCAAAGAACATGACAATTCTTTGCTTAAGTTTTTCTATGGCACTAATTCTTTCGTCATGTTCGAAGTTATTTTTCTTTATTTGTTCGAGTTCCCCTTGTAATATGTTGAAATGTTGGTCTATCTTATCATTTATTTTACTTGTCTCTAAATTCAGCACTGACTTTTCAGTGTCTTGTTTGATAATACCTAGATAAGCTTAGTTCTTTAAAATATTTTCCTAGTTCCTACATGGTGGCGCCCTCTGTTAACTTAACGCCGCATTGTATACTAAAGCTCTGTGATGCCCCCTGTGTGTAGGGGGCTGTACTATGTGCACTAGTGCAACTTGTGTAATTATGCTCTGGAATTAGTTCCCCTAATCGGAGACAGATGTCGCTCTTGATTACTACTTCTTATGGTTTATTGTGTTCGCTAGATGTCGTCACCCGCTAAGTTCTTTATCGATTTATGTGGTATTAAAAAAAAAATGAACTTCAAAATATTTTATTTCACATATATCAACATAGGCACTTATGAAACGTCAGTAGCTAGGTGCACGGTTCCAATTGGTCGTTACCTATGGAGAAGAGCCGACAAGAAACTCCACGGTTACTCTTTTAAAAATAATTAGCTTTTACAATATTTTCAAATAACAGGTATGGGAGGACAGTGTAGGTCTTTCAACAAATTCAAATTCTTTTTTGCGAACTAAGTGTACAGAATTGTGAAGATGTTAACAATAGGTAGGTTCTTAGAACTTAGTTGCCTGTTATGGCATTGCAATATGGTAATAACAAAAAAATAAAATATACCTATACAAACTCAATATTACAGATAGACAGTTTACATTCAAATCAAATCATAACGTTTATTGCAAACCATAATGTACAAATACAGGTGGTAAATAAAAATATACTAGAAACAATTATGGACCCTGTCGGGCACAGCAAATTTTTTAAATAGGTAGAGAGAGGAAGAGCGCTTTATCAATTTTCCTTATTATTAAATTAAGAACTATTTATATCCTATTACCTATGTATTTATATTTCCATTCATTCATTTATTCTATTAATATTTTATATGCAGGTCTATCCATTCATTTATTATTTATTTAATTATATTTAATATTGCTTATTTGTTTACTCGCTTAAAATTTGTTTATTATTATTATTAATGTAGTATCATTATTAAGTATTATGGTATCATTTATTTTTATTATTTTACTTATTAAAATATATCTGCTATTCATAATTAATAATACATAATTATTGAATTTATCCGTCAAAATTATTCTATATCCTATTATCTATGTATTTATGTATTTATATTTCCATTCGTTTACTTATTCTATTCATATCTTATTTGAAGGTGTATCATGTATGTATGTGTGTGTGTATCAGGTGTGTTCATTTATTCATTTATTATTTATTTAATTATATTTATTAATGTCATAAAATTATTTAATATTATAGTACAACTTATTTATTGCTATTTGAGTTATTAAAATTTATCGGTTATGCATAGTTGTGTATTATAAATTAATTGAATTTATCCGTAAGATATTCTTGTATTGTGTAATAGCTTTTTTTAATTAAGTATTGTTTTAGTTTATTTAAAAATATACTGGTTTTATTTTGTTGTTTTATGTCTTCCGGTAATTTATTGTATATTCTTATTGACATTGAATATGGACTAGATGAGTGTAATTTAAGACGGGAGGGGGGCAGATTTAGTCTATTTTTATGGCGCAACGAATAATTTGTTTGGATGTCTCCCCGTGTGCTGTAAGAATCTGGATATTTACGGACCAGTTTACATAATTCTAAGACATAAATACCAACCAAGGTGAGAATCTTGTGTTTTTGAAAGTAAGGCTTGCAACTATCTGTTGGTTCTATATTGGTAATTATTCGTATTAGCTTTTTTTGGAGGGTAAATAGGGAGGGAGCGTCTGTGCTGTTTCCCCATAAAATGATGCCATAGTTAAACCAAGCATGGGCATACGCGTAGTATGTGACTAGTGCGGTTTGTAGGTTTGTAGTCTTCTTCATTTCGCGGAGAGCATATGAAAACTTTGAAATTTTTGATTTTACTGACTGTATATGTGTTTTCCAGTTTAAATGAGTGTCTATTGTTAAAATTAAGAGAATGAAATTGTTTACTGTTTCTAATTTATGTTGATTAAAAGTAAAATCTATATTTATTTGCTTTTTCTGCCAGGGGTGAAACGCTATTAGTTTGGTTTTGGTAAAATTTATTTCGAGATTATGGTCACTCATCCAGTTTACAGTTTTTCCAAGAATAGTGGTTAGTTTTTCATTTAAATTATGATTTGTTTGGCATGAAGTCAAGATCGAGATATCATCCGCAAAAAGTACACATGGCCCGTCTATGGTTTTGGGGAGGTCATTTATATATATGAGGAAAAGGAGGCAAACAACACTTCCCTGGGGAATTGAAGCGTGTATTGATTTAACATCAGATCTAATGAGCTGTGCTTCTTTTGTTTTTTTATTGTAATATTCAATCTCAACTAATTGCTCTCTATCCCTTAAATATGATACGAACCATTCATGGCCTTTTCCGCGTATTCCTATTCCGTATAGCTTATTTAATAATATTTTAAATTGCACTTTGTCGTAGGCCTTGGTCATGTCGAGTAATATCCCTATTGCATATTGTTTATTATTTATAATATTTAATGCTTCTTGGATATATTTATAAACAGCTAGCGTTGTAGATCTGTTTTTGCGGAATCCATTTTGGCAGTCATCGAAAATAGTATACTTTTCACAGAAGGAATATACACGATCACACATTGCTCTTTTGAAGACTTTGGATGCTGTAGGAAGAAGGGAAATTGGCCTATAGTTACTTGGGTCTGTTTTTGCATTCTTTTTATGGATAGGTTTTATATTATATTATATTAATTATCAATTATCAATTATCATACATTTTATATTACATCATACTATTCTTATAATTTATATCACATTATAATTGAGTATCACAATCATTTTAATATTAAAGATAATTATTTTTCTTCACGGAATTCTTTTACAGAGTAATATCCCTTTTTAATCAAGAAGTCTTTTAGCTTCCTTTTAAAAACTTATTATACATTTTTATGCCCATACAAAAAATACTATTGCTATAATATAATGCAGCGAAGGAAAGTTTATTGCGTAATGTATTTTAAGTCTACTGCTGGTTAATATTTCATAGCTAGTGATGTTTGATTTAACTAAAATTGAGGCCGCGTAGATAATAATATATAAAGGGAGGGTTAATATCTTGAGGTTTATGAATTGAGGTTTACATGAATCTGTTTGGTGTATCACAAAAAAAGTGTATTAGATCAATATGATTTATATAGATCTAATACACTTTTTTGTGCCTTGAACGCAATTTCTTTACCAGTTGAGTGTCCCCAATATACGAGTAGTATCCCATAAAATAGAGTGGATCCCACATAGATATGATAAGCACTAAGTAGTGTGGTTTGATTAGATACCTTTTTGAGCATATAGAGGGCATAAGAGAATTGATTTAATTTGCTACATACATTATTTACATGGGTTTTCCATGGCATATTAGAATCTTTATAGATATCTAGAAATTTTGTACTTGTAACCTCAGATACAGTTGCATGTTGTACTCAATAGATAGTGGAATTGATTTTGCGTTTTTATTTTTGAAATTCATGTAAGTAATGTGTTTTTGTAAGATTTATTTTTAGATTATTTATTGTAAACCAATCCGTAACCATTGAGAGTGCACTGTTTACGACGTCAAAATCTTGTCTATTGCTGTCTGCTTTAAAAATAAGAGAGGTATCATCTGTAAACAGTACAACATCACTGATACCCTTGAAATAAAATGGTAAGTCATTAATATACACTAAGAACAAGAATGCATTAGCAATACACCAGCATATGTAAACATAAACGAAATGTCATACATAAACGAAATGTATAAGGTTCGCCTTACCGAATGTTAGAAATCTAGGACCTAACATCGTTTTAGATAAAGAGGTGCTTGAGTCTGTAGACTCGACAATTTTTCTGGGCTTATCAGTAGATGCCAAACTTCAGTGGGAACCACATATATTGAGCCTAGCGGGAAGGCTCAGTTCGGCCACCTACGCTGTCAGGAAAGTAAGACAATACACTGACGTTGATACAGCTCGGTTAGTCTATTTTAGTTATTTCCATAGCGTTATTTCCTATGGTATTTTGCTGTGGGGCAAAGCCGCTGACATTCAAAACATATTTGTTCTTCAAAAACGAGCTGTTCGAGTAATTTACCAGCTAGATGCGAGTTTCTCTAAGAGATTTTAGTTTAAAGATATTGGTAATCTCACGGTGGCATCACAATTCATCTTCGCCAACATCTGTTATAAGTATATATTAGGCAAAATATACACTTATACATTAAAAGCAGTGATATTCAGATTATTAACAACAGAAATAAGGATAAATTACGAGTTCCATTTCACCGGCTTCGTAAAGTTCATAACTCATTTCTTGGTATAACCTTTTATAACAAGCTACCCTCTTCTTTGCTAGATTTGCCTTTTAATGCGTTTGAAACTAAAGTAAAATCCAACCTTTGTTCAAAGGTATACTATTCTATCAACGACTTATCGATCGCTGTGATTAATTCAAGACAATGGTGCCGATGCTCTTGTACATCGAACTAAACTAACACTAAAATTTCTTACTTTTGGCTATGAGAATCTTAGAGCATTTCTGCAAATAAAATTCTCTAAATTAAAAATAAACAACACAACTAAAATAGAATTTGACAATCGCGAATCCACGTGGTACCCGTGGTTTGCTCTAAACCGTGATTTTTTTAGAGCGGGAGGCGCGCAAGGGGTACCCCTTGTGTTTATATGAAATTTTTCACTTTTTGTATGGTAAACATGAAACAATATTGCCTACATGTTCAGGTTTAGGGGTTTAAGGGTTTTATATAGGGGGTCGAAATTTTCATTATTTTTGCGATAGGACGCACCTTTTTCGAGATATAAGCAAAAGAAGAAAAAAAATACAGTACTGTTTTTGCATGCGAAGTCGAGATGTTGGTGTGAATTTTAGTTCATGACAACTTATTATATACCACACCTTTTTAATCGCGATTAAAAATTGTTACGTTTAGTCTGGTTTGGTATTTTACAATCAAAATTTTTGGTGAAAAATGTCAAATTCAGAATAGCAAAATTGGCATGTTCACTAAACTAAAAACTCAGTACTATCTTAGTGCTGTCAAACTAAAATATAGTTAAGTTGTGTCACTTTAGTCTATTTCAGAATGGGAAATCCTTGTTTGACAGGAATAAACTAAATTTTAGTGATTATTGATTTTATTAATTATTAATTGATAATTGATTAATTATTAAGTGAATAATTGATTAATTAATTAGTCTAGTTTAGAGGCATTTGGGACAAGAGAATCGGCACCAATGTTTATGTTCTTTCTCCAGAATTAGCCTACCTACTGGCAGGTTATATGAGTTATATAATAGTTTATTTTATTTGTCAACTGTTTATGTCAATTAATTTTCATTTGTTATTGACATAATCTACTCATTACTTACAATGATTTTTTTAATGAGTTGTATTGCAATATGTGGTTAGCGACCTCGATAATTGATCATTATTAAGTACTTTCTTGCCTAACTGTTTATTTATTTTTACTTCGATGGTCCTAGTTTATCATATGTGTCTTCGAGTTACAGCTTTATTAGCTATAGGTAAACGGGCACGCCCTTTATGCCTGGAGGCTTTTATTCCGGTATTAAGTTCTGTTAAGTTTTTATTTTCGCATGAGTATAAATTTCGATTGTTTTTAACCGACTTTCAAAAGGAGGAGGTTATGAATTCGATCTTTTTTTTTTTTATGTATGTTCGGGCATAACTCCGTCATTTATAGACAGATTTGCAAAATTCTTTTTTTGTTTGAAAGGGTATACTTCCGAGATGGTCCCATTGTCATTAGGCCAGGATCTAATGATGAGATCCTGGAGAAATCGAGGAAACTCTTCAAATATTACAGGCACACCTATAGCGATTTGGGTATTTTTTATAATAACACGTGCAGTTGCTCTTGAAAAGCACCATTTGGTGAAGTGGAACTGATGATGAAGACCACAGATGGCCACCGGAACTACTCAATAAAAAGTATTTCACGGCTTGCGATTCGATTACATTAATATGAATACCAAGTAATTTATGCTCGTCACAATGTAATGGACGAGTGGAGCTGATAGTGAAGTACCAGGAGAACTCCTCAACGATTAACGTCTCTGCTTCGGGAAAAGCAATATTTTGTAAAAGGTGATGATTAGTCGACATTAGGCTATTGTAACTTAGATAAATTACAAACTGACCCACTAAAAAGCGAAAAATAAAAACTTTTTTACAAAAAAAACAACCGACTTCCAAAAAAACATTACATAGTGAAAAATAACGTAAATTTCGGAAGTCGGTGGCAAATAACAAAAATACAAAACCAAAGACACCGACTTCCGAAATTTTGTTTTTTGTATGCTTTTTTTTTGTAAAAAAGTTTTTTGTTGGTATATTGGCGTGTGCTAGCTGTCATTATGGCAAATAATTTTATTTACTGTTTTGTGATAAGTACGTAATGTAAATTATTTTGCATACTTTTGTATATAATCAAGTATTTGAAGTGAAACTTCTATATAGACGGGGGGTATTAGGATTTTATCTGTCACGAAAAAGCGTTACGGCCGTGTGGAGGGGGTAAAAGATATATCGCGCGGTGAGAGGCGGCAGCACTCGATGCCGCTTTTGCAAGATTTATTAATAGATTGGAATCTCAAGTTTTTATATCATATTTTAGTTATCATAAGCCGAGTGTATCCTCCATTGATTATAACGCAGACGAGCCGAATGAAGATTGATGACGAAAGATGTGCATTTGTTAATGTTCCTTTGTATGTGTATAAGTTTAGAGTAGACATTGGATGTTTTTTTTTTAAATTCAGTTTAAAAAAATACCTTGTAGTTTTACGGGCAGGTTTTCAAATTGGACAAGTACATAACAACAACAACAATCTGCCCGTAAAACTTCAAGTTAAAAATTTGTTGCGATGTGTTTTACCACTTGTCCGTTGCGATTCGTTTTTCCACTTGTCCGTTGCGATTAAACGTGGTGTGCCCCAAGGCTCCATTTTAGGACCAATACAACATATTTTTTATTTACAAATAACTTGCTTAACTTCATGCGTTATGTTTAGCCCGATGTAAAACTTGTTGTTTTTGCAGATAATACAAAAATAATTGGGACGAATGATTAAAAGAATTGACCAAAAATTTAAACAAAAGCCTACAAAATCTCTGCAATTGGTTTACAGACCTTTTGCTAAATACAAGTAAGACTAACATCATTTTATTTAAGATTACAACTCGCCATAATGATAATATTTAGATTTACAAATCAAAGGAGACAAGATCGGATAGTGCGCAAAGTCAAATTTTAAGGGATTAACATGTGCATTTAAATTAGAAGAGGAGCTGGCTGCTATTGACTCTTCAATTTCATCAGCATGCTATGCACTCAGGAGCCTTAGAGATATGCTGGATCTAAAGCACCTTAAGGTTATATACAATGTCGCCCATGGGCATGTGACCGCCCGTATTTTTTTGAATATTCATGACAAATTATCGATAATAAACTTAAAAAGGGGGGTCTATCTTTAATTGTTTTTTTTCATTGTTTCTTATTTTTTTTTTTTTCAGTATCCCGCTATAATTTTATGTATAATTAACATAATTTCACTTATTTTTAAAATAAATACTGTTTTTTTGGAAAAAAAAATCTTCACCTCCGTTTTTTTTTCATAGTCGACAAATTTTACTAATTTTTTTTAGTTAATCCGATAAAATAACTCGTAAGCTGTTAGAAATAATAAACAGAATACAAATCGAGCCAATAACATAGAAGATATGGCAAACGCTACTAAAAACATAAAAAATTGAATAACATGAAAAATATTAAAGATAGACCCTCCCTTTTAAAGTTAATTTTCTATAATTTTTCATGAATATTCAGAAAAATACGGGCGGTCACATGCCCATGGGCGACATTGTATATTACGCGATGGTAGAATCTAGATTAAGATACAGCATAATGCTTTGGGGTAACAGCTATACAGTTATAACTGTTAGAAAGCGTTTATTTTACAGAAACGTGCCATAAGGACCTCACAAAGAAAGTCATATAGAGGGTACTTTAAAGAAATAGACATTTAAACAGTACCAAGTTCATATATATAAAATCACTTTGCTAAGTATATTCATAAGTGTGAATCACAAGAGGAACGTAAGATACGAGAAAGCGGAATTTAAAGACAAAATAACACCAAATTTTAACATAACTAAGCATTTTTCCAGATACCAAGCATGGAGTTATTTAATAGGTTACCGACTGATTTAAAATGATTAATTTATAGCTCACACTCATTAAAACTAAATTGAAAGCCTTCTTGTTGGAAAAATGTTTATAATCGGTATCAGAATTTATGTCAAATGATACAAATAGTCACTTATATTATTGGCAGTGAACAAGCTTAAATTATATTATCTTTTGACTTAAACACTATCATCACTAGGACCTTGATAAAGTTGTACTCCTAATATTGACATTATACCTGCTATTAATTTGACATAATATTTATTTGTTAACATTTTTTTATTTTATTATTCGTCTTTTGAACTAAACATGTCACTTCAATTTTAATAAGCCTACAATAGTAGACGACGTATATTTAGTAACCTAATCCGCTTAACTGTTCTTAAAAAGTCATAAAGAACCCTGTAAGAAATCGACACGTGTTTCACCTCTCAACGAGCCATCCTCAGGATGACGATTGACTTCTTGAGAACCCGGACAAGACGTGTCACCACGTCGTCAAGCGCCGAACGTACGTCGTCTATTGTATTTTATAATGGATTTCCGCAAAGTCACGCCTGAGTCAATTAACTATCTTTAATTAGGCTTTTAAATGTTTTGTTTCTGCATGTGATCATTTTATTTAATATGTAATGTTGAACACAATATTATTTGATAATGAATGAATGACTGAAAGCTTTGCTTTGAGTCGATTCGTCAAGGTGTGCAACGACCATCTCTTGACCTACTGGATCTCTTCATAAATGTGCTCCATCTCCATCCCAGCCGCTTCGTCATACTGGTTTTCCATCTCTGCCGCTTCCCGCTCATTAATGGGCTGGAAGACGGCCAGGAGGTTCTGATAATAGACGCTGGCTGGCTGAAAATAAAAACAGACATTCACTCAACTGTTTAATATTATATAATTTTATATTAATTCAATCTCGTTGTTATGTGTCCTTAAAAGTAACAGTTAAAAGTATACTTATACAAAGTATTATTACTGTGTGGAAGTCGTAAGATACATCTACTCTAATATTACAAAGAGAACAGATTTGTATTTATTTTTGTTTTTAATAACTCGGCTATTAGGTATGTAATCCCGGAAGTACATTCCCGTGGGATATTTTCCAACATCCACGCGGGCGAAACCGCAGGCAAAAGCTAGTAAATTATAAAAAAACCCGCCCCTGCCGCGTCTGTCTGAACGCGATAAATTCAAAAAGTTTCTTACTTAGCATTTTCATACGGCTTTCACCAATGGACGGACTGATTCATGGCGAAGGTTTAGGTGTATAATTCATTACGGTTTTGTGTAAATTGGCTGAAATATGACGATGATTGTTGAAGATGTCGGAAAGAATCATGCCGGCTGGGAACTTTACTGTTTCCGTGGGATAAATTTAGACCTCCACGCGGGCAAAGCTGCGGGCGAAAGCTAGTAGGTTAAAATTTAAAGAAGGCAGTAAGCACTAACAAAGGTCAAAACCTACATCGGGTCTCGGCGCCGGTATAGGTGGCAATTCTCGCGAAGTCCATCTTGAACAGCAACACCGCTTTTTGACAATCAAGTATAATATCCCTAATATTGTAATGACTGCGACGACGCCCATAGCTGACGTCCAATATACTAGTGTGTTATTTCCAGTAGTCGTTGCACCTGAAAAACAAAATATGTATTGATTTATTTAAGTCATCGTCAAATGAGCCTGTGGCAGTCCACTAGACATAGGCCTCTCCCAGGCTGTGCCACAACACCCTGTCCTCCACCTTCCGCATTCATTTTGTCCCAGCCACCTTTTTATTAAGGTCGTTGGTCCATCTAGCTGGGGGGCGTCGCAGACTACGCTTGCCGATACGCAGTCTTCACTCCAGAACCCGTTTGCTCCACTAGCCATCCGTCCTTCGACAAACAGCCAGCCAGTTTGCCACTTTTGCCTGCAAGTTGTGTCGGTAACTCAGGTTCTTTTCCGCAATAACTTTATTTCTGATTTTATGCTTCAAAGAAACTACAAGCATAGCTCGCTCCATAGCGCGCTGAGTGACCTTGCATTAGTTGACCAGCCCGACTGCCAGTGTCGACGTTTCGGCACCGTATGTCATAACGAGCAGGACGCACTGGATGAAGACGAAGAGAAGAGTCTTCAAACATTGCGGGATTAATAAATAAATATGTTTTATGCCTTTGAAATATTAGTTTAAAGAAGTTTATGCCAAGTATTATGCCAAATAAATTTCGGAGCATCATGTTTCTGCCAGATAGTTCCCACCCGTAGATGGAACCCATAGCAACTAATTTAATTTAATTTTTTGTGTAACGTAATGTACATTATTTTGCATAAGTACTATTGTATAGAATCAAGTTTTTCTAACTGAACAGACAGCTGTGCTGTTGGGGAATTAGTTGCGCCATTTCTTCTTCCCAGCTAAAGCACTAAGAAGTGGTGCAGGGCGGGCGTTTTTGGGGGACTGTCTTATGTAATTTTGACGTTCGAAAAGTGCTGATTCTCAGCCGATTTTGAATAAATTACTTGTTTTTTTTGGGTGAAATGTGGGCGTGCGATCTACGCTGCGTATTATTTGATACTTTGGGAGACAAAATGTCGGGCGCATATCATTTACGTGCTCGACGTACTCGCAGAAGACATGTAAGTAACTTGACGGAGCAATGTTTGCTTATCATGGTGGGGGCCGCGAACAAGAGATAGTCTGTTACAGGCCTATGCCGGACACAGGCCTTAGTGCGTGTGTCCACCGCAGCCGTCACCGGGACGTAACCGGAAACGAGACGATGGCGCCGAAGTAAGGATACATACATTTACTATGGCTGCGTGTCCACCGCTCGTCCGTCATCCGAGCGCCGTCATCCCAGCCGCGCAAATACAAAGGCGGGTGCAACACAGACAGTAGCTGTCCTGTAACGCAGCCGCGTCCGTATGAATAAAGTATTACAAACACGATTACACCACAGACATTTGAAAACTCTCTGCAATGTGATCGGCTCCGAAAGACATTGTGTAGCTTACAAGTACAGTACAGTACAGTATAACTCACTCTGTCTACACTGCACAGTGTGTAGTTTCGAGCCGGCTACGGCCACGCGTAGTTCATGTGTTTAATTGGATAGCTGTTACTATTTTAGAGATTTGACAAAGACACCGAAGCTTTTTTTATAATTATTTACTAAGTTATTGTGATTTTCTAGAAAAACCCATAGAAACCATAAAAATGCATGTTTTTTTTCAGATATTGTATATGCAAATAAATAAAATATGTTCTCATAAAAGAAGTTTGAAGCAATATCCTTGCAAAAAAAAAACTACATAAAAAACATGTTAAATTAAGACACAATTAAGGTTTTTACCAAAAATGAATAGTATTTTTTTGTGGGGCATTGTCTTAATGGTCGCATTTTATTTTTTAATGGAAAATATTTACACATAATCATATAGTTGTATAAAAAATATCAGCTAGTAAAAATGATGGGGTGACGAGATATGAATTTTTTAAATTTTTGGTAAGGGTTGATGACTATAACGAAGATAACAACATCTTAATACCATCAGAAGAAATTTTGATACATTGTGATGATTGATGATGACATCGATAGTTACTAGTTAATTTTTATGGTTATATTTGGAAAACCCAATTTCCATAGAAATTTCTAAAATACTTAGAAACGCTATATCTCTCTACCCCTTCTATTGTCGTGTTTAATTTTTTAGGACATAATAAACAACTATATTGTTCATAGTCATAATGAAGAATAAAATGCGACCGATACAGGAAAATTAAAAATCAATAAAATGGGAAAATAAGAAAATCTTAAATATGTCTTATAATATTACAGCTACAGTTCCTATTTTTTTTTATATGAATAAAAAATGCAATTTTACGTTACTTAAGATACTAACAACAACAGTAGCAATTATATTTTAGGAGTAAAAAAATTATTAAGTTTTCCTTAAGGTCATTGGCCTTTCACAAAAAAAACATTTCTCTAAAAGTATACAGAAATTAACCATAGGAATTTTTATCAATTGTATGCCAAATCAAGCTCTTTCGAATAAACACTAAAACTAAGCGTGGCCGCAGCCGTAGCCGGGGCGAAATTACACACTGTGCACTGCAGGTATCAAACTTGCTTACGACGTAACGCACGTTGCGCTAATACTAAATAGCCTGCCTAGCTGCGAGCAACTTGGAGTATAAAATAGGTACGCCAACAGCATATACATTATACATTAAATATAAAAGTTACTATGTATGGGCTCTTAAGTATAAGTCGTGGCCCGACCTTAGAAGTGACCATTTCATGAAATGGCCAGCTAAAATTGACCATATCGTTTAAACGTCTACGTTTAATGATATGTCAGTCGACGTTTGGCCGACGTGTAGTAAAAATAGCCAAGTAACTGCGACCAACTTGGAAGTAGCACTCGCCGGCCGCTGCCGCGGAACCTCGCTCGGCTCGCGTGCCCACAGCGCGGTCACAGCTCTAACCTAACCTGACCCATTTCACCCAGTTCACAATTTTTTGACAGTCTATAATCTAATGGAAATAAAACTATATGTGCCTGCGTTTGAAGCGCCTTTTCCTGGCCTTATACAAACAAATGTAGCTGCACTACAAACCGTTACGTTGCAGCTGGATTCGGACGGATTATTACTGCTTTAAGCCATTCGCAAGATAATGCAGCACAGACTATAGGTGTCTGTGTTTTATTATTAACTATTTATGTTTAAAACTCATGTCAAGTGTAAATGATGTAGTATAATTTGGAACCAGGACGCACGCGTCCACGTTACAAACTATACACGAGCAGTACGAAAAATTCGTGTATACATTGTAATCACAGATTTAAAAATAGCATTACAATTTATACCCGAGCAGTTTCCTATGGTTGCGTTCTGGCCTTGTATAGATTGGAAATACACGACGGGCAGATGTACCGCCAATACATAACACGTTTGATCTTGTCCACACACTGCCGTCACATTTGCGCCGTTTGCCCGGCGTTTTTTTTTGTATAGTATCATAACATACTGAACCGCTGAGTACGGTCGCGGTGCACAAACGATTGCCATCAACGGGACGTCACGTTCGGTTCGAATAATCTCGTTTCTTGGTGACGTCCCGGTGACGGCTACGGTGGACAAACGCCCTTACTCAAATGGCAGCAAAAGTTACAAGTGACACTCGGTTTTCTGCTCTTCTTCTCCAAAAAACAATATCGATTCATATTGAGTACATTTTGTTGCTATGTTTCTTCATTTCGCATTATAAATAAAATAAATATAACTTACTTGATGGTGTGTCTCCTGTAGTGCTGGTGGTAGTGAGGGCGGTCACAGGAGAGGTAGTACTAGTAGTGGAGGTAGTAGTACTAGTAGTGGAGGTAGTAGTGGTGGCATTGGAGGTAGTAGTCAGAACTCTCGCTCGGAAGATCACTCTTATCGCGCTATGTGTTGCATAAAAATCAAAATAACTATCACTATGATTTCTATAAAACTTTTTATGCACTTGTAAAGAACACGCTATTTCACTGTTATTATGTCGACGAGATAATCTTAACGATTTAGAAAGAGTGCAGCCAACTGAGTTGCATTTATCTGAAAGGGAAAAAAACTAAATGTTAAAACGACCCATCAATAACGATTTTTTTGTTCTTTATTATGTTGTGACTTTGATCTCGTGGCTCGAGGGGCTCGTGGCTAAATTACAGCTGCGTGAGTCTATCGAAATTAAGTTACGCTTCCCGTGGTCAGTTCGTGGATGGGTGATCATTCATTACATATCGAGACCCCCGTGCCTCAGAAACCTCATAAAGCCGTTGGTCCCGGCTGTCATTTTTATATCTTAAACAGTCGTTGCAGGTAGTCCGTTCAGTTCAGAAGGCCAAAAGTCTGACAACCAGTCTTACCAAAGAGTATCGTGTTACCCAGTGCCTGGGTCGTGGAGTTCAGATAGGCAGTTGCTCCATGTAAATAAATACTGGTATTCAGCTGCATCTGGTTAGACTGGAAGCCGACCCCTAAGTTGGGAAAAGGCAGCCAGATTGTTTGATGTTGTGACGTTGTCTTTACAATAACACTGTGAGACACACGTTACAATCTACACCATGTGGGGTTGGTTTCGGTGTCGGAGAAGTTTTTCTCATATCCTAATCCTAATTAATATTATAAATGCAAAAGTGAGTTTGTTTGTTTGTTTGTTACACTTTCACGCTAAAACGGCTGAACGGATTTGGATGAAATTTGGCATATGTTTAGACCATGATCTAGAATAGGACATGAGATACTTTTTTTGGCTTTTTATCCCGATATCCCTACAGGATCGAGACTAATGCGGGTGAAACCGCGGGGCGTGGCTAGTACTTGATATTTGAGAAAAACTCTATGACAGACATATGGACAAAACAGTAGTCTTATTTGCGTATCCGTCGTACGCACGAACGATCACGACCATCACGAATGCGAACATTCAGGCGTGTACGCACGACCGAAGTAAACATGGTGGACACTAACATCGAACACGGAATATTTGGTTCATACACAACGTGTGGACATATATATTAGTAAAGCGAACACCACGAACACGACTTGTGTTCACGCTCAACCGCCCCACTCTGTTTAGTAGCCATGGATTCGCCAATGTTCGCAATGCTGCATCAAATTTCTCTGAACATCTTCCACACAGAACAACGAAATTGGATCGCCACGATCGTTATTGACGCACACTTAGTATGATGTTCTTTAGCGGTACGCACATGTGAACAACCTGTTCGATGTTCGTGTTCAGCATGTTCTTGTTCGTTTGTGTGTTTAGATTGTTTTTGGACGCTGTTCGAACTCCGATATTCCTTAACAAATGCAGATGTTGCGTATCATGCAATGGAACAAAATTTGTTAGTGTTTACGAGGCTTCAGGTTCCATTTCACCATTCCAGGCACTCTAAACATATTAATCTATTACTAATAAAATAAAGCTGAAGAGTATGTTTGTTTTTTGTTTGAACGCGCTAATCTCTGGAACTATCAGTTGGAACTGAAAAAAATATTTTTGCATTATGATAACCCTATTCTTGAGGAAGGATCATCATCATCTTTTTTCACGACTCATAATGCGAAGCATTAGAGAGTGCTCTGCGTTCGAAAAAATAATTTTGCCTCCTTTCTGCAACTGTTTTGATTGTTACACTCCTGCCAGTACACAGAACCTACATAATTTATATACCATTGTATAGATAATTTAATGGAGATGTGTGCGGATTCTGTACTTGTAAAAAATTGATTTAATGCAGCCGAAACGAAAAAAACATCCTGAAAATATTGTAGCTTGTCAAAATAGGTCAATATCAAAGTAGTTCACATTCTTTCACTTTTGGTGTACCTGACGGACCAATTCTGGTACCACTGTTGTTCCTAATTTATATTAATAACATATCACAGATTGGCCTAAAACAAAACATGTCGCTGTACGCAGATGATACAAGCCTTTTCTACTTTGGGCATTCAATCGAAGCTATGCTACCTTATATACAAAACGATTTAAATTCATTTAATGACTGGTTCCAATCTAACCTCCTCACTATTAATACTACAAAAACGAACTATGTTGTAATTACCCCCAAAAATAAAATAATAAATAATGATATACAACTTTAAATAGATTAACAAATAATCCAAAGGAAAACTAAAGATAAATTAGATTTAATTTTAGATAACCTGAGTTGGAAGTCTCATAAAGAGAAATCAGATATAAACTCTTATCACTTAAAAGAGATCTTCACAATATGAACTAATGCCTTCCTTGAAAAGTTCGATACATAATTCATTATAGATTAATCAAAATATTATTTAATTTCAAATTTCGAACGTGAACTCAGAAAATATTTTTGAACATACAAAAATAACGAACATACCCCAAACATAAAAGTATGTAATATAGCTGTGTACTAATAGGCAAAATATTACATAAAGATATTCATACAACACTAATTTCCACAAAAAAAACATCTGTACCGTACTAAAAATTTTACTACGAAACTAATTACTAATAACACGACCTCCCAGAATAGTTAAATATGCGAAAATAAATATTGAATTTGAAGGTGTAAATACCCATGAAAATAAAAGAAGCGAACAGTATGTCTTGTAATGTGTCACTATTGTCACTAATACCAGCAAAAATATTTTTTATTCTTTTTTATAAAAATGTTTTTTAAATTATGAATTACTAGCAGCCCGTCCCGGCTTCGCACGGGGTAGACAATTATTTATTTTTGGAAATTTGGATATAAAACACTTTTTTTCACAAATATTTTTATTTATTAAAAAAATATTATTTATTAATTATATATTTTAAAAAATCCCACAGTTATATTTGTATGTAAGTCTATTTATGTTCAATTTCTTTGATGGTTTAAGTGGCGGGCACTTAAATAAGTAATATTTACATAGGATATTATATACATTTTTACTATGGTTTTTTTAAGTAATTAGAATAAAAGCAGAGTCGAATAAAATATATACAGTCTAAATTAAACGTTGACAACTTTCAACTAAAAATGTATCTACCTATACATCTAGGTATTTCAAAGAAATTTTTGTTCGTGTCGATAGAAACTTGCCTATCATTATTTAGTATTTTCCTTACAAAATTATTTTTTTTTGTTTGGTTTTGTTGTTTTGTGCTTATTATTTTGTTTTTTTATATTTTTTTTGTTTTTTATTTTTTATTAAAAAAGGGTTTGTCATTAATCATTTTCATTCTTATTATTACTTAATAATTTACATTTTTAGTATTTTTTATTTTACAGGTTTACTTTTACATTATTTACAGATATAATATTAAGGTAGATTTACGTTTTTTACTTTTATATTTGTCAGTTTTTATCTTAAAGCTTCACTGTAAACTACGTTGGCAGTGGTATTTGTAGATGGCAACAAAATATATTGATTTTCAGGAGATCCCACTCGAGAAAGGGCAACATATAGTTGTCCATGAGAAAAGCATTCTTTTCTTAGGTCGATGCCAACCATCGAAAATGTTTGACCCTGGGACTTATTTATTGTGAGGGCAAATGATGTTTTTAGAGGAAACTGTAACCTCTTAAAAGATATAGGCAAGTCCGTAGGAATCATGGGGATCCGCGGTATGTGGGCGAGCTGTCCGGCCGCGGCCCCGGTGATTATAGTGGCTACTATGACGTTCTCCCGCAATTCCTTCACCAGAAGTCTCGTGCCATTGCACATGCTGGGAGGGCATAGGTTCCTCAGCAGCATTACGGGAGTGCCTACCTTTAATTGTAGTTCGTGGGACGGCAAGCCGGAAGGATTCAGGGAATTTAAAAATTCTTGTGGATAGTGCACTGTATCTTCGATGTTGCATACTGTGTCAATAGATTTGTAAGATTTAAATTCACCGGGTACTTTTTCCATAATAATTTTGTTAATCTCATTAACCGATTCATTTCGCGGGGACACTATCGCTCTCGAACAGAGCCAATTGAAATTTCTCTCCGTAAGATTTTGTATGTCCGGATATATTGTGTCCACAAGAATTTCTAGACTCTGAACGATTTGACCCAATTCGTTATCCAACAATACCTGGGGACTGTTTGCAACCGGAGACGGTAATTTTCCGTCTCCAAGTTTTAGAAGTTTTTGTGAGAAATTATTATCGTCATTGTCACTTAAATGTGCTCTCATATTTGTGCGCAGATTAAGAGTTTCAATCGATTGCCATAAAGTTGATGATTTAAGGCAAGCTCGAATAACGTCAGCTCGAGTACCTTTTGTTATAACTGGTAATGTTTGACGAAAGTCTCCAGCTAAAACAAACGTCACGCCCCCCATTATACGGTCTGAGCTTTGGATGTCTCTCAGCGTGCGCTTCACGGCTTCCACGTGCGCCCTGTGGCTCATGGTGCACTCGTCCCAGATGACCAGCGAAGTGTCTTGTAAGAGCTGCCCCAGCGGACCGTTTTTGCGGATCGAGCACACAGATTGTTGTTCCAAAGACACAGCCAATGGTAATTTAAATGTAGAGTGAGCAGTCTTCTCATCATTTAATAGGGTTGCAGCAATTCCGGACGATGCCACTGCGACAGCTTTTTTTCCAGATTGACGTACTTTTGCCAACACTAAATTGGCAAGGAAGGTTTTGCCTGTTCCACCGGGCGCGTCCAAAAAAAACAGTTTACCGCTGTGATTTTCAACACTCTGTACTATAGCATCGAATGCTATTTTTTGATCTGCCACTAACTTGGGTACATGCGTGTTGACAAATACAGACAACTCGTTAATATCATGCGGACGGCACGGTATCGCATGGACGATGTTTTGTTGCCGATTCGGGGAAGGCAATCCAAAATCTGCTAAATGCTTGTCGTTCAGTTCCAAAAGCTTGTTTTCTATTTGTATCAAGCCTTCGTTGTGTACGTCACAATCCTGATCTTGTTGTTGAGCTGCACGTCTGATGTCCTCACACAAATCGTCTTTGAAAGTGTCCCATAATTTGAGAGGTTCAGAGGGGAAACAAAATAATAAAATGACCACAAACAGCTCTCTCAACTTTAACGGGCAGTCAGAAACCGAAGCTTCTCTCAAAGTCATCTCCCATTGGTTGTCATTTTCTAGTAAACCTAAATCTCTGCAAGCAGCTTGGTATGTTTCTTTAACAATGCCATCAACGGTTTTTAAGTCTTGGAACGATGTCGGGCCACGCACATGATTAAGTAATATCCTGAGATAAAAGCACTCGGATTGAGAAGGATGGACGCTGTACACTCGGCCCAACGCCGCATCTTTTTTTACACCGGGATGACTGACTACGTCTTGGCCGCGTTTCCTTCTTGAGAATTTGTTATTGGCCCATGTGTAATAATGAGGGACCTCATGATAGAGTAACGTTTTGGCAAATTCATCACTGCGACACAGGTCAAAAAACGCCGTGATAGTCGTTTTTGGTGGATTTTCAATTACACGTTGTATATTTTCAGCTGAAAAATATACCCGTTGCCCATTTTCTAAGTGTACAGCCAAGTGAACAACGGTGGGGTGTCGATCGTGAATAGGAAACTCTAACAATCTCCACACTGCCTCCGATGTACTAATGTACCGTCCGTTCAAATAATTTTCCACTTCGTCGTGAGCATTTCTGACACCGAAAGTGGCTTGGTCCGATCCTTTGTTGATGTATTTGCAAATATACTTAATTGCTTGGACGGAATGGCAGAATTCAACGTTTATGTGAGCATTAAAAAATCGCAATAAAATTGGAGAATATGGAACGATCCACCTGTTGTCTATGTTGACCGTTCTGCCTCGGATGTTTAAAGTAGCGACCTGACCTCAGGATATCCGTCCTCACCGGCCTGGGTCTCATTTATGAACCGTCGTGGGTATTTTTTTGAGCATATGCCATTCTTTATGCATGGTGAATTCAAATTTTCTTGCCCACATGGCCCGTGTACCATATTTTTTGTGACTATGTCAAATAACACTGGGTCTTCGTCTTTATTAGGCAGCTCAGCGACGATTATTTCGTCGATCTGATCGGGCTGTATTTTTGTCTCCAGCCAAAACAACATATGACAATGCGGCAATCCTCTTTTTTGCCATTCAACACTAAGCATATAACATTTGACCGGTCCAAAAATCGCGTCTTTCGTGAATATTTTTATAATTTGTTTCATTTTTAGATGGAATACTCGAGCAATGATGTCATGCCGGTCGAAAGACCGTTGGCCGGGGAAAAGTTCCTGCTTTATCTCTTCCCATTCAGGGTTGCACGTAAAAGTGACGAATAGATCTGGCCGGCCGTGGTTGCGCACATAGGACATAGCATCATGCGTCTTTTCGTTTAGAAACCTCGCACATCCAGTAAATGATGACGGTAAGATGACGCGCTGTCCGATGTCGGCGGCATTCATGCTTGCGTCTTGGTTCAAAGCATCCCTCAGATGAATATAGTCATCTGCTCTAAGTTTTTGTTGGTTTCGCCTTATAAAATTTAATCGTTCCGAAATCATCTTTGCCATCATATCCACACAATATTGACTAAACAAATCCTTGTAATAGTGCAGCGAATTAAATTGACTGGTCCTAATCATTAAGCGGTATGCGTAATATTGCATGCATGATACAGTTTTATTTCTTAAGGAATCCTGCTGAGGAATAGTTAAGTAATATCCGTCGTCTCCTGATACAAACATTAGCGGATATTGTAACGGATCATAAGCCCTATGCAATTCCGACACTCGCTTCAGCTGCCCGTCTCTACCGTGCAGCACTATATCTCTGGGGCCTTTGTCTTCATCAACCAAGAGAACGGCCACTTCGTTGACGGAAGGCGCGTTGTATCTGCCTTGGTGTTCTGCTTGAGGTGTGCGGTCAGCGTGAATAATTAATTTTAAATTCTCTGGAGATGTCGATTCGATACTTTGTTTAAAACTTCGTATGTAAACGTTGTGACTATTCAACATGGTCTGCAATTCGTTGATCAAATCCAGTTTTAGCATAGGAGCCATGTTAGAGCGCAAAGATAGTTGGTCAGCATCGGAAATAATATATCTGCAGTAATTGTGGGCTTTGTCCGGATGGCGGCAGGAGGCTGCCTATGAGGTGATAAACCTGTCCCTCTACCTTAAAGGTTGGCATGAAATTCCCCTCCCTAATTTCTTTCGCCCCGAACGATGTCATCTGAAACAGATTATTGTAACGACGTGCGTTTTTTAAAAAATGCGCGGATAGTGTACTATTGTTCGTCAGAAGGCTTTTGATTGGTTCTGGAGGCTCTACGATACTGGGAAGTATTACTTTTCCAGCCGCGCAACACATACCAATTGCTTCGTCTCTCCATTTTTTCGCGGAACATTTAGGGCATATCTTATCCATCGCTCCAATTTGAATGCTGTTTTGATCGGCGTAGTTAATTTGTGGATCGTAGCTGAATGCCGATCTATTGCTGTGAGCTGAAATCCCATCACGCCTTCTAATTGCTACTGCACGTTGTCTCTCTCTCTGTGCCGTAAGTCGTTGCGAGCGGTCACCGCTAGACTCTCGGGCACGTGCCTGTGAGTTTCTGGCTCTCAGTCCAGCAAGCCGCTGCGAGCGTTCGGTGCTAGATTCTCTGGCACGTGCCCGCGAGTCTCTATCTCTGTTTCCAGCAAGGCGTTGTGAACGTTCGGAGCTCGACTCTCGTTCGTAAATCTGAGAAGATCGTTCATTTTGTTCTGCAAGGCGAAGTGAGCGTTCGACACTGCACTCTCTTGCCCGTGTTTGCGAAATTCTTGTTCGATTTTCGTCAAGGCGTTGCGCGCGTTCTGCGCTCGACTGTCTTTCGCGAACCTCTGACGATCTGACATTTTGATTTGCAAGACGAATCGAACGATCGGCGCTACTTTCCCTTGCGCGAGCTTGCGAGGTTCGCTCTCTATTCTCAGCAAGTCGCTGCGAGCGTTCGGCGCTAGATTCTCTGGCCCGTGATTGTGATGCATATTCTCTTTGACTTTCGAGTCGATCAGAATATTCTGAAGATGATTCTCCAACAGGCCGAATCTTTGCTAATCTCGCTTGGGAGCTATGTTGAGATAATTGGGACCTTTTTTTTTTAGGCGTAATTGTTTGAAAGTTTTGGTTTTCAAGTAAAATAAATAAGAATTAATTTGATTTTAATATGAACAGTTTATTGAATAGAAGTTTTCATAAAAAAATACATACAATACTTAAATAGGTGCCTTAAAAAGAGTGTGACACTGCTATAAAAATAAACTGTCAAGGTTTAATCAAGTAATTTATGCGCAGTTTTGAAAATAACTCCTAATCGATAGAAAGAAAATGTGCTCTATCTGAAATGTGTTCTATGGAAAAATCTAAATGTTCAATATCGGTAGCGTCCGACTACGAGCCGACTGCGCGACTGAGCCGCGCGGCTACCTATCTTACAGACGTGCACGCCCCACTCCTGTATTTCAGTGCCCCCTCCACCCCACCCGCCGCGATGCCCGGCGCGCTTTTCAGACTGCATCGCAAACAACGGCCACGGCGCTATGGCGGTTTTGTTTACTGTTTGAATTTTTTAATTCGTAATATCTTTTGAATGGAAAGTCTAATTTAAATAATTTAAAAACTATTTTATAGGTAGTTAAATGGTCTTGACCATAAAATAATTTATTTGGACAAGGATTAATATAAACACATAAATAGCATGGTTTGAATTTGGTTAGCATTTTCATTAATGTTTAAAATGAAAAAAGTTGTTGTAGTGACATAACTACAATAGTTGGACATATACTACCGCGGAGTTTTTTATAGACATTATGATGTTCTTCAATATTGTTGTACATTATTTTGTTCTATTGCTAATAGTTTCGGCAGCGCATTCGACGAAAGACATTTTAAGACTCATTTTTCTACACGTTCGGTTACATTGTTCAAATTTTACCAAGGATCCCTAATTTTTTTCAAAATGAAATGTAGCCTATGTCAAATTGGAAGAATGTAGCATTCTATTGGTGAAAGAATTTTTTAAATCGGCCCAGTACTTTTTGAGCCTATTCATTACAAACATACAAACATACAAAAATAGGTACAAATTCCTCTTTATAATATTAGTGTAGATTTGCATAAAAAGTATGAAAATAAATAAATGAATAATAATATAAAAATACTAGCTATAGCAAACAAATAAAATAAAAATTAAAGATCCTTATTAAGTCAGTACCATAGATATAAGAAAGAAGGAGATATGTCCGGTAGTTGAAAATGTATCGAAACCCAATGTCTTCACTTCCTCCCCCCTGCCTGGCCACAACTACACATTCAGATCAGTAAACCCCAATAGATACGAGGTCGCGCTCACACTTACAGTTTATAAATCAGAATGTACTACACAATCAATTATAAACCACATAAAGATACATTTATTATCATCATCATCATCATCATCATAACAACATCATCATCATCATCTTCATCATGATCATTTTTTTATTTTTTTATTTAGACTATTCAAATATAAAATTAAAATAAAACACTACAACTACAATATTTGTAGGTATTATAAAACGACATAAATTTAATATATTGTATTAATTACCCTAATAATCAAAAAATGATTTTAGTGTATAAAAATTATTTTGGAGAAGCCATGTTTTTAGATTTCTTTTGTAGTAATTAAATGGAATAATTAATTAATACCATACAACGTGGCAATGCGGCCAGTCTCTTGGGTACATTACCAGTCGACAGCGATGCGGATGAATTTTTCGATGCTATATTTTAGTTTGTAAATAGTTTTAGTTAAGTTAGTATATAATTTTGCTACTTTTATTAATTAATCTACTATATAAAAATAAGTCGGGTTTTCCTTCCTGACGCTATAACTCCAGAACGCACGAACCGATTTCCACGGTTTTGCATTCGTTGGAAAGGTCTCGGGCTCCGTGAGGTTTATAGCAAAGAAAATTCAGGAAAAATTTCAACAAAAAAGTGGGAAAATCTTTTTTCACATACAGCGCCATCTCTGATACATAGCATGTACTACAAACCAATATTTTAAGTAGATGGCGCTGGTGCGTGATACATTGTTTGACAGCTACTCATTGTTCTCTGCTCAGTTAATTTCATGTGACAAACCGGTATTGTTGTGTTCACTGTGAAATTGAGAAAAAAATGTAAAAAAAATTAGTTATTCGTTTCCTAACATTACATTACATCATACATGTATACTGTTCATCCTAGAAATGATGAATGTTTTTATTTGCGACTGCTGTTGGTAAATGTACGTGGACCAAAATCATTTGTGCATTTGAAAACTGTGAATGGCCACCAATGCCAAACATATCGAGAAGCATGTCAACTATTGGGTTTGCTGGAGAACGATTCTCATTGGGATTTAACACTTGCGGATTCAGTTGTTTCATCAAATGCGTACCAAATACGAACGCTGTTCGCAAATATCATCACCACATGTTTTCCTTCACAACCAATTCAGTTATGGAACAAATACAAAGACGACATATGTGAAGATATCTTGCATCGCTTGCGCATTCAAACGAATAATCCTGACATCCAAATAACCGATGAAATCTACAATGAAGGATTGATTCTGATTGAGGATCAATGCTTGACTATTGCAAAGAAGCTACTGATTGAAGTAGGAATGATTGCGCCAAATCGATCGATGCACGATGCATTCAACCAAGAATTAAATCGAGAGCTGCAATACAATGTTGATACATTGCAGGAATTCGTTCGAAATAATGTGCCGTTGCTGAATGAACAGCAAAAACAAGTATACGAAACATTAATGCAAGCGGTGGACAATAATACTGGTGGTCTATTCTTCCTGGACGCACCTGGAGGAACAGGGAAAACATTTGTCATTTCATTGATTTTGGCCACTATTCGATCAAGATGTGACATAGCTTTGGCGTTAGCATCATCTGGAATTGCGGCGACTCTTCTAGATGGCGGTCGTACTGCACATTCTGCGCTTAAGTTGCTACTCAATTTAAACACAATTGATACTCCAACATGCAATATTTCCCGATCCAGTGCAATGGGAAAATTGTTGATGCAATGCAAGCTCATTGTTTGGGATGAGTGCACAATGGCACATAAGAAATCACTTGAAGCACTTAACTTCACACTGAAGGATCTTCGGCGAAATAACAACATGTTTGGCGGCTTGATGATATTGTTGGCAGGTGATTTCAGGCAGACGTTGCCAGTAATTCCTCGTGGAACGCCTGCAGATGAATTGAATGCTTGCCTGAAGGCATTACCTTTATGGAATAACGTAAAAACATTATCGCTAACCACTAATATGAGAGTTCAACTTCAAAATGATCAAAGTGCTGCACAATTTTCCAAACAATTGTTAGCTGTTGGAAATGGAAAAGTCCCAGTTGATGCGACATCTGGATTAATTACTCTTACCAACGACTTTTGCCGATTTGTAGACTCTCAATTAGCTCTTATTGAAAATGTTTTCCCAAACATTAGTGAGAATTATCAGAATTATGCTTGGTTAAGTCAACGAGCAATTCTTGCCGCAAAGAATAATGATGTACACGCACTGAATTTCACCATTCAATCAAAAATTGCTGGCGATTTGGTGACATACAAATCCGTTGATTCCATAACAAATCCTGATGATGTAGTAAATTATCCAACGGAGTTTTTGAACTCTCTGGAGTTACCAGGATTTCCACCACATAACTTGCAACTCAAAGTTGGTACAGTTATTATGATATTGCGTAATTTGAATCCACCGCGACTTTGCAACGGTACTCGACTTTCGGTAAAAAGACTTATGCCGAATTTGATTGAGGCAACCATTATTAACGGAAAGTACGCAGGTGAAAATGTATGTATTCCTCGAACACCAACGATTCCGACTGATCTTCCGTTTGACTTCAAACGATTGCAATTTCCAGTTCGCCTGGCGTTCGCAATGACAATTAACAAGTCGCAAGGCCAATCGCTTAGTGTTTGCAGGATAAATTTAGAAAATCATTGTTTTTCACATGGACAGTTACGTTGCGTGTTCACGAGTTGGGAAACCATCCGCTTTGTTTGTGTTAACGTCAGACCAAAAAACAAAAAATGTGGTTTACCAAAGAGCACTTCAATGAAACGGATAATTTGCGGACACGTATAACGCTTCGATTCAGTATTTACTTTGGATTCACTTTCATTTACTTAGAGAAGTTCAACTAAATAACACTTCATTTTTGTAATCGAAATGAATTCATTACTGTTGTGAAATGAAATAAAAATTTTCCTTTTCAAAAATAAAACAAAAAAAAAAATCTTCTTTTAATCACCAAACGAAATGTTACATAAAACGAAGCCATATCTGGTGGCGAAACGGAATTCGCCGGGTTTGCTAGTTACTTATAAATTGCTTATACCTAATTAAATGGTAGTTCTGTATTACTTTTGGAATATGGTTGCAAATCTTTATGGACATAAGGTAGCTGTTTCTGTAGTGGAGAGTGCTGTTAGAAAATTATTTTTTTAGCTTGGTGGGGTTTCTTTTTTTTAATCTATTGTTTTCGGTTACTGTGGAGAAGGAGTGTGATTTTTTTCTAAGAAATATGGTTGTTTCTGGATATGTGAAAAAAATTACAGCAGTAGTATATATATTACTAGCAGCCCGTCCCGGCTTCGCACGGGGTAGACAATTATTTATTTTTGGAAATTTGGATATAAAACACTTTTTTTCACAAATATTTTTATTTATTAAAAAAATATTATTTATTATTTATTAATTATATATTTTAAAAAATCCCACAGTTATATTTGTATGTAAGTCTATTTATGTTTAATTTCTTTGATGGTTTAAGTGGCGGGCACTTAAATAAGTAATATTTACATAGGATATTATATACATTTTTACTATGGTTTTTTAAAGTAATTAGAATAAAAGCAGAGTCGAATAAAATATATACAGTCTAAATTAAACGTTGACAACTTTCAACTAAAAATGTATCTACCTATACATCTAGGTATTTCAAAGAAATTTTTGTTCGTGTCGATAGAAACTTGCCTATCATTATTTGGTATTTTCCTTACAAAATTATTTTTTTTGGTTTGGTTTTGTTGTTTTGTGCTTAGTATTTTGTTTTTTTACACTTTTTTTGTGTTTTTTTTTGTTTTTTATTTTTTATTAAAAAAGGGTTTGTCATTAATCATTTTCATTCTTATTATTACTTAATAATTTACATTTTTAGTATTTTTTATTTTACAGGTTTACTTTTACATTATTTACAGATATAATATTAAAGTAGATTTACGTTTTTTACTTTTATATTTGTCAGTTTTTATCTTAAAGCTTCACTGTAAACTACGTTGGCAGTGGTATTTGTAGATGGCAACAAAATATATTGATTTTCAGGAGATCCCACTCGAGAAAGGGCAACATATAGTTGTCCATGAGAAAAGCATTATTTTCTTAGGTCGATGCCAACCATCGAAAATGTTTGACCCTGGGACTTATTTATTGTGAGGGCAAATGATGTTTTTAGAGGAAACTGTAACCTCTTAAAAGATATAGGCAAGTCCGTAGGAATCATGGGGATCCGCGGTATGTGGGCGAGCTGTCCGGCCGCGGCCCCGGTGATTATAGTAGCTACTATGACGTTCTCCCGCAATTCCTTCACCAGAAGTCTCGTGCCATTGCATATGCTGGGAGGGCATAGGTTCCTCAGCAGCATTACGGGAGTGCCTACCTTTAATTGTAGTTCGTGGGACGGCAAGCCGGAAGGATTCAGGGAATTTAAAAATTCTTGTGGATAGTGCACTGTATCTTCGATGTTGCATACTGTGTCAATAGATTTGTAAGATTTAAATTCACCGGGTACTTTTTCCATAATAATTTTGTTAATCTCATTAACCGATTCATTTCGCGGGGACACTATCGCTCTCGAACAGAGCCAATTGAAATTTCTCTCCGTAAGATTTTGTATGTCCGGATATATTGTGTCCACAAGAATTTCTAGACTCTGAACGATTTGACCCAATTCGTTATCCAACAATACCTGGGGACTGTTTGCAACCGGAGACGGTAATTTTCCGTCTCCAAGTTTTAGAAGTTTTTGTGAGAAATTATTATCGTCATTGTCACTTAAATGTGCTCTCATATTTGTGCGCAGATTAAGAGTTTCAATCGATTGCCATAAAGTTGATGATTTAAGGCAAGCTCGAATAACGTCAGCTCGAGTACCTTTTGTTATAACTGGTAATGTTTGACGAAAGTCTCCAGCTAAAACAAACGTCACGCCCCTCATTATACGGTCTGAGCTTCGGATGTCTCTCAGCGTGCGCTTCACGGCTTCCACGTGCGCCCTGTGGCTCATGGTGCACTCGTCCCAGATGACCAGCGAAGTGTCTTGTAAGAGCTGCCCCAGCGGACCGTTTTTGCGGATCGAGCACACAGATTGTTGTTCCAAAGACACAGCCAATGGTAATTTAAATGTAGAGTGAGCAGTCTTTCCATCATTTAATAGGGTTGCAGCAATTCCGGACGATGCCACTGCGACAGCTTTTTTTCCAGATTGACGTACTTTTGCCTACACTAAATTGGCAAGGAAGGTTTTGCCTGTTCCACCGGGCGCGTCCAAAAAAAACAGTTTACCGCTGTGATTTTCAACACTCTGTACTATAGCATCGAATGCTATTTTTTGATCTGCCACTAACTTGGGTACATGCGTGTTGACAAATACAGACAACTCGTTAATATCATGCGGACGGCACGGTATCGCATGGACGATGTTTTGTTGCCGATTCGGGGAAGGCAATCCAAAATCTGCTAAATGCTTGTCGTTCAGTTCCAAAAGCTTGTTTTCTATTTGTATCAAGCCTTCGTTGTGTACGTCACAATCCTGATCTTGTTGTTGAGCTGCACGTCTGATGTCCTCACACAAATCGTCTTTGAAAGTGTCCCATAATTTGAGAGGTTCAGAGGGGAAACAAAATAATAAAATGACCACAAACAGCTCTCTCAACTTTAACGGGCAGTCAGAAACCGAAGCTTCTCTCAAAGTCATCTCCCATTGGTTGTCATTTTCTAGTAAACCTAAATCTCTGCAAGCAGCTTGGTATGTTTCTTTAACAATGCCATCAACGGTTTTTAAGTCTTGGAACGATGTCGGGCCACGCACATGATGAAGTAATATCCTGAGATAAAAGCACTCGGATTGAGAAGGATGGACGCTGTACACTCGGCCCAACGCCGCATCTTTTTTTACACCGGGATGACTGACTACGTCTTGGCCGCGTTTCCTTCTTGAGAATTTGTTATTGGCCCATGTGTAATAATGAGGGACCTCATGATAGAGTAACGTTTTGGCAAATTCATCACTGCGACACAGGTCAAAAAACGCCGTGATAGTCGTTTTTGGTGGATTTTCAATTACACGTTGTATATTTTCAGCTGAAAAATATACCCGTTGCCCATTTTCTAAGTGTACAGCCAAGTGAACAACGGTGGGGTGTCGATCGTGAATAGGAAACTCTAACAATCTCCACACTGCCTCCGATGTACTAATGTACCGTCCGTTCAAATAATTTTCCACTTCGTCGTGAGCATTTCTGACACCGAAAGTGGCTTGGTCCGATCCTTTGTTGATGTATTTGCAAATATACTTAATTGCTTGGACGGAATGGCAGAATTCAACGTTTATGTGAGCATTAAAAAATCGCAATAAAATTGGAGAATATGGAACGATCCACCTGTTGTCTATGTTGACCGTTCTGCCTCGGATGTTTAAAGTAGCGACCTGACCTCAGGATATCCGTCCTCACCGGCCTGGGTCTCATTTATGAACCGTCGTGGGTATTTTTTTGAGCATATGCCATTCTTTATGCATGGTGAATTCAAATTTTCTTGCCCACATGGCCCGTGTACCATATTTTTTGTGACTATGTCAAATAACACTGGGTCTTCGTCTTTATTAGGCAGCTCAGCGACGATTATTTCGTCGATCTGATCGGGCTGTATTTTTGTCTCCAGCCAAAACAACATATGACAATGCGGCAATCCTCTTTTTTGCCATTCAACACTAAGCATATAACATTTGACCGGTCCAAAAATCGCGTCTTTCGTGAATATTTTTATAATTTGTTTCATTTTTAGATGGAATACTCGAGCAATGATGTCATGCCGGTCGAAAGACCGTTGGCCGGGGAAAAGTTCCTGCTTTATCTCTTCCCATTCAGGGTTGCACGTAAAAGTGACGAATAGATCTGGCCGGCCGTGGTTGCGCACATAGGACATAGCATCATGCGTCTTTTCGTTTAGAAACCTCGCACATCCAGTAAATGATGACGGTAAGATGACGCGCTGTCCGATGTCGGCGGCATTCATGCTTGCGTCTTGGTTCAAAGCATCCCTCAGATGAATATAGTCATCTGCTCTAAGTTTTTGTTGGTTTCGCCTTATAAAATTTAATCGTTCCGAAATCATCTTTGCCATCATATCCACACAATATTGACTAAACAAATCCTTGTAATAGTGCAGCGAATTAAATTGACTGGTCCTAATCATTAAGCGGTATGCGTAATATTGCATGCATGATACAGTTTTATTTCTTAAGGAATCCTGCTGAGGAATAGTTAAGTAATATCCGTCGTCTCCTGATACAAACATTAGCGGATATTGTAACGGATCATAAGCCCTATGCAATTCCGACACTCGCTTCAGCTGCCCGTCTCTACCGTGCAGCACTATATCTCTGGGGCCTTTGTCTTCATCAACCAAGAGAACGGCCACTTCGTTGACGGAAGGCGCGTTGTATCTGCCTTGGTGTTCTGCTTGAGGTGTGCGGTCAGCGTGAATAATTAATTTTAAATTCTCTGGAGATGTCGATTCGATACTTTGTTTAAAACTTCGTATGTAAACGTTGTGACTATTCAACATGGTCTGCAATTCGTTGATCAAATCCAGTTTTAGCATAGGAGCCATGTTAGAGCGCAAAGATAGTTGGTCAGCATCGGAAATAATATATCTGCAGTAATTGTGGGCTTTGTCCGGATGGCGGCAGGAGGCTGCCTATGAGGTGATAAACCTGTCCCTCTACCTTAAAGGTTGGCATGAAATTCCCCTCCCTAATTTCTTTCGCCCCGAACGATGTCATCTGAAACAGATTATTGTAACGACGTGCGTTTTTTAAAAAATGCGCGGATAGTGTACTATTGTTCGTCAGAAGGCTTTTGATTGGTTCTGGAGGCTCTACGATACTGGGAAGTATTACTTTTCCAGCCGCGCAACACATACCAATTGCTTCGTCTCTCCATTTTTTCGCGGAACATTTAGGGCATATCTTATCCATCGCTCCAATTTGAATGCTGTTTTGATCGGCGTAGTTAATTTGTGGATCGTAGCTGAATGCCGATCTATTGCTGTGAGCTGAAATCCCATCACGCCTTCTAATTGCTACTGCACGTTGTCTCTCTCTCTGTGCCGTAAGTCGTTGCGAGCGGTCACCGCTAGACTCTCGGGCACGTGCCTGTGAGTTTCTGGCTCTCAGTCCAGCAAGCCGCTGCGAGCGTTCGGTGCTAGATTCTCTGGCACGTGCCCGCGAGTCTCTATCTCTGTTTCCAGCAAGGCGTTGTGAACGTTCGGAGCTCGACTCTCGTTCGTAAATCTGAGAAGATCGTTCATTTTGTTCTGCAAGGCGAAGTGAGCGTTCGACACTGCACTCTCTTGCCCGTGTTTGCGAAATTCTTGTTCGATTTTCGTCAAGGCGTTGCGCGCGTTCTGCGCTCGACTGTCTTTCGCGAACCTCTGACGATCTGACATTTTGATTTGCAAGACGAATCGAACGATCGGCGCTACTTTCCCTTGCGCGAGCTTGCGAGGTTCGCTCTCTATTCTCAGCAAGTCGCTGCGAGCGTTCGGCGCTAGATTCTCTGGCCCGTGATTGTGATGCATATTCTCTTTGACTTTCGAGTCGATCAGAATATTCTGAAGATGATTCTCCAACAGGCCGAATCTTTGCTCTCGCTTGGGAGCTATGTTGAGATAATTGGGACCTTTTTTTTTTAGGCATAATTGTTTGAAAGTTTTGGTTTTCAAGTAAAATAAATAAGAATTAATTTGATTTTAATATGAACAGTTTATTGAATAGAAGTTTTCATAAAAAAATACATACAATACTTAAATAGGTGCTTTAAAAAGAGTGTGACACTGCTATAAAAATAAACTGTCAAGGTTTAATCAAGTAATTTATGCGCAGTTTTGAAAATAACTTCTAATCGATAGAAAGAAAATGTGCTCTATCTGAAATGTGTTCTATGGAAAAATCTAAATGTTCAATATCGGTAGCGTCCGCTGCGTAAGGAGCCGACTGCGCGACTGAGCCGCGCGGCTACCTATCTTACAGACGTGCACGCCCCACTCCTGTATTTCAGTGCCCCCTCCACCCCGCCCGCCGCGATGCCCGGCGCGCTTTTCAGACTGCATCGCAAACAACGGCCACGGCGCTTGTCTTGGTCTTGACCATAAAATAATTTATTTGGATAAGGATTAATATAAACACATAAATAGCATGGTTTGAATTTGGTTAGCATTTTCATTAATGTTTAAAATGAAAAAAGTTGTTGTAGTGACATAACTACAATAGTTGGACATATACTACCGCGGAGTTTTTTGTAGACATTATGATGTTCTTCAATATTGTTGTACATTATTTTGTTCTATCGCTAATAGTTTCGGCAGCGCATTCGACGAAAGACATTTTAAGACTCATTTTTCTACACCTTCGGTTACATTGTTCAAATTTTACCAAGGATCCCTATTTTTTTTCAAAATGAAATGTAGCCTAAGTCAAATTGGAAGAATGTAGCATTCTATTGGTGAAAGAATTTTTTAAATCGGCCCAGTACTTTTTGAGCCTATTCATTACAAACATACAAACATACAAAAATAGGTACAAATCTTTCCTCTTTATAATATTAGTGTAGATAACTAAATTAATAGGAAAACTATCACAGCTAAGTAGGCTTTACGGATTAAAGAGTAACGCGAGCCGGCCACCACGAGCTAAACTAACTTAGTTTGCAGTTAGTTTAGTTTAGCTTGCCAGTTTTTCATACATGTGTTCAGGCTCATATGATTCAGTCGAGCTAAACTAACTTAGTTTGCAGTTAGTTTAGTTTAGCTTGCCAGTTTTTCACGCATGACGCAAGACCGA
The DNA here is from genome assembly GCA_947364205.1 of Agrochola lota. Lineage (NCBI taxonomy): Eukaryota > Metazoa > Arthropoda > Insecta > Lepidoptera > Noctuidae > Agrochola > Agrochola lota. Next base: position 409,432 of record OX376246.1, read on the forward strand.
TTATGTTGTTTGGTACACATATGTATACCCAAACGCGGACATGTAACGTAAATAAATGAATTTTGGACATGGGGGTCACTTTTGGGGGCAAAAAGAAAATAAAATATAAATGTTTTGTGAATAGTACCGTGTAACATATCAAATAAAATTGCGCTATTACCACTAAAAAGCGCTTTTTAGTGGTGTATACTTTAAATTTATTTAACAAAGCGCTCCACGCCTTTTGATTTATTCATTGGATACAAGTCAATTTAATTATTTTATCATTTTTAGTTCGTGAAAAAAGCGTGTTGTTAAGTGTTTTTTAAACTACAATTTTATTTTTTACTTTTTAGTCTAGTATTTTTCATTTAGATAATAAGTCTCAAGTCAACGAAGTTATGACTTGACCGGTTTACTAGTTAAGTAGCCGCTAAAGAAATCCACTATCCACCTACTGGCTCCATTATCAGTACCTCAACACCAAGTGAAATCTATTAGACTCGTTAAACTGAATTATATGAGCCTAAACACGAGGGGTTTACTAGTAGCCACTGAACAGTTCCACTATCCACCTCCTGGCCCCATCATCAGACCCTCGACAGCAAATTGAATATATTGAACCAAGTCATATGAGCCCAACCTCGATGGGTTTACTAGTAGCTACTAAACAGTTCCACTATCCACATCCTGGCTCCATCATCAGACCTTCGACACCACGACCAATCTATTAGACTCGTCAAACTGAATCATATGAGCCTAAGCACGAGGGGTTTACTAGTAGCCATTGAAGAGTTCCACTATCCACCTCCTGGCTCCATCATCAGACCCTCGACACCAAATGCATCATATTGAACTCGTCAAAGCGAATCATAAGAGCCCAAACTCGAGGGGTTTACTATCCGACCCTCGACAGCAAATTGAATATATTGAACTCGTCAAACAAAGTCATATGAGCCCAACCTCGAAGGGTTTACTAGTAGCTACTAATCAGTTCCACTATCCACCTCCTGGCTCCATCATCAGACCCTCGACACCAAGTGCAATATATTGGACTCGTCAAACCGAAACGTATGAGCCCAAACTCAAGGGGTTTACTAGTGGCCACTGAAGAGTTCCACTATCCACCTCCTGGCTCCATCATCAGATAAGCTCCAAGATACTAAATTATTGTATTGTCATCGGTTCTTGATACGTGTGCAAATTTTCAAGTTAATCGAACGTCTTGAAGTTGGTGAAAATGACGTTGGAAGATTCCGTTACATAGATAGATAGATAGATAGATACAGGTCAAGCTAATAAGAGTGTGTTAATAAAAGGGATTGTTGCGAGGATCTCGAATGTTTTTTTTTTATATTTTAAAATAAATACATTTAAAGATATTCAAGAAAACAGATGAAAATTGACCATTCCATAACTCCGAAGCTACTAAGCCGAAAATGTAAAAAAAATACAGAGAATGGTTCTTCACTCATAGATTACAGTAAAACCTATAAGAAGTCTATGGTCTTAAAATAACATGGTAAATCTTTCAATATTGTGTGTACAAACTTACATTTGCAGTTGGAATGTATGGGAGAACATGTTTTTTAACTACGATGTTAAGTTTGTATTTGGGATAAATTCATCCCAACTACCAGAAAGAAAAGGAAAGGAAAAAGAAAAACTACCAAGAAATACCTATTAAAACAGAATTATTTGCATGCGCTGCCTAAACAGTTGTAGGTATATAATTGAAAACAATGTGTGGCAACCTGGACAACCTGGCCCGCCTTAAATAAACCTACAATGAAGTTCTAGACACCATATTTATATCTTTTATATTTCATTTATGTTAAAAAAAAAGTATTCTTTCGATATAATTTATGTATTTACTGAGATTTACTCTACTCTTAATTATATATTATTATGAATCACATTGTTTTTCTTACTATCGTGAGTCATTTATTAGTACGCGTGAATCGCTCGCGCGCTTTCGTTTGACATCTTTTGGTATGGTGGCATCTACATCGCCACATGCGAACTACTCATCAAAGACCTGACGTCACACAAATCCTGCATCGTGCAATTATATTATTATTAACACTATATACATATAACTTCCCAGGCATCAATCGTTGGGCAATTGGTCGGAGGATCCTCCCTTTTCTATAGAGGAGTGTACTTTACACCCTGTCCCTCATGCCTCTAAAGGGTGGGGTTGATCAAAAGCCTAACAAAAGCCTGACAGGTCGGACTTATATAATATTTGGCCGGACACGATTGTAAAAAGCCGGCAACCCTATAACCCATGCCAAATTACAGTTTTCTACTACTGAGACTCTCTGAGCTAAGCCGTGGACGGTCGGACAGACAGACAGACAGACGGACATGGCGGAACTATAAGGGTTTCTTGTTAACTGCGGAACCTAAAAAAGTAAGAAAGAACGAAGTAATAGCGCCGGCGGGCGATGCAATGCGATGTGGACAAAGCCGCGGGCAGAAGCCAGTACCTAAATGATAAATGTAATTTATAACAGGACTTCAAAAAGGAGGAGGTTCTCAATTTGACTGTATTTTTGTTTTTTTTTGTGTATTTGTCCTGCGATTACTCCGCCAATTGTGAAATGATTTATTTTGATGATTCTTTTTTGTTTGGTAGTTCATACTTCAGAGGTTTAAATATTAACTTTCCTTGGGTAGTTTTTGAGTTAGCTTCAATAATACGTATTTTTCCCACTTAGTTTATATGGATGAAAATATAAGTTCCTGTCACTGTTATTTAAATATAGCAGGTAGTGGTATTCGAATTTGTGTGGGGTAGGTACCACTAAAAAGAGAAAAATTAAAACTTTTTACAAAAAAAAAAAATCGGTTCTATTTTTTTTGTAAAAATTTTCTTAAATTATTTAAGAAATAGTTACAATATAAAACTTACCAGAATATCCAAATCGTATTAGGGTATGATTAGTTCGGAGTAGTGGGCCACATTTTAAATGCATTATCTCGCCGTCATTAAACTCGTAGTAAATAGTCTTGTGTTCGCTGTTACTAATATAGCTGTCCATCGTTGTACCGTTTGATGTGATGTGCAATGAATATTGTTCTGAAAACACATGTGCGGTTATGTGAACATGGTGCAACGTAGATGTTGAACAGATTGTCGAAAAAGCTTGTACTTTGCCGGACGTGGGAATCGAACCCAGGATTTACAACTCGTGAGTCCGAGCCGAACTGTTCTACTGCTCTATTTAAACTTATCTTTTGGTGTGAACAGAGGCTGAATATGCTAAGTTTGAAAATGAGCATGACAATTTGCATAATTTTATACAATTTGTTTCCAAAACTTGAGAAATAAATCGTATAGCTTAATCAAAAATCCTAGAGTACAAATATTATGTTATTACTTACTCATAGGGAAATTGGCGGCTGTAAAACGAATACGGATTTTTTCTACGATTATGCCATTGATTTTAGAAACACAAAAAAAAAACATTCCATCGGTAGCATAAAACGCCATCTCAGCCTTCTTTCTTGGTGATTCTGGAATTTAAAAAATACATAATCCACGCGTTGGCGCTTTTGCGTGTTGCGCGCTGTGTTCTGCGTATTGTATTACAACTGTGAATGAGTACATTAACAGTTGTATTAACTCCTATATTACATTTGCATACATATTAATTACATTTTTAAATATTTTTATAAAAAAATATATTTAAAAGAATTTTCTTTTATTCAGTTTTTTTTTTAATATTTATAAACAAAAGCTTAAAAAAAAAAAAATACGCCAAAAAGTCTACATCAGGCCCATAGAGGGCCCGGAAAAAGCGTCCGTGTAGCTCTTTACCTTGCCATACTTCCTTAAGATCAGGGGGGGTAGGGGGTTTTAGCAATTAAGAAACCTCGACCCCCACTTTTCAACAGATAGCCTAGACCTGAATCCTCCAGCAATGTGCTTAGAGGATTCATGGCTAAACAAAACCAAAGCGGACTCAAACTATCGCCCTAAAATATTCCCTGCTCAATCCTGATGGGTTTATCGATCGAATCTGTCGACATCCTGGATAGAGAAGGACCGTCCTCCATTGCCTCAGACATGACATCAGCAAGGTGTACAAGTATGGTCATGACTATAAGGAGCAGCTCCTTAGTACCACTGGACCCATTCTTATATCCATTCTGAGATACCCACATAATTTACGTAGTTGCTATCAACATGGCGTGTAATTTTTGGTCTAAGAATGGATGTATAGACCATCGGCAAACATGTAATTGGTCTACAGTTTTTAGGTTCTGCAGTACTACCCGCTTTATGGAGCAGGTGAGTAACTCCTGTCGTAAAGAACAGTACTATAGAACAGTGGTCCCAGTCTCTAAAGATGACTGGAATTGCGATGCTAAGCAGGCGTGTGTTGTTTGTAGCTTCAATCCAAAAATTGTGGAGTTCGTCCGGTCCTGGAGATTTCCAGTTAGGCAACGGACAGACTGCCCAGGCCACATCCAGAGGACTAATGATAATAGCCTCCATGTCTGTTATTGAATCTTGAGTGTGACTGACGGGCACCGACCAAATGTTTCGCCAAAAATCACTAATGGTCACACCCTGAGTGGGAATGGGCCGCTCGTATGTTCTGTATCCCTATATTACATCGCTTTGGAACATGCAGTTCTGGGTGTACCATGGAAATCTACCGATCCACTCTTCGTCTATACCGACGGATACGGTTTGCTCATGCATAAACTTCTGCTTCAGGATTTCAATGCGCTCTGTGACACGGGATACATATCCTCTAGGACTAATACTAATTCGTGAGATCCCCCGCCTCACATAGCGCATCAGCATTGGGCGTGTATTGCCCTCCCTGAAGCAGATGAACTTCCCGATGAGTACCCTGCCCTTATTAATACGACGCTCAATCCTGCACTGCCAAGCTGCTGCGGCGGGTTTCGGTCGTGCAGCTCCGTCAGTGTTTGGAATTGACACGAGCTATACAACATACCGCAACAGCCGTGCAATACAAGATTGAGTGTGTATCGCAAAGGCCTGCTCTGTTTTCAATTAAATTTGGTAACAGCGCATCCAGGGCACTCACCAACCCTGCTGGGGTTGCGGGTTTGTCCGAAAGGGATATCGCGGCCCCGGCACACAGGCAACGGAAGGAACACGGGTGGATTTTAGTCAGTAAAAGTCTGACACACCCTCTCGCTCTGCCCAGAGCGGGAGAAGTCATTTGATGATTTCTCATCCTCGAAAAAAAAAAGGGGCACACACCAATGCTCTGTTTTTTTTATTCATGAGCAAACGTGGTAGACGTGGGTTCAGGTCATGTGATGTGAACTGGAAATAAATTTATTAATCAATAAGAAATTAGAAAGTTTTCACTAGTGATGCAACGAATACGAATACGAATATTTGTATTCGCCGAATACCATCAGATTACCGAATATTCGTATACGCCGAATACTTTCATGACATTCGTAATTAGTGACTTCCTAGAAATCCCAAATAGATATTGCAATGCGACAACGATGCAATCAAAGACTCATTAAAATCATAAAACATTCATATCTTTTCTTAATATCCACAGATGGTCAGCCATTATGGCGACCTTTCAGTTTTTTGTAGCTTTGTTGGTAGGAGTGGGCACGTAATTAGCTAAAAGGATCAGTTACAAACAAAGAAGATTGCCTAGGTTTAGACCAAGTGCTGCCTAGGAATGTGAGTTGGTCTAGTACTACTGTAGCATACACATGAACTATAATAAAATAAAAAATAAAAAATTGGTCCCAGGAAATGAAAAAAAAAACAGTTTTTGTGATAATGAATAATCTTGCATTAAACAACGTTTTTGAGATATTTTTTCTCAAAAATGTATTTCAGTTACAATAACATCGTACCGTATCACGTCGAGCGAAGACTAAAACCTGTTCTTTTGTATTATCTGTCGCTATCCCTCACCTGCGCCTGTTACATTATTCGCGGTTGGCACATACCAAATAAAACTCGCTGCGAGTTATTACAGCGAGCATATTCGAAGCACTGGCAGATTTGTAGTACAACAATATAACAGATCACTCATTGATTTAACAGCATATAATATGACAAATAAGTTCACCTACTCAGGATGAACCTAAAGAGTAGACCTATATCCTCAAAAATCTACCATTGCTATATATTATAAAACGAATTGAGTGCAATCAGGATCCATATAAACTCCAAGAAGACTTAGACCGTTTTTCCCAGTGGTGTTGGGACAATAATATGTTACTTAAAGGCTTGTACAGACCAGCGCGACTTATCGCGCGACGCGACACAAACAATACAATTTCTAAGAAAACTTCACAGTATAACAATAACCGGCGTCGCGTCGCGCGACAAGTCGCGCTGGTCTGCACAAGCCTTAATGCTGACAAATGCAATCACGTACATTTTTCTAGGAAAAATGGACCGTATTTTCGTCATTATAAAATAAATGACCAAATTATTCACGAGAAAGAAGTTATTTGTGATTTGGGGGTTTATATTGACAATAAGCTTCGGTTTAATATTCACGTTGATAAAATTGCTAATAAGGGGTTTAATATGTTGAAAGAAAAAGAAAGAAAACGTTTATTGGTTTAACGTATGTTGGGTTTGTTTGCGTAACTGTAAAGATTTTAAGCACGCCTCAACTAAAATTGCAATCTTTAACTCAATAGTCAGATCAGGCTTGGAATATTGTAGCATAGTTTGGACTCCATTCTACGAGATCATCGTTTGGAGTCAGTACAGAAAAGATTTCTTTGAACACTTGTCACTGCAATATGGCCAGAAATCTAACTAGCTACAGCTCACGTTTGAAATATTTCAATCTTATGAGTCTGGAAAATCGCCGTATGTTTCTGGATCATCTGTTCCTATACAAAATAATGAACACTCATATTGATTGTCCGCGGTTGCTGAGTCAAATAAATTTGAATGTGCCTTACAAACTTGCTCGTGGTAAAGTAATAAATATCGGTTGCTCCGCGCTAAAGGCTTTAAAACCAATCTGGGTCATTTTTCCACCATTAACAGAATGCAGATTCAATTTTGTCGCCTGCCACGCTCACCCGGCGTAGATATTGATATGTCTTACTCTTTACATAAAGTCAAGGCTGTATTGCTTACGGCAATAACACATAAGTGAAAAACTTATATTTATAAAATAAATTAGCTACATAGTGACGTAGCGACAAGGGGGCAACATAACATCCTAAGGTGCTTGAGGAGTGGAGAGATATTCCACGGCTATCAGGAACGGACGCTACGTAGGTAAGCTAAGCTCGATTCTACCTGACTGCATTCAGTGGGGATGAGGGAATGCAATGATCGATATAGCCGACTATTCGGTCTTTTGACAACCGACTAGTCGGCCAAAGTTATAGCCGGCCCATCTCATAAAATTATGTAGGTATATGACAATTACCTTTTATCTTGACACCAACGAAATAATCCACCAGCTCCAATTCCTCATCGGTTTGCTGAACTTCACATACCACTTTAATGGGATGGAGGTCTTCATATTTGTGTTCAATGTCATAATTGTTTTCAAGATCCATCTTGAGTGGTCGTACAGTCATCCCATTAATTCTGACACTTATTTTATCTACAAAAAAAGTTAATTATTTCGTTTTATAAAATGCTTCCTAAAGCGGACCAGACACTCAGTTATAATGACATTACATTCAAGTAATGTCATTACTACTGACTGAGTGGTAGTTGGAATGATTGATGAGTAAAGTTAATGCCCGTAAAACCAATATAATGCTTTTTTGTTCTACTTCCAAAAACCTACCTACCTACTGTCTGTATAACCTATTCCCACAATAAAAAGATTTAATTTGATTTGAAAATAAAGATAGCATTAACTGCGTCATAAATGGAGAAACAGTGACCGTGGTCCCAGTGGTTAAGTTTCTGGGAGTTCATATCGAAAGCCAGTTAAAATTCAAGAGTCAATTATTCAAACTAGGCTGAGAATCAGCACTTTTCGAACATCAAAATTACATAAGACAGTCCCCCAAAACGCCCACCCTTCACCACTTCCTTTGGCTGGGAATAAGAAGATTCTATACAATTCAAAATAATGTACATTACGCAACACAAAATATAATTTAGATTATAAGCCATATGTTAGCTAGCACACGCCAATATACCAAACAAAATCATCGAAAACTTATACTCAGGCAGAAATAAAAACTAAACGTAAACATATATATTTTTATATTTTTATTTACCATTAAAAAAAATTTATTACAAAGTGTTTCAGCAGAATAGCATTTTTAAACGACTAATAAAAAAAAAATAAAAAAAAAAAGCAAATAATGTTGTGGTGTGTAACAGGACTGCTGCCTCTACTTTATTCGGGGATAGCACCGCTATGCTTTGTGCTTTACTTACTGTGGGAACATTCTTATCTTTGGAGGTTTTGTCGGCCTTTGTTGTTTCAGCATATGGCTTTTGTTGCTTCAGAATATGACTTTCGTATGTCGTTTGGTCTTGGCTGTGGTTCGGTTGGGTAGGGCGCAGGTGTGCATCTGACCCATTTATTTGGAAGGGATGGGTAGTTTTTCTTAAGTGACTGGGCCTTGTCATCGGCATCTGCTTTTGGTTTTTCCTTGCTAGTATTTCTCTGTATACTTCGCACCCTTTGAGGCTTGCTGGATGAGGGCCTTGTCACAGGACACATTTTGCTGGGGTATTGCGATCCTTTCCTTTTTGCTGAGGTATTCTGATGGTTTTGGCGCATTTCACACACCGGAAGGGCCTCTTACAATAGTTTTTAGAGTGTCCATACTAGTGGTATCTTTGAAATTGCACTACTGAGGTTCGTTTTCGTGGATCTTCTATAGTTACCGACAGATGGTATATGAATTTAATACTTTTTATAGCCTTGTTGTTGGGTCTGAGTTGGAGGTTGGCGAATAATGTAGATGTTGGTTTCTTTTCCGGGCCATACTTTACATTTATTATCTCCCTGATCACAGTATTTCCGGGTCTCTTCTAGTGTACTTTCTCTTATCAGACTGCTTGGTGTAGTATCAAGAAGGTTCTTTATTACTATTGTATAGGCTCGCTTATCCTTTCTTTTAAATGGATGCCATATTAGTCCTATTTGTCTAACAACATCTATTGTGGTTTAATTGTAGACCTGTACATTGGAGCAGTTAATTTATACGTTATATAAATTTTGTACGTGAAATCTGCTTTGTTTACGACACCCTCTAGGAGCTCTGTTAGCTTGGTAAGGTCTCGGATCATGGGTAGTGGCTTTACAACTTTTTTAACTGTCTCATTATATGCTATTGTCATGTCTTCTTTCTCGTCTACTGGACTCCACTAAATGTATTGGTAATGATTTTTCTCTCGGGAGATGGTGAAGGCACTTTCTTTCTTTTGGCGTTTCTTAGGACTGGAGCTCTTTGCCAGGTATTTCAATGTTGATATCCCTTAACGAGCTAAACTTCTTGATCTAGTCTCAAATAGACCTGTATGGGAAGCTTGCTGGACCAGCTTCTTATTACTCTTACTCTCTTTAAGACTAGTAGTTTATACTGGTAAGGGGGCCTGGGTACCCGCTCTCTTACAGTCTTCGGTAATAAATTTTCCTCACCGGCCCGGGTACCTATGAGCGCCGGAGGCTAGCCGGATTGCATGGCAGAACATTCTCACTATTTTCACTCTTTTCATTATGGTTGGAAAGATAGTGAAGCACTTTCCCAAGGCACTACACATCGCAATTTCAGGATGACGCCCAAGCCTTTGATGACCCGACATCTCTCTACAAGGCAGTAGGTGCCGTGTTTGGTATCAAAGTTAGCATATTTTGAGCTGGTTATAATTTCGGGGTACAGCCCTAGCCTTTGATGATCCAAGATCTCTCCATAAGGCAGCGGTTGCAGTTTAATTTCGGAACTCTGAAATTATTGTCGGGGTTTTCTTCCCCTAGCCAGTTTGTTCGGTTACAATCATGCTGTCATTGGTGCGCAGGCGTGCCGCAGACGACAATCAGGTGCCGAAGGCTCGCCCTGCTCCTTCATACTTGGCTACTATAGGTCCCGAGGTAGATGGAGTGTGTGGAGCTCGTTACAGACCGCAGCATTGCCCAGAGGGGACGACCCATAAAAGCTGAAGTATGTGGGCCCATGGCTGGACCGCGGCGGCAGACTAGCAATGGCGTGGAGCACTTGAGCTGATCTGACCTAGCTTCACACACCTAGGCGTGCAGTCATCGCAGCTTAGCATTTTTTAAGTGCGAGTTCCCGCGAGAATTGCACAATGATTGAACAAAAGATTGAGCGAGTTTATATTTTATTGCACCATATTTTATAATACTTAAGTTGCTTACCTTTTTCTGGTCCCTGTGTTGCAAAGATTATTTGAGTACAAACAACCCGATTTTAGCCATCGCAAACTATTACATAATAAAATAGAAATAGAAACAAACTTACTGAATTCTGTCCGCATTACAAATCTCACCATAACTTTGGAGTAGTCTTCTGATTCCATATTATTATTACATGTCATAAAACTATTGTTATGACCAGAATGCAAGTATGCAATAAAACCAAACACATTATATGGACTTAGAGTTTCAATGGTAGGTTCATCTGAAATAATACGAAATATACATGTATTATTATTATATTATTACAGATATTTTATGGACGTAATGCTAATCCAGTTTTCGCTAGATGTATGGACTTAATGGAGGCGATCTTCTGTACCTCAGATATGTACAAAAAAGATGCTGGGTATCTGTTTTGTGCCGGTGCGGTCGTATTTACACAAAATTGAATAAGTTTCATCTATTCATATCCCTTCCGATGTCTGTCGAGCCTATAGAGGTGTCAAAATATAGAGCGCGGTACAATCATGCTCTTTTTTTAGGATACATTACAGACAGAATATAAAAACTCACCGCTGCCTGCCATCGTATATTGCATCGTAAGTATAGCTTTGTTCAAGAAGTCGATGCAAGTGACGTTGACTAAATCGCCGTCTGCATATTGGTACTCGGCAGTGAAGTCGACGTCCTTTTCCGACAGGTCTGTGCCAACTGTTTGCAGTACCATGTCGTTCACGATGATCGTCTGAGGAGACTCTGTGGAGTTACTTGTTCTAATTTAGACACAAATGTGTATTAAGTTTTACTAGTTAGTTGTTGCCCGCGGTATCACTCGCATCCTAAGAAAACGACTTCATGTAAATGTATCATTATTATGTTTTAATCCAGGGCTCGATCAATCTGTGAGCCAGACATCCAAATTTGTTGATTAACAAATATCTAATCATACAATCATTCACATTTATAAAAAATAAGAGCCGGCCACACGTACGACAAAAATAAGAGCCGGCCACACGTACGACAACCGCACCACATCGCAGCGATAGAATAGGGTCAAGGGCTTATTTCTCCTAAACACAGGTTATTTTGTAACAGTACGGGACTCGCTAACTAGATTTAAGAAACTTTATTCTTGTGCTTTATTTATGTATTACCTTGCCATGTAATCTAGTCCTAGTTAAACAAAAAACAATATTATCAGGGTCAAATATATGTTTTATAGACCAGAAAAATGATGAACCAAAAAAAGTAGACATACAAAAAAATACTTGACGACTGTCGAACCACTGGTTCCATTAGACGCAAACCCGGATAACACTTTTACAGGTACGAGAAAGGTGGAAGGAGGGTGTAAAGGTCACTCATCCTCTTTAGAAAAAGTAGGATCCTCCGACCAGATGGGTGTCGTGTCTGGCGGGCAACTGCCCAACGGTTGATGTCGGATAGTCTTATATAATTATGACGTTCGCGCGGTAAACTCTAATTGCGTGATGCAGGATTTGTCTGACGTCAGATGTTTGATGCGCAGTTCGCATGTGGCGATGTAGATGCCGCCACATCGCTCCCCTCCGGAGACCGAAGATCGATAGTGGGCTGAGTCCTGTATCTTGCGATACTTCACAGTGCCAGCTGTGTTTCCAGTGAGTCGGAACCGGGTGCCGCATAGTTTGCGGTAAGTCGGAACTGTTTGTGGTGATTGCGGTGATTGTCGTTGATGGTGGCGCTGCGTCATGATTCAGTGAGCCGGATGTGTTCTATGTTCTATGTTATGGGGTTTGGTTAACGCACTTAGTCCTTCAGTGGACCATTGAGCGAGTCGGATTTGGTACAGCGCCGGGTTGTGGCCGACTGCTAGCGTCGACCAGGGGAGGGTAGAATGGGCTCTACTTGTGAGAGCGCCGCTTGTTCCAAATTGGTCGCAGTTACTTCGTATTTGTATGCCTAACCTAACGCAGGTTAGGTTAAGTTGTCGCAATAATCGCAAACCACATCGTCGGCCACTTGTGTAGAGAAGGGCCGAACCTGGAAGACAACCAGTTTGAGTTTTATCACGGGCGCTCTACCATTGACGCCATACTGAGGGTTAGAGTCCTGGCGGAGGAAATGGTGTCCCAGGACGAGGTGTTACTGCAAGTGTCCTTGGACATTTCTAATGCATTCAACCAAGGCAGGGTGCCTTGGAGCTGCATTAGGGAGGCGCCACGTTACCACCGTGTGCCTCCCTAAATTTGCCATGTTATGGGGGCTTATCTAGCGGGGAGGTGTGTCATCTACACGGGACACGATGGCAGAGGCTGACGTGAGGTGTCGTGCGATGTTCCACAGGGTTCGGTTGTAGGCCCTCTCTTGTGCAACATCGGATACGACTGGATGCTGAGAGGCGAGCTCTTACTGGGGGTGAACCTGACGTGCTATGCGGATGACACGCTGGTCACGGCTCGGGGGAGTTCGCACAGGGAGGCAGCGTTGCTAGCTATGGTTGCGGTCTCACATGTCGTGAGTCGCAGTCAATGCCTGGGCCTAGAGGTGACCCTCAACCAGTCAACCAATGGGAGGCTATCCAAGGCCATGGCCCTCGACGGGCGCCGCCACCAGGGTCACACATAGTGGTCGGAGGGACTCAAATTGCTGTCGATTCAACCATGAACTACCTAGGATTGGTGCTCGACAGCACTTCAACGCTCCTTCCCAATTTGGGAGGCTAGAACACTACCTTTAGGTGGTTATACGTGGGAATCGTGCGATCGATGGCCCATTAAGGAGCCCCAGTATGGGCTTGACTGCTCGTCACATTGCAATATTGCGTAAACCGCAGAAAGCAATGGCTGTCAGAGTCATTAGAGGATATTGCATGATCTCTTACGAGGCAGCTTGCGCATTGGCCGGATCCCTGCCCTGAGACCTGGAGGTGAAGATACTCGCGTCACTGCATCTGTGGCGTAGGGAGGCCAAGACAAGGGGCGAGAGATTTGTACAGCGACAGATCCAGCTGCGTCAGGTCGTGGTGGCGGAATGGCGGCAGAGATTCTTGCACCCTACCTCGCTACCGTCGAAGCGATCCAACCAGTGCACGAGGAATGGCTCGGGAGGCGGCACGGCCCCTCGATTCGGGCGATGCAGGTGCTCTCGGGGCATGGCTGCTTTGGGAAGTACCTGTGTTGTATAAACAGGGAGCCAGACGCTCGGTGCCACCATTGTGTCCACTGTCGGAAGGACACGGCGCAGCATACACTGGCAGAGTGTCTCACATGGGAAGAGCCGCGCCTTGTTCTCGTTTCAGAAGTTGGAGCCGACCTGTCGCTGCCGGCCTTCGCTCGTTCGATGGTCGGAAGTACCGAGTCGTAGGACGCGGTGGTATCCTTCTGTGAAACAGTTATCTCGCAGAAGGAAGCTGCAGAAAGGGAAAGGAAGATCACAAGTACTCTCCCGTCTCACAGCATGTGCACTGGGCGTCAGCGGAGAGCAGGTAACCCCTTCCAGCGCCCCTAAATGGGTCCAGGAGTGTCCACCCTAAGAAAGAAGTAACGGTGGGAGTTTCGACACCTCACTACTCCTACGGGAAAGGGCCACAGAGCGCGGGCCGTCACCAGTCCCGGGCAGCGGAAGTCGCAATTGCACCCGCAGCACTCCGACGCGACGCAAGTGTGCAAGGGAACACCGGGGTAGTTTTGATCAGTAAGAGTCTGATAGACCCTTCTGCCCACCCCAGGGCGGAGGACATACATGAGGATTTCCAACCCGCCAAAAAAAAAAGGTTTGGTTAGGCATAAAAATGCGAAGTAACTGCGACCAACTTGGAAGTAGCGGCTGGCTACTTCCAAGTTGGTCGCAGCTACTTGGCATTTTTTACTACACTTTAAACCATGGATACCCTATATTAATGATATAGAAAAACGTCGACTGACATATCATTAAACATTGGCGTTTAAACGATATGATAAATTTTAGCAGGCTATTTCATAAAATACAACCATTTCACGAAGATAATGCTCGTAGTTTGAAGCAATTTTATACGTACAAATTAAAGAGTTGCCTAATTGACAGACTTCTAAACCTTTTTTATTACCAACTTTCTTTATTCAGGTAATGTAAATTTATTGGCATAACACGCAATTAAAAGAAGCCGAAAAAGTTATATCGAGTTTCTGCCATCAGAAGACATGCTTAGGAGATATTATACTGAAATATATAAAAATGATCATGATCACACAGTTATTTTGTCAAATTCAAATGTATGCGTTTTTTTTTTCAAACATAAATGTAAATTACACCCCTTTTTAAAATCTACCGTATTTTTTTTTAATCTACCGTATTTATAAACTGGGAACACTGTACTCCAATATTTAGAGTTGGCAGCACTGGCTGTAGCTGGCGCGTACGTTCACATGTACCGGATCTGCAGCGCCCCGCGTCCCTCAGATTGCATGCCAGTGAATCAAATGTTGTGCAATCTACTTGCTTGCCAGGAACAGGCATCCCAGTTGACGTATAGCTACACATGAAAGTAGCTGGCACGTGCAAGGAGCTGGTATGCAAGTGTGCCAGCTACATGCATGTGTATTTTCGCCTTAACCCAGAAAAATTTAGATTAACTTCTTACTCTAAAATAATAATAGATGAAGATGACGTATAGAGCGGGAATAGCTACACTAGTGCGTTAAGTTTTTGCTTTCAGCTCTAAATATACGTTTGGTTATCCACTGGCGTGAGGAAGCAGCAATGTAAATGTTCTATCTACGAACGAAGCCCTTCGTATAATAATGATCGAATTTCACAACAGGTAAGTTCGTTTGATCACTTAATATAGTGTCGTCTTGCAGTTGCGTTGTGTCAACTACAAAGTTTCGATATGGTTACGTTGTCGCTAAGTTGCGATGTCGGCCGGTACGCAACCACTAGTGAAACCGCGCGTCTCACTGCACTTGGTTGCGTTGTGGTTGCGACGTGACCCTGGTGTGGTCAGTATTACCCACACAGTTGATTTTGACGGCCAATGTTGTCCGTGTAATAAACTATCCATTTTCATACAAATTGTCGCCCGTCCACGTGTCGTGGTTGTGGTGTGGTTGGGTACTTGTGCTCGTGCCTTAGTGGGAAGAAGAAAAGCTTGTACATACTTTGTCTCACGTGAATAAACATGAAGCAATAGGCCGCTGAATAGTTGGCGTTTTTGTACTCGACCTTCGGAAATATTGATTGATGATCTTGATGGAGCAACACCGTACAGTTCCATGGACCGCCCATTGTTCTTTCTGCCTTATACTGTCAATAGATACTTAACTATGTAATTTAATAGAAATATCTACGTTATTATAATAGCATAAGCATACCATTTTTTTATTTCTGGGACAGGCCTCACGATGTATTCCTTCACCGTTTTGAGAGCAGTGGTGATGAAATAAATTACACAACTCCTAAGTCGCGGCCGTTACCACAGGGTCGCCACTGCTCTATAGATACATATGTAGGTATATTATTACAATAACCACTCATCAAACCCGTATCCCCGAAAGGGATAATAGCGCTTTGTGTAATTAATAGATGGTCAATGTACTCACAATTGTTACATCTTTCGAATCGGATTTTTCCATATAAGAATTTATCACCTTGTGAGTCAGAGTCACATAGTAGTCATTACAGCTGTAAAAGATTTAACACCATTAATATCTTCATAAATAAATACATTCATTCATTTTTAGTTAATTAACCATATCCAAACATAAAATAACACAGAATTAATCCGCTCGACCCCAAGCGTCGCCTATTGGCGACACAAACTCTTAATTAAATCGAAATAAATAAATCAAATTAAATAGAAAATAAATAAATCAAATTGAATCAGAATAAATATAACCTAATACCCAGGTTTTATTATCTTTTATACATGTTAGTTAATTCATTTAGTAAGTACCTGGTGTAAGTATAAATTTATATATATTTAAATTAAACATTGATAAAACCAAAAACATTTTTAACACACTTGGTCGAAAAGTGGCTCGTATTGTACCGCTTATAGGTTCACAATGCAGTGTATTGAACACTCGTGTATAGAACAGATAACTGGGATTTTTTATCTCAGCAAAAAACCTTCATACCTTTTTATGCCTTTATTTCTTGTGAATATATAAACTGTGTCAGTAAATAAATAAATGTTAAATAAACATTTTATTGAATCAAATTGTGGTGCGTCGTCCGAGCTAATACGCGTGCGTCCGCAATATCGTGCTACGTAGGAAGCCGCCTGTGCAATTACTCCGCAGTCTCAGTCCGTCAGTTTTCTACTGACGGCGGCGCCCGTTCACGAAAACCTATGTTAGCTATTTACATATATACATGTTGTAGTTTTTAAGATGTTTACAATAATTTTGAAATAACACAATAATTGTATTTGGTAATATTAAAAGTATTTGATTTGTTTAAAATCCTAAAATGGCACCACCGGATATTATGATGTCACTTGACTATTTAAGTCTGACAAGGAGGGGGATTTTTTAAAGTTTCGAGGTAGTGCCATTTTAGCAAGGCAGTCGTTGTTTTAAAGTGTATTATCGAGGGTCGTTGTCGAACTGTGAAAGTGTAAGGAGCTCTGTAATACCCATGTAAGTACTGAGAATTGTAATAATATAATTATAAATGTGTTGCCGTAGTTATTATACTTGTGATTAGAACCCAGTATATAAATTATGCTTATTTGTTGAAAAGAACGCTTTTATTTCCCTTTCGCTCTGGTTAGTCCAACACCTATGACGCATACATGTATTCATGTGTTACGTTCGTGCACGGGAAATTGCTTACTGCAATGTCACTCCATTGCAGTCAGCAATCTCGCCTCGAGTGCAATGATAAACTTTGCACACTACCATCAAAATGTACTATTTTAATTATTATAATATTTATATTGTTTTCTATCCCATTCTAAAGCTTCCCGATTCAGTAGTCTTGTGAAAATCGAATCAATAGAATGAATAGTTGTAATTACCTGCCTACTTTTATATTTATGTGATTGTGTCAACTACATATAATACCACTTTTTAAATCTGGGGACTGTAAAGACACCAACAATTATAGACCAGTATCCGTGCTGCCGGTATTCAGCAAGGTGTTCGAAAAGGTAATGCTCAATCAAATGCTCAATCATTTTAACACCAACCATATCTTACACGATCAGCAATATGAGTTCACCAAAGGACGTTGTACGACTGACGCCGGTGTCATCTTATTAAAACACATATTTACAGCGTGAATTTTTTGTGACCTGTCCAAAGCATTTGACTGCGTAAATCATGACACCTTACTTTGAAACTTAAGCTTTACGGACTAGGTAAACTTGCGCTTAGTTTGGCAAAATCTTATTTAAATTCTAGACAACAGCAAGTACAAATTAATGGAATCAATTCACTCGGTTTAAAAGTAAAAATGGGTGTTCCACAAGGCTCGATATTGGGTCCTTTCCTCTTTTTAGTATATATTAATGATCTACCCCATTTATTAAAAAACCAACCACAAGTGGTGTTATTTGCTGACGATAATTCTCAAATTTTTAAGATAAATAGACGTGCATCAAATCTTGACGACGTAAATAACGCCCTACTACAAGTCCAAAATTGGTTCACTGCTAATAATTTAGTATTCAATGGGAAAAAAACTAAATGCATAAGATTTGCTTTACCGAATGTTAAAAGTAGTGATTGTGACATAGTATTGAATAGGGAGAAATTAGAATTCGTCGATAGAACTGCTTTCTTGGGGATTACGCTCGACTCAAGGCTGCAATGACCCGGTCCTCATTTTACATCTCTTGCAGGACGCCTAAGTTCAGCAGCATATGCTGTGAGAAGAATCCGTCAATTTACTCACGTAGATACCGCGAGGCTAGTCTATTTCAGTTACTTTCATAGTATCATGTCTTTCGGTATTCTACTATGGGGACGGGCTGCAGATATCGAGTCTATTTTTATTCTGCAGAAAAGAGCCATCAAAGCAATTTATTTATGGTCTCCGCAGACGCGATTCTCTAAGGGAACTGTTTAAAGATATTAACATCATGACGGTACCTTGTCAATATATCTATGAAAACATCATGTACGTTAGGAAAAATCTAAGTCTTTTCAGTAAAAGAGGTGATAGACACAATTATAGCACTAGAAATAGGGACCAATTAGTTCAACCGGGTTTTAGACTGGCTAAAGTAGACTCAACCTTCATGGGGACTGTTTAAAATGTTACAATAAAATACCTCCCCACGTACTGCAACTGAATGAAACGAATTTTAAATCTTGTATAAAACGCACACTATGCTGCCAAGCATATTATAAGTTGGGGGATTACATCGTTGACAAAAATGCTTGCCTCAACGCTGGTCCAGCTCCACAAGGGCGCATAAACTAATTGATTGGCATTCAAAAATATTGCTGGAGCTGCTGAAGATTGTAAGACTATCTTTAGATTGTATAAATTCAATCTCATAGTATTATAATAATTGCATAGCACATGTGTGAGCACTATGTACCTACCATAAAATGGGGTGATTAGAAATCGCGGGGTGAATGGAAACAAATCTGGGAGTTTATTATTTTGGTCTTTAATTTGTCTTTAGTCGATTATCGTACATTTATTTCTACGATTTATGAAACGGCAACATTTTTCCAATATACTGACAACCCCCAAATTTACGTCAAGTTTATTGACGTAAAGAAAAAAGCGGTTAAAGTGACGTCTCCGAGTGCTAGTGATTTTAGGCTGTCTAAAACTTTTATCAAACATAACATTCTTCAGTTTTATCTCCTTCAAAATTGATATAATTGGATAGTAAAGTTTCTCATCTCTTAGTGACACAAAGGTAAGTATAAATATTTAATGATTTTGTTCGTATTTCTAGTAAAATCAGCACACTTGTACTTTTTCCTGTATTCGAGGTGAAAAGATACGCGTGGGGGGTTAATGGAAACGCCTTTAGGGTCAATAGACACTGGAGGATGTGGTGAGCGCTCTGTTCCCTTCGCGAGGGGAACATACTCCCCCGCCCATGGCTCCGCCTCCTGCGGTGCCCGATGCGGACCACACCATTGACGACGACGACGAATCTCCGGAGGTGACCGAGGTAGATTTGAGAGTGGCGGTACGTAGGCTGAGTGCCAAAAATACCGCCCCAGGACCCGACGGCTTACCTGGAAAAGCCTGGGTTCTGGCCTTAGAGGCTCTCGGGCCTCGACTTCGGGGGCTCCTTAGCGCATGCTTGGAGAGGGGCCAGTTCCCACTTCATTGGAAGACGGGGAAACTGGTCCTCATCAAGAAGCCGGGGGCGCCCGGCTTCTTGATGAGGACCAGTTTCGGCGGACTCTCCGTCCGCTTACCGGCCCATCGTGCTGCTCGATGAGGTGGGCAAGCTCTTTGAAAGAGTAATTGCAGACCGCCTTGTCGGGCAGCTGGTGCGAGTGGGGCCGGATTTGGCGGAGAGCCAGTATGGTTTCCGCAAGGGGCGCTCTACGGTGGATGCCATCATGCGCGTTCGAGCCCTCACGACGGGGGATGCTGTTGCCCGGGGTGGGGTAGTCTTGGCGGTGTCTCTTGACATCGCCAATGCCTTCAATACCCTGCCCTGGAGTTGCATTAGGGAGACACTCCGGTATCACCGGATGCCGACCTACCTCTGTCGAGTGGTCGAGGCCTATTTGACGGACAGGGCCGTCATCTACCCCGGTCACCACGGTGAGTGGAACCGGCGAGAGATGTCGTGCGGTGTCCCACAGGGATCGGTCCTGGGGCCGCATCTGTGGGACATCGGCTACGACTGGGTGCTGCGCGCCGACCTCCCTAGCGGCGTCAGCGTGGTTTGCTACGCTGACGACACGCTGGTCCTGGTGCAGGGGAGGTCGCATGAGGCGGCGGCCGAATCAGCGACACGTTGGGTTGCGACAATCGTCGAAAGGATCCGGCAACTGGGACTCGAGGTGGCCTTGCACAAGTCCGAGGCCATGTGTTTCTATGGTCCTCGGAACGCGCCACTGTCGGGTTCCCAGATTACGGCGGGAGGGGTTCACATCGGTGTCGAGTCGACGATGAAGTACCTGGGACTCGTCCTCGACAGCCGGTGGAACTTCGTGGAGCACTTCCGACGTTTGGCTCCCAAACTGGATAGGGCTGGGGCTGCTTTGAAGCGGCTCCTGCCCAACCTGGGGGGTCCAAACGCCTCCTGCCGGAGGCTTTACGCGGGGGTCGTGCGGTCCATGGCCCTTTACGGGGCACCGGTGTGGGCGCGTTCATTGAGGCTGCGACCGGCCCGGCGGTTGAACGCGTCCCAAAGGGTCATGGCCATCAGGCTGGTCCGGGGATACCGCACGGTCTCCCGTGAGACGGCGAGCCTCCATGCCGGACTACCGCCATGGGATCTGGAGGCGAAAGTCCTCGCGCACATGTGGGAGTTGCGCGAGGAGGCGAAACGCCGGGGTGTAACTCCGCTGCCGCGAGAAATCACGGCACAGCGGACAGAGCTCCGGCGGGATCTCATGGCGGCATGGAGTGTACGATTGTCGCAACCCAGCGCTGGGCACGCCACAATTGCGGCGATAAGTCCCCTCTTTGAGGAGTGGCTTGAGAGGCGCCATGGCGTCCTCACCTTCCGCCTGACGCAGGTCCTCACCGGACACGGTTGTTTCGGGAGGTTCCTGTTCCGCGTAAGGCGGGAGGAAACGCCCGGGTGTCACCACTGTGTGGATCGCCCGGAGGACACGGTGGAGCATACGGTGGAGGTCTGCCCAGCTTGGGCGGAGCACCGCCGTGTCCTCACGGAGGCAATCGGCGGCGGCGATCTCTCGCGTCCGGCCCTGGTTCAGGCCATGGTTCGGAGCGAGAGTGCATGGGAGGCCGTCACCTCCTTCTGCGAAGCAGTTATGCTCGCGAAGGAGGAGGCGGAGCGCGCGAGGGAGATGCAAGCTGCACGCCCTCGCGGCCCTAGTCGCCGCAGGAGACGCCCCGGGCGTCGGGAGTCCAGAGCCGACTTCCGGCCACCGTAGGCGCGGGCTTGCGGACGGTGAGCAATGGGCAGCTCGCCGTCCGATAAGGACCAGGCCCGTGTCGACGGCGCGTTGTGTTCCACGCGCGCCTCAAAGAGATGTCAGCACCAACCGACGGGGTCGAAAGACCAATGCCTGCTGGGGTTGCGGGTTTGTCCGAAAGGGATAACGCGGCCCCGGCACACAGGCAACGGAAGGAACACGGGTGGGTTTTAGTCAGTAAAAGTCTGACACACCCTCTCGCTCTGCCCAGAGCGGGAGAAGTCATTTGATGATTTCCCATCCAAAAAAAAAAAAAAAAAAAAAAAAAAAGGGTCAATAGACACGAAATAAGAGGTGAATAAATACGAGTGAGGGGTTAATAAAAACGAAAAAGGGGTCTATAGAAACATAATTTTCAGGGTTGTCAATCGAGGACTATTTAATTTTTTTTAGTGTTTTATGCAATTTTCAAATTAAATGTTAAATTTTTATATTTTCTATCCTCATTGGCTTTGGTCATATTATTTTAATATTTACTCTATTTCTGATATAAATATTATTCTTTTTATAATTGTTACTGTCATTCTAAATTAAACTTTATTTTTACGTCGTTAATTTGAACTTTGTTGTAAGTGGCTGTAGTGGCTTATAATGTCAATTAGTAAATTGTATTATTTATTTATTATTTCTTGTAAAATAGTGTTTAGTCAATAACTGATATTGATTTTAAACAGATACACCACATCGCGCTGCGCACACTATGCCGAGGATTTATAAGCCAGATCCTCGTGGCAAGAGGTACAAAAGGTATCCCAAAGAACTTATTGAGCAGACTGTTCGTGAATATAATGAGAGTAGAGATTCTTTGAGTAGTATCGCCAATAAATTTGAAATTAATAAATCAGTCCTTTATAAACATAGCTTAAAAAATATGAAAACCCAAGGAGGCCAGACGGTGCTCTCAAAAGAGACAGAACTATGTTTTATAAAATACATAAATATATGTGCCGAATGGGGATATCCTCTGAAAATGTATAACTTAAGGTTATTAGTAAAAAAATATTTAGATAAATTAGGCATCACTGAAAAAAGGTTTCAAGATAACATGCCTGGGCCAGATTTTGCCAGGAGTTTTTTTTAAAAGGCACAGTGATCGAATATCACAGAGGATTTCACAGAATATCAAAAGGAATCGAGCTGCGGTTGGCAGATGATCCCGGCCGAAAAAAGATTATCACTAAAAGAGGTACGAAATACCCTGAAAAGGTGATGAATCATTCAAAAGCTGCAATATCAATTATGATGGCTGAAATGATGCCACCATATGTAGTGTATAAAGCTCAAAACTTATACGATACTTGGACAAAATCTGGCCCAAAAGAAACCCGTTATAATAGAAGCCAATCTGGCTGGTTTGATGCTAATATTTTTGAGGATTGGGTGACCACTATAATTCTTCCTTTTTTTGAAAATAAACCTGGTAAGAAATGTATAGGTGATAATTTATCATCCCACCTTTCAATTGATTTGATAAGAAAATGTCAGGAAAAGGATATACATTTTATTTTCTTACCAGCTATTTCCACACATATTACCCAACCTCTCGATGTTGCATTCTTCAGACCCATGAAGATAGCATGGAGAAATATAATTTACAGTGGAAGAAAACTGATGGGCGCAATCAATCTTCTATACCCAAAGGTTGCTTCCCCAAACTAGCTACTAACTATTATTTCTGGATTTAGAAAAACAGGCATAAACTCGTTGGATCCATCAGAAGTCTTAAAAAGATTGCCTGATGATGAAAATAAAGATAAAGAAGCGGAAGCTGTAAATGATACAGTGTTAAATTATTTAAAAGAAATGCCATATGGGACAATTAATATAGCTGAACCTAAAAAAAAGAAAAACCTTCAGGTTCTGGCCGGCAAAAGTGTGTTATGTTCGAGCGATGAAGACTATGTTGAGGCTGACCCAGAATACCTACCTTTTACAGTACCAAGACAAAACATGAAACAGCAAAAGGGTAAAAAAATAACGGAAGGAGTAAACATGGAGAAAGGGAAGGGTATAGGAAAAAAAACAAAATCTGATAAAAAAACCGATTGCAAAGAAAATGAACCACCTGAACATGAAAATCAACTTGATCAAGCTGTTGCGAGTTGTTGCTATGTCAACAATATACCTGTTATTTTTTAACACAACCTGGATGGTAATATAGCTGAACCTAAAAAGGCTAAGGCAGGAAAAAGTGTGTTATGTTCGAGCGATGAAGAATATATTGAGACTGACTCTGAATACGTACCTTTTCCAGTACCAAGAGAAAACAAGAAACAGCAAAAGGGTAAAAAAGTAACGGATATAGTAAAAATGGAGAAAGGGAATGGTAAAGGAAAAAAAACAAAATCTCATCATGAAAATCAACTTGATCAAGCTGTTCCAAGTTGTTCCTATGTCAACACAATGCCGATAATTGAAAAAGCAAATCCATTTGATGAAGTAGTCGCAAGACGTTTGTACTACATAAATCCTTACGACGTAAACACTATGCCTGTAATTTCTTAAGACGACCTAGATGGTATAGGGCACATTGAAGCTGTTGTAAGGGAAATGAAGACGAGAAAAACCCGAAAAAAAAATGAAATTCTTTCTAATGTCTGCGTGAGTGATGCAGAATTAAAAGAACTTTTCTCAAATAAAACTGTAACAACTTCAACAAAAAGTAGACGACCCAGTTATTATACTAATGATGCTGATATTTTACGAGATTTGATGGAATCAGATTAGACCTACTATTTGTCTGACTTCGCCGAAGCTCTTCTGTTTGTACGTGGATCGGCTGATTCGTGAGCTCAGCAGCACTATGGTAGGCTGTTCCATTGACGGAACACTAGTCAATAACATAAGTTACGCCGATGACATGGTGCTGTTGGCCCCATCGATCAGCGCCCTCAGGAAACTCATGTCTGTTTGTGAGCGATATGCGGAGGCCCAGGGCCTCAGATATAATGCAAAAAAGAGTGAGTGTCTGATGTTCAAGGCAGGCACTAAAGACTATCGTGAAGTGCCGCCTGTCACACTCGGTGGTACTGCGTTACAGTGGGTAACATCTTTTAAATATCTGGGGCATTGGGTCACCGCAACACAAACGGATAATGTTGATATGGAGAGGGAGCGTAGGGCGCTGTCAGTCAGGAGCAATATGTTGATCCGTAGGTTTGCAAAGTGCTCGATGGGTGTAAAAAGTACTCTATTTAGGGCATATTGCCAATCTTTCTACACCTGCAGTCTATGGGTCGACTACACGCAGAGGGCTTACAGCGCCTTACGTATCCAGTACAACAACGGATACAGGGCGCTGTTGGGGTTTCCACGACACTGTAGTGCATCAGGGATGTTCGCAGAGGCACGTATAGACGACTTTTACGCAATCATGCGAAAGCGTATTGCCTCCCTGATGCGGCGGGTGCGGGGCAGCGCCAACAGCCTCTTGGTCACTGGCTGATAGGATGGAAGGCATAACACTCAGGCACTGGACCAGCACACAGGTATTACCTTCAAATCGTGCCTTGAAGTAATGTTATTGTTAATTATTGCATATTTGGTTATTGTCTTATTAGTGATTTTGACATTATTGACGGTGATTTTGACATTATAGTTATGATTTTGACATTATTATTGATGATCATTTTGAAATTATTATTAATGGTGATTTTGACGTTATGGTTGTGATTTTGACATTATTGTTAATGGTTTTGACATTGCTAGTAATTATATTGTGACCTAAATTTGCCAAATATTATTATGTACTAACACTAGTGTTTAAGATGTGTATGTAACTAACAAATTGGATTGTATGATCTGTAAATAAAATAATTTGATTTGATTTGATTTGATTTTGATTTGATCTGATTCCATCGAATCTTTTATTTATGTTACTAATTTGATTTCCAAAACCAAACGTGTGAAGTTTATTATTACTGGGTTTAAATGTACCTAGGTACCTAATTTAATGAGTACAGAGAGTACATATAAACCTAAGATTGATTACCAAATATGCATAGTTTTTTAGCATTTGATAGTTTATGACATGTTATAATTTGGAGTATTCTTTTATTTTAGTTTTTATTTTATTATTTTAAACAATTTGATTTATATAGATTCCTAGAATTATAATATAGTGGGCATAGTGGCTTGACTATGTAAGTACGTAGTTAGTAAGTGAAAAACTTATACCTATTTAGGTACAGAACCATTAATAAAAGTTGATTTTGACAACCCTAGAGTTTTTTCTCTATTCACCCCTCTCTCGTATCTTTTGACCCCAGTTTCAAGGTAAATAGAAATCGCCTTCTTTTTTCTATTTTACAAATAATACACATGTTTTCACAAATTTTAAGCATTAGTATTTGGTAAAACAAAACGCGACTCGCAATTTTACAATGCTTTTTTAACGGCATCTACATCGCTACATGCGAACTACGCATCAAAGACCTGACGTCACACAACATCCTGACGTCACACAAATCCTGCATCGCGCAATTAGAGTTTACCGCGCGATAAACATATATACAAGCTTCCCGACTTCAACCTCTGGGCAGTTGCCCGCCAGACCTCACACCCGTCTGGTCGGAGGATCCACCCTTTTCTATGGGGGATGAGTGAACTTTACACCCTGTTCCTCTTACCCCTAAACTTTAA
Source organism: Agrochola lota (assembly GCA_947364205.1). Lineage (NCBI taxonomy): Eukaryota > Metazoa > Arthropoda > Insecta > Lepidoptera > Noctuidae > Agrochola > Agrochola lota. The sequence continues at coordinate 435,455 of OX376246.1, forward strand.
TAACAGCTTGCATACAAAATATCTAACAAAATCAATGTGAAAGTTGAAAGTTGTGCCTATTCACCCCATTTTAAGGTACTTTAAAGCTACCATTTACTGGGTACGTCTTTCATTGACTTGAATGTGCCCTTGCGGCTGAGAGATGTGATGCTCACTCTAATGTCTCGCTGATGGTGGCGTGTGTGTTGGATCATTAAGTTCCCTTCAAAATGGTTGAGCTAAATGGTGCTGATCCATGCGTCATGTTCGTGAACGGGCGCCGTCAGTGGGGACTGGTCATCTCTTAGCTGCCAAGGCTTATTTTGAGTTTATTTTAATTTTTGAATTGTTTTTGCTTTATTACGGACGCTTTTAACGTGCACGACTTTCTACATTGTTCTCACATGTATAATTACAACATGAAGGATGTAACCAATATATTGTAACAATATTCTTATTTAAAAGAGTGTCCGTGGAGTTTCTTGCCCGTTCTTCTCCATAGGAACCTACTACGCGTTGGAATGGGCCTTCCTATTTTTGACTGACCGACCCCTTGACAATTCAAAAGTACCTGCAATTGGTTTATTTGAAATAAATGCTTTGAGTTTGAGTTTTTGAGTTTGAGTTTATACATATTTTTTTTGTCATCGTTGCGTATCGAAATGAATAACGATAATATTTCGTTATAACGATATATTATTAATATTGTTATTAAACTATAATAAGATTTCGGTCCGTTTGTTAGTATCGTTTAGCCTAGGAATTAATATTGTTACGATCCTGGTGGAACAATACAAATGATCGTTACCGGAACTACGCGTAACGTAATTTTGAGTAAAGCTTCAAGTCCGTGCTTTAAGACAGCCCAAATTGACTCGGCCATAAGAATCCAGTCCAAGTTATGCCAAAATGAACCAGCCCACTATCTATACTTCTAAGCTGAAGAGTTTGTTTGTTTGTTTGAACGCGCTATCTCTGGAACTAACAGTCGGATTTGAACAATTCTCTTTGCAATTCTTGAGGAAGTTTTAACGCCAGTAGCACATCTCCGCCGCGAAACCGTAGCAGCGAAACCGCAGTAGTTCAATTCAACTGGCTCGCGTCATGTTCCTTTACTCTAGTTCTGCTACTCGAATTTCGAGTAGCGGAACATGACGCGAGTTAGTTGAATTGAACTACTAAATTTATTAATCTAATAATAACTATCTAATAATAATTTTTATTGATTTAAAAATTAATATTACTGTCGGCGCATCACACATGCGCGTGATTCACCGCGGGGAAAGCGCGGGGTCTCAGGGTACCGAACCCGCTACCAACGCCCGCTGCGCGACTGCGGGCATTCCTTTTGTACCATCTTCCATTACGTTGTTCATGTAAATTATGGTATTACACCTCTTTTAATGAACAACGTAATGGAAGATGGTACAAAAGGAATGCCCGTAGTGGAGCGCGTCTGTGAGCTGAGTGGTGTGGTAGTTACTTTACTCTTTGGGTGTGGTGGGCGCGCAGCGGGCGTTGGTAGCGGGTTCGGTACCCCGAGACCCCGCGCTTTCCCCGCGGTGAATCACGCACATATGTGATGCGCCGACGATTACCATTATACCTAGTTAATGAGTTTCATTTTTAGGAAATTGCGTCATGCAATATGTCAAACGTTTTTATTCCAAACGTTGTTTTATGAAACGTGTTTTATGTTTTACGTGAATAAAAAATGAATTGTTTGTCAAATAATACGTTAATTAAAAAAAGTTTATCGGATAATTATTTTCTTAAGTGAATTATTTGGCAAACTTGTTGTTGTTCATTGATGAAATAACAAATCATGTTTTTGCCAATCGTTACTTGTCAAGTGGAAATTTGATTAGAAATTTTTTGGTGAAATGACGGGGCACCAGTTATGTAAAACATACAAATAAAATATTTTTAATTTACTTACAACATATGATGGATATAGGAGTTATATTTCGTATAAATTCTAAATGTTTCGCCTTCGAGAACCGTGTATTTGTTTTCGTAGCGGGCTAAATCAGAGTGGTCACAAATCATATTTACGGCACCTTCATTGGATACCTCGGTATGGATTTTAAATGTGATTGCCACGGTATCTGCAAAGAATTGGAAGTTTACTGTTTGCACAATGTACAAGTGCCTAATGACCACTATGCACGTTACATGCTACAAACAAGTCTAGGAGTACCTAGTACAAATTAACTCGTTTACGAGGGCTGAGGACGTTAGTGCACTACCTCGTATTTGAATTTGTGTTTTTCACGTACAGCTAAAAAACGAATCAGAAATTCACGAACGGGCGCTGTGCACTAACTCGTATACGGAATTGGTTTTAGGGATTTTTTCATGATCCGTTGTAAAAAACACGAATACGAATCGAATACGAGAGCTCACGCGTGCACGTATCCGAGTTTGAGTATTCGATAAAAACATTTCGTAGGCAAAGGAAATGCACGAATGCACGCTCACTCGTATTCAATTCGTATTCGTAAAAAACACGAATACGAACGGAATACGAGTGGGTGCACAAAACGCTATATATTAAGTATGACGACGATTTAGATCCGTAAAAACTGTTCGATGTGACAAATTCACGAATATAAAAACACAAAAACGAAGCAGTGCACAAACAACCATACATTTATTATGAAGGCTATTTGAATCGTATTTTCACGAATCACGAATACGAGGTAATGCACAAACGCCCTCAATCCGTGCGTTACAGACGGTAGGTACCTACTGCTGAGTTAAGAATGCCAAAATTGAATCTGCAAACTACAAAAATAGCAATACTAAAACATTATCAAGGGGCGTATTATAAACACGTGTTTCAACATTGTCACGACCTGCTGACGATGCAAAATGTATTGAGTGGATATCCATAATTGTAGGTACCTACGTAGGTAGATACTACTGTTAAATCCGCGGCTTATGTACCTTCTAACAGGCGGTACATTTCCAGGTCGGTTAAAGTAATATTGGGTTTTCCATCAAGAGTTTCTCAGTAGCAGCTGTCTGGATATGTGCCCATTTGATGGTAATAGACACACCACCTAAACACATAACTGGCGAAATGTGGGTGTACTACACGTACGCCTCTGCCCAACCCTTCGAGAAAATAAGATTGATGTTATCTAATAATTAATACCAATTGGGATGTTTGAGGCCATAAGCAGATACTAAATAGTTCTTACCATTGTCTGGCTGCTGTGCTTCTGCTTGAAATAGTATAATCACGAAAAGTATAAATAAACGCAGCATTGTAGTTGGTAAGTATTGATAATATGTTAATATTAAACAGTCGATACGTACTTATTGCTATAATTCCTGTATTGTAATGACGACAAATAAATGGCTGTGCATAATTTTGATTAATTTCCGAAATACCTACCTTCAGTTTGATACTTTTAAGGATAACTTTATAGTTAAATGATTCAGGCGTGGCTTTGCGGAAGTCTGTACATATAATAAAATCGTACCTTAGTCAAAACTGTACATTGAATTTTTTTTTCAGCAATAAGAAATTGCTACAGATTTGTCCTAGCGATTTTAAAACCTGTGTGTGGACGTGAAATTTTGAAGTCGCTACGAGTGTAGTACTTAGCATTATTTATCAGATATTACGCTCTGTAAATATTTACTAAGAGAAATAAACGATCACTGTTTTTAATATTATTTGCTGTTATTACTTCACACAGTACAGGGCCCATTGTCATTTGCGTTCCTGAGGACAGTTGATGATGTAGAGTATCCCAAATTCCGTGCAGCCTGCGTAGAACGTCACCTTTTCGACGGCGACCAACACTGAGAGAAGGCCAGCGTCAGCGACAATACACTACGCTACGCTGGCCTTCTCTCTGTGTCTGCGGCATTTGTTTGCCATCATTTCGCTGGCCCCAGGCAATACAGCAGTAAACACCGGTTACGCCCTTTTTAATGTTATTTGATTTTTGTCTTCTCTCTTATTAGTCTATCACTCTTATTTTTTTCAGTTTTTTAAATAATATTGCTGTAGAATAAATGACAATAACAGTATATAATGCATGGAAAATTCTCTTACGACTAAGTTATGTATTATTGCATTATTTTAGGATTAATAAAAAAAAAACGGTGAACATCTTTCATTCATACACTAAATTTCTAAACAAAGAGTAACGTAAGAGTAATAAATTTAACCGCGTTTTTTGGAAATAAACGTATTATATCAATACTAAAATTTCCCTGAAGAAGGTGGTAATCGTCTGGTACACTCGAGGTCTAAAGTGGAAATTACGTCATATTATTTTCTTACATTCTCTCAGTGAATGTCAGTTGAATCTCAGTGGTCGGTGTGTTTATAAAGTCATTAATGATGTTGCAATTGAAACAGTATCGTATATAATTTGTGTTATCATTTTTTCAATTATTTCATTAAATATTTATATCATTACAATTATTTTTATAAGGTTAAATTGGTAAAAAAAATTGCTTTCATTTGACATTTTGAACGCCAGTTTTGGACCACTGTACGCTGCACTAGACAAAAAAATTTGCTTCTTTTGTTTCTCCTGTAAAATTCGATTTTTAATATTTACCGCATTATTGCCCGGGGCCAGCGATTTTAGTGTTTTGTGGAATCGCAAACCCAGTTCTGTTATGGAAGAAATATCGGCATCATCTATCCGAAGACTTTTTACGAACCTTGCGGCGTATTACCGAAGTTGACATTAAACAAAATGATGAACGCGTCATTAACGGCTGTCTTAAGTCACATAACAAGACGTGTTAATTTCCATCCGTGGCAATCCACTGATCGAGTATGGGTTACCGGCTCCGCAATCATGGGCACATCAAGACCGCGGAAATTGGGAATACGCCGCCGAAACTAATTATGATCCAAGCGCCATGAGTACCATCTTCTACGATAACCCCATATCTATGTTCACCTCAGAGTAAAGGGACCTTTTTAACACCGTTCTCGAAAGTGTTGGGCTCAGTCAGGGTAACATGTTTTTCTTGGATGCTCCTGGTGGAACAGGAAAAATATTTAATACCACTGGCATCCTTGTAGAGGTCAGGAAGCAAGGCAAAATTGCAATCGCGGTAGCGTCTTACAGAATCGTTGCCACACTGCTTCCTGGTGGCAAAACAGCGCACACCATGTTTAAAATTCCCATCGATTTAGAGTGCAACGACACGCCTGTTTGTGAAGTGTTGCGCTTTCATCGTATGGGATGGATTGATTATGGCAAATAGAAAAGCAGTGGTAGCTGTAAACAGAACCCAGCAGGACTTCCGCAGGAACCAAGACATGATGGGTGGTGTCACAGTTCTGTTTAGTAGCGATTTCCAGTAAACACTACCTGTAGTGACGCGAGGTTAGGATATTGCAAATAGTTACCGATTTAACTTTTTTAAGTAAATGATTATCATCACGCTATATTTTTATTGAGCAGTCAATCATGAAATATTATAAGAACGACTATCTTAGCTAACTTTCAACAACAGCAAAAAAGTAAGCGGTTGGACTATTGCTTTGCAAACCTGCTTTTGTAAGTTCCATTCCCAAGTTTTGTGATTCTTTCTTTTTACATTTTGTAATACTAATATGTATATAAAAGTTCGTAGAACGTATTAATTCAATAAATAAAATTGTAGTTTAAAAAAACTAAACAACACATAGATATCCTGATCAGAGGTCCTGGGTTCGATTCGAAGGTCGGGCAAAGTATTATTCGGTTTTTCCATATGGAATTTCTCAGTAGTTGCCGAGAGTCTAGATTTGTGCCCGGTTGATGGCAATAGGCTCGCCCCCTATTACAGGAGAGTTAAACATAACTGGTGAAACGTGGGTGTACTATTAGGTACACCTCTGCTTAGGACACGGTGGAGGTCTGCCCGGCTTGGGCGGGGCACCACCGTGTCCTCACGGAGGCGATCGGCGGCGGCGATCTCGCGTCCGACCCTGGTTCAGGCCATGGGAGGCCGTCACTTGCTTCTGCGAAGCAGTAATGCTCGCGAAAGAGGAGGCGGAACGCGTGAGGAAGAGGCAAGGTTCGCGCCCCTAGTCGCCGCAGAAGACGCCCCGGGCGTCGGGAGTCGCGAGCCAACTGCCAGCCACAGTAGGCGCGGGCTTGCGGACGGTAAGCAATGGGTAGCTCGCCGTCCGATTAGGACCAGGCCCGGGTCGACGGCGCGTTGCGTTCCACGCGCGCCTCAAAGAGATGTCAGTACCAACTGATGGGGTCCTTCATGGCCAATGCCTGCCGGGGTTGCGTGTTGTCCGAAAGGGATATCGTGGCCCCGGCACACAGGCAACGGAAGGAACACGGATGGGTTTTAGTCAGTAAAAGTCTGACACGCCCTCCCGCCCCGCCCAGAGCGGGAGAAGTTATTTGAAAATTTCCCATCCTCAAAAAAAAAAAGGTACACCTCTGCTTAACCTTTCGGGGATTACAGGCGTAATGTTATGTAATAATATCCTCGGACAGTACCGTTTCATGGTTGCACTAATGGCATCAGGAAATTTCGGTAATTATCCTTGAGTTGAAAGCCAACTCATGTTTAGTATTGGAACATGTTATTTGAAAACTGAAACAGGGATTGCGTTTTCCTGTTTACTTTAAAATTCAAAAGTCTTTTATTCAAAATAGGCTGAGAATCAGCACTTTTCGAACGTCAAAATTACATAAGACAGTCCCCCAAAAACGCCCGCCCTTCACCACTTCCTAGTGCTTTAGCTGGGAAGAAGAAGTGGCGCAACAAACTCCCCATTCCGTTGTCTTCAAGACAACACCTTGTTGACATAGCATCCGATTTTTTTAGCTTAGGGTCGTCGTGGGTTTAAACTTGGGTAGGCGCATTCTTTGTGTAATTTATTTCATCACCACTGCTCTCAAAACCCAGAAGGAAACATCATCAGGCAACCGGCATTTCCTAGAAACAAAATATCGAAGACATGTGACATCTACCACCCAGCACTGGGCCCACATGGAGAATTACGGCCCACTCCCTCTCACAAAAAGGAGGCCGCAATCCCAGCAGTGGGGACGCTATAGACTGATTATGCTTATGATAAGTACTTTTTAGGGTTCCGTAGCCAAATGGCAAAAACGGAACCCTTACAATTTCGTCCTGGCCGGAGTGTCCGTCTGTCCGTCCATCCGGATATCACACAGCCATTTTAGTCGGAGACAATTGGCACTATATCGATGAAAATCTGAAAGGTGTATTACGAAAAACATATAGGGGTGGCACTCTCCATACATCGAGGGATTAAAAAATCCAAAGAAATAGACATACATACATACACTTGAAAAACATTACTCTACTTCTGGGGCAGTCGGGTAAAAAATCCAGTCGGTAGAATTTAAACAATACTTTAAACGTAAATTACTTTGAAGAAAATATGTTCTGTAACTTAAGGGATATTTATGGGTACAACCGCAGGAATAACTTTGAACTTTTCCAGTTTTTTTGAGAAATACTATGAATTAGCAACTTATTTTTGCCGCCGATATAATCAAGTGCTATTCATCCCGACTTCGGAATCCCTAAAGCTCATCACACACATCGAAGACAATATCGACACCAGTACGCATAGCATGACAACCATAGAAACGGTGTTTCTACTGGTTTTGTCGACGGAAGAATAGACAAAATGACAGATTGTGATTGTTTATCTGTCATTTTGTCTATTCTTCCGGCGACAAAACCCGTTTCTATTGTGCTCATGCTAAACGTGCTGATAAGAACAACATTGTAACTCATTTTGCAATGTTTTCTAACTATACCATAAATGCATTAATTAATTTAAAAAAGGTATCTTTCAGTCCGGGAGCGGTATACTTACGACTATTAGAGCGATTTTTGAATGGCAAAAAATACATTTTAATTCGAAATAAATCGGTTGTGTTAAAACATTGTATTTCAAATAACAAAAAGCTTTTTACCACCATAATCGATTTAGTAACAATGTAAAAATAAATACCAGGTTATTGACTTAATATAGCATATATACGAGTATAATATAGCAAGAACAGTATGGATTTGCTGCCTTCGAAATTCCGAATCGATATTTTGAAACGGAATTCCGGATGTACGTAGCCGGTCTTTAAGAACTTATTGTGTCCCATAAAAGTGTGTAGAGCAAGTAACATTCTTATCATTAAGGTTTCCCTCAGTGTAAAATATGATACACTTGGTTTAAGATAAAGTTAATGTTTGATTAATAATAATTATATAACCCCACCGCAGTATCTCTTCGTTGACGTCATGGTGGGGCTTGCGCGCTCCAAACTCTGGGTCTGCGCCGGTAGTGTTTACTTTGCCGGAACAGTCGGTCGATTCTGTAACACAAAATATTCTTACAAAATAATAAACGAATACATTGTTATTAAAAACAATAAATTATTAATAACTAAGTAAGTAGTACGTTGGGTTGGCGACGTATTGCGCTGAGTCGAAGTGTCATATCTTTAAGTACTCCACGTCTCCTCTGCTTTCGTGGAGTGATGTAAACGCGACATCTACAGCTGCGTCGATGGAAATGCGGGGCGCAGCAACATGTTCGGTACCGCATTGATTGCGACAAGCGGGCTTCTTCTTCTTCTTCTCCACACGTATGAAGCCTTCTTTATCGGCATGTCCTCGGCTTGTAACGAGCTTCGAACTAGTTCGGAGGGCCGCTGGGCACCCCTCGTATGCTTAGGTTGCCGCTGATGTTTTGCTGGAGTTGCAATAACGGCAGCCGAGTAAGCTCGTCCAGGTGTGGACGTGCTAATATTCGACAACGTCCGAACGATTGAGCTTCTAAATAATATAGAACATTAAATCAAACATTATTTTAATAATAACAATGTAAAAGAATTATTTACAACATTTAAATTGAATTGTTAAACTTATTAATATGCTACTAATTTTATAATCATGTTTCCAGAATTGAAACATGAATTATTAAATAAACTTATGTGACCTAAAAATTGTTCAAACTGAAGTATTTGTAAATGAAATTACGCTTGTTTTCCTGCATTGTTATTATTTTATACATGGAGATATATTTTGTACATGGACGGCTGTTGGTGGCCGCTCAAAAAGGCACCAAAGTATATTAAGTTTCTCTTTTCTGTTTTAAGTTGCGGGTATACTTACTTTTTTCACTCTGCTCGACGTCCGTATGTCGCTGCAGGGATCCAGAAGAATATCAGCGTCAGGTATATTTGCCTGACACATGCTGAGCTGGACTCCCATTTGGTGCAACCTTGAGACGCACACCGCACCTTGTTTTTCCTTACTTCATTTAACTCAAAGTATGTCATAATGCCACTCCATTTATTTAATTACTTATGTTTTTCTTTTTTGTATATTGGCATCATGTTTTTATGTGTATTTGCTTTTGTGTGTCTTTTGTATGCACTGAATAAATGTTTTATCTATCTATCTATATGTATATAAAAAACTTTCTACAAAAAAAAACAACCTCTTTCCAAAAAAAAAACACTTCAAAGTGAAAAATTACTTTAATTTCGGAAGTCGGTGTCTTCGGTTTTGAATTTTCGTTTTTTGCAACCACAAAGTAATTTTTCTAGTGTTTGTTTTTTTGAAGGAAGTTTTTATTTTTCACTTTTAATTGTGATAAGTACCTACCTCACACAAATCCAAATACCCCTACTTACCTGCTATGTAACTATCAGTGACAGAAACTTTTTAGTATAACATCATCCACATAGACGAAGTGGGAAAAATACGTATTATTGAAGCTAACTCAAAAACTACCCAAGGAAAGTTAATAAAATGTATACGGGACCACCGCGCAAGCTTTCTCTAGCACAAGACAACAGAATTTTCAAAATCGGTCCATAAATGACGAAAATATTTATGAACATAAAGTCTAACATAGAACCTCCTCCTCTTTGGTAGTCGGCTAAAAATAGGCTTGAATTCAATTAAATTTAGACCGCACCTACATTTCGCATTTTATGTATGTATAGAGCCATGTAATAGGAAAAGAATTCAGTAAAGTTATCTCTTAACCAAAGAAATATCACATATAAAACTTTTTTTACAAAAAAAAACGACGGGCTTCCAAAAAAACACTACAAATGTGAAAAATAACTTACATTTCAGAAGTCGGTTCTTTGGTTTTGTATTTTCGTTATTTGCCACCGACTTCCAAAATTGTATTTGTAGTGTTTTTATTGGAAGTCGGTTGTTTTTTTTGTAAAAAGTTTTTATTTCTAGCTTTTTAGTGGGTAATTTATCTAAGTTACAGTGGTTCAGTTTGTAATAGCCTAATGTTAACTACTCATCACCTTCTACAAAAAAAAAAAACCCGTTATCGTTGAGGAGTTCTCCTGGTACTTCACCATCAGTTCCACTTCTCTATATATATATATGGGGACTCACTTTCTGCCACACCAACGTCTGTGCGGAAGCAGAAAAAGAGAGATGGGAATGAGGCTGACTCTTCTTCAAAATTACCTAATCATCGTACTGTGATTGCCGGAAAATCTGTTAGTGTGGAACAAACGACCCTAGACACAAATTTAAAAAGAAGTTGTTCTAGCAATCAGGATATAGAGGAACAAGATAAACTTATCACTCCCAGTATTCACAAGAAAAGTCCACTCGTTCGCCACAAAAATAAGTTGTGTATATTAAGTACAAATAATAAAAACAACATATGCAGTATAATGCAAGATAAGTTCGCGAGCTCATTTGATTGCTGCCATTATTTGATATCGAACGGGAAAACTCAACACCTGCTGGAAGGCTTACAGGAAAAACTTGTGAAATTTACTATGAATGACTTTTGTGTAGTTCTTTTAGGCGATGAAGACTTTAAAAAAACTAATAACTATTTTGAAATTATATTCCAAATAAGAGAAGTGTTTCACAACATAAATTATACTAATGTGATCATATGTGCACCGACCTATAAATACGGATACCATGCTAATTTATTTAACAGTAGAGTAGAAACTTTCAATAATCTTTTGTATCTAGATGTATTGACTTATGAACATTTGTATCTGTTAGACAGTAACTTAAACTTAACCTATGACTACAAGGTATATGATAAACGAACTGGTACAATAAGTAACCATGGAATGTATATTATATTTAAGGACATACACAATTTAATAATTGACATACAATATAATAATCGCGAATGTAATAAAATTGATATAACCCTAGATAATAATTTAACAAATAAGGATAAATTTTTTCTTGACTAAATATTTATGTACATTACATCAAAACATTGCCGGTCTCCTTAGTAAAGCTGATGCTCTCTCAGTCTGTTTAAGTGAGCTCTCCGACCGAGATATTGATGTAGACGTAATATGCATTTCTGAGCATTTTATGATGGCTGGCAGTGAGAATCAGTTACACATACCTAACTATAGTTTAGCGGCATGTTATAGTAGAAAGGCGAGTAAGCGAGGAGGTGCATGTATCCTCGTTAAGCGTAACTTACAATGGAAGGAATTGCCCACCATAACAAAAATGTCATCACAAAGCATATTTGAATGTTGTGCAGTTAAATTGACTGATTATAATATTATATTTGTGTGTATTTATAGAGTTCCGAACTCAAATAACTTAAATGAGTTCTTTGATAAACTTGAAATTCTTTTAAAATATTTATCCAAACAAAGATGTAAGAATATAGTCATAGCTGGTGATTACAACATTGACATTTTAAAGAAAACTAAGCAATCAACCGAATTTGAATGTATTCTCTTAAACTCGAATTTACAACTAGCATTAAGGCAACATACTCGGACTGCGAGCCGAACATGTATCGACAATTTTGCTCATGATTTTGGTAAACGTTGTAAGACTGAAGTAGTGGAGTTCGCGCTATCCGACCACACAGCACAGCTTTTAAAGTGTCCCGTACGAAAAAAGGATGCTCATAAATATTATCGTAAAATGACGCGAGATTACAGTCCAGAAAATATAGAAAAATTCAAAACTTGTCTAGGCAGTCTCTCCTTCTCCGATATGTATGAGATGGAAGATTCAAATGCAGCTTACAACTGTTTTATAGAAACTTTCAAATTATTTTATGATTTATGTTTCCCCAATAAAATTGTTACCGTTAACATAGTAAAAAAACCTGCTTGGGTATCACGTGGGATTAAGATCTGTAGCAAAAATAAAAGGAATCTCCTATGGAAATACAGGTTAAAACCAAATCAATCAAACAGAGTTAAATTCAAAAATTATTCAAGATTATTTAAAAAAATTATTCATTACACATTAAAATTTATATCTAACTAAAAAAGCTCAAAACACTTACAATATTAAAACCTCAAATAACAAATCAAAAACCACATGGCAAATCATCAATAAGTCCAAAAGTGAAAACTTGAGAACTTGTATTACTTGCATCAACTCTGAAAATAAAAAAATTGCTCAAAGGAAGGATATAGCCGATGCATTCAATAATTATTTTATCGATAAAATCCAGCCAACAAGTAACGCAGGAACGAACTCAACGTCACTGATCGATAGCAGAGCACAGTCTATGTTTTTGGCTCCGTGTACACCACATGACATATTCTATATTATAATGAAACTTAGAAACACGAACAGCGTTGGCTATGATGGTATTGCCACAAAAATATTAAAAGCAGTTGCATTGATAATATCTACACACTTATGTTTCATTATCAATCTTTGTATAAGCGCAGGCACCTTTCCTGATTCTTTAAAAAAGTCTATAGTAAAACCGCTTTATAAGAAGGAAAATCACGAATTGATGTCAAACTACAGACCGATTGCGATTATACCAGTGTTATCCAAAGTCTTCGAAAAATATATATCGGGGGAAATCAACAATTATTTAGAAAAATATCACATTTTAGCTGACGAACAAAAGGGATTTCGCAAAAACAAAAGTATAAATCTGGCTATTTATGAATTTCTACATAATGTCATGTTAAACGTAGATAAGAGGACACCTGTGTGCGCCATTTTCTGCGACATGACACAGGCTTTTGATTGTGTGCATTACAATTCCCTAGCAGCGAAACTTGAAGCGTATGGTATTAGGGGTAACGTCTTAAAACTAATTGAATCTTATCTTCACAAACGTAAGCAGGTTACCGAAATAAGTCAAATTTGCAACAAACGTGAGATAACTGTAAGATCCGAGGAACGAGAAGTAATATACGGAGTACCGCAAGGCAGTGTGGTGGGCCCTCCGATGTTCACTTTATATATAAATGACTTGCCTAAAGCTGTTGACCACACAATGACACTTTTTGCTGACGATTGCACTGTGACTATAGCTTGTAATGACAAAAGTACGTATGAACATGACATTAATAATTCGCTTATATCTATCATAAATTGGCTTAATAATAATAATTTAATCATTAATTTAAAAAAGACTAATGTAATTCATTTCGGACAACGTACACATACAGCTAACAATAATAATGTCCAGTATAATAATATTAATATAAATGCAACTGACACAACAAAATTTCTGGGACTTATAATTGATGATAAGTTGTGTTGGAAGCCCCAAATAGAAGCTCTGAGTAAGAAAATAAGTAGTGCAGCCTACGCTTTGAAACAACTAGCAGCGGTTCTCAATAAAGATGCATTAATTACTGCGTACTATGGATTGGCTGAATCCATTCTTAGATACGGGGTTATTTTCTGGGGAAATAGTACGGACAATGAAGTAGCGTTTCGGGCCCAGAAAAGATGCATCAGATCGATGTTTCGACTTCAAACAACAGACAGCTGCAAACCCTATTTTAAAGAGCATAGAATATTGACATTACCCTCATTATACATTTTGGAAACGGTAATGTTCACTGTAAGTCATCCTAACTTATCCCAACGTTTGTCTGATGCTGTGCCAAGGAATAGACGTGACAATACTCTACTCTGTGTTCGCGGCGGTAAAACTGCTCTTTTGCATAAGAGCATTTATTACATGGCTCCGACCATATTTAATAAATTGCCCAAGTCATGGAGATTATTGGATGTATCTGGCCTTAAATTGAAATTGAGAAAATTATTAATAGAGAGATCTTATTATAGTATTTCGGAATTTATGAAAGAGGATAATTTTTCTTGATGATTATGTATTTTAATTTATTTTATTGTATAATGTATTGATAATTAAATTGAATTGACATTGAATTGAATTAATAATTAACTTGACATAATTGAATTAATAATTAACTTGACATTGAATTGAATTGATAATTGAACTGACATTGAATAGAATTGATAATTGAATTGTATTGATAATGTAGTACGATTGTTATAGTAATTTTATCATTTTGAATTTAATAAGTGTAGTCCCGGTTTAAAACCCAGCAACTGTACGCCACTCAACAATTTGTGCGCCACGTCACGCGGCTGAACATGTTTGAACTTTCTTTTCTACTGTAATATCTTGCATGCAATGTATGTATACCATGTTTAAACAAATAAATATACTTACTTACTTACTTACTTATAAGCACTGTGACGAGCATAAATTGCTTGGCAACCATATTAAAGCAATCGAATCGGAACCCGTGAAATACTTATTATATACGTAGATCAGTTCCGGTGGCCGTCAGTGGTCTTCATATCTCTCGTCATATCCAAATCTAGTAGTCGTAGGTGATATAAACCTTGATATCACTAGTACACCCTGCCCCAATCAAATAGCCGAATATCTAAATCTTATGGCTTTTCACGGTCTACTGCCGGCACATTCGTTCCCTACTCGTGAAACTGCCTGTCTGGACCATAACTTTATTTATTTGCATCATAAAAGTACAACCATATAATTTGGTATTTTTAACATTTGGTAGGTAGACTATACAAACATACATAAATAGGTTCCTGCACTTAAAGACTTACAGGGAAATTAGTAAAAAAAAATAGTAAAAACTCAAAGCGAAGGTCCATAAATTTCTTAAACGTGAATTAAAACTTTTATGAACAAATGACTTTGACTCTTAATTCAGACGCTTGCATATACTGGTATTGCATGAATGTCAGAAAATAATATCTGTCTTAATATTTTTTATTTTAGTAATTAGTTAGGATTTTCTTAAATCTTTTAAGAAATTTTAACTCGCTAGAATATGACGTTACAGATTTATGGCGGTTTAACTGGGTCCCTCAGTCTGCCATGTATTGCCAACTTGCCAACTTTTCTACAAGAAATAAAGTATATTATAGACTAAGTGGGAAAATAAACGAGTATCTCGGAAAAATATACAGTATTCTAAGTATTTTGATTAGTTCTACTCGCGTAACTCATCAATTTAGCACCAATTTTGAAGGCTTCCAAAGCCTTACTAAATAGACGAGAAGCAATTTTTTTATTAAATGTATTGAAGCTCTATTTTATCTCGTCCCAACACTTAGCATTCATCACTGAAAACACTTATTCTGTTAATACTCAGGTGGCAGAACTAACTATAATACCAGTGTCTAAACGTACTCTGATAATAATTATTTATTTACAATAAATCGAGAAATTAAAATTTTCATTCTGAAATGAAGGCTGAATCACCGGCCCCATGACCATTTGCATGCACGATGTTCTACGTGGAAAATGAAACTTTTTATTTAGGTATACTCCGGATATCAATGAAAACAGTATACTTTATTTTTATTGAACAGTAAACAGTATTCTAGAGTGAAAAACAGTATAATACTGTTTTTAACAGTTGGTTAGCAATCCTACATGTAACGTGCCTATGACAGGACACGCAGGATACGATATAAACCGCCCCATCGTTTGTGGAACAGCACCACATTTATACTCTAAAGCGGAGTCGTCTATGAATCTCCACCTGAACAGGATTTCCTTGCTTCGGCCATCCTGGGTCTGGAGTCTGTTTAAAGACTTCCCGGTTAGCCAAGGAAACTCGTGTACAGGTGGGAGATCTTCAGTAGGTGGAACGAATGGTATGGCTAAGGAAGCACTGTCTCGCCACAGCTTCAGTCTTTCTTTTGATCGGTCGCCCGTGAGTTGCGCAAATGATGTTGTCGTGCAAAGGGTGTCCTGTGTCGAAGGTCATTTTGGATCTTTCGCTGGAGCTTGCCACCGCTCTGTGAACTTCAGGTGGCACTATTCCTGCTAGTGGATACAGAATTTGTACTGGGGTCGATTTAAGACAACCAGTGAAAATCGCCACGTTTCATTCAAAGCTGTATCCACTAACTTTGCATGGGCAGAAATACTCCACATGGGACACGCGAATTCACCTGCAGAAAAAGATAGCGCCAGCCCAATAGTCCACATAACTTTAGGCGAAGCACCTTATGCGAGGCTTGCTCACTTTCACATCAACGAATTAAACGTGAAAGAATAAGGGTAATATTCGTATGAAACGCTTGCTTAGCAAATTAAATTCAAAGTGCATTTAGAACGCAATGATAGATGATTCGTACTCTAAAAACAAAATTGACAAAAACAACAATTTAATTAAAAAAAATTAAGGCTAAAACTTCCCAGCCTTCAAAGCCTCTTGAAACGCCTGAAGCCCTTTTATTGCTGCATCGATAATCTTCGGCCCCTCAGCAGCAAGTTGCTTCGACACCTGATCAAAAGTCTTCGACTGTTCTTTAGCTAATTTGGCGACGACTTCTTTGAACTTCGCAAGCTCTACATGCTGTTGGTTGGCAGCGTCTTTGAAAAGCTGGCGTACCTTCGGATCGTTTTCAGTTTCAACTAACTTAGCTGAAAAGGTTGATTAAAGAGTTGAAGTGTTGTTGTTTAGTGCTCATATACACGAGCGGAAGCCTCCGTCGTCCGTTGCCAACGGCCTTTGCCGTTGGCAACATGCCGCTTGAATATATGAGCACCTAAAGCTTATATTTAAAAAAACCAAGAGCTGGGTTATGAAAGTCGGATAGGCAGTTGCTGCAAAGAAAATAATAGTATTCAGCTGCATCCGGTTAGACTGGAAGCCGACCCCAACATAGTTGAGAAACGCTAGCAAATGATTTCCTTGAAATATGGTCCACGACCTTCGCCAGCATAGCTATTAACAACCATTCGTTAACCATTTTTGATTGCCTTGTCCCCCCGGACAAGGTGACATATATATCTATGCTACCCAGTCCACTACACCAACGAAGCAGCCAGTCTGTCAGAGTGTGTAAGCAAAACAACAGTTCATTTCAACAAAGAATTTAATTCAAAAATTATAAAGCCATTAGGCCCTCCCGTCCTTTAAAGCGTCTTTAAAAGCTTGGAGCCCTATTATGGCTGCATCTATAAACTTCGGACCCTCAGCAGCGAGTTGCTTCGACAACTGATCCACGGTCTTCGACTGTTCTTTAGCTAATTGAGCGACGACGTCTTTGAACTTGGCAAGCTCTACACGCTGCTGGTTGGCGGCGTCTTTGAAAAGCTGGCGTACATTCGGATCCTTTGCAGTTTCGATTAACTTCGCTGGAAGGGTTGATTAAAGAAGTGAAATATTGATGTTTCGTGTTCGTATACACGAGCGGCACGTTGCCAACGGCAGAGGCAATTGCAGCCGAAGCGTCGAAGGCAGCCGCCGACGCGTCGACGGCTGCAGTTGCCTCTGCCGTTGGCAACGTGCCGCTCGCTTATATGAGCACTTAAATGTATTTATATTTTTTTAAACCTGACTTGCTGCTGAGTTGTGGAAGTCAGATAGGCGGTCGCTCCATGGAAAATAATGATATTCAGCTGCCTCCGGTTAGACTGGAAGCCGACCCCAATATACTCGTAGTTGAGAAACGCTAGCAGATGCGTCATCAATACAAAACACAAGAGAATTTTTCAAAAATTCCTTCAAATTATGGCAGAAATCCACAACTGGTCATAGGCATGTCCTTTTTTTTTTGAGGGTGTGAAATTATCAAATAACTTCTCCCGCTCTGGGCGAAGCGGGAGGGTGTGTCAGACTTTTACTGACTAAAACCCACCCGTGTTCCTTCCGTTACCTGTGTGCCGGGGCCGCGATATCCCTTTCGGACAAACTCGCAACCCTGGCAGGCATTGGCCCTTACGGACCCCGTCAGTTGGTGCTGACATCTCTTTGAGGCGCGCGTGGAACACAACGCGCCGTCGACCTGGGCCTGGTCCTAATCGGACGGCGAGCTACCCATTGCTCACCGTCCGCAAGCCCGCGCCTACGGTGGCCGGAAGTCGGCTCGCGACTCCCGACGCCCTGGGCGTCTCCTGCGGCGACTAGGGGCGCGAGGGCGCGAACCTTGCCTCTCCCTCACAGTCACGGGCGTCAGAAGTTTATTAATAAAACAGTTTTCATTCTTTAGGAGAAAATATATTTTCTGCGAAAAAAAACCAATTGAAAAATTCTCATCGGCATTATCTATATTTGGTTACTTACTAGAAAATATAATGTGTGAAAAGTCTA
This sequence comes from Agrochola lota, assembly GCA_947364205.1. Classification (NCBI taxonomy): domain Eukaryota; kingdom Metazoa; phylum Arthropoda; class Insecta; order Lepidoptera; family Noctuidae; genus Agrochola; species Agrochola lota. The sequence continues at coordinate 453,814 of OX376246.1, forward strand.
TAACGACAGAATGAGCGAAAAAAATTACGTGTGCCATCGGGGGCATCGGGGGCGTCAGAAACGAAGTTCCTTCTCATATATGATTTAAAACAAAACAAAATTTTCGCATCCGACATCTCGACTTCGCGATCGGCTTTAGCACCCTCGAAAACTATGAAAAAGAAACCTATGACGAAAATTTGAACACTTTCACAGCCGCCATCTTGGATTTACATTTCAACCCTACTATCAGTTTAAGCTCCTTCGAAATTTATGAAAACGACACCCAACACGAAAAATTTTAAAAATCGTAGCCGCCATCTTGGATTTACATTGTGACCGCACTATCAGCTTTAGTACCCTCGAAAACTATGAAAACTATATAAATGACGAAAAAAAAAATCCGCTGTTGCCGTCTTGGATTTTTATTTTCAAAATCAAATCAAATTATTTTATTTACAGATCATACAATCCAATTTGTTAGTTACATACACATCTTAAACACTAGCATGCATGTATGCATGCATGCATTATTTTAACCAAATTCACACTTTTTCTCTCACTCTCATGTATAAGTGTACTCGAGCCGATATGTACCTACAATTTTATCCCACGACTAAATCACTCGTAATCAATTTACTCTTTTCTTTTGTATCTTTCTGCCGGCGATCTCTCTCTCTCCCTTGTTCTTTTTCTTTGAATTAGAAGAAGACAGTCGCAAGCAAGTATCAACACCTTTTTAGCGTGACGATTCCTGAATTTGCTGTGAAACATCTCGTAAAGGATTAGTTTTACATACGTCAATTTATGGTACTTACTCGTACTACAAATTTATTCCACGACAAGTTTCCTTATTATTTGTTATCGTTGAATGTAGGGTTCCATAAAATGAAAGGAATATGTCGAGTGTTCCGTATCTTTAAAAGCTTAGGAACCGCTGCACTAGACTAACGAAGCAGCAGCCAGTCTGTCAGATGTCTGTGTAAGCAAAACAACGGTTCGGTTCAACAAAGAATTTAATTCAAAAGCCATTAGGGGTTCAACGCTTCTTTAAAAGCCTGGAGCCCTATTATGGCTGCATCTATAAACTTCGGACCCTCAGCAGCAAGTTGCTTCGACGCCTGGTCAAAAGTCTTCGACTGTTCTTCAGCTAATTCAGCGACGATTTCTTTGAACTCGGCAAGCTCTACACGCTGCTTGTCGTCGGCATCTTCGAAGAGCTTGCGTGCATGCGAATCCTTTGTAGCATCGATTAGCTTACCTGAAAGGTGGTGGAAAGTTTATTGAAGAGGTGAAAACATGAATGCTTAAGCTAGGGTTTTGCTAAGACCGGGGTTGCCGCCACATGGCGTCTGCAATTTACCGGCGAATGACTTAACTGAAAAGTTACGTATGAAAGTAAATTGATGTGTTTTCCTAGAGAGCATTTTTGGACACCGTTAAGTCAAATCCCGCTGGGATAATTTCACGACAGCTGTCAATGCGGCCGTTATGTGGCGGTCACCGCTCTTCTAGAAAACCATAGCTTAAACGCGGATGCGCTAAGGTAGCCCGAACCTTACGTTTTTTGCAATTTGCAGGTCACTGTCAGGTTGTATGTTAATCTAAATATGATTAAACAAAGTAAAAACAAAAAACTTATATAGAATTTAAGTATCAAAACAACTCTCTAAGTTAGAATTAGCCCCAAATAACATAATTTACTCAATGAAAATCATTCAATAGGGTAATTTAAACTTACGAGAGTTGTATTCATGTTTTTAAATATTGTAGTTCATACATACAACTTGAATGAAATTATCCGGAAAAGAACCGGATTTACCGACATAGCTTGCAGAGTAAGCAAACTGAAGTGGCAGTGGGCTGGTCATGTTTGTCGAAGGACCGATGGCCGGTGGAGCAGACGAGTCCTAGAGTGGTGACCGCGTATCGGCAAACGTAGTGTGGGATACCCGCCAGCTAGATGGATTGAAAGTGGCTGGGACAGACTGGATTCGGAAAGTGGAGAAGAGGGTGTTGTGGCGCAGCTTAGGAGAGGCTGAGTTGGTTGATAAAACCAGAAAATATTCAAATTGCAAAAAAATCTTTAAAAATTATGAATTTCGCGTGCTACCTCAGCGCATCCTTGCAATTTTAGCTAAAAAAAACAAGTTCAAAGTGAATTAACTAGCAAAATGTCACATATGTGATGGAAATCAGTATCTTTTATAATGTAACATGCTTTTTCTATAAACAAATAATTTTAAACCACAGATTACTCAATACTCAATATAGTAATAGCATTACACAATGTGAACTTATATTAGGTTTCACAAAGACATGAGACCATTGTGGACCCTGACGAGCACAGCAAAGTAGGAAGAGGGCTTTAATTCTAAATTCTCACATCTTTATTGCATTCCATAATGTTGGTAGGCTTAAAATTAATGAAACAATTATGGACCTTGTCGAGCTGCTCCTGATCCTGTGAGTAGGAGAGAGGAGGAAGAGGCGTTTATATTATTTAAGTATGTATCTGGTTATTTTATTTTTTATTTTATGATAAATTTTTCTTCTTCTTCTTCTTCTAATATTTAAAATAATTAAGTATTTTAATAAAAAATATTTTAAGTAAATTTGAGTAATTAATAAAAAATTAAATAAAAATGTAATTATATTGGCATACTATACCAAATTGGTATATATAATATGTTATTTAAGTTATTATATTTAATTATATTATGAAAGTTGCAATATAGGGGTTTACGGGGTCGAAAAATCGATCTAGCTAGTCTCATATCAAGCAAAATTCGTTTTCTCTATTTTCACACGAGCAGAAGTCGGTCGTCCCGGTACTAATATATAAACTAACATAACATTATGTACATGTATATAAAAAAGGAGGGGAAATAATCATACGGTATCAAAAAAATCGTCTGCATCGCTGTCAACAGGATAACTGCCCAAAAGGTAACAACATGCCACGTTGTACGGCGATGCCGATTCGTTGGCCAAAAAAATAGCCAGCACTCTCTTCTACTATAAATTGTTTGAAAAAAAAAAACACCACGTCTATAGTTTGACCAAGAGCGCTGTACCGCGCCTTAGGAATGCGCGATGAGGCGGGGGGCAGTGTTGACGAATAAGCGGCGGGGCTCCGTGAGCATTGACGATTGAACAGCCTGCACTGCCCCCCCCCGTCTCGCCACGCACATACCTGAGGCGCGGTACAGCGCTCTTGGTCAAACTATAGTAATTGTTTTATAAAACATTTTATTTAAAATTTGTTATTTAGATATTCATTGATATGATGGCGTTTAAGTAAAAGAAATTGTTTAGTTTATATATGAATGTATAAAATTTTAAACAAAACTACTTTTAACTATATATTCTACTGATAGGACAGCTGTTTAAACGTTGCCTTAGTTCCATAGGTACGCACAAAGCGCTAGTGTCGCAAAGCTACTAGTGTTTGCTGCAAAAAAATGTCGTATCGATTCCGTGCTGATAGTGATGTACAATGCTCGATAAAGATATCGATGTAGGATTTTCAGTTACATTTTGTTATATTTATACGAAAAAAAACGGATAATTAAACACACAACGGACATTTAATTCTTTATTATCTAATAACACCAGCCTATTACCGTCTTCTCATACAGAGAAGGCACGAACATTGATCACCACGCTTGCTCAAGACAAGTTGGTGATTTCAGACTTATATTATTTATAAATCCAGGTTACCTCACTATGTTTTCCTTTACCGATGTCAGTAATGTCCAAGATAAACTCAGAAAGTACATATGAATTAAAAAAGTCGCATTGATATACACAGGCACATAACAAGTTATAGCTTGATATCTACCTGTGTATACCATAGTAGTCAGCCATATTTCTTATTTCCATACAGTAATAGCGTCAAATTAATCAAAACAGCGAAATATTTGACAGCTATTTGCGACGTTGCCAACTTTCTGTATATACGATCTTAAGAGCTGGAAGACTTTTCTTCGTTATACACAAGCCATCCAAGATCAACCACCAAAAGTGGGAAGCAAGCTGTGTTAAGAACAGCACCCACCACCACCCGACTTAATACCCCTGGAACATCGGCTACCTGGACGTGAATTGCAGCGACCTATATGGAAAGCACTCCATAGATTACGTACCCAGGTAGGCCGCTGCAAATACACCTTGGCAAAATGGGGGATTACAACACCCACTTGGAGTGCGGTGCTGTCGAGAAAATGACCGACTTGCCGGGGAATGTCCCAAGTGTCGATACACCTGCAAATTTGAGGATTTAATGAACATCACCGGGCACGTTAAAAGCACCATCAACTCCAAAAAAATCGAACCTCTTACTTTTCCCGAATTATTAGCGACATCATCATCGTCATCCCAGTCAAAAGAAAAAGTCTACTGCTGAACGAATATTTGAGTCTAAGTGCTGTATATAAGCTTACCCTAGGCACCGCCACAACTGGCCCTGTGCTTTCCTCATCCACCGAATTCCCACAACCTTCACCAGGACGCCTGTCCACCTTATGGAAGGCTACGTACGCTGCGCCTTTTCGTACGGTAACTCATCATCTGTCAACGTTTTCCCCAACTATGTTGGGTCCGGCTTCCAGTCTAACCGGATGCAGCTGAATACCATTATTTTACATGGAGCGACTGCCTATCACGCCCCCACTACCCAATTTCTTGGTAACACGATATAACTGGCTGTCAGAATTTCGGACTTCTGACTACCCGGTACGGTAACTATAGGTATAATAAATAATAGTGAGTCCAGAGCGAAATTTGGCCCCGGCGGCCAATTTCACCGGAGACTAGCAATGGACCCGGGAGATATAGTGCACTAGTGTGTGCGGTATTCAATGAACCATAATATAAAAACGGTGTTATATTTACAAGCTTTCATCCATAGTATTAAATTTTCGACATCAGTCTTTCCAGCCTTCTCCAGATCTCTAAATACTTCGTCCATGTTTGCCATATTTTTAGATTTTTGTGTTCTTTTTTATAAAAAAATGTTTTTATAAATTTTTGCTTTATGAATAATCACAGTTGACATCCATCAAATAACCGACAAATGATGTCATTATTCTTTTGTCCAAAACCAAAGATTTAAATCGTCTAAACTTTTTTATACGTCTATGCGTCCAAAACACAGTTTTTAATAGAAAAAAGAAGGTAGGTACATTGCTACAAGGTTGTTTTGGCGCGTGGCCAATATCGGAACTAACGCGGCCATCTTGTTTGGTCAATATGTTAACCAACAACGCCCCCTTGTGAATGTCATTCAGGCGGCAAAAACTGCTGGATGCGAGAAGCACAGGCCCGGTCGATGAGGCGACGCTTGAAGGAGGCCTTTGTTTTAATGATGATGACGGCCGTCCCGCCACACCTGATGGTAAGCGGATATCGCCTGTAAACATGTGCAATACCAGAAAACTACATAATAAGTGTCTGTAATAGAGTATTTGACTATCAAAAATATACATAAATGAAAACTTATAAAGGTGCTGATAGACTTGACCATTCACTTGTAATGAGCATTTTAGCGAATTTTACATTACAGAAAAATAAACGGGAGCGTTTTAGCGAGTATTCTAATGACAGAACAGTAAAAAAATAAAAAATATAATAAAAAAATATTGTTTTACTAGCATTCACCAGAGCGTTCGCAAGAATGATCGTGGAAATGTTCGTAGCGATGTTTGACTCTATACTTGGCTCTGTTCGTTGTTCAGTTCGACAAATTTAAAAACGGCGAATGCTCAATGTTCTGTTACAAGTGAATGCTCAACTAGTAGTTTTTGCAACTATTAATATACCACTAAAGTTATTTAAAACGGGAAAATTCTGTTTTTTTTCGTCAGAATTCGCTATAATAGTTTTGTGATGAAAAGGTGGTATCAGGTGCTCCATAAATCCCTACCTGGTAGTTAAACGGCCGATTCCACTGGTACACATGTAAAGTTTACTTCATTTTGAGGGGCTATTCATCACGGCGAAGATTATATCATCATCAAATTGTTACGAGACCAACTAAAAATCTTACTACCTTTCTAATAAAAAAGAATCATCGAAATCGGATCTCATAAAGCGAAGATATCCAGTAGCCCCTTTTTTGCCCCTTTTTGGAGGAAGTATTCCTCCAATCAAAAATCCGATGACAAAAAATAAATCTATAAAGTCGTAAAATCTGTATAACAAGTTTCGTCCAGATCAGTTGTAAAATATGACCTGTAGAGGTGTACCAACAAACTGACACACGAAAGCAAATTTTGCCAGAGTTGAAGCAGAGACGCTTCGCTCGCTCGGTCAATAAATTGCTTGTGCCCGCGACTTCGTCCACGTAAAATTTCTTGTTCGCCCGATCATCCCATCGCATCGCATCGCCTGCCCGCGCTACGTATTACTTCGTTTTCACTTAGCGTTCTTTCTAACTTTTTTGCTTTTTGCTCGGCTCCTTTTGTTGTGAGTTGTGTGTGAGTTTGTTGGTTTGTTTGTTACATTTTCACGCTAAAACAGCTGAACGGATTTGGATGAAAGTCACACGGGTAGACCGTGACCTGGAATAGGACAAAGGATACTTTTTATCCCGTACGTAGTACGTTCCCGAGGGATAATTTCCGATATCCACGCGGACGAGGCCGCTGGCAAAAGCTAGTATTAGCCTTCCTCAAAAGTTGGGGTATCTAATGCAAAAAAAGAAACTCTGCAGCTTTATTATTAGAACAGATTGGTAATATGTTACTGGAAAAGACGTTTTGTGAAAAAAATTATGACATCGGTGGAAAAATTGAGAAGTTACAAACTTTTAAAATAATTTCTCTATCCAGGTTGTCACGCAAACGATCATTGTACTAAATGACGCGAAGTAAGGGCCGGCCCACACTGGCGGACGGCAGGGGAGAGCACCGAGGGGGATTCCTCTATCCGTCAGCGCACACTGACAAGAAAAATCCTCTACGATACCGCGAGCGTGCGCCAGCTTACCGGAACATCCGCCGGCATGCGCCGGAGCCGGTATGTTCCAAGGTCGATCACCGAGCATTGAAATATATACCTTATTTCGATTGGATAAGTAGACCTAACAGACTCCAGCGCATACCGGCGCACACCGGTACATACACCAGTGCATACCGCCGCGTACTGCCGCCTCCTGGCGCGATATCCTCCAACATAGTCTTCGATGCTCCAGACAAAACTGCGCTGCGATGCTCCAAGGTCGATCACCGAGCATTGACATATCGTCGCCTTAGAGTGAAAAGCTCGGGAACGCAACTTTGACTTTTTATTTTATTACATTTTTGGAAAAAAAAACCTCGCAACACACGCCCTAATTTTGTGGCGGCATCTATATCGCCACATACTGACGTCACGCAAAATCTTACATCGCGTAAGCAGATTTTACCGCGCGATCGGCATTTAAATAACTTCTCAGTTGCCCACCAGTTTTTCGCATATAAGAGGTTTTCACTCTAAGACGACGATATAGACCTTATTTCGATTGGATGTCTTAAATTAAATCGATAAATTTAAAATCCTCTGCCGTCCAGTCTGCCAGTCTGCGCAGGCCCTAACTAAGGCGTTCCTGTCGGTGGGTGACGTGCAGCACCCTACATTTATATTTTGTATATCTTGGTACACATATTTTGCCCTTGTTTGGAATTTGATTAAGAAGTACCTTTTAAGATTTGGGGGCCTCCAGGACTGGGAGCCAGGGGCAGTCCGCTTTTGCCACCCTTAATCCGCCAGTGCTTCGACCATTAGACCAACGAGGCTAGGAAAATAAGGAACATAGGTATTTTTCTGAACCTATATCTTAAATAAGTAGGTACCTATTAGATACATATAATTGTAAAACTAATTTGCATGCCCTAGACAGGCAAAATATGGACTGTACCTTTATGTAATGTAATGAAAACCACCAACTTTTACATCTGGTAACACCTGTATTTTCTGCAAATACATATTCTAAGAATAAAAGAAAACATCAATAATTCCAGAATTATTTTATTGAAGAAAAATGTTTTATTTTTATTTTTTTGGAACAAGTTCTTTCACAACAATACTTATGGTGCTAGTGGCGACTTCTAAAACCTCTCGCAGCAACTTGGGAGCAATTTCAGCCAGCTGTTTTGCTAACCCTTCAAAAGACGTTGTAAATTCATCAGCTGCTTTATTCACGACTCTTTTAAACTCGTCCATTTCCACTTTGTTTTTGTTAACGACATCGTTGAACAAGCTGCGAATCTTTTCTTCCTGTTCCTTTGTTTGCTCTTCTTTTACTGTAAAAAAAGATTAATAGTCATCATTAGCCTTTACCTTTTCCCAGGGGTCAGCTTCCAGTCTAACCGGATGCAGCTGAATACCAGTTTTATACATGGAGCGACTGCCTGTCTGACCTCCAGTAGCGTTGGTCAGACTGGTTGCCAGACTTTCGAGCTTCTGACTACCCGTAACGACTGTCAAAGATATGTGAATGACAGCCGGGACCAACAGCTTAACGTGCTTTCCGAGGCACCGAGAGGTCTCGATAGGTAATGGATGTTCACCCATCCACGTACAGACCGCGACAAGCATAGCCTTTGATCGACCCGTACGGCAGCCTTGCTATTTCTCATAATGTCGGGGTCGGCTTCCTGTCTAACCTAACGATGAGTTTTAGGTACATTTGCAATAATGTGAATCTAGTGATATACTGTGATTGTTACCTGTTGTAGTTGCCTTGTAATAAATAAATAAATAAATAATTTTTTAATTTTTGTCTATTAAAAAGAAACATATTTTTTAGTAGGAGCGACAGCCAATCGGACCTCCGCAACCTAGTTACTGGGTAACACGATACCTCCACGTAAGACCAAAATTAATATTTGTAAATATTTTGTAAGCTCGTGACTTTACAAAATATTTTACAAATATTCATTTTAATCAAACTCAAAAAAAATTACCTACTACTTTTGTATATGCTAACTCCTCTAGTCAGATTTATATTAAAACGTATGTAAAAAAACTTAGGAAATAAATAAGGCGAAAGGACCAGGGTAGTCCGAGAAATTCAAATTTTCTAACGTTTTGGTTGTATTTTGATTAAAATATGATCGGCGACCGTAACAAATATGTCTTTAGAAAATTATATTAATCACTAAATTCATCAAAATGAGCAGGTATTTAAGAATCGGTGCAGGTCGCGTTCTGTGGTTTCTGCCTACTCCAATGGAAGCAGGCGTGAGTTTATGTATGTATGTAAATTCATCAAACCAACTCTCACTATCGAGAATTGTACATCACTATCACCACGAAATCGATACAAACAGTAGTTTTTTTGCTGCAAACACTACCGACACTAGCGCTTTGCAATACTAGCGCTTTGCAACGCTAGCACTTTACGACACTAGCGCTTTACGACACTAGCGCTTTGCAACACTAACGCTTTACGACACTAGCGCTCCGTGTGAATCTATGGAACTAAGGCAACGATTAAGGGCTGATTTTACCAATGAAACTGAACGCTATCAGCATTTCTAAAACGCGTTCAAGAGCTGTCAGTGTCAAAATTGTTTTGGAATATTGTACACTGACAGCTCTTGAACGCGTTTAGATGTGCTGAACGCGATCCGCACTAAGTAGCTGTCCTATCTGTAGAATACCTAGTTTATAGTAATCTGTGGCCGACAACAGCAAGTAATGTTAACATTTTCGATGTGCGGAGTTGTGGAAAACTACACACTACATCACTTATTGATGGACTGTGTTCGATATTATTCTCATAGTTAATCTGTTTGGGGTCTTGAGGTTGAACCGACATGGTATGGGCACATTCAATAAAATTCTGTCTATACCAAACTAGGTGATGATGCGAAGAGTCTGTTCAGCACCCTAATTGCGTAGTATACGGTCAATCACAATCTGAATCATTTTGAAACAGATTATTAATCAATTGCTGCATATGATCGAAAAAAACATCTGCTTGTCCAGGAAGCTCACGGGCGCCCAGCGTTGGTCGCCGAATCTCTAGATGTTTTTAATGTATATGTCAGGTTCAATTAGTGGATTTAGTAATATTCAGGATTTTGATTATTAAAATGCGTTATATTCTTTCAAGTCGTATTTCCCAAGAGAAACGTCACTCACGTTTATTCAGTCAACTTGACAGCTTTGACAACTAACGTTGGTTCACAAAAGAAACCTCAACACTGCTCAACAACGTAAATAACGCAAAGAATGTTGTTGAACTGTCAAAATTAAACAGATATCTACGAAAATGTGTAATGCAATTAGATAGCAGGTTCATTGTCAAAATGTGATCCGATAAATTGGGTACGATGAGACAGGGACTGTAAAAATAAAGATAAATATCTACGATCTCGTCATATATTACAATAATGTTATTTGTTATTAAAAATAATTTAATATCAGCTGTATAAACTCGATCTACACCCGTATTACGCGATAAATAATAGGTTTTATATGTATGCTACTAACTATCATGCATGGCCCAAATCTGGGTCCTGCACCGTAATTGTGTAACACACTTTCAATCGCAACTAAATGATTTTGCTTCATGTGTTCTATGTCTTCATTATGTTCGAAAAATTTGTCTGCTCAACAACGTAAAAACGCAATAAATGTTGTTGAACTGTCGAAATTAAATCCATTGCTACTGTGTGTGTTACAGCTGGCACTGGCCTAGTTATGGCACTGAATTAGTATTACAAAAAAATAAAAAACGACCGAGAGCGGGAGAAGTTATTTGATAACTTCCCATCCTCAAAAAAAAAAGAAAAAAAAGGGTGGCCAATTAGGAAGTATACAAATTCAAAAGAAGTATATTTTTATTACAAACGTAAATTACCGGATATTTTTCTATATGTATATTATTCAGACTTGGCAATTTTATACGGTGAATAAGATCTGCCTAATCTGCTCCTCTTTTATTCTTAAAAACGCGATCGCTTTATCGCGGTATCGCAGTAAAAAAAAAGTCAGGACGTGCCTCGAAATCCTCAATGATGAAAATCGTATGATTTGTTAGAAAAATTGGATTGGAATTGGTTTTTTAAAATGAATTTAAGAACTTCTGCATAAAACTACTGAAAGCATTGCGGTGGTCATGGTCTTATAGACTGTGCATAACGAATTTGCCGCATTTTAACTAATTAATAGACATCAAACAACTGCAATATGAAATGATCCCCGCTGTGAAACGAGTGATGAAAATGAAAATTTTGAGTAAGAATATCGACATACACAGTAAAGTTGATGGGAAAATAAGATATAGTAAAATAATTTTTTTACAACATTCTAAATGTGAGACCACACGAAGTGTTGCCGATGCCTTGCGACGCCTCATGGACCTCTAGATAATCAGTTCGGAACAAAAAAATAATTTCATTCCCATTCCTAAAGAATTCCACAAAATGAGATCGGATCGGAACAAAATGTTAATTTTATCCACTTTCCTAACGAATCCCACAAAGTGGATTCGAATTGTTTGGCGTCAATCAGGAATGGGGATAAATATTAAATACCAACCTTTTCCTGTTTACTCCAATTATTGGAGCTAATTAATTTCATTGCTACCATCGCAAACACAATGAAATAAACTTACTATTTTAAATTATTTTATTCATATCCTCTGATGAAATTTTTGACTTGCGTCTGTCAGAGTCGCAACAGATTAAAAAATCGTGGATTTGACAACTTTTTTCTTAACGTTCTGTTTTTTCTGTTGACTATTTTGATCATATTCAGGGGGCCTACCCCCTAAACGAAATCCGTTCGTTCGGCCGTCATTACGGGCGCTTCGTTCTCCATTTCACTAACGGACATACCGTAAGCTAGACAGAGAGCGAAGCGCCCGTAACGACGGCCGAACGAACGGATTTCGCTAAGGGAGTAGGCCCCTGTGTCGAACGCATAATTTCACCTCTATTTCGTTTGGCGACAAATCACCTGCTATAATTTATAAATAAAGAAAAGTTAATTATTGACTAAGAGCTAACTCATGAGTTAGCTAACAATGGTTAATCAGTGATTAACGAGATTTTCATAAATAAGGCTGTAGACCTCCCAGGCCCTGGTGCCCCGCACCACTTTGTACCTTATTAGACCCTAATTTAAATTTTGCATAATATGTAAGGAGCCTCGAATTGGTTCTTACTGAAAATATTTTGGCCTTATTTGGAATTTGATTAAAAAGTAACTCTCAAGATTTGGTGGCCCCCCAGGGCCGAGGGCCCGGGGAAGACCGCTCCTGCCGATCTTAGTCCGTCAGCATTTGCGACACCTACACCAACGAGGCTAGAAAAATAAGAATAAAAGAAAATATCAACAATTCCAGAAATATTTTATTGAAGAAAAATGATTACTTATTATTTTTTTTGAACAAGTTCTGTCACAACACTAGTTAGGGTACTAGTGGCGCCATCTACGGCGTCTCGCAACAACTTGGGGGCAGTTTCAGCCAGCTTTTTTGCTAACCCATCAAAATTTGTTGTAAATTCATCAGCTGCTTTATTCACGACTCCTTTAAACTCTTCTATGTCTACTTTGTTTTTGTTAGAGACATCGTTAAAAAAGCTGCGAATTTTTTCTTCTTGTTCCTTTGTCTGGCCTTCTTTTGCTGTAAAAGAGATAATCAACCTTTACCTTTTCCCACCATGTCGGGGTCAGCTTCCAGTCTAACCGGATGCATCAGGAATACCAGTATCTTTCATGGAGCGACTGCCTATCTGACCTCCAGCAGCCTTGGTCAGACTGGTTGTCAGACTTTCGACCTTCCGACTACCCATAATGATTGTCAAAGATTTACGAATGACAAGGGTAAGAAGTAATTTAGAGCGCGCCATGAGTCGCCGCGGTGCGTCTTGAGACGCGGAAACTCTCAAGCAACCGCGGAAGGCGGGGAGACAGGCGTGCGATGAAAATAAAAGTACTAAATCACAGCGGGCATGCCACGACTCAGTGCGGCCGCGAGTGCGATTTTTGATAAAGATATGCTGAATAGGTCCAACGCGGTCGCAGTCGTCGTCGCCACATGCCCGCTGTGATTTGGCGCATTAAAGTCTCGCGCTCTCGCTCCCGCAGTCGCAGACGCAAGACGCAGGTCGCGCGAGCGGTGAAGTCGTGGCCGAGGGATAAAAAACGAAAGTCCCTACTATTTTTTTTTTATCGATGCTATCTCCTCTAGTCAGATTCATATGCAAAAGTATGAAAAAATCTTAGGATATAAATATTAAGGCGAAAGCGCCAGAGTAGTCCGCGAAATTATTTTTTTAACGTTTTTGTTGTATGTTGAACAAAATATGATCGGTGACCGTAACAAATATATCTTTCGTGCGTTTATGTATGTATGTAAATTCATCAAACCAACTCTCACTATCGAGCATTGTACATCACTATCAGCACGAAATCGATGCAAACACTTCCGACACTAGCGCTTTGTGACACTAGCGCTTTGCGACACTAGTGTTTTGCGACACTAGCGCTTTGCAACACTAGCACTTTGCAACACTTGCACTTTGCGAAACTAGCACTTCGTGGGTATCTATGGAACTAAGGCAACGATTAAGTAACTGTCCTATCTGTAGAATACCTAGTTTATAGGAACTGTGGCCGACAGCAGCACGTAATTTATTTATTTATATATTAACTATGGATGACTTACAGCTAAAATACACAGAATAAAAAATAGTATGTGAGACTGACAGCCCATTAAAAGTCTTCTCTTCTAAAAACAGATTGGAAAGAGTGTGAACAACACAACACAGCTTGTGTACCGATACACTACCTACTACAAAAAAAAAAAAAAAAAACAGTACAACATTCAGCTTAAACTAAATTCACATTTCATATTCAATACAGGAATAAAAACTAGAACATAAAATCTTAATTAAAAAAGTCAAGGCTCAGGCACTGTCTGGACGAGGACACACCTGTTATGAAAGGATCAAAATAATGCTGTTAAACTTACTACTTGCACGCACTATAAATGATTTTTGTCTGTAATTCGTAGAGGTAAATGGAACACGCAACGGTGCGTTCCATCGCTTCGACCTTTTGGGAACGTAAAAATAAAATTTGGATAGAATAAAGGTGTTATTAATTTTGAATTATTGAAAATTGTAAGTAATGAACTACAGTCAGAGATAATATCAACATTTTCGATGTGTGGAGTTGTGGAAGACACACTCATCATCTGCCTATCTGACATCCACAACCATAGAAATATAAATAATAGGAGAAGTGGCATGGGGGGCGTGTCTGTGTCCGCGCGTCCTGATCACAATGCTCATGCCTCAGGCAAATGGCCGTCTCCGCTAACTAGTGCGCTTTCGAACGCGTTCGTGATAACATTTAAGAATACCGTGTTGTTCAGTGGTTTCTTGTGAAAATCGAAGCTAAACTAGAAACTTTATAAATCATAGAACCACTTTTCATAAATCAGCACAAGTATTTTACTATATTTGTGTTGAAAATCATGAAAAACAACAAATCGTAAAATATTTCTTGCCTTTACTACATTATTTTTGTTGTCATATATCACAGCGACTGTACTACTATTGTAGTAAATACATTGCTTCTTTACCATTAGCAAAGTATTTATTTATTTATTTATTTATAAAAATCTTACCTACACTATCATTACAGATCTATGATCCAATGCGACAGATTGGCCTTACTAACTAAATCCTAAATCTACACCTTATACCTAGTTAAAAAATATCTTAATCTAAATAACATATAACATATAGTGTAACTTTTGCGAATTCACTCAAGTTGCACCACAATACATCAACCCTCCCGTAAACCTCATTCACCACGCATGTAAGTGTGTACACACGTGTGTAGTATGTCGCTAGGTAACTGGCCAAGCAATGTAAAAATCACAAAACGATACGTTCTTTATGCGGTTGCATCGTGTGGTACGTCCGCTGTGTCTTGCGACGAGTTAGTGATGTGGTTGTGCAGATCCACTAACGTAGGCTATCGACAACAATGTCGATTGTCGTATGAATTTATATTACCATTAAAGTTTATTCTTCAATTTGTTAACAATTATAGCCTGGTTAGAAGACCTATGTGAAATCTTGTTTTATACTCATTTAAACTTTCTCATAAAGATGTTTTTCTTTTATTTGCTTAATATATATTTTTTTTAGCTACGTACTGTTTATTTATATCATCTTATTATATGTATATCGTTTTTTATTTAAAAAAATTCAGGAACTTCCAAAATTTTAATACAATAATAAATGGGAGAATCGATAACTTTCCGATTTAGTCAATCACTAGCACTTGCACAGCACAACGATAGCGATCGATGTTTTCGTGTGAGTGAGTTGTACGGTCCATGGTAAATGCACGCTGTGTTTGATGGGATAAGGTTTATAATTGATTGTGTTGTACGTTCTGATTTGTAAATTGCAAGTGCGAGCGGGACCTCGTGTTTATTGAGTTTACTGATCGCATGTGTAGTTTTAGGCTAGGTCGGCTCGGTAGTAGGGATAAATTGAAGACATTGGGTTCCGATACATTTTCAACTACCGGGCATGTCTCCTTCTTTCTCATCAACCCAGTAATACGATGATACCCTTAGGAAAAAAATAGAGAGAATCGTAATAAAGACTAATCTATCTATATGTTACCGGTAATCTGTATACTCCGGTAGTCTATACAATACCTAGGCAATGTATAGAATACCTAAAACGTTTAGGTAATGTATGAAATATTATTTATTTTATACTTTGCGTAGGCATTCTATACAGTACCGAATGCGCAGCCGGTAATGTGTGTGAAAATAATTATGAATATTTTAATTATTTTTAATTATTCAATTTTGAGTATGCAAGAGACCTACTTCTTATTTTTACAGAATTGTTTTGTTTTCTAAGTTTTCAATACTTGTTACCTTTTTATTTATAAGAAAATTAGATTATGTTACAGCCAGAAGAACTTTAAGTTTCACGTTAATTTTATTGTGATTTTACTGTACTTATCGAAAGGTACTAAGTTCCTTTTTTTAAGATTATTTAAAAAAATAATTGATTGATTATATAAAATAAATATTAGCAGTAAAAGTGTCTTAAAAGTTAGTTCCTAAGAATAAATAAATATTTTTGAGTATAATAATTCTTATTTTACTGCAAAAAAAAGTATTATATTACGTACCTTTTTTATCCGCGTCGTTCCCGGAGAAAGAATAGGACCACCCCATCTCGCGCCGTGGGTGTCGTAAGAGGTGACTAAGGAAGCTCAAGATCCGGTACATACCATAAAGCACTTTGGGTCACCCGCGCGATGGCGGGTAAACCATCAACAATTGCATTCCCAAGGAGGGTTGGTGTCAGGCTGGCGGCCGACTGTAAAAATATGCCAAAACTTTATGCAACATGATGAGTAAAAACGATATGATGCACGATAGGGCTAGGGCGTACCCCACAGGCGACGCGCAGGGGCAGCACCCGGCTCCTGCGGGAAGTGGATAAGGGTTGTTGCACCAACCCGGGCGGGGGCAACGTAAGAAGCGAGCTCGGGAAGTGAGACTGAGGTATGCTAGTTGGAATGTTGGGACGATGACTGGAAGAGCCAGAGAGTTAGCGGATGTATTCAAAAGAAGACGAATAAATGTAGCGTTTTTACAAGAAACAAAATGGAAAGGAACTAAAGCGAGAGATATTGGTGAAGGATACAAGTTTTTCTACTGTGGAAGTGACGAGAAAAGAAGTGGCGTGGGAATAGTACTAGACAGTAATTTGAAAGAAGGCGTGATGGAGATAAAAATAATTAATGATAGAGTAATAGTTGTAAAAGTAATGTTAGAAAATATAATTCTGAATGTAATTAGTGTGTATGCACCGCAGGTAGGATGTGATGAAAGGGTGAAAGAGAAGTTTTGGGAGGACTTTGACACAGTTTTGATGAATGTCCCGGTGCATGAGGAATTGATAATTGGAGCTGATTTTAATAGACATGTGGGAAGAATGAAAGGGGTTTATGAAAGAGTGCATGGAGGATGGGGATTTGGTAACATAAATAACGAGGGAGAGATATTTCTGCAAGCCGCTACCACCTTTGACCTGGCAGTAGCCAACACTTGGTTCCAGAAGAACAATGGACATCTAATTACGTACAAAAGTGGCAATCACAAGACGCAAATTGATTACTTTTTAGTACGACGCAACAAACTAAAAAACATCAAAGACTGCAAAGTGTTACCGAGAGAAGACATAGTTTCACAGCACAGACTCCTTATTATGGAAATGGTCTTAGAAATGAAGCTCAATAAAAACAAGGAGCAACCCCCCCCCCCCCCCCCCAAATAAAATGGCATATGCTGGAGAAGAATGATTGTGCAAAGAAATTTAAAGAGCGAGTTGTGGATAAAATAATAGATATGGGAGAGATGAAAGATAGAAATGTAAATGAATGTTGGAATGAGATGGCAGGGTATATCAGGAGTGCAGCGAAAGATATTTTGGGAGAGACGAAAGGAAAGGGTACGATAGATAGGGATACATGGTGGTGGTCGACAGAAATACGGAATGTGTTGCAGGATAAGAAGAGAAAGTTCAAGGAATGGCAGAGTGTTGAAGATGAGAATGTTAGTTTGAAAACAGAAAAAAAGAGTGAGTATGATGCTCTAAAGTAATTATTGTTTGATATCTTAATGCAAGCTGTGGTCTCCTATAATTGAAGATGCACAAGGATCTGTATCTTTTTATGTTTTATTTTCAGCATGTAAGGTGTAATCTTTGTTGGAGATCCAAATAAATAAATAAATAAATAAAGAAAAAATCCAAGAAAGCAGTGGCCATAGCGAGAGCAAAAGCCCAGGACAAGCTTTATGACACACTGGACAGCCCAGCAGGCCAAAAAAAATCTATACCGGCTTGCTAGAGTTAGAGAGAGAAAGACGAGGGATGTTTGTCAAATAAAATGTGTAAGGAATGGAACTGGAATAGTCCTTTCGGATGATGAGAAAATTAAGGACAGGTGGAAGGGCTATTTCGAAAGACTGATGAATGAGGAGAATGACTGGAGTGAAGGGTTAGTGAGAATGATTAGTATGGATGAAGTGAGAATAGTAGTGAATGGGATGAAGAATGGTAAAGCTATAGGTCCTGACGGAATACCAGTTGAAGTGTGGAAGTTATTACGGGTAGATGGATGGACGTGGTTAGCTTTATTCTTCAATAAGTTGTTGCGGGAAGAAGCCATACCTGACGAATGGTGTAACAGCTCGCTAGTGCCTATTTTTTAAAACAAAGGTGATGTGCTGGAGTGCAACAACTATAGAGGAATAAAGCTAATGTCACATAGTATGAAGGCTTGGGAGAAAGTTATTGAAAGGCGACTGAGAGTAGAGAGTGAAATTTCGCAAAACTAATTCGGTTTTATGCCTGGTCCGGGAGCAACGGATGCCATCTTCGCTATCCGCCAGCTGTGCGAGAAATACAGACGTGCGCATAAAAACTTGCACATGGTTTGACCTCGAAAAGGCATACAACCGAGTGCCTCGTGAGGTTTTGTGGTGGGCTCTTAAGGAGAAATGTGTGCCAGGGAAGTATGTGCAGTTGATTCGAGCGATGTACAGTCGATGCAGTACCCAAGTCCGGTCTACAGTGGGCACTACTGGCAGCTTCAATGTGGCGGTCGGCTTGCATCAAGGGTCGGCACTCAGCCCTTACCTCTTCTTGGTGATAATGGACGCTCTTACGTCGGATATCCAAAAAGAGGCTCCCTGGTGTATGCTGTTTGCCGATGACACTGTGCTGGTTGCTGAGAGTGGTGTTTGAGGTCCAGAGCAAATTGGAGGTGTGGTGGGAAAGACTGGAGACCGTTGGCCTTAGACTAAGTCGAACCAAAACGGAATACTTGGTTTGCGATTTTGGCGGTTCTTACAGTCCTGTGTCCATATCTCTCGCCGGAACGCCCTTACCGATCTGCTCCGAATTTCGGTACCTCGGGTCGCTTGTCCAAGGGGATGGCGGAGTAGACCGAGACGTAACACGCCGGATCAACTCAGGATGGATAAAATGGCGACAGGTCACAGAAACAACTTGTGACTCACGGATGCCCCTCCAGTTAAAGGGGAAAATCTATAAGTCCGTGATAAGGCCTGCCGTACTGTATGGATCGGAATGTTGGGCCGTGAAGAAAACGGATGAAAAAAGATTTCATGTAGCGGAGATGAGAATGTTGAGATGGATGTGTGGAGTAAACAGAAACTGGATAAATTAAGAAATGAGTATATAAGGGGAAGTTTAAAAGTTGCGCCAGTGACAGAAAAGTTGAAAGGAAATCGTTTGGCCTGGGATGGGCATGTGATGAGGAGAGAGGAAACGCATGTGACTAAAAGAGTGATGAATATAAATGCCGATGGATGGAGCGGGAGAGGAAGGCCTAAGAAAAAGTGGATGGAGTGTGTGAGGAATGATATGAAAGAGAAGGAAGTGAATGATAGCATGACAGTTGATAGGGGAGAATGGAAAAAGAAAACGTGTTGCGCCGACCCCAAGTAACATGGGACAAGGGCAGGAAAATGATGATTATGTACCTTTTTTATAAAGATTATTTTTAATGAGTAATTGTTCATTTTAATTAAGTTAATTTTGAGCAAATATGAGCTGTTTTTTTTTTGTCTGTCCGAAACTTACATCTTACCAATTTGGAAACAAAATATACGTATCGAATTGAGAACCTCCCCCTTTATTTTCGTCGGTTAAAAATCACGTGCACACGATGATCACATCTGTTAGCAAGTATTACTATAGCGGCCGTGTGTTGCAAGCAAGATAGTCCTTACGGTGTATAGATGTTCGTTTCTCCCATGGTACTTACATAACATTGATAAATATAGACCAAATCTATTTACTTTACACATTGCCGGTGAACCAGCAGGTATTCTTTACAATCCCTAGGAAATTTATACATTACCTAGGCAAACTATGTAACGGACAATAATATTCATAATATTTCATACATTGCCTGGACGCCTCAGGTATTCCATACATTGTCTAGGTATTGTATAGAATACCTGAATTATACAGATTACCGGTAACATATATTCCTAAAGCGCCCACCGCCTTTCATCGCAACGACAAGAGCTACCACAGAGAGTACTCGCTCAGCCACACTCGTTTGTCGGGCAGAAACATACATATAGGGGCAGAACACTCGCTCGCTTGGTACATTCGCATACCAGCGAGTAATCGCTCGTCGCCGTCACGCACTCGCTGCTCGTTCCTCGCCAACTAGTTTTTAGTTGCTAGCTTTACTCGTTTCTTGTTAATCGCCGTGGGGCAGGTGCCTTAGGTACCTGTCTCACCGTCGACATGGAAGCGACCAGCTATCAACTATTTTCTCGCTCAAGAAACGTACAATACAGAGAGTTCTCGCCAGCAGTGTGAACAGTCAGCGATCAACAGACCATCAGTATATGTTTCTCTTTTAGAGGCACGAGACCGCCATCTATTGTATGTTTCTTGAGCTAGAAAATATTCAAGAGCAAGTCGCTTCCGCGGCGGGCGATGGGATAGGTGTCTTAGTCCCGAGCTCGCTTCGCTCCCTCTTGCATCCCAAGTTCTCCTCGTAATATTATCTTATACTAAGTCAATATATTGATATATTGTTGTATGATTGGTGCAGTACCGTTCTTTACGACAATCACACTTTCTCTTCTTCTTCTCTATCTTGATAAGCCTTGATGTTATTGAGGTAGTCATCAGTTTAGTAATAATATCATTGGCAGTCATTGTTATTATTTTCTTACGTAGTTAACAAATATAAACAAACAAAAAAATATGACTATAATTTGACGTAACAAATATCGTTGACATCGACAAATCAATATCAGCCCATTATCAGCCATGCATTCTGTTGTAGCACTTATACTAAAGAGAACGTATTTATTAAATATTAATAATAAGAAACACATCGAGTTACGAAATCAATAATGATAACTAGCTTCTCTACCCGCGACTTTTTTCACGTGGATGTCGTAAGACATCACAGTAAATACTAAAATCAAGCCACATTTTGATAAAACTTGCCTTTATACTTACTACGTTTGTAGTTTTCGTCTCAGAGGTCAAAATATACATATTTTGACCTCTGAGACGAAAACTACAAACGACGAAAAGTACATATTGATGGAGTTTGCCTGAATAATATCAGCTATGCTGACGACATGGTCCTGCTGAGCGTGTCGGTTTGTGGCATTAGAACATAATTGGAGATTTGTGAGGCATATGCTGAAGAACACGGTCTGAAATACAATGTAACGAAAAGTCCGTTTATGGTGTTTGAGACCGGCTCTAAATGTCCTATACCATCAAACTGTACGGGGATCCCTTGATAAAAGTGAACCATTTCAAATACCTAGGGCAATGGGTTACTGACGGTCTCAGAGATGATACTGATATCGAGAGGGAGCGGAGGGCATTGTCAATTAGAGCTAATATGATAGCCCGCAGTAGATTGCACGCTGGTCCTAGTCGGTCAAGGAAACACTTTTTTAGAGTTTATTATACCTCATTTTACACGTGCAGCCTGTGGATGAATCACACCCAAAAAGCATACGAAGCCCTCCGCGTCCAATATAACAACGCTTTCAGTGCGCTGATGGGACTGCCGTATATTTGTGTTGAAGTCGTTTGAGAAGACTCCGATTCCAGTTCCGGAGTCGGTCTTCGATCCGTCGGTGTATACTCTCATCTCTTTCGAGCCTACTCAGGCTCGAAAGAACAGAAGGACTTACAGAAGAACAGTGTGACTACTCAGTCACACTGTTCTTCTGTAAGTATTATGTTGTAGTGCCTTTGAAAGTGGTGTCGAAATTCGAGGCTTGTCGCAGCTTCGTTTGATCGCATCATTCTTTATATGTGTGTGTTTAACTCTGGAGTCTTTGCTTAGGGTTCCTGATAAATGGAGCCTAAAGGCGGCCAGAGCCGTGCAGAGGCGGCAGTCCCAGCATTGCCTGTAGGGCGGCAGTGGGTGTAGTTCTCATACTGCTAGTGACTGTAACACAAGCGAACCACTGCAGTTTTTCCATTTCTCTTTGGGCTGTGCTCAGGTCTGTCCTGCGTCACCACACCAGTGAGCCATATGTGATAAATGGTCGGATGACTGTGGTGTATAACCAGTGGGTGACCTTGAGGCTGATCCCCCAATCTCTGCCAAGCAGTCGCTTGCACTCCCACAGTGATATGCTGGCTTTTGTAGTGATATAGTTCGTGTCTTTTGCCCAGTTCAGTTGTTAATCCAAAAAGATGCCCAGGTATTTGGTTTCAGTTGAGAGGACGTAATGTTAATTATTTTGAATATATATAGAATCTTTTTTTTGTTATTCTTCTAACTGAACAGACAGCTGTGCAGCTGGGCAGTTTGTTGCGCCACTTCTTCTTCCCAGCTAATGCACTAGGAAGTGGTGAAGGGTGGGCGTTTTGGGGGACTGTCTTATGTAGTTGACGTTCGAAAAGTGCTGATTCTCAGCCTAGTTTGAATAAATGACTTTTGAATTTTGAATTTTGAGGCTTAGGGTTGTTCCAAAGAACTGTGGTAGTTGTAGTGTCGTCAGTTTTCTCTTTTTTGTGAAGAGAATCAGTTCGGTTTTTGTAGGGTTCACTGAGAGTTGGTGCTTGTTGCACCATTCCTCTACTATTTTCAGGGCTTGATGCATGAAGTTGCATAGAGTGTTTTCGTGGGTCCCGTTTATTATTATGGTTATGTCATCGGCGTATCCTACGGTGAAATAACCTTTGTCATTGAGTGTTTTGATGAGACTGTCTACTACCAGGTTCCATAGAAGCGGCGAGAGGAGGCCCCCTTGCGGGCAGCCCTTCGCAACAATGGCCCTCGTAGTGTCTTTTACTGTGACTTATACAGCTCTCAGTTTGAGCATGTTGGTGATCAAGCCACTCAGGGTCGAGTCTATCGAGTATGCTGTGTCTGTCGAGGGCCTTGTTTATGCTGTTGAACATGGTTTTGTCAAAGGCGCTCTCAATGTCAATGAAGGCGACCAGTGCTGAGCATTTGTGGTCCACTGCGCATTAAATTTTAGAAACCACGCTGTGCAGTGCTGATTCTGTTGACTTGCCTATGGAGTACGCATGTTTTTGTTTGTTTAGTGGTTTTACCCGGAGAGATCCGTCTCGGATGTGCCTGTCACAGTGTCTCTCGAGGGTTTTCAGTAGGAAGGATGTAAGGCTGATGGGCCTATAAGCCTTGGGTTGTGTATAATCGGTCTTGCCAGGTTTGGGTGTGAAAATGACTTTCACCTCGCGCCATGCAAGAGATATGTGTCTTAGCGCTATGCAGGCTCGATAGATCAATGGTGTCCGATAATCTACCCCCTGCAGTAGGGCTGGGAAGATGCCATGCTGACTTGTACGGCTAAAAGGTGTTGATAGCCTACTTTACTCGGTCTTCTGTTACTATATTGCGGGCTCTTGAGCAGTCTTCATGTGTTGGGGTCCATTCTGTTTCAGCCTCCCACGTCTGTCCTCTAGGACGCTACAGTCTGGGAAGTGAGTCTCGAGACGGACCTTACTGGTTTCACGGTCAGTTACTCTCTATGAGATCCCGGTTTTTTTAAGCGAGCTGAGACTTTGATGGGATCTTCGTTACCCTTCTTTTTTTTTTTTTGAGGGTGGGAAATTGTCAAATAACTTCTCCCACCCTGGGCGGACCGGGAGGGCGTGTCAGACTTTTACTGACTAAAACCCACCCGTATTCCTTCCGTTGCCTGTGTGCCGGGGCCGCGATATCCCTTTCACACAAACTCGCAACCCTGGCAGGCATTGGCCCTAACGGACCCCGTCAGTTGGTGCTGACATCTCTTTGAGGCGCGCGTGGAACACAACGCGCCGTCGACCCGGGCCTGGCCTTATCGGACGGCGAGCTACCCATTGCTCACCGTCCGCAAGCCCGCGCCTACAGTGGCCGGAAGTCGGCTCGCGACTCCCGACGCCCGGGGCGTCTCCTGCGGCGGCTAGGGGCTTGAGGGCGCGAATCTTGCCTCTCCCTCGAGCGCTCCGTCTCCTCCTTCGCGAGCATTACTGCTTCGCAGAAGGAAGTGACGGCCTCCCATGCACTCTCGCTCCGAACCATGGCCTGAACCAGGGCTGGACGCGAGACATCGCCGCCGCCGATCGCCTCCGTGAGGATACAGCGGTGCTCCGCCCAAGCCGGGCAGACGTCAACCGTATGCTCCACCGTGTCCTCCGGGCGATCCACACAGTGGTGACACCCGGGTGTTTCCTCCCGGCTTATGCGGAACAGGAACCTCCCGAAACAACCGTGTCCGGTGAGGACCTGCGTCAGGTGGAAGGTGAGGACGCCGTAGCGCCTCTCTAGCAACTCCTCAAAGAGGGGACTTATCGCCATATTACTTACCCTTGCGGCTTCATTATTTGTCTCGATGGATTCACAGAATTTACGCCATGCTGTCCTCCTGGCGGTTCAGATCTGCTGTTTAACCGACTTCCAAAAAGGAGGAGGTTATATGTTCGTCGCGTATGTATGTTTTTTTAATGTACATACGAGTATGTCCACCGATTTCTCCGTCAATTATAGACCGATTTTGCAAATTCTTTTTTGTACTCGTATGAAAGGATTATACTCCGAAGTTGGTCACATATAAATTTTATTAACTTTTGGATAGTTTTTGAGTAAGCTTCAATAATACGTATTTTTCCCACTTAGTATATGTGGATGATATGATGTTAACTTCCTGTCACTGTTATTTACATAGCAGGTAGTGGTATTCGAATTTGTGTGGGGTAGGAAGTCGGTTGCTTTTTTTTTTTGTAAAAAGCTTTTTTGTATGTATATTGGGTCTCTTTGTATATCTCCCAGTCGCCAGGGAGTCTAGTGTTGTTGGCTCTGTTAAATTTCGCAACGCATCTCTGAGTTTACTAAGTTCAGCATTCCACGATGGATTCTTCTCGTTCTTGGTTCGTGGCGCTCTTAGTTTGCAGCATGCGTTGTATGCTCTTCTGATATGTTTGCCAAGGTGTATTCTAATTGTGCCTGGTCTTTTATAGTTACTTGTGTTAGGTGTCTATTTAATAGGGAGGCCAGGAGGCGTTTGTAACCGGGAACATTAGTACGCCTCGGGTTTCGCCTCGGTTCGAGCTTCCTTGGTAATTAGTGTAAAGTGATGCTTCAGTGATCTGAGCAAGAAGACTCGTCCGATACGTGCCAATTTGTAATAAGGTTTGTCGCATTTTCTGTAGCAAGTGTTAGATCTATAATCGTTTGTCCTCGGACTGTGAGTTCCGAGTGGCTTCCGAGCCGCAGTTAATAATGTTAAGGTTAGTGGAGAATAAATAGGTGGATAGTACCTCTCCTCTGGAGTTGGTGCGTCGCTGCCCCAGAGCGGATAGTGGGCGTTCGAGTCGGTGCAGATGATCAGGTCCTTAATTGGCGCGCTCGCAGGTGGGCCATCTCTTTTGGCGGGCAGTCTGCGACCTCACCAGGCATGTATACCGAGGCCAGTACATCTGGAACGCTACCACAGACTAAGTACTGAACGCTACCTTCGGTCTAGTGCCTGACAGCTGTCAGGTCTCTGGAACAGAATTGTGTGAGTTCACACCACTCACACAATTCGGTATGTAAAGTTTTTTTCAGGTATTTTTTTATATTTTTAATTGATAGATTTAGTTATTTTAAGCAACTAATTTCAATATTTTGTTATTCCAAGCTGTAGTTATTTTTTTCATTTTTTTTTAAGTTTTGTTCATAATGACGTCATAACGGAGGCTGAATAGCTTATGATCTTTGCCACGTATAACACTATATAAAAAATCCAAAATTTGAAATTTGTTTTTTGGTTGACATCAGAAACTTCAAGCATGACAGTAGGGAGGAGGCATATTTATCGTAACAGATATAAATAACAGATATTAAAAATAACAATAGCATTCCTAATAATATACGAGTAACTTATCTGTTACTGAAAATAACAATCCCCACTCAGACTATTACTACGGCTGTGTTTTATAATATTTTTCTTTACGGCAACCAAAAAAAATTGTGATCGTATCCGAATGTCTTTGTTACCTTTGGTTTGACGGAATTAATCGCAAAATATTCCAGTAATTTACGATATTTTTGATTAACCAATAAAGATGTTATTCAATTATATCGAGAGTAATTTGCTTGGTTTGTTTGTTATTTTTTTTCATGAAAATACTTTTTTACTTACTTACTTTACTTTAATTGTATATTATTATCTTTATGGAAAATTGGGATGCAACCAAAAAATTCAGTGATCGTGAATCTCCTTTATTAATCGATTTACGGGATTGGTCGCATAAGGTTCTATGCATGTACGACTTTATTTTAATAGAAATAAAGATGATACTCAATTGAAAGTAATTTGGCTGGTTAGTCTGTTGTTTTTTTTTTAATTTTGGACCTTTGAAATTTTGAAATTTAATTGTTTTCTCTGCTTTTTAACGGAAGAGAACTGGTGAAATGTAATATTTTTTTTTTAATATTCATGAAACAAGCTGCCTAGCCTTTTACAAGTATGTTGGGGTCGGTTTCCAGTGTACCCGGATGACAAAAAAAAAATATAAATAAACGTAAGTCTATAATTTCACATTACCCCGTCATTCCTAGTCAAAATTTCAGATTCGATTTTCGCCTTTAAACGAAATAAACTACGGAAGATAATCAATTGAGATTTAAATACGTATTTATCGTCCGTACATATATAACAGGCAGTTATTTCAAAACAGATGTTTGGATCTGTCATTTTTCTGTAACAGTAATAGTTATAACAGATACCTGTTACAATCCATCTCTACATGACACTTGACAGTTAGTTGATGGACACCTGAAATTAGAGGTGGGAATGAGCGACATAATTGAAATTTTTCGTATATCAATATGAAATTAGTAACTCGATTACTTTTAATCGATTATACATAGTTACTTATTTTTTATTACTAATCTTTCCTTACTTGTCGTTAAAAATCCGAGTTCAGTAGTCTTGTCGAATGAAGACGGATAGTAGGTATCTATGTACTTATCTACCATGTGGTGCACGACTGTGAATGATTTCTTTCTGAACTATTTATCAAACCAATCAACAAATAACATTTATATTTGCAAGTTTCTAACACCTTTAGTACCAGTTACAAAATAGTTCGAATGATTTTATAATGATTATTGTTTACAGGGAATGGATTTTCTTTAAGCTATTGTTCTATTGGCTAACGATCATTCAGGCTTCAGGATTTAATATTTTGTGTGAATTGATTTTCAATGTTTGATTTGCTCTCTCAGAAGAAATTCTTAGTGTGGGGCAACGTTTAAAAAAAAAAAAAAAAAAGGAAGATCCTCCTCAGATATTCACCAAATTTTTATGAGACCAACGTATGAGTTATACTATCTTTCAAATAAAAAAGAACCATCGAAATCGGATCCCAGAATGTTACCGCAACCCACGTAAGGACCTATTTTCCTAAAAAGCCACAAAGCTTTACAATTATTATTAATACGTAGTATGAGTAGCTCCAGCAGGGCAATTATCTTAAAAAAAAAAATATCTCGTGATTGTTTAATAAAATCTCTCCCACTTCTTGAGGCATCGTGATACACATATTTGAAGACATTCGTAATAGATTTTTGCTTTATATGCATTATGCGTCACTATGTTTCATCATTACAGAAAACTATTTTATCTTATAGCTGTTATGAGTTAACGTGTTAACGTATACGCAGGGTATTCAGATGTTTCACTGAGTGAATATAATAGATTTTGATATAATAAGCATCTTTATTTACGATAATTTTTTAAAAATAAAAGGGCCACCACTTTAATTAGGTAACCTAAATAAACTAAAGTTCTAAAATAATTAATCACAAAGTAACCATTTAAATGATTATATTTTGTAGTAAAGTTTAGACTGTAGTATAATATGACAAAAATATTTTACACTTACGCAGGTGCAGTCCCAGCATTATGCTATTAATTTAGCCATTACTTTAATTAGTTTGATTAGAAAAATAATCAATGAGTCTTTACCTTCGTAAGAAATAAAGACTTCGTGATTCTTATACTTATAATATGTTATTAATTTGTATTTTATTTGTAAACCGATGGGTATACTCCATACTCAAACTCAATACTTTATTTGCATTCCACAATGTGTACTTAGATGGTAAATTAAAATTATATGTGATCATTATGGACCCCGTCGGGCACAGCAAAATAGTAGGAGAGAGGAAGCTTTGAAAAATTAACTTAAATTATCAGTGTTCTGAACAAAATTAAATATTATTATATTTACATAAATAGTTTACTATACTTATTAATACTTATTAGATTATGTTAGCATTTATATTTTATCGTTTAAATATTCGTTTAAACTATAATAGCATTTAGTTATTAAAAATTGTTTTAATTTTTTTATAAATATATTCAATTTATCTTCTTTTTTTATTAATTCTGGTAGTTGGTTATATATTTTTATGGACATTACATAGGGGCTTGTAGAATTTATTTTAAGCCGAGAAGTTGGAATGTTTAATCTTGATTTATGTCGGAGTGTGTAACGTGATTGTATATCTTCGCGTTTTGTATAAAATTCTTGATATAATCTATCGGTTTTATTTCCGTTAGATTCTGAACTTCGAGAAATTGTGAACTGCAATAAACTATTTACAATTTTACGCATTATTTTTCGATAGTTTATAATCTATCCATGCAAAAACCGACAAATTGTAAACTGGTATCAAACTTGCTTGCGACGAAAAGCCTCGGTCACACACAGCGAATACTCGCTACGAATAATAATCGCATCGACAATTCGCTGCCTGCCTGTCACACACAGCGAGTTCTACATATCTATGCAGCGTCGAAACGACCTGTGGCACGGGTGTGTAGTCTGGAGCCTCGCGTCGAGCGGAATGGCTAATCGCAGCGACTACTCTGTCACACACAGCGAATTCTTGCAGCGAGTGCGCATTCGCAGCGAGTATTCGCTGTGTGTGAAAAGTGGCTTAAAGCACCTCCTTGCGTTGTACATTTGCGGTGACATACATACGCGTGCCTTTTTAGGTCAAATCTCTGAGGGTCAATTCCATGGCGTCATAGATATTCTAACTTTTTTAGTTCCACTGTCAATTCCATGGGCCCATAGATTTAACAACATTTTCGACATTGGAGAATGCCAAGCAGAAAATTGTCATTTTGTTTTTTTTTACAATTATTATTTTGTAGTAAAAAACAAAAAGGCAAAAATAAATAGCAGAAAATCATGGAAGCCATCTTCGAAAATCTGCAGAAAGGCGGACAGAATAATGTGGAGGGTTTAGTGAAATGGTTGAAAGAATGTGAGTACCTTTTTATAAACAAAGATTTTGTAGGGCCTCGGCAACAGTGGTGGCCCTTGGGTGGCCCAGTGGAAACAACTATGACTTTAGAGTTGCAGGTCTTTGCTTTGAGTAAATTATTTCACCACCACTGCTCTCAAAACGGTGAAAGAAGATATCGAAACTGGCATTTCTAGAACCAATAATTCGGAGTCATGTGACATCCCGCACTGGGCCCGCGTGGCGGATTTCGGCGCATCCCTCTCACAGATAGGAGACCTGTCTCCCAGGAGTGGGAACATTATACTTAGGCTGATGGGAGCCGGTACAATTACAGACACATGAGTCATTTCAGCTGCGATGCCTCTGATTTTGTTGAGGACACTAAGGGTCTGCGCACACTAGTGGACGACAGGGGAGAGCATCAAGGAGGATTCCTTTATCCGCCAGCGCACACTGACTAGAAAAATCCTGTGCGGTACCACGAGCGTCCGCCAGCTTATCAGAGCATCTGTCGGTATACCGCGGCATCCGCCGAGCAGCCACCGCTCGCCGGGATTTGATTATTCCACTGGCGACTATGCAGTCGCTCTCACATCTTCAATCTATATGTCATTTGTGTTCTGTTGCAGTTAGGTTTGCCAGGTCCGGCTTTTTGCGTGTCGGGCTAAATATACGCAAGTCCTGCCGTTCCGGCTTTTTTTAGGATTTTGGTCGAATTTCACAGGGCATTTACCTTACACCTTGAACTTGATTCACTTTTACAACTTATTTACGTAATAAAATTGATATTTTGCCACAAGTCAATATATGAATTTCACTTTTTAGGTCGCTCGGACAAAGTGAAAGCGGATTTTAATGGCTTTTAGTATATAATTGTAGGTAGTTATTAACTTTAGCTGTTACTACTAGTAAACACGACTTAGAAAAAAGATGATGTTACTAGAACTTACGATGCAAGAGCGAGCTAAGAGAGAGCTCGGGAGTTGTCCCACCGCTGACGAAAGCGAGTACAGCTAGCAACTAAGAGAGAGCTCGGGACTTGTCCCACCGCTGACGAAAGCGAGTACAGCTAGCAACTAAGAGAGAGCTCGGGACTTGTCCCACCGCTGACGAAAGCGAGTACAGCTAGCAACTAAGAGAGAGCTCGGGACTTGTCCCACCGCTGACGAAAGCGAGTACAGCTAGCAACTAAAAACATTTTGTAAAAAAAAACAATCGGCGTCCAAAAAAAAACACTACAAAGTGAAAAATAACTTTAATTTCTGAAGTCGGTGTCTTTGGTTCAATTTACGTTGTAGTGCAGATTTTTTTTTTTCGAACTTGTGATGCGGATTAGCAATCTGTTTTAAAACAATTCAGATTCTGATTGATCGTGTATTACGTAATTAGGTTACAGTACAGTAAAGGAACACGAAGATAAAATTCACAGCCTATTTAGCTGACCTAAACAACGTATCCTTAGCCGATTTTAAAGTAGTCCTAAGCAAACTAGTGGTAGTGGCTCATAAAACGAATGTCGAAGGGTTAGCAAGCAAGCTGACTGAAAATTGTCCGCAGTTTTTGAAAGACGCTGCAAGTGGCACCGTTTCTAACGTCACCGGAGGCGTCTTAAAAAAAAATTGTTCCAGGGAAGTCCTCGAAGACTGTGGAAGCAACCCAGGAACCCATAAAAGAAGAAAGACCCTGAAAATTTTCTGAACATTCTGAACACTCTGTACGCCTTAAACACTGCGCATAGAATGAATTCGTGTAAAATCTTCTTAATTATGTTTGTTGCATGAAATACTAAAAAGTTAACAAGTTTTTTCACTTACTAGCAGTTTTTTTTTTTTTTTCAGTAATGTAAATTCAGTGCCGTAACAAGGTTGGTGCCAGCGGTATTCAGACACAGGGCACAGACTCGGGAGCGACCCAGAAATGAACAGACCAGGACCAAGTTTTGGTTCATGCATAATAGTTAGTAGCATACTAGTTTTTTTTTACATTCTTTTAATTATGTATTTTACGAGAGGAGTCACCATAAATGTTCGTGCCTCGGAAAGCACGTTAAGCCGTTGGTCCCGGCTGTCATTCGTAGATCTTTGACAGTCGTTACGGGTAGTCAGAAGCCCGAAAGTCTGACAACCACTCTTACCAGGAGGTATCGCGTTACCCAGTAACTGGGTTGTAGAAGTCAGATAGGCAGTCGCTCCATGTAAAATACTGGTATTCAGCTATATTCAGTTAGACTGGAAGTCGACCCCAACATAGTTGGGAAAACACTAAGCAGATTTCGAGTTAGAACATATTAATAAAAAATAAAATTGAAAGTGTTAATTTTGGCGGAAAAAAAGAATTTGCTTGTCTAGAAGTATCGTGTTTCACAGTAGAAGGTCAGATAGGCAGTCGCCTCTAGTAAAAATATACCTCCATCCTAATTGCGTAACACACGATGAATCATAATCTGAATCATCCTAAAGGATATTGCTAATCCCAATCTCCAAAGTTCAAAAATATTGCCTGCTCTACATTGTAAATAGCGTAATGAATGTTGAACTGTCAAAATGAAACAGATTGTGATTGATCGTGTGTTAGCAATTAGGGTGCTGTTTCTGGTAAGACTGGAAGCTGTCCCTGACATGTTGAGAAAAGGGAGATGATAATTTTGAACTTTTGTTACAGCAAAAATAATACCAGGGGCAGTAAAGGAACACGAAGAGAAAATTCGGAGCCTTTTTAACGATGTCGTCGACAAAAACAAAGTGACTTTAGAAGAGTTTAAAGGAGTCCTGAATAAAGTAGCCGATGAGTTTAAAACTAATTTCGATGGCATATCGAAACAGCTGGCCGAAACTGGACCCAAGTTGTTGCGAAACGTTGCAGGTGGCGCCACTAGTACCCTAACTAGTGCTTTAAAAGGACTTATTCCGAAAAAATAACAAATACTCATTTTTTTTCAAATAAATATTACTGGAATTATTGATGTTTTCTTTTATTGATATTTTCATTTTTTATTGGGTTGATCTAGTGATCGCAAGTGCTAGGTACTGCTGAGCATGAGGTCCTAGGCTTGCTTCCCAAGTCGAGCAGCGCTATTTTTTATGTTCAATGATATCCTGGCCCTGGTCCAGGCCAGAGTGGGAAGCCGGCACCGCCTTCTGCGAAGCAGTAAAGCTCGCGAAGAAGGAGGCGGAACGCGTGAGGGAGAGGCAAATCTCGCGCCCTCACGCCCCTAGCCGCCACAGGAGACGCCCCGGGCGTCAGGAATCGCAGGCCGATTCCCGGCCACCGTAGGCGCGGGCTTGCGGACGGTGAGCAATGGGTAGCTCGCTTTCCGATAAGGATCAGGCCCGGGTGGACGGCGCGTTGTGTTCAACGCGCGCCTCAAAGAGATGTCAGGACAACTGACGGGGTCCCCTAGGACCGATGCTTGCCGTGGTCGCGGGAAAGTCCGAAAGGGATGCCGTGGCCCCAACGGCAACGTACAGGTAACTGAAGGAACATGGGTGGGTTTTAGTCAGTAAGAGTCTGACGTTATTTGATAATTTCCCACACAAAAAAGGCCCCCAAGATACAGCTCCGTAGTTTGACGACCACTGTTCTAATAACTTAGTTAAAGAATCTAGTTACAGTAGGCTTACAATAGCATTATTTTTGAAATTTATTTTGTAACTATCTTCTGTCCGCGACTTCATCCTTTTCGCTTAGCGTTCTTTCTACCTTTTTCTACTTTTACTCGTTTCCTAAGGGTCATAGCGTGATGATCAACGTTGATTAGGAAACTACATATTTAATTGGATAAGGATAAATACCATGATACGAATATCATCCTCTCATGTAGTACATTATTTTATGTATCATCAAAAGTTTTCGCAGCGCACGCCAATTAATGACTTTTATAGGCAATTTTTTGATACCTTGGGTTACATTATTGCAATTTTCGCACAGTTCTCGATTTTTTTTGAAAAATAAAATACACCTATATTACTCGCTGATAATGTAGCTTTCTATTAGTGATTTTTTATCGGTCAAGTATTTTTTTAGTTTATCCATTACATTTATCCAAACACACAAAAAATCAAAACTTTTCTCTCTACAAGTTTAGATAATATTAGTTTAGACAATGAACCAATAAATAATTCTTATACTTATTATTAAAAACAGTGTAATATTTTGCCAGTTTTAAATCGTAATAGGTTTATTTTTGTTGTAGGCCAACGCGGTCAGATTATAGATAAGAAACGTTTTGAAGAATATCCAGCTCAAGAAACTGTAAACGTTATTGATTGGCCATCGAAAACGTATAGAGTGATTTTAAATTGAGACCCAACTGAAGTGTGAACCAAGGAGAATTTGGCTGAGGTCGTATATCGTAGGTCGCAGAAAATTGTTTTGTACTGTGCTTTTGGTATGTTGTTAGGAATAGATAAGTGCAAAACCAGCTTTGCAGCTTCGAAAGCCTTTTCATTTTTTGTTTTTTTTTGTTACAGGGTAGAGATCCTTCTGTACTCCGCACTTATAAACTCCCGATAAACAAAAAAAATACTTGACCGATAAAAAAAAATCACTAATAGAAAGCTACATTATCAGCGAGTAATATAGGTGTATTTTATTTTTCAAAAAATATCGAGAACTGTGCGAAAATTGCAATAATGTAACCCAAGGTTTTTTTATACCTTCGCGGAGCGGGAGGGCTTGTCAGACTCAGACTAAAACCCACCCATGTTCCTTCAGTTGCCTGTACGTAAATCATTACTGTAATAAATCATTACTCATTCTCATTATAAATAAAAAATATAAACATTTTACAAATATTTTGTATGGAGTATTGTAGCCATTTCAGTAACGCATCTTTTGATACCATTTTCATTTCTCTATCTTAATAATAATTGAGGACGCTAGCTAGAAAGATTTGTTTCAAAACTATCATTCAAATAAATGAAGTTGAATAAAATATTTGATACAGACAAAGATGTGAATTGTTTAATCAACAAAAATTGTTTTAATAATTTTCTTCTTTATTTATTTTACTTAATTTTCCCGATTACTATCTCTATTTAAATAATTACGTTAACTTAATTTTGATATACAAAAATATTTTACAGCCTAATATGTTTTAAACTATTTGTTTTTTTGTTTTTTTTATCAAGGTCACAATCTTGAATAGGTACATTGTTTTTATATGTATAATTATCTAAACATTCCATTTTGATTTTTTACATTCACTTTCAACTGAAATCCGTGGTTTTCATGTTTTTAACGCTCCAGGCACACCAATACCTGGGGTTGCGGGTTTGTCCGACAGGCAACGGAAGGAACACGGGTGGGTTTTAGTCAGTAAAAGTCTGACACACCCTCTCGCTCTGCCCAGAGCGGGAGAAGTCATTTGATGATTTCCCATCCTCAAAAAAAAAAGACACTCCAATACGCATCTGACCCCAAAAGAAAATACGCACCAAATTAATTATTTTTTTGTTTTATCATGTTTCGATAGCCATCACGTCTGCGGGGTTTCGCTAGCTAATTTTATTTGATCCTGTATAACACAACGACTGTAGGTACTAACAGTAAAAAATGACTTACTAAAGAAAAAATGAATAATTCAAGAAATATTTAATTTACGAAAATTATTATTTGTTAGAGCTTGGGCATAATATCTTTGACGGCGTTTTAGCAGCGCCTGCTTTAGCGTCTTGTATCAACTTGGGACCTTTCGATTTTTTTATTGGTCGTTTCTTAAAACGACCAATTAAATTGGAACCATGCACCTAGCTTCTGACGTTTCATAAGTGCCCATGTAGGTTTATGTGAAATAAAATATTTTGATTTTGATTTTTATCTTTTGTTACAGCAACAGGAAGCCAGTCTCAAGAACAGGAAAACAAAATGCGCGGCTTTTTTAGCGATGTCAATGACCAAAACAATGTAACCCTAGAAGAGTTCAAAGGAGTCGTAAATAAAGTAGCTGAGGAATTTAAAACAAATTCCGACGGTATAGTAAAACAGCTGGCTGAATCTGGTCCCAAGTTGATGCAAGACGCTGTAGCAGGCGCTGCTGCCGCCATCAAAGATCTTATGCCCAAGCTCTAACTATAATCAATCAATCTGCCTAGCCTTTGGGGTCGGCTTCCAGTCTAACCGGATGCATCTGAATACCAGTATTTTACATGGAGCGACTGCCTATCTGACCCCACAACCCAGTAACTGGGTAATACGATACCCCTTGGTAAGACTGGTGTCAGACTTACGGGCTTCTGACGACTCGTAACGACTCTAACAAATAATCATTTTCGAAAATTAAATATTTCTTGTTTTTTTTTTTTTTCTTTAATAAGTTTTTTTTTACTGTTAGTACCTACAGTCGTTGTGTTATACAGGATCAAATAAAATTAGCTAGCGAAACCCCGCAGACGTGATGGCTATCGGAACATGATAAAACAAAAAATTAATTAATTCGGTGGGTATTTTTTGGTGCGTATAAGTAGTGCCTGGAGCGTTAAAAACATGAAAACCTTGGATTTCAGTTAAAGTGACTGAAATTAAAAAAAAACAAAATGAAAAATTTAGCTAAAAAATCCTAATACCCCCGTCTATATAGAAGTTTCACTTCAATAATAACATATAGAAACAGTTTACGTATTAAAAATTGTGATACCTATTGATAAAAAAAATGGAATCATTCAAATAGACAAATACATATTAGGCTGTAGAACATTTTTGTTTATCAAAATTAAGATAGTTAAATTGACCAAGGCGTGACTTTGCGGAAATCCATTATAAATTAATACAATAGACGACGTATGTTAGGTAACCTAATCCTCTTAATTGTTCTTAAAGAGTCATAAAGAACTGTAAAGAAAACACTTTTCTTGCTAATACTTTTAATCCACACAACTGTACTATTTCACAATCCAATGACGACTGACTCTGCAGTTGCACTACATTTTTCCATTTTGGATAACTTTTGCCCCACCCAGAAATATAATATAATAATATTATCATAACCGTTATTTCTGAGTGTTGCCAAAGTAAAATAATGCATTTTCATTTCATTTATTCATTTTGTGAAACATAGGTGATTACGGTGTTTTCCAATATAAATGTACAAACCATGTCCCGCCGATAAGCATACAAAATTTGATTATTATGAACAATGTCAAAGTTACACACGGTCAAATTATATAATTGTCATATTATTATAGGAAAAATGTCATGAAAATAGGAAAAGATAAAAAAAAAATACATAACACCAAAATATTGCAAAACACAAACACAAAATTACAGTCAAAAATATAAATTATAAATATTGATCAAAATTTGTCATCCAGATACTCTTTGACTGAATAATATACCTTGTTATTTAGGAGCTTAAAAAGATTACTTTTGAATTCATTATAATTCTTACATTGAGTTGCCATAAGGAAAATACATTTAAAACATTGTTATAATAATAATTTGTACTTTGACAGTGTTGCCACAGAGGATATTATAATTCGATACTAAACACATTATACATTTTATAAATTAAATCAAAGAAATCACGACATTCGGCCATCCGACGTCGCGCTAACTCCGAAGCACGCAATAATCACTCACACTGAGGCAATACATCAAATAGGTAAAATTTGTAACAAAAATAAACAATTACACAATCAAGAAACTGGATAATAACATTATACATTCATGACAAAACAGAAACGAGTATGCACTGCACTTCACTTCACTAATCCTCCCGACCGAATCCCGGCCATGGGGCGGCCAATCTCAACGGAGACCAGCCAAGCACGCAGGAGTCATAGTGCACAAATGTGTGCCGCAAACAGGTGCCTCTCTGCTCTCCTACTCCCGCAGTCCAACGGGATTGCAACCCGACCCGCCGGCCGACCCGGTAGAGGTCAGCCGCAGAACCTACGGTGTCACACCTCAAACTTCCAATCTCCAGGCTGATACTTGACGCCCCGGGCGTCGGGAGTCGCGAGCCGACTTCCGGCCACCGTAGGCGCGGGCTTGCGGACGGTGAGCAATGGGTAGCTCGCCGTCCGATAAGGTCCAGGCCCGGGTCGACGGCGCGTTGTGTTCCACGCGCACCTCAAAGAGATGTCAGCACCAACTGGCGGGGTCCGTAAGGACCAATGCCTGCTGGGGTTGCGGGTTTGTCCGAAAGGGATATCGCGGCCCTGGCACACGGGTAACGGAAGGAACACGGGCACATCCTACAACTAAAGTAACCCGCATGGAACTTTAAACTATACTCGTACATCTTTATTTTTAAACTCTGAACTACAGCTCACCTACGTGGTTGCTATAAACTATACGCATACTTCTCCATATAGCTCACCTACATGGTTAAACTGGAGTGTAAGCCGCATAGAACTAAACTATACTCGTAGGTACATGTTCATCTTTAATTTTAAAATCTGAACTACAGCTCGCCTACGCGGCTGTTATAAACTATACGCATACATCTCTATAAAGCCATCTACATGCTTGAACTAGACTGTAAGCCGTATGGAACTCTAAACAATTCTCGTACATTTTCATTTTTAAACTCTGAACTACAGCTCACCTACGTGGCTGCTATAAACTATACTCATACATCTCCATAAAGCTCACCTACATGGTTAAACT
Organism: Agrochola lota; assembly: GCA_947364205.1. Lineage (NCBI taxonomy): Eukaryota > Metazoa > Arthropoda > Insecta > Lepidoptera > Noctuidae > Agrochola > Agrochola lota. Next base: position 491,734 of record OX376246.1, read on the forward strand.
GGAGTGTAAGCCGAATAAAACTCGTAAAATATACTGGGTCTATCTACACTATACTCGTACATCTCTGAACGGCTCACCTACATGGCTGAACCCGAGTGCACGCCGCATAGGGGTCTACACTATACTCGTACATCTCTGAACAGCTCACCTACATGGCTGAACCCGAGTGCACGCCGCATAGGGGTCTACACTATACTCGTACATCTCTGAACAGCTCACCTACATGGCTGAACCCGAGCGCACGCCGCATAGGAATCTACAATATACTCGTACATCACAGGTGGCACACATGGCTGAACCACAGTGCATGCCGTATAGGAGTTCACAATACACATTTCATTATATGATAGCTCGCATAGTCATTATTCATTTCCGCAAACTACAAAATCTCAAACATCAAACTATATAGCTGCACAGAAATTTCAGTGAACGGAACAGACTATAATAATATTCAGATTATTCGAAGTAAAATCTCGTAGAGAAATTCCCAACATTTAATCTCATAATTTGCTATTTATTTATTTTCCAAGTTGTCCAATGCAATGATAACTCTATCGAGGAGTTGCCTCGACCGAGAGTACCACATGCACTGGCCCAACTATTTACTTATTATTTATAATTAGTCCAACGCAACGATAACCCTATCGAGGAGTTGCCTCGACCAAAGGTAGCACGTGCATCAGCCCAATTATTTACTTACTATATATTATTATAATTAGTCCAACGCAACGATAACCTTATCGAGGAGTTGCTATGCTATTACTATGATTTAAATATTAGCCATATGGGAAATACGCTACGATGATTGCTACCGAATCATGAGACTACATAATAACCACACTCATCGCTCACTGAACTTATCTCGTACAAAAGCAATGAAGTAAAGAATTCATAAAACTACTTACAATTTTACCGTCATAATATGGCTCGTGATTCCATGCCACTTCTGACTTGTAAAGAAAACACTCTTTTCTTGCTAATACTTTTAATCCACTGTACTATTTCACAATCCAATGACGACTCACTCTGCACTACATTTTTCCATTTTGGATAACTTTTGCCCCACCCATAAATAACGATATTATCATAACCGTTATTTCTGAGTGTTGCCAAAGTAAAATAATGCATTGAGTTGCCATAGGGAAAATACATTTAAAACATTGTTATAATAATAATTTGTACTTTGACAGTGATGCCACAGAGGATATTATAATTCGATACTAAAGGCATTATACATTTTTTAAATTAAATCAAAGAAATCACGACAGAACCTTGTAAGAAATCGACACGTGTTTCACCTCTCAACAAGGCATCCTCAGGATGACGATTGACTTGTTGCGATCCTGGACCCGATGTATTGACAAGTCAAGCGTCGAGAGCAGAGTGAGTCACGAGTTCGGGATTTCGCGACGCCCCCGCAAAAAGGGACGTGGCGAGCGGGGTTGAGGCTTCGCCTCTCGCCCGCGGTGGCTATACTATACGTGGCCCGCTACTACGGGCCCCTCTATCTGTTTGCCTAAACGGCTTGTGGGAGTGACGCAGGCAAGCTGCGTCTGTGTGAGTAGTTGCTATAAGTATTTCTGTAAGCGCACCACGACGCTAAATCCTATAGCGCCGCTTTCTTTACGACATCTCGGTGGTCTGTCCCCACCACGTGAGACCCCCAGTTGCCTGGGGGAGGCCCAACGAGAACGACCAGTGACAGATATGCCGACACGATGGTCCTACAGGTAGATATGTACGAGTAGGTTTTCCTCGCCCCGCTCACAGATCTAGCCATTTACGAATTGAGGGATAAACTGGCATATAGGTTTGAGCGGCTTGTGTTGTAGAATAACACCGCTCAGTGTCACGCGCATCGCGGCCCGCACATGCGCGTGTAGATGTATAGATGCTTGTTTAGTAGTGGTTGTCTGTGTTAGTTGCGCGACATGCCTATATTAACCTAGAACACGCCACGCAACGGATGTGTGTGTACATCTGTTGCACGTCTTGGCGGCGCTGCCCCAGGCACTAACACAGTATTGCAAAACCAATTGGCATAAAGAGATGTAAATCTGTATACATTGTATTCATAGGAGCACTGGTTCGTAAGAGTTTCGCAATGTAGATGAATTTGCGAGTCTTTTTTGCGAGTGTTTGAATTTGAGCTTTGAAAGACCGGTTCTGATCAATTATGACACCCAGGTCTTTCGAGGCGTCTACCTGGCAATGGCGCTACAGTTGCAATCGATAGCGGAGACGGGTGCTGCTGTTAAGATATTGCATTTGTCGTTGTGTACTTTTAATGTATCAATGTTTGGTCTGCTAGATCGATTGACGTGGATGGTCAAGAAATTAGTTTTTTTAAGATTTAGTGTCAAGAGATTTTGTTCTAGCCATGTTGTTTATGATATGCATCCCTTTTTCAGCTGCATCCAGAGCCTCTTTCCAAGAAGCACCATGGAAAATAATAGCAGTATCATCAGCGTAATAGATGGCTTCCGACTGCGCCATATTAAGCCTCAGAATGTCGTTTATGTACATGATGAAAAGGGTGGGTCCCAAAATACTTCCCTGTGGCACCCCGAAGGCAAGCGAAGGCTTCCGCTAACACTATCCCCGATGTTGACAAGCTGATGTCGACCAGACGAGTAACTTCGGAATCAGTCTAAGGTCAGGCCTGTGACATCAAAGCATTACAGTTTTTTTTTTTTGCAGTGTCTGGATTGAGACTGTCAATGGCTTTGGCAAGGTCAAGAAAGACACTAGCTGAACGGTGGCTCTTGTAGATGTTTGAGGAAATAATGCCAGTCAACAGACTCACAGCGTGCTCAGTAGACTTCTCTCGCCGAAAGCCAAACTGCCGCTCCGAGAGTAGAGAGCTTTTCTCTAGAGAGCTGATAAGGCGATTGTTAACCAGTATTTCTAGGATTTTAAAAGTTACATACAGCAGTGAAATTGGCCTGTAGTTATCAGGAGCATTCTTGGAACCACTTTTGTGAATGGGCGTGGCAACAGTAGTTTCCCAGCAAGTAGGAACGGCTCCTGTTTCCATGCTCATATTGCAAATGTATTTTAAGGGTTTCAGTATGTATTTCTTTATGTGTTTAAGGAGCAGAGGCCGACATTCGTCGAGACCTGGAGCTAAATGAAGGATACTTAAAATATGAATTGGCTGGACATGATTAGGGCATAAATGGTCATCGTCATTTGAATTTCGCGGGATACGGGATCAACAGGATTCTAAAACACCTCTAAAACTTTTAACTAAACACCTCTGCTGGTACCAATCCGTTAGAGGAATACGCGCGTGATGATAAGTTATGTAGGTATCAAATAAAAAATCTGTTTTTATAATTTTCATAATAATTATATTTACATCCTTGACTAGAGGTACAATGCTAATATACAAACACAAATAATAATTATTAACTATTTATTTAATAACAATTGGTTTAATAATACTGATTATTTAACATTATTTTAGGCTACGTAAAAACGACCGTAAAATTCGGTTAAGCTTTAGTTTGCTAGAAAAGCGGTGAATGGTCACACAGGGCTGTCCAAATACAGAGCGTTATTTGACAACATAATGTCAAAAATACTGGCATGACATGACAGCCGTTATAATATGACGGACACCGCTCTTCGTGGAAACCGTAGCTTGATAAATCGAAAAAAAAAAGGTTTTAAGATGTAAGTAACCGTATCTATCAACATTTAGTTTCATAATAACACACTTAAATTCTGCTTACTCTTTAAACGAAATAATAGGAGCGTGAAGAAATCGTCGACAGGCAGTGAGCAAGCGTGGTGATCAATGCTCGTGCCTTCTGTGTATGAGAAGAGGCCTTTGCCCTGCAGTGGGACAGACTGGTATAGGGTAATATTTGTGGCCCTGTTTCTTATGTAAAATTATGTGTAGCCCAAGGTCTGTCCCACCTAATATGCCAACCCTAATATATAATTTAGTATCCTGCTATATTAAAGGCCTAAAAAAACAATACGTATAGTATGCGAAACTACTATATTTTCATGTCAATACAAAATGGCGAATAGAGCCAGTATTAAAAAGTATGCATTTAAAAAATAACATATTTTTGAGACATATTACAATACAATTTTTTTTTTTCGCTATCTATTATTTTCTTCAAAAATACTATATTTCATATTAAAATAATTTTCAACCCTAGACCCACCGGCCGATGAGGCTACTAGATGTCGACTATTTTCTCGCCAACTCTCTTTCTCAGTACTCGCCAACTCGTTTTTAGTTGCTAGCTCTACACGCACCTCCCTAATCGCCGGCGGTGGGGCAGGTGCCTAAATTTCAAAGCGTAAGCAGAATTCCAAGTGTATTTTCACGATGATTTAAGTAAATTGACTATAAAAATATACAAAATTAACTAACTTATAGGAACATAAAGTGCAAATGTTATAGTATTAACAATTATTATACAACTACTGCTTTAGTCACTTAAGAAAGTGGTTCTGTCATACATAATAACGGCCGTCATTCTCGAGGTGTCAAAAAAACGCTCTGTCTTTGCAAGGCCGTTTTTTTATGATTGTTCACCGCTTTTTTAGGAAACCAATGCTGTACTGATGAGATAATTATTACTTATCTAAAGAATAGGTATGTTGACTGGGGAAAAAAAAGCTATTCAGTCCGTCAGTCAGATAATAAAAAAATATTAGACAATGGTTTAGATAAAACGCATTAAAGTTGGGGAGTGGGGCTCGCCACGTCACAAGTCAGTGTAAAATCTACCGGCCAGTGACGTCATGCCACATTTTAACGCATTGCTTACTCAATGTATTGCTGTAATCTTTTGATCGCATAAAAATAAAAAATATTGGTGTTTCCAATATTTTTTATTATTGTAATCGACGGACAATTTTTTTTTTTTTTTTCAAAATCCCTATTAATGACAATTGACGATAGACTGGCGAAATGTGGGTGGACTCTGCCTAATCTTTCTGGGAATACAGCCGTGATATTATATAGAAAAACGTCAAGTATTAATATAATCATTTTTTACCAGACACAAATATAAAGGCTACATTTTCTTTAAGCTCTGGCCACACTGAGGCGAATCCCGTGCGGGATGCGAGATACGACTACGCGCTTCAATTGTTTTAATGATTAAGTATTCGCTACAGTTTGAACACCTCCATACAGTCATTTCACAGATATTTTACCTCTGACAGCAGCATCGCAACAGCAACCATAATAAAAAGACAATAAGGATCACTGTAATTTTGATATACTTGCGAGTGCAAACCTTACAGTGCGTTCATTATAACTTGACCCGTGACGCGATTGGTAGCACTGTTCTGTCGCCATTTTGAACTCTATTGAAACTAAGTTTGAAAAGCAATGGTGCCAACAAGGGACAAGTTATAGTGAACGGTCTGTATTAGAACGACAATAAAGATCACTATAATTTTGACAGTGATGCAAAATCAGAGGTAAAATAACTGTGAAAGGACTGTTACCGGTTAGGTACCACAATCGGCGCGAGCTAATTTCGTCCCGCATCCCGCAGCGGGATAAGCAGTCGCTCCTTGTAAGATACTGGTATTCATACTACATCTAGCTACATTGGAAGCTGACACCACATAGTCGGGAAAAGGCTAGGGAGGTGATGATGATCCCGCGCGGGATTCGTCTCAGTTTGGCCAGAGCTTTAATTATTTTGTAAAATACGAGAAAATATTTAGCTGTGAGAGAATGAGCTAAGAGTTACAAACACATCAACTTTTGTTGTGCAATTTTTTCCCAAAACACTTTTTATATTTTGCAATATAACCTTGTGTTGTTTGCCAAACCGTTCTATCAGATGACATCGCGAACGTTGCAAGACTTCAAACGTGTTTTTGCAAATTGTTAAAGAATTTAAGATGTTACTCCGCAGTGTGTCAAGGCTATGCCAGTCTTACGAGATGTGGGCTCGTGGATGAATAATAACAGCCGCACAAGGCAATCAGAAGTTAAGCTACACTTGCCGCGGCCGGTTCTTGGATGGATGACCATCCATTTCATACCGAGACCCCTTCGTGGCTCGGAACGCACGTTAATGCGTTGGTTCCGGCTGTCATTCGTAAATCTTTGACAGACGTTACGGGTAGTCAGAGCCCCAAAGCCCAAAAGTCTGACAACCAGTCTTGCCAAGAGTTATCGTGTTAACCGGTATCTGGGTTGTGGAGATCAGATAGGCAGTCGCTTCATGTAAAATACTAGTATTCAGCTGCATCTAGTTAGACTGGAAGCGGACGCCAACGTAGTTAGGACAAGGCTAGGCAGAAAATTATGGGTAGTTGTAGAATTAATTCTTCACTCGTATCACGAACTATATGAGAATATCTCATGCTGTGGTTACAATATTATCCAGTCAGCAATGTGGAAGTGAGACTGAGCGTCTAGGGTGGGCCCCACGTACATTACGTACACGAACATTATGTCGGTACACGTACATTACGTACACGAACTTTATGTAGGTACACGTACATTACGTGCGCGTACATTCAGTACACATACATTACGTACACGTACAGTCACGGACTTTAATTGATGAGCCACTTACAAACTTTCCAATTTTGCAGTTTTATACATTCACGAGATTACACGATTAAACACGAAATCAAACCGCATGCTCGTCAACAAGGTGACTAATTACTATTATTCGGAAATAGTTTTATCCGACTAGATAACCGATTAAACCCGATTTGCATTACACGGCTAAAATACAAACAGTAGCAAGTTGCTTATTAATTAAAGTCCGTGACTGTACATTAGGTATAAGCACATTACGTAAGTACACGTACATTACGTAGGTACGCGTACATTACGTTGTTACACGTACATTACGTACATTTCTGTATCGCCACTCGTGGAGGTTATGCACTAATCAGCATTTCTGTTATCTTAATGAGCCTCTAAAGGTTTTAGTTACGTCTTGAAGTCAGTGTGAAGACATCTTTTCAAGTAATTCTTGGAGCGCTAAGGCTTTTGCTAATCTTCTTCTGAAATCCTGAAACAAATGAAAGTTTCTGTTAGATTTATTTAACTTGTGAAAGATCTAGGAATTATGAAGTTGTATTTATTTATTTGGTTCACCAACAATTGTTTACACTAAAGGCCGAGTCACAAAATTATTTCACACTGAAAGTGCTCGCCGCGTCGCGCCGGCCGCTGCCATTCCGGTGTGGCCCGACGCTAACATCTTGATAAAAATAACGTCTTAAAAACTTTAAACAGTGTAACTAAAATTATGCTAATTTGCAAGCCTAGGTACATGTACAGTTTACAAGCCAACTTAAAACGAAAGAAAAAATATAGCTTAAATAAAGACTTAGTTTAGAATGTGATTGCTAAAGTTATGTAAGTAACAAAATAATGAATGCTTTACAACACCTCAGCAACTCAAGATTTTAGATTTCTGCTTAGTCAGAGAATCAAAGTGGAAATCGATTAGATCGCTGCAATTATTCAAAACTCTACAGAACATTATTTTGATAACATCATGGATTGTTACCCCGAAGTGTTGGGCAGAACCTTTACTATATACACCCACATTTCGCCAATTATGTTTAAGTCTCATGTAATAGGGGGCGAGCCTATATGTTTCTGGTGTACAATAAATTTTATATCCTAACTAAACTATTTAACTACCACACCGCCACTACTAACAATTTTTATTGCATTTCACACACCAATTTTTTTTTATGTCTTATTTTATTTAGTATATAATTCTGTATCTATCTGTCCGTGACATCACTGCGGGCCCTATCAGAATACCAGCGCTGCGACATTTATTTTTTAAATGTTGCAGCATAGTGCTGAGATAGGAGCCTTTTGGCCTCGTACAGGATGCTTTAAATTGAAATTTTACTTTGTTTTTTCTTTTATATTTATGTTTTGTGTGTTTTTACTTTAATTTGTAATTTCCTGTACGAGTTCCAATAAATACTTTTTTTTTCGTTCCTTTGTTTAACTAATATTATAAATGCAAAAGTGAGTTTGTTTGATTTTTTGATTGTAGTACGTTCCCGTGGGGTAATTTTCGACTGTCACGCGAGCGAAACCGAGGGAACAATCTAGTGAATAAATTAGGCAATTAAGAGGTCGACTATACCCGTATATCTCTGCCTACCATTCGAGGAATACACGCATCGTCTTCCATAATAATAAAAAAAAACTACCAACCTGATGTAAAGCATGTCCACTATGAGGCACTCTGGAGGCGAACATGTCTTTGGACATGAGACATAGCGCCTTCCCGTTCATTGGGAACCTTTCGGGTAGACCTCCTCGTCGAGCCACCCAGGTACCAACGTCAGCTCGGCCCCAGGATCGAGGGTCTGTGGAAAGATAGAGAAATAATGTGTTAAAATATGGAGATTTTTGTAATATTGAGAGGACTATTTGGCTCGGAGTCTCTCTCAAGGATCCTAAGCAGTCGGCATCATCATCATCCTAACCAGTCTAACAGGATGCAGCTGAATACCAGTATTTTACATGGAGCGACTGCCTATCTGACCTCCACAACCCAGTAACTGGGTAATACGATACCCCTTGGTGAGAGTTCCGGTCTTCTGACAACCCGTCGACCCGTCGAAGACCTATATAAAACAAATATCATGTTCCCACTGCTGGGACTGCGGCCTCCTCTCTTCGAGAGGGAGTGGGCCGTAATGTAGCACGCGAGCCCAGTGCGGCTTGGTAGAGGCCACATATTTTAATTTTTTTGGTTCTAGGACATGCCGGTTTCCTCACGATGTTTTCCTTCACCATTTTGAGAGCAGTGGTGAAATAATTTACACAAAGTGAAGCGCCTGCCTGAGTTCCACCGGGCCATCACTGGTCTTTATTTTTTTCACTTAGGTACTATCTATAAGGTGTTCCGGCTTGATTGCCAAGCTTAATAAAAAGTTAAGTCGAAGTTACTTACCAAGAGGAAGGTCATCTTCTTGCAGTACTCTGAGGTCTAAAGCATCCCATTTGGCGTGAGGAGGAGGAACTCTGTCGCAACGAGCTTGAGTAGGCATTGTAGAAGTTGAAAATCTGGAAATAATAGAAAAAGATTGTTTAGTTTAACTTCTACATAAATATCATGTGTTATATTCTCTGAAGTGTAGATATAATACACTAACATTTGCCAGTTATGTTTTAAGCCCCATGTAATAGGGAGCAAGCATGGTGATCAACGCTCGTGCCATCTCTGTTATGAGAAGAACCCTTTGCCCTGCAGTGGGATGACAACCAATCTGCTTCCAGTCTAACCGGATGCAGCTCAATACCCGACCATATAAAATACTGGTATCCCGCTGTTGAGTTGTGGAGGTCAGATAGGCATCTGAACTCCACAACCCAGTAAAGAAAAAGAAAGAAAGAAAATACGTTTATTTGCGGTACACATGACGCAAGGAAAGAACAAAACACGAAAATAAACAATTTGGGGGAAAATATGCGTCACATCCACGCAAAACGGCCATCGCTCAGCATAATGCTGCGACCCTATGCGAGACAGAGCCCCAGCGCTGGTTTTCAGCGACAGCCAGCAACAATAACCGGTGTCGCGTCGCGCGATAAGTCGCGCTGGTATGCACAAGCCTTAACTGGGCTCAAATTGAGACTCCGGGCTGCTACTGAGAAATTTGGAATGGAACAAAGTCAAAGCTAAACAATTTATTTCAATTAGGCACATAAAAGGCACTTTTGAACGTCAATTTTGCAAAAAAAATAATTGATTCTAGTCACCCCTTCCAAAAGGTAATTTTCGTATGGAGAAGAATGGGCAAGAAACTCCACCGAACATTTCTGGAATCGAGAATCGAACTCGAGGACTGCAGTCACAATTCCGACCACTAGGCCAACGAAGCCGTCAGTCTATAATTAATTCTAAACGGTCACCCATCCAACATTTAACCGCACCAAGCGCAGCTTAACTCACAAATCACAATCGATCCATCCGTTCTTTTATTTATTTAATTCGTAATGTTACAATAACCCGCATCCTCCTAATTATGTAACACACAAAAATGTCGCCATTACTACTATTAGCGTTCGCCACATCCGTTTCCGGTAGCAAAATGCCCGCCATATCCGCCATCTTGAATAGGTTTTGTTATATTCAGCCTATTGTAGGGTTATTTCCCGATTTTTGTCCTATATCCGCCTGGGATCGGCTATTATTTGGTGAATTTGACCAATTGTGTGTTTTTAAATACATATAATTACTAGCGTTGGCCGCGATTTCGTTGGGTACCTATAATTTTTTTTAACCCCTATTAGGCATACTAGGTTGGGTAACACACTTTGCAATGCATTTTATTTTGACAATTTAACAACATTAATTGCGTTATTTCCGTTGTAAGTACACGAATTTTACAAACGTTGCTGTTGAGAGTACCTAGTTATTTTTTAAACTCAACCAGAGTTTAAAAAATAAGTACTCTTTTTAAACTCCTCTAACCCCATGGTTGTATCTTCAATGATTTTGGACTTTAGGCAGTGCATTGTCTGTCATTCAAACAGTCAGTCAGACACAACATGATTATATTTGCTTAGTAAGTTAGATAGTAAGGCTTGATTATAAGTCAGTCAGTAAGTCACGAAATTATTGTACTTAATTATTTTATTGATAGTTTTTTTTTCGTTAAATTCGGTTTGTGGAAAACAAAGCGAATCTAAATTAACACACTCGACACACGCCAAACTAACGCCAAATAAATAACCAATAAAAACACCGAAATCGGTCCACCAGTTCCGGAGATAATAATACACAAACAATTACATAATTGGTGCCCCATTAATAAAAAGGGCCCATTCAAAACGAGGATGCAACAAGGCAGACAAACGTAATATCTTTGCCAACGGATAATAAAAAAAACCGACAATGCGTTCCTTTTTTGAAACGAGCGGAAGTGTCGATTTCGATTATGGCGCGTCCGTCCGTTTGGCGGGAAGACGGTGGCGCGCGCGCTTCCGTTGAATACATCGACTTTTTTATGAAAAAACATTTATTTATTAAACCCTTAATTATTTTATTTATTTGACAGATGTTTAGACTCGCTGTGGGCCGTTACTTGGTATTTTTTATTGATTAGGAATCAAGCTGTGGCAGCAGCTCCGCCCTTGTTTTGTTTTTATTTTTCCAGTATAAACTGTTTGGTAATTTTGCGAGACGAACGTTGTAAACAAAGTAAATTATGCATTCATTCAAATCTCTACAGATTTGTTTTTGATACAACTGTTTACGAATGAATGAATCATTAGATAAACAAGATTGTTAAATAGATTGATGATCGTAGTGTTCTCTCTAACCGACGGGGTCGAAGGACCAATGCCTGCTGGGGTTGCGGGTTTGTCCGAAAGGGATATCGCAGCCCCGGCACACAGGCAACGGAAGGAACACGGGTGGATTTTAGTCAGTAAAAGTCTGACACACCCTCTCGCTCTGCCCAGAGCGGGAGAAGTCATTTGATGATTTCCCAACCTGAGAAAAAAAAAAATGTTCTCTCTAGACATAATCAAAGACATATTTACAAGATTCACGGATGCAGACTAAGGCCGAATTTCGCCGATGAAACCGAACGCGATCAGCATATCCAAACCACGTTTTAGAGCTGTCAAACTCATAAGCATAAGTAAGCAGTAAATCAGGCGGCGGAAGATACTGGGCCCGAAAATAGACGGGTAGGTAGTCAACATGTACCTATACGAGGATCTTTTGGCGCAATATTTATTGAAAGAATTATAATCATAAAAATCACCATACAACTCTCTAAGTTCAATTTACCCTGGCGAATGACAATTTCGTGAAACCATGACATTCAAGGTCAATTCTAACTAGAGTTGTGTTGATGATTTTAATTATTATAGTTCTGTAAAACACATAACATACCACCAGATACTGGCCAGCAAAAAACGGAAGGAAATTAGAATATCGCGGGTTATCCTAGTGCTTTCGCCTAAAATTACTACCTATATTAAACCTTATATCACTCCATTACCCTAATAGCGTAACACTCTCAATTACAGTCCTAGAGTTTTGAAGAATTTCCTAATTCATTGCTTCATAGGTTTGAAAATTTCGTCTGCTCAACAACGTAGGTAAAAACGCAATGAACTTTCAACATGAAAGACATTGCGATCGATTACCATTTTTTGAGTACCTCACTGTTTTCCCTGAAGAAGTAGCCAATTAGCCAGAAAACGGTGTAGGATACATAGTACACCTATATTTCGCCCGTTACGTTATAAGTTCCATGTCAAAGGTTTATTAAAACCGAATTTCATCACAAGTTTCAAAGCGAAAGCCATCTTACAAAACCAAAGGATATGAACTGCCTACCTACACGACAACACAACATCCTCAGTATCGGAAGCAGAGTATCAGCTGCTTTTGTCAGCTGTCAGTAGGATTGTGTTTCTGTAATATACTACACATAACTCGCACGTGTTAAACAGCTTAAACTGTTTTTAATTATAATGTAAGTACGGTTTGTGTGAGTTTGGGGTTAACTTCCGGGTTTTTGGAGAATTGGCTTGGGAAAATATGCTAGACATTAAATAAGACTGAAAAAAGGATATTTTACTATAAAACAAACTTTGAATATCCCTTTTTTTGACGAAAAACAATGCTTAACCCCTGCCGGGTAAAAAAATCCTACCTTTAGGCACGGGGCAGATCCGCGATCTAACAAATAGGGGGGTTGAATTGATTGATTCTTATTTTTTTATTACTTACATATTTAAATGCCCAGGAAATCACTTAATTATAGACAGACGAATGATTAGTTTAAAAAATGGCGGATGACATCTCATCCTCCACAAACAATCCCTTGTCAAATTAAAACATCTACAGGAAATATACCTTCCCATCCGTTACGCCACGCTGTTTATAAAACAGAACTATCATTATGTATTCTACTTTCTAATCTGCCATCTTACCAAAATGGCTGCAATTTCGAGTAATTACCCCATTGTTGCTTCGTCTTCCCGCTATTATTTCGCTTTCCCGCGCTTTCCGACTTCCTGTGTGAATATGTGTCAAAAACAATGGCGGGAATAGTTTTTTTTACGTGAATAATGAGGCAAAGGTAATGTGTGTGTCTGGGTATTTGTTTTTGCTTGTTGTTAGTTTCGTGAGACATATTCATTATACGAGTTTATCCAGGTGATATTCGAATTCAAAATGAGGTTTTAGTTAAAACCTTAATGGAAGGCCCATTATGGTTTTAACTAAAACCTCTTTTTTTACTTTTAAACTAGGCGGGAAAACTCGCAATAAAACCGTGAACATAACAAGAATGGGAACTATCGTTAACTTTATGCATTCAATCGCTAGTTTTATGAGGGAAATGAGTAATTAAGCCATAATAATAGTAAGTGCTTGCCCAGAAGTGAACACGTGAATGGCGCGACAAAGAATGTGTTACGTAGGTGCATTGTGCGAAAAGCGTGAACGCGTTCAAATAAGAAAGTTGGAATGGAAAAGTCTTTTGAATGTGTCATTTTGGGTCTTTATTGATTCTTAGGTTAAGGCGGTACATAGACCACCGGCTTGTTAAAGAGATAATTAAATTAAATTAAATTCATTTATTTTCACACTAATTATTTGTCCACAATTGTTGGTAACAAGGTCATAAAACTATGTTAGTGTTGTATTCATAAAATTCAAAATTCAAATAAAAAATCACTCATAAAATCATAGTGTCATCTCGTCACATGAAGCTGGATGAATCTCAAATTCAAATTCAAATATTTATTGCTCAAATTTGTTTATCTCCCTAGCAGTGTAGATTCCAGGCCTTACAGAGATCATCCATAGGCTGCCTGTCCACTGGAGCAGGGAAGCGAGAAGAGGAGCAGAACTGTGCCAATTTAAACCAATATATGGTTCGTATGTATGGCGCTCCCCCATTATACATACGTACCATACTGAATTTCGTAAGACTCGGTATAAATAATCTAGAAAAACCGCTAATTACCTATTTCATTTCCATGAGAACCCCGAGAAAACAATGCATGTGAATTATTCTCTGATGTTCGTCTGATGATCACTAGGAGCCGAACCTATATTTTTATCTCGCAGCAATATGTCAATAATTATGAATTTTCGCGAAGATAGTATGGATCGGTTTTAGGATAATCATAATATGTAATTTGGGGGGTTAAAAACCATTTAGTTTTTCAAAAGTATTCTTTTGGAGGTTGGTCAATTGGTCGCAAGCGCTACTGCTGAGCAAGGATCCTGGGTCCTGTTGACAGGTCGGGTAGTGTTATAGGATTTTTCCGTCAGGAATTACTCAGTAGCAGCCCGGAGTCTGGATTTGTGCCCGGTTGATGGCAATAAGCTTGCACCGTATTACATGGGACTTAAACATAACTGGCGAATTGTGTGTGTAGGTACTAAAGGAACACCTCTGCCTTTCGCTTAAAGCTGGGCGGATGATCACGATGATGAGGAGTTAAGTTTCTGCCAACCCACTATAAAAATATGGCGTGATATTTATGTGTGTCTGTAATATTCATCGCTTTGCGACATATCACAGCTCCTGAGCAACATTTTTGCAACACTTTTCGAGGTTAACTTAATAATTAAATTAGAATTGCGATTCGTCTTAAGAAACGTTTACAAAGAATTGAAGAAATAATTGACTCGCATAGATAGGATTTTTTCCGCTCACTCTATTTGCAACACACTGCTTAGTGCCCAGAGTTGAAAATACAACAGAGCGTTTTCTTGACGTGCTGGGATGCGCTCTGTTGGATTCTCAATGCTCGGCTCAATACCGAAAGTAGATAATCCAGTGCGCAAAAAATATTGCTCTTGCGAACCTGGGCTTTATTGACTGGCATAGATTATGAATCGGTGAACTGTCACAAATCTTAGCAGGTATAAATTGCGATAATGGATTTACCGAAATGTTACGCTCTAGATACCTATTGTAAAAGTTTTTATTTGATTGAAAATGTAGTGATGAGGGTATTTTTTTTTTCAAAGACATTGGACGCTGAAAGGTGTGCTGCTGGGGAGTTTGTTGCGCTACTTCTTTTTCCCAGCTAAAGCTCTAGGAAGTGGTGAAGGGTGGGCGTTTTTGGGGGATTGTCATATGTAATTTTGACGTTCAAAAAGTACTGATTCTCAGTCTAGTTTAAATGACTTGATTTGATTTATGGGAAATGTAGTAATGAAACAATTTATTTTAATTTATTTATAAATTCTTAGTTGTTGGGACAAAAGTAAATAGGTACGTAGTCTACTTCATTGCGTACTTGCGTAATACTTTTTTGTGAAGTTCCGTTTTTATGTAAGGTTTTTTTTTTGTTTTTGTGAATATTGATTTATGAATTGGTTTGATTTTTTAGTTACAATTATTTGTTCAGTTTAATTTTTACTCAAATATTTCACAGTAAGTACCCAAATATATATTTTTTAAGGACGTAATATTTAAAAAATATTTTTTTAATTAGGTACTTAAGTACCTATGTAAACAAAAAGTTACGTAGGTAACGTACCTACCTTAACGTTTTATCTTGAATTTATCATTTTGTCCTGAAGATAAAATAAACAATTCAAAAGTATTAATTTTAGATACGTTTTTAATTTGTTTGGCAAATTTGCGTAAAATAATTACTTAACGTTTCAACAAATAATGAAATAAATACATAAATATCATCCAACTTACCACAGACGAATTAACAAAATAGCGGAAGCAATCCTTTTTTCACAGAAAATTGTTTTAATCACAAAATCACCACTATCAATACAGTTTGACACATAAATTCCAACACAATAAATCGTCAATAAAATATCGTAAATGTTTACGGTTTTTTTCTACGAACACCACTGCTCACGACCAACGTCGAACATTGAATGATATTCAGTCGGTCGGTCGTTCCTCAACCTTTGAATGAATGCAGATGTCTGACGCAAACATGAGACCACAGACGGTCTTTCGTTCAATTACATTCAGACGATTGTAAACTCTTGTTGATGGATATAAGGTTAGATATTCATTGGGAGGAATGTTCATTTATGACGTTTTTGATTCTCAGTGATATTTGCAAGCATGCGCCACTACGGCTGGAAACAAAACTCTTTCTCGCTCTCGCTTAGTTTTACAGATATTAGCGTGAAAGAGATAAAAGGTTTTGCTTTTAAAAATCGATAATGAATTTCTCGCATCCTGCCTGTCAGCATGTGCCTCTGAAACTAATCGTTTCCGCATAATTGACGTATTCGATAACAGTTTAACTCCACAGCAATTCTAACAGATAATACACTCTATTAACTTAAAGTAAGGTTTATATTTGCTGGTGGTTTTTATGTAAAATACTTTTAAAATGATTAAGTTAACATAATTAGGGACGCGCGTTTCCGACGCGGACGCTATTTTCGGTTTCCCGCGCAAATAATATTTCGTTGAATACCGGATGGCGGCCGCAATTTGGAACGACCTTTTTTCATGATACTTTATGCTAATTATGTCGTCTTTTTTCATAGAGCCTTCATTAGGAATGATTATATATTTAGCCAGACAGTGTTTTTTTTTCAAAAAATAATACAGTGTTATGATTTTAAAGTGTGTATTTTAATGAAATTACTATTAATAAACAGGTTCAAATTAAATTATCTAGCGAAACTTCGCAGACGTAATGGGTATGATATCGATATCTCAACAAGCACACTCACATTTCGCCAGTTATATTTAAGACGCACATTTCGGCGGTACGGGAATAAATCCAGACTCCGGGCTACTACTAAGAAATCCCAGATGAAAAACCCATTAATACTTTGTCGGACCTGAGAATTTAACCTCCCTCATGCACCATGCTCAGCAGTAGCACTAGCTAGACCAACGATCATGGAAAAACTCGCCCTATCATCATTTCAGCCGAAAGACGTCCACTACTAAAGCTGCGCACTTCGACTGGTTCTATGTTTCTCGCATCCAGCGGATTCTTGCGGCCTTCACTCGGCCTACGATGATATTTTATTATGAATATAGCAAGGCTCATCCCACTGCCGGGACCTAGGCCTCCTATTTCCCAAAATGAGTAGGCCGTAAAGCCTTTATCCCAGAGCGGGTTGGAGGACTTCACGTGTCTTCAAAGTTATGGTTCTAGGATATGCCAGGTTCCTCACAATGTTTTCCTTGACAGTTTGCAGTCACACTTAGTCACACTTCTTAATAAATTTAATACTCGTTCAACCTCAATCCATATTTATTCTGTGCTCAAGCGTAACCAAGCTCGTGTCGATCCACAATATGTCGGAGACACCTGTCTTTTAATAGAAAAAAATGTACATCTTGTGACACACACATAGGTACACAGACACACCTTAGCCAAGCGATCGAGTTACAAATACAAGATGTTTTAGACACCGGCACTTTCTATGGACTTTTGCACGTAGAGATGTTATGTTACAGTAAATTGAAAGCGAAATAGAATGCAGTTATTGATAAACTTTCCGTTTAGATTCTTGTTAATGCAATTTCTCAAGATATTCTTCTCTTCTACTGCTTGCGGTAGTCTACGGTATGATGCTTGCACCTGATAGATATATAAAAAAAGCGGGCGAGTTCGAACTGGGGATGAGGATGCACGAAGCCATGATTTGAGGAGCTAGGTTCAAGGCTAAGTTACACCATGTGGGAATTTGAACTTTCATGGAAATGCTGTAATTCCTCAACGAGAATAGCATGGTAAGTACTTACTTGATAGTTTTTAAGTCTTCAGCGAATAGGTTACCTATTTGCAGACAAGCAATCGAGCCCCAGCACTAGTGCGGATGTAGAGCTGTGTCACAAACTATTCTCCACCTCTTATCCTGCCCTCTAAGATGCCACCGATAACGTCGTGGCCGTGGAAGAGGCTAAGTTTTGTGCCAACAAGAATAACTATCGTTACAGCGACCCGAAGAGGATGACCATTGATTGTTGACATCTTCATCATCGTTTTCCAGTAAGTGAAATAGTGATCAGAGACAAGCCTGTCAAAAACATTTAAAAAATAATACATAGGTTTGCAGATATTGCTTTAGTGTTTGTAGCTATTGCTAAAACGGTCATTGTTGCGACCCTTTTTATAAAACCGGAACTTAGCAAAACGGAAAAACCTCACGTAGAAAAACATTTCAATACTAACACAGAAGAACTCAATTTGTGACACTACCCATTTCTCAAAAGCATCTATATAAATATAATTTAAACAAAAACAAGGAAGGAAGACCTCGTCCCTTAGGAAACTATAAAAAATCCTTTTATAACTCTTATTATATAACAAAAGTCTTAACAAATATGGCCCAGCATTGTTTACAGTGGACATCCGTCTCTCAAACGGTTTCCGGACAGACAGACAGACGATCTTATAATAAAATGGTTTAACTTTTATAGTGGTGACGGCGTCCGTTCGTCTGTTAAATATGTTTTAATTTTTTTTACGTTTTTTTTTTGTGAGGACTAGTTTTTACGGTTATTATTTGACTTTCAATATCGTTTTATTGTTTTGGAATTAGGAAGGTGTTTCATAGAGTAAGCTGGGTGTTTTATGCTTTTATGTTTCCTCAATTCCACAGTAAGTATTACAAACAATAGATTTTCAGTTGGGTAATGTAAATATCGAAAGAAAACAAAAACTAAACATCACACCACCATCACCACCCAGCCACTTTTTTATAAATCTACATAGGTATAAAGTTTCTAAATTGGTCATATCTTCGTCACTTAGACCAGCTGGTTCTGAATTCATGAATGTATGTCTATTAGTTAGATACTTTTGACATTGTCAACGACATGGTGACACTATCCCAATCTTTTCCTCGCTAGCTTCAAATAAATGCTGCTGAACATAATAATTTCAATTACAAGACTCTCTCAGTTTCAATCTCAGTTTCCCATGATTTAAAGAAAAACAAGTATGTTACAATAAAAACTTCATCTATGTGACTTTTAACAAAATAAAAGTTACCTTAATTGCCACAAATAATACTACCGTCCTTGTTAGTAAGAAAACGAAATCTCAAACAAATTTACTGAAAAAAGATCTCCATACCTATCGACTCATCTTGAAATACAGGGTGCACCTAAGGGCGCTCCCTACCGGGAACACAAGCCTGTAATGTATCAATCCAAGTTTCCATTGTAACTGCTAGGGCTTTGCAAGTACATAGACTGCACAGGCCATCAATTGCTAGGTAGTAAAGAGATAATTGAAACCAGCAGGATAGGTAAAAATAGGTAGAAGTCCCAGGTAAAGGTTATAATTACAGACGAATGCCCTCGGTGAGCACCTTTAGGGACATCGACGCGCCAGTTGTTGCCTTGAATTCAACACATGATTCTAGACCGCTAGCGTAGCAATTTTTCGTTGGTTATAAAAAAACTGCTATTTCATACAAAAGTGGAATACCTACACCGTAAAACGACGTATGGAACAGCAGATTTTTTATTAATCAATCAATCTACCTAGCCTTCTCCGAACTATGTTGGGTCGGCTTCCAGTCTAACCAGATGTAGCTGAATACCAGTATTTTACATGGAGCGACTGTCTATCTGACCTTCACAACAGGCGTACCTGGGTAATACGATACCCTTTGTTAAGACTGGTTGTCAGACCCTTAACGACTGTCCAAGATCCACGAATGACAGACGGGACCAACAGCTTAACGTATTTTCCGAGGCACGGATAGGGTCTCAAATATGTCATGGATGGTCACCCACCCACGTACCGACCGCGGCAAGCGTAGCTTAACCTTCAAACAACCCGTGCGGCTGTTATTATTTAGCGACGATCATGAGCATACTTTTTTTTAATAACTGACAAATAATTTCAACTTTGGTGGGTCTAAGACTACTCACAGACTAAGTGTACTCATGTACTGTATTCATAGTAACAGTTTGCACATCGACATCCCTTACACCTTGTATTATTTGGAACCCAGTCCTAAATAAACAGAAAATGTACGAAATTACGTGCCATAACAATGGCTACTACTACTACTACCTTATTTTTACTATAATATTTGACAATAGGTATAACTTGGTCATTGTCCAATCGGATTTCCGGACAGGATGTCGTCCACAAACAACTTTACCGGTTTTTTTTCGATATAATTCGGTTTTGGACCTCACTTGTGAGTGAATGATTTGTAGTCTGTGGCTGCAAGCGAATTGAAAGATGTTGAATAAAGTTATTTTTATTTTGTGATGGCTTGTTCCGGTTTGGGGTAGGTAGAGGTCTGTGTTGGTTTGTCACGTAACGAAGTCATAAATTATTATTAGTATGGCTTTTTTAGGATTCCGTAGCCAAATTTTGACAGGCCTACACTGTCCGCCCATACCAATTAAGACGATTTATTTGGAAATATTGTAAAACCCAATTACTTTTAAAAGAGTAACCGTGGAGTTTCTTGCCGGCTCTTCTCCATAGGAAACGACCAATTGGAACCGTGCACCTAGCTTCTGACGTTTCTTATCTGCCCATGTAGGTTTATGGGAAATAAAATATTTTGATTTTGAATAGCAAAAACGGAACCCTTATAATTTCGTGATGCCCGTCTGTTGATTATCCATCTGTCCGGATGTCACACAGCCATTTTACCCGGAGATAGGTCTCCGAGTAAAATCACTATAAGTATCGATGAAAATTGGAAAGGAGTTACTTTTATTTTGTGATGGCTTGCTCCGGCTTAGGATAGGTAGAAGTCTAGTGGAGTGTTGGAATGGTCACGAATGTCCCGATGTCATAAATATTGCTAGGCCGTTGTTAGGGTTCCGTACCCAAAGGGTGCCAAACGGAACCCTATTACTAAGCCTCCGCTGTCCTTCCGTCCGTCCGTCTGTCTGTCAGCGGGCTGTATCTCATGAACCGTAATAAGTAGACAGTTGAAATTTTCACAGATTTTGTATTTCTATTGCCTCTAGATAATAAAAATAAAATAAAGTTAAAGTTTAAAGGGGTCCCCGTACAACAAACGTATTTTTTGCGTTTTGCGTTAAATATAGTACGGTGGTACGGAACGCTTCGCGTGCGAGACCGACTCGCACATGGCCAGTTTTACATTTGCACACCTCACATGGTTATAATACAGCGTACCATAATATGAAGCTTTGTAACACCTCATGGACCGTCATAACGTCAACGCCGGCTGTCGCTGAAAACCAACGCTGGGGCTCTATCTCGCATAGGGTCGCAGCATTATGTGAATGTCCCGCATATTTTCCCCCAAATTGTTTATTTTCGTGTTTTGTTTTTACCTTGCGTCATGCATGTGTACCGCAAATAAACGTATTTTCTTTCTTTCTAACATCCTCTGAATTATTCAAATAAATGATTTGATTTGATTTATTTTACTTAAATTACTTAGGTTAGGAAAACAGTTAAGTTGTAGCTACCGTAGTTTGTCCAGCTGGCCTAGTCTCGTAAAGACTTTCAACAGAATGCGAGCCCAGTTTATACTGATTGTATATGTTCTGATTTTTTATTTGCTAGACTAAAATTACTTTTTTACGACATAAAAATATAATCTAGATTCAGATTAGATTCTAGATTAGTGACTCTCACCAAAGACTACAGAATCATTCGCTGCAAGAGGTTGTCGGGTTGCCTTTACAAAAAAAAAAAAAAGATCGATTGCCGCTGTCATTTTGGTCTAGTCTAGCAAATTAAAAATTAGAGTTTAGTTCTCTGATAGCATGATGTAGTATTACATGTCATTATAAGATAAGTACCTGCATGATGTGCTTATCACGGCTGTCATTATCATCCAGATAAATGATGTGCTTCCTGTTTGCTGTTAAAACAGCTGAACATCAACCACGCAAATTGCATATAATAAGAATTGAAAATATAACTTTTTAGATCTTAAGTGATGTACAATTAAGACATAGCACAGAAATTTCGATATTTGTGGCTAATTTAACATTAACACTCGATCTTTAGAAGCAGAGTAGTAAAAAAACAGTAAAAAAGGCCAAGTGCGAGTCGTATTTGCAAACGAAGGGTTCCGTAAAACGCTGAAAAAACACGTTATAATTTGTATGGGGACCCCTTTAATTATTAACTTTATTGAATTTTTATTATTGGTTGCTATAGCGACAATAGAAATACACAATTTGTGAAAATGTAACTGTCTACCTATTACGGTTCATGAGATACAATCCGCTGACAGGCAGACGAACGGACAGACGGACGGACAGCAGAGACTTAGTAATAGGGTGCCGATTGGCACTCTTCAGGTACGGAACCCTAAAAGTTATTATACAATGTCACCCATGGTTATGTGACCGCCCGTATTTTTCTGAATAATCATGAAAAATTATTGAAATTTATCTTTAATAGTAAGTAATAAGTAAATAAGGGTTTTTTTTTTTTTTAGACTCCAACAACAATATAAAAAGCAGAAAACTGTTACTTTATATTGCGACTACCTACAGTACCTACTCTGTTTCTAACCAGCGTTAACATACACCAGATGACCGTAAAATCACTTCCGGTTTCGAAAAAAAGGCATAATAACCATGATCATTGCCGACACACGTTCAATAAAAAAAGAAGAATGTCATAACGGAAACGGCGGGAAAGTATAGAATGACAGATGAAAAAATCTTTTATTGTCGCGACGATAAGCTCTAAATAGGATCTTATTTTCGTCACAAATCTTGCGTAAAGCCGGATTTGGGTACAACAGCTTATTTTCGGAGTTATAAATGAGAAATTGCACGCATCCGTTTGAGGTTGGCTGTCAAAGTTTGACAGGTTGTCGGTCGTGCAAAAAATCGGGGTGTCGTCAACATTTTAAGTCAGTCAGTACTTAGGTATGCATTATTAAAAGTTTTGTAGGTTTAAAATATCGTAGCGTATTAACCACCTGCAAATGTTGACTTCCCGGTCCTCGGACCAGGGTCTCTCAATTTTCATTCATTGAAATCGTTCAATCGGGAGTTTATTTTATACTAACCGATACTGCAGATAGCAGGCCATTTGAGGGAGCTGCCTCTGCACGTTTTTTCGCCTTCAACTACACTTACAGGATGTGCTTACAGGTGAGCGGAAGAGGTGCCCAATTCCTTATTGTGAACAATATTGTGTCTTCCTGCAGTAATCATCTGTTAAATTAATCAGTAATGCATCAACTTATGTTCAAAGTGTTATCACCATCATTTGGTAAAAAGCCATTAAAATATGGTAGTCTCCTATTCCAAACCACATGCTTAATGAATTCATCTCTACATTACAAAAATAATAGATATCAACAAAAGGTTACACACCCCTGGACGTCCTCTTTTTTTCGACGCAGGAGGCACAGGCGTGTGGCGTGCAGCCTACACGTGGCGGCCATTTATATAACAACCTTTTTTTATCTGTGCACTAGAGATGGGTCGTCGACGTATTTGGCGTCAACGAAACTAGACCGTCCAATTTCGTTCATCGACTAGTCGATCAACTAGTTGAATTCGTCGACTAGTTTACGGCGAAGTCGACGTCGGCGGCGGCGACGGACGTAGGCGTAGATTTTAAACTAGTCTCCCGTGTGTTTTAGTACCTATTATTTTGAACTTCCCTTCATACTTTTCCAGGCTTAGGACTGGCGGAATACTGAATAGAGTTAATAATAAAGTTTTATTCACTATTCTGGCGTATTTAGAAGATCAACTGATTTTATATACATTAATTATTTATTTTTTATTAAATAGGTATTTTAATTTTTTTTGTTGTTTTTTTTTATGTAGATTGGTACATATTTACATTAAATTATTTTATATTTTTATTTAATACCCCTCGAACCTCTCTTCAGGCATATTTACATTTAGGAACATAAGCTGTTCCACTTTTCTGGTAGACAGTCTCGTGCGCCTTTCGCTAATGATAAGACCTGTCTTTGAAAACATTCTTTCGCAAGGAACAGATGTGGCTACAATGTTACATCGGGTAACAAATATTTTTTTTAAATTTGGGTAAACGTACTGATGTTTTCTCCACCATTCTAAAGGGCACGTTAAATTACCCCTCTGGTCCTTTCTTGGAAGCAGCTCGTCAGATAAGTACATATCTACCTCTTTAATTGCTCTTGAAAGAGGTGTACCTTGAGCAGTACTTGACGCTACTATTTGGTCAAAAATAGTCCAGGGACTTAGTTCATTATTGGTGTTTGTATTGTCTTCAGTGACTGGGGAAACAGTAGGTATTGTGCTGCGTTCTTTTTCGGCAATCAAAGCCGCTACTAATTTTCGCACATGTTCTTTCGTTTTTGTCGCCTCGGATTGATCTGAAAACCCTTGCATTTTAAAACGAGGGTCCATGAAAGTGGACAACGCAAATGTGCCACTAGTTTCAACAAATTTAAATCTTTCATCCAAGCCCGCTTTTAGCAAGAGCACCGTATCGCTTGCTTCACGTGATAGACCGCCGTGATGGGTCATCTCGTACAGTTTTGAGCAAGCTTCTTTTAGGCACCGCGTCACAATAATCACTGAACTCCCGGTTACGTATTTTTCCCCACTCATTGAGGACGTAATTTCCTCAAAGGGGCGCAATATCTGACACAGTTGATTGAACAGTGTCCAATCTTCCGGGCTTATATAAGGCAAACTTCTGTCCGCAAAAGCCAAAGTTGATCTGATGGCTTCTTCGAGCTCCACAAATCGTTTCAACATAAAATAGGTAGAGTTCCATCGCGTGTCGACAGCTTGACTCAATCGCTTAGGTTCTTGACCTTGTTGCACCTGATATTTTTGTAACCTCTCTGATGCCAAGGTGCTTTTTTTAACATAAGTAACTATTCGCTTGACTTTGTCTATCTGAGGTTTTGTTAACTGAAGCGCATGTTCCACTATCAAGTTAAGACTATGAGCATAGCACCCAAAATGCTTCCAACCCAACACTTCTTTCACAGCCTTAACAATGTTGGAAGCAGTGTCTGTTATCATAAAATTGACTTTATTTTTTAAATCAAACTTGTCAACAAGTTCTCCAAGTTCTGCGGCTATATTCTCCGCTGTGTGGTGACCCGGAAATTGACAGCATCCTAACAAGACAGTTTTAAATACTAATTCTTCTGTCATATAATGCCCAGTGAGTGCAATGTAGCTCTCAGTTTTTAAGGAGGTCCACATGTCTGCAGTTAGGCATATACTATGAACTTCTTTTTGCAGCTGAACTTGTATTAAATCATAAGTCTTAACATAGACCTCCTGCATAATAGAATTAGACAGCGTCTTCCGGGTAGGTAACTGGTATCCTGGTATCCACCGGCAGAATTTACGGAAAGCTCTTTCTTGGACAATAGAGAATGGATGGAAGCTATCTATGCACAAATCAAGCAAATCTAAATTTATTTGCTTTTTTTGTTCAACACTAATTTTTTTATTTACATACGAGTCCATCATTTTTTGCCGCTTGCATTTAACAGCATCGTCAGAAGGACCGCTCGAACCTGATATGCCTATGTTGGGAGTGGGATCCTCTTGCAGTAGTTGTGGCACGTCAGGTACAGAGGAAGTCTGCGCCTGAGCATGCGATTGCGACGGTAATGAACAAAAAATCGAAACATGCTTTCTTTTTAAGTGGCTTTTCAAATTCGCCGTAGTGGATTTATATGCCAATTTTTCTTTGCATATATTGCATGACGCTTTTCCACTAGATACATCCTTTTCGAAGTGATGCCATAATTCACTTGAATTATTACGTCCAGCCATTTTACTTTTTACACTAAAAACGGTCACTACACACACATTATTTATTTATAAGTTCAATTATCAAACTATTTACAATTTTACAAATACTTATTACATTAATTAAATATATACAAAACCAGTTAATCATTAAACTCGCTTCAAACATTCAAAAAAGTTCAATACTTTCGTGATTATGCATCGGTTAAACTCTGACCTTCAGAGCGGAGCGCGATTAGTCAGTGAATTTAAAAAATCAAAACGAAATAACAAACAAGTAGAAAGTAAAAACCAGTTTGTCTCGCATCGTCCACCAGTCCATCGCCTTTCTCTTTCGCACACGCGAAACTACCGTATCGGCATCCTTTTCTTCACATAGCTCAACAATGATTTCATTTGTCCCGTAAAAAATAATATCAATTCCCTGTTTCTAGATTTAGAGTTTAAATTTGTTTGCACGATATTTCAACGGACGAATGAATTTATATTATCCGAATGAGACCCGACTAGACTACGTACTTACGTCGTGCGTCGTCGGTCGTCGCGTTGCGACTTTCAGTTTAGCCGTCGAGGCGTCTACGGATTCGACTAGTCCATCGATTAACGGTGAACCGTCGATTCGTTCACAGTACGTCGACGGTCGAATTAACTAGTTCGTCGATTCAACGCTCATCACTACTGTGCACTTCGAGTCTTCCGCCGCCATGCATTTTACGTCTTATCGCTTTCAAAATAAAGTCTTTTCCATTCAATCTTTGGTTTAACGCTAATGATATGTTTTGTAACGATGCCAGATTAGCTTAAGATTTATAGAGTTCAAAATTATTTGTTATTTCCTGCCTTTCATTTTGTCTAATACATGAAGTAGGTATTCTAGTAAACATAACTTACAAAGGGTGTCGTGTTCAAAATTTAAAAGTCATTTATTCAAACTAGGATGAGAATCAGCACTTTTCGAACGTTATAATTACATAAGACAGTCCCCCAAAACGCCCATCCTTCACCACTTCCTAGTGCTTAGCTGGGAAGAAGAAGTGGCGCAACAAACTGTCCAGCAGCACAGCCGTCAGTTCAGTAACCAAGTAACTATGGTTTGTGGAGGTCAGATAGGCAGTCTCTCCACGTAAAATACCGGTAATCAGCTGCATTCGGTTAGACTGGAAGCCGAACACAACATAGTTGGGAAAAGACAACAGATGATGATGAGACCGCAGTCTGGATTTATTTTTGCCCGATTAATGGAATAGGCTCGCCTCTGGTACCTACACAGGCGAAATGTTTGTTTAAACCTCTGCTCTGCTTACTCTATTCGGGGAATTCAGGTGTGATGTTGTATTATACAAGGTGGCAGGGACATCGACGTGAAAAGTGTTACCATGGATTCAGTACATGAATCTGAAACCCCTGCGCTGAAATGTTTCGCAAGTTATTAAAAAAAAAATCAGCTGTTCCATACATTTTGACCGCGTAGGTATTGCAGTTTTCTATGGAACAGCAGTTTTTTTTTTTAATAACCGACGTAAAATTTCAATGCAGGTTCAGAATCTTGTCCTGAATCCATGGTAACAGTTTTCGCGTTAATGTCCCTGCCAGCCTGTAGGTATGTGTTATTTCCTGCTTTTCGTAGTTAGGAAACGCCAGATAATGAAGAGCCCGCTGTCGGGAATGGATTTGTGCCTGGTTGATGGCACTAGGCTCGCCCGCTCGCCCCTTAGATCTCTTCTTTTCGTGTGGTTAGTGAGTAACCTGGTGTCAGAGTTTTTAAGCCGCCCACGGGCCTCTGACTTGGCTTCACATGCCGTCGAGAAATATCTCTCAGGCATGCCGGTTTCCACACGATGTATTCCTTCACCATTTCTGAAGCAAGTGATAATTATACAATACGCACATGAATCCGAAAAGTCAGAGGCCTTGGGTTCGAAATCGAGACCTATGACTTGGCAGTCTGACGGTCACACCACAAGGCTATCTCTGCTGGCTCTTAGATGGAACTTAAACATAACTGGCGAAATGTGTGTTCTTTACATCTCTGCCTAACCCTTCGGAGATTACCCTGGGTTCGATTCCCCGGTCGGGTGTGTTATTGGGTTTTTCTATCTGGAATGTCTCAGTAGCAGCCCGGAGTCTGGACTTGTGCTCGGTTCATGGCAATAGGCTCACCCTCTATTACATTGAAGTTTGAAGTAACTGGCGAAAGTTTGAAGTAACTGGTGGACTTCCTACATCTATCTTTTGCAATTTATATTTAAGTACCTATTAAGAATATACATCTGTCCATCTCATTGAGAAATACAAGGTGTTAGACTATGTAATTTTATTTGTTATTTCCTGCTTTTCGTATTGTCAAAATAATGTGTTATTTCCGCTTTTTTATTTGATTGAAATCTTAAGGCGGAAAGCGTTTTCCTGTCGTGGCAGTATAGAATCTACTCGTATGTATTAAGGAAGTGATAAGGTTTATGTGTTTTTGTTATCACATTTCATCAAGCTATTATTTTTTATTGGAACTTGGATTATTGTGTGTCCTGTTGTCCTGATAATAATCGGTTTAAGAACCTTTCTATAGATTAGATATATTTTAGTGGCTCGCATACATTACGATACATACATACCATCACGGCTGTCTTCCTCGATGGAGAGGCAGTGTTGTAATCATCATAATCAGCCCTTTTCCCAACTATGTTGTAGTCAGCTTTCAATCTAACCGGATGCACCTGAATATCAGTACCAGAAGTGTTTGTATGATACGCATTTCTCTAGTTATTTTAAACTCCCTATTGTAATGGGAATTGAATCTATTGAAAGAAAAAGAAAGAAAACGTTTATTTGGACACAGTTCGTGAAACATAAAATACAAACAAACTAAAAGTGGAAGTAATATTTTGGCAATAAGTGTGTGCCTCACGGCTGCGCCAAAAAGGTTCACTTCAGCATTAATGCTAGATAAATGCCTATATAGTATTATTGCCTTCAACTGGGCATAAATCTAGACTCTAGGCTGCTTCTAAGATTTACCAAGGTAATTGAAATACTCAAAAACACTAACCGATTTGGGGATCGACAACACAATTAGACCAACAAGGCAATCACAGGCCTGCATGCACAACATAATATCAATTATTAGGATCACAACTTACTTTCTGAGATTTCTTCATCACCATCCTATAGTATTAATAATCTTCCCGACCGAATTTCGGCCATGGCGACCAGTCTCAGCGAAAACTAGCCTTCGGCGCGGGATATATTGTAGTGCACAAGTTTAGTGTATGCGCAGACACAGGAGCACTCTCTCTTCCCTCACTCTCATAGTCCGATGAGACGGCAATCCGACACGACCGGAGAGAGATCAGGCGCAGGACCAACGGCTAAACCTGCGCACCGAGGCACGGGGGTATCACACCGCCAACTTCCAAACTCTGGGCTTTTACTAATAAATTCCTTATGGAAAAACCCAATAGCACTGCCCGACCCGGGAATCGAATCCCTCCCCACGCTCAGCTGTTCCGCTCGCCACCACGGGACCAACAGGGCTGTCAAATCCTATTGTAGTCCACTGCTGAACATAGGTCTCTCCAATCCCACGCCATTAATCTCGATTCCCGGCAATTCTCATCGAGCTGATACCAGCCACCACGCGAAGCTCATCGCTCCACCTGCCTGGGGGCGTACTCTTTGCGTTTCCCGATTCACGGTCTCCACTCTAGAACACCATCTATCCTAACAGTCATCTGTTCTACAGAGGTTTATAAGCGAAGTTTATCTATTCAAAAATAACCCCGTTAAAAAGAACAGAACGGCTAATGACGCATTTCTGTTTAAAATCAGTGCCAAAAAAGAATATCCTACCTACCTACGTGCACTGCCGATGTCAGACTTTTTTCGGCTACTCGACGCCGGAAATGACGACACAACACCACTTTCTTCATCCCACATACGGAAATGGGGCAAACACGATATAATGGGATATCCTTTTTATTGTTCAGAGGAACCGGAAGTGCACGGCGGCAACCGACGGAGGATATTATACCATGTTTTGCATACACTTCCCGTCAATTGAGCGACTGTTAATTTACTTTGTTTAATTTTTCAGTTAATTATTTTGTTAATATGATCTTGAGATATGAAAGGAATTTTAATATGTTTGATTGCTTTTGTTAACAGTGTTCTGGCTCTTTATATCCAAGTAGGTAGGCCCATTATTCATAGTCGCGACTTCATAGGCCGCAGGTTCAAACCCAGATATGCACTTGACTTTGTGTAATTTATTTCATCACCACTGCTCTCAAAATGGTAAAGGAAAACATCGAGAGGAAACCGGCGTGTCCCAGAACCACAAATTCGAAGACAATATGTGACATCCACCAACCCGCACTGTGCCCGCGTCGTGGATAACGGCCCACCGGATCCCTCTCACAGAGAGGAGGCCTGTAGAAATGTGGATGGCTTTAAGAGTAGGGGATGACCATAGACACGATGGATGAACTGTGTGACAGATGTTATGACACTAATACATTGGAATAAGGGTGAGATAATCAAGATGATAAGCTATATTCCTGCAGTAACGTACTTTTACTGCAAAACCAATAGTAATATTGCACACAGAACTGTTTCTGTCGCCAACGCCGAGCATTACTGTCTCGTTTGAAGGGAATGGGTGCCGGCATAGTTACAACTTACAGCTACATGAGACTACAATTTTGTCTCTAAGATAGACAATGCAACATTTCATTTCGCGTACGGTAAGACGTTATGAAGGTCTCCCACAAGGTGGACCGATGACCTGGTGAAGTTCAAAATTCAAAATTCAAAAGTCATTTATTCAAACTAGGCTGAGAATCAGCACTTTTCGAACGTCAAAATTACGTACATAAGACAGTCCCCCAAAACGCCCACCCTTCACCACTTCCTAGTGCATTAGCTGGGAAGAAGAAGTGGCGCAACAAACTCCCCAGCAGCACAGCTGTCTGTTCAGTTAGAAGAACAAAAAAAAAGATTCTATATAATAGTATTCAAAATAATTTAGATAATTTAGATTACGCAACACAAAACATAATTTAAATTATTAGCCATATGTTAGCTAGCACACGCCAATATACCACACAACATCATCGAGAACTATACTCAGGCAGAAATAAAAACTAAACGTAAACAGAACTTATCTAAATAAAAGCCTCCAGGCATAAAGGGCGTGCCCGCTTACATATAGTTGTAACTGGAAGTTATAAATGATAAGCTAGGACCATCGAGATAAAATAAATAAAACAAACAGTTAATTACTAATAACAATAACTAATATGATCAATTGTCGAGGTCACTAGCTAACCACATATTGCAATACAACTCATTAGAAAAAACATTGTAATGAGTAGATTATGTCAACAATAAATTGAAATAAAATTAAAAATAGCTTGACTTATAAAGTCAAATAAAAAATATAAAAAATACAATTATATAAACTCATATAACTTGTCAGTAGGTAATCTGGAGAAAGAACATAAACATTGTCTTGAGTTAATCACAGCGACCAACTATTCTTATCATTTAAGTAGTCGTTTATAGAATAGTATGCCTTTGAACAAAGCTTGGATTTTACTTTCGTTTTAAACGCATCAAAAGGCAAAACTAGCAAAGAAGAGGGTAGCTTGTTATAAAAGGTTATACCAAGCCCAACAAATGAGTTATGAACCTTATGAAGCCGGTGAAAGGGAGCTCGTAGTTTGTCCTTATTTC
This sequence comes from Agrochola lota, assembly GCA_947364205.1. Taxonomy (NCBI): domain Eukaryota; kingdom Metazoa; phylum Arthropoda; class Insecta; order Lepidoptera; family Noctuidae; genus Agrochola; species Agrochola lota. The sequence goes on from OX376246.1 coordinate 523,135, forward strand.
TAGTGTTAACATTGTGAAAATCACTGTTTTTAGTGTATAAGTGTATATTTTGCCTAATATATAAGATGTTGGCGAAGATGAATTGGGACGCCACCGTGAGGATACCAATATCTTTGAAAAAATCTCTCAGAGAAACTCTGGCACCTAGCTGGTAAATAGCTCGAACAGCTCGTTTTTGAAGGACAAATATATTTTGAATATCAGCAGCTTTGCCCCACAGCAGAAGACCGTAGGACATAACGCTATGAAAATAACTAAAATAGACTAACCGAGCTGTATCGACGTCAGTGTATTGTCTTACTTTCCTGACGGCGTAGGCGGCCGAACTGAGCCTTCCCGCTAGGCTCGATATATGCGGGCCCCACTGAAGTTTGGCATCTACTGTTATGCCCAGAAAAACTGCCGAGTTTACAGACTCAAGCACCTCTTTATCTAAGACGATGTTGGGTCCTAGATTTCTAACATTTGGTAGGGCGAACTTTACACATTTCGTTTTCTTGGCATTGAGAACTAGGTTATTTGTCGTAAACCAATCCGTAACCATTGAGAGAGCACTGTTTACATCGTCAAAATCTTGTCTATTCCTGTCTACTTTAAAAATAAGAGAGGTATCATCTGCAAACAGTACAACTTCACAGATACCCTTTAAATAGAATGGTAAGTCATTGATATACACTAAGAACAAGAACGGACCTAGTATTGAGCCTTGAGGTACACCTAACTGAACTGGTAGACCGGAAGATTTCACACCATTAACATCTACACATTGGGACCTATTGTGTAAATAAGAATTTATAACGTTGAGAGCTTCGTTTTGAACACCGTAATGACGCAGCTTACGCAAAAGCGTGTCATGGTGCACGCAATCAAAGGCTTTGGAGAGGTCACAGAAAACCCCAATAGCATTTTGCGAGTTCTCCCATGCGTTAAATATGTGTTTCAGCAGAGCAACACCCGCATCTGTAGTCGAACGACCTTTTGTAAAGCCATATTGTTCATTATGAAGGAGGCTATTTAAATTAAAATGTCTAAGTAACTGCTTGAGTATTAACTTTTCAAATATTTTGCTAAATGCTGGTAAGATAGAAATAGGCCTGAAATTGCCAACGTCGTTTTTATTACCTGATTTAAATAGTGGTATGACTTTACTATTCTTCATGAGGTCAGGAAAAGTTCCTAAATCAACACATTTATTAAAAGTAACAGCTAGATAGGGGGCTACGATGTCTATTATATTACTTAAAAGTTTAATGGAGATGCCCCAGTAATCACCAGTGTTTTTAGACTTGAGTGTGTTAAAAACATTAACTACATCACGAGGCGTTACATGTTCGAAGCTAAATAAGGGACTATTTTTAGATACACTACTAAGCAAAAGGTTTTCAGCTTTAGACGGGGATGAATTTAAGGAGCGAGTCGTAGTTACAGGTATGTTGGCAAAAAACTCATTAAACGCCTCGGCTACGTCAGCTGCTTTATTAACTAATTTATTGTCGACCATAATCTCAAGTTGTTTATCTTGTTTAACCGACTTACCCGTTTCATTGTTAATAATTTTCCAAGTGGTTTTTACTTTATTATTGGATTTTTTAATTGTATCGCTTAAAAATTTAGATTTAGCAAAAACACAAACCTTTTTAAATAATTTTGAATAATTTTTTACATGCTCTAGGAAAGGAGTATCAAACCTGATTGAAGGCCGCAGGAATCCGCTGGATGCGGGAAGCACAGAACCGTTCGAAGTGGCAGTGATTGGGGGAGTCCAGCAGTGGATGTTTCTCGACTGAAATGATGATGGGACATTCCAGCTTTGTCTCTGTGATGAAAGCGCATCTGCGATGTCTCTGGTAGGTACTGTAGATTTCCATAGGCGGCGGTGAACACTAACCATCAGGTGGGACGATCGTTCGCTATTGCAGCAGAATGACTTATCCCATCCCAGTGACATCTTGATTGAATTTGGGATTATTCGTTTAGCTACGTAACTTAGTAGAAGTTCTTTGTTTACAAAATTTATAGCTTCTCGTGACGGGGACTTTAGTAGCCAATTTGTGCCCGGTTATCTGCGATAGGCTCGCCCCCTTAATACATCGGACTTAAACATAACTGGCACAATGTATTTGTAGTCAGTAGCCCAAGTCTGTCAACCAGTCTTTCCAAAGGTGTCATGTTACCTAGTAACTGGGTTGTGGAGGTCAGATAGGCAGTCGCTCCATGTAATATTCAGCTGCATCCGGTTAGACTGGAAGCCGACCATAACATGTAAAAAGGCTAGGCAGATTGATTTAGACACTTCTGTCTACACCTTGGGAGGAACACACAGGCGTGTTGTTATATAGAAATAAAACCATCACAAAAACATTATGGAATCGGAATTTATTAAACTAATATTTACAGTTTGATTTTAACTTACATATCTAGTTTTTATTACTTATGGCAATATGACACTTATAGCTAATAAATATTATGTCTATAATCGTATGGTAGATGATTTTAGAAGTTGGGGAATTACACTAAGGACTATTGTGTACTGCATGGCTCTTCACAAAACGGGTCACACCTACTCATCAAGACATTAATTATTTTACATCACCCATTTTGTCCAGAAAAAAATATATTAATTTCATTAAAGAGCCTTATTTCTTATAAAACACATCTCTCATTCGATTGAATAGAAAATTCATTGATTTTTGAAAATATATCTGACATTTGTAACATGAAATCATTTTTTCGAAACAATTTTTTTAGGCAAAATTTCTCATCGAACAACTATCTGTAGGCCATCCAAATGTCTTCCTTTTCGAACCAGAGACCCGTAACGCAACAACCAATCTTCTATCCACAGCGTCATTGGGTAAAATTTTTCATAAAACAAAATTAAATATGTTTTCAAATATATTTAATCTTAGGACTATATACTATTTACAAACTTATTTATAGGAAAAATTGTTGCGTTGGATTGAAAAATATTATACTTTCGATGTATTTTCTATACATAAAAAAGTAGACTAAAGTTGTCGTCTATTTAGTTTTCCCCAATATGTTGTGGTCGGCTTCCAGTCTAACCGGATGCGAAGAATATTATAATCTTTGTGGCAAAAAGAAGCTATTTCATAAGGCATAATTGTGATTTTTTTACCCGACTACGGCTTAGCCAAAATGAAGCGTTTTATATGTTTTTTTCTTTTTACTGATCAGGCTTTTAAAATAGTTATTCACTTTTTCTATCCAACGCAACAATCATAATAGTTTTCTCAAAATGGAATTTTTAATTCTAGGAGAAAAAGGACTTTTTTTATAATTATATATTTAATTATATGGAATAATAAATAAATTTTACGTAATATACAAATATGTGCAAAATTTCTCATTTTTGGATATGATACGGGTTTATTTGAAATTAATTATCTAATTCGAATGCTCCGATTATATTTAAGTCGTTCAAAAAACCGCAACATTCCGAAAAACCTTAATTAATTTTAAATAAACCGTAACCTATTCTAGTATGTACATTATGTATTATGCGTAATTCCGGTGTTCATAATCTTTGTTAATTAATTCATAAATTTCAGTAAATGCCATAACTTTGTACAGTTTTAAAAACAATTAAATCTGTTGCCAATTCACATGTAAACTTATCAAGATGGAGACGACAATACGACAATAAATTAAACTGCATATATCTAATGTCGTTCCCAGTATGCATACGAAAATTCACTGAAATATATCCAATAGTTTAGTCACAATAGCTAGACAAAAATTGGCACAACCCATAGTCGGCCCATCTCTAGAATCGGCGCCACCACTCAAGTCCGATAGATGTGCCGCTAATGTCTATGTCACTGCATCAAATTGCATTAAAAAAATGTTGTTCCAAAATTTTCCGCCGGCCTTCAATGGTGGTTCGTACCCTAACTGCGTAATACACGATCCATCAGAATCTGACTCGTTTTGAAATAGATTGCTAATTGCTAATCCATTGCTTCTCAACAACGTAAATAACGCAATGAATGTTGTTGAACTATCAAAATGAAACAGATTAGTCGTAATCGTTTACGAAAATGTGTTGCGTAATTAAATAGCTGGACTCTATTTTAAAGTTTTATTGAAATAACACACGTTTTCAATTTCGATGTTACGATTTATTTGATAGTTCTAAAATAGTCTTATGCATTATGTCACTGTTTTCATTTATTGTAGTATTTTCATCTCCGCATTGTATGTTCATTGTTAATTTCTATCAAACAATTACAACAGCTGTTATGAATTTTAATACCTGCACCCTTTGCGTAACACACGAACAATCACAATCTGTTCCATTTGGACAGTTCAACAGCATTCATTGCGTTATTTACGTTGTTGAGCAGATACTTTTTTAGACCAGAAGCAATGGATTAGCTTTCAAAATTATTCAGATTATGATTGATCGTGTGTTACGCAATTAAGATGCAGATCTATTGATCAGTAACTTGGTCCGGCTTTTAAAACAGGGAATAGACATTGGTTTAATTGCTTCAATGAAAATAGCATTCTACATTAGTAGATGTTTTCAAGAAGCGAACTGTCAACTTTGACATAAGAATAACATTTTAGTGACACTCAATCTGGCGCCAATTTCTGACATAAGAATGCCTGCCATGACAGTTTATCGAATGAATGAGCCCTAAAATGTTGCTGTAGGTTTGAATATAGAAAAGTTTAGAAGGAATGTAATATCCCAAGAAATACGAAGAATTATTATTAGTTTACATATCCAATAGTTTTTCGTACAGTCAGCGAATAGATTTTGAGAAAAAAAAGTTTTAAATACTTTAGATTAAACAATGAGTGGGTGAGTTTATACAGACAACTTATTGTAATTTTTTTGCCTAGAGATTTAGATATCTCCCGACTATTTTGCAAAAGGCAATTTATACGATGTTTTTTTTTTATTAAATTTTATTCTATAAAATATAGAAATACCTATGTACTTTTTGACCATTTTCTTTACATTCTGGTTACTGCTTATCACTATACGTGTTAGTATGAAGAAATTAAATATATAAAAACATGTGGTTCCTCGCTAACTGTACTCAATTTTTTTCATAATTAATATTGCACAAGTATCACTTATTTTATCGCTTTACTTCGCTCGTATCCAAGTACAGAAATAATAATTTAAAACAAAAACGCATCAAATACATAACCTCTTTTTTGAAATCACTTAAATCAAAACGTCGTTGATTTTTTTATTTTATTGTTAATTAAAGGCCAGTTTAGTTTTTTAAATCATCTTCAGTACAAGTCCTTGGGCGAGCGAAGCATATAATTTCCAAATTTGTTCCCAAAATTTTCGACATACCGATATGCTTTTACATCAGAAATGTTCACTTCAGGAATGGAAAGGCAATTATTAAATGCATATCAAAACGGTAATAACCCGTTAATGAAAAAAAAATATTGACAGCAGCTGTCAAAATTGTACTTTGAAACCGTCACTTTGACAGGTGACACTTTAGATTAGAAAAAAGTCTTAATGTCACTTTTGACAGTACAGATTTGTTTTTTTTTTCGTGTTGTTATACCGGAAGGTATTTAAAAAATTATACTTAGACAGTCAGACTGGTAATCAATTGCTCGCACAGCTTCCCATACTCCCTCTGATCACCTGATATTCTTCGCATCTTCAAACCCTTCTTCTCCATTGCTTTATTTTCACACAACACCAACTCTATTTGAATCCCTCCCGAATATTCTAAATTCAAATAACCCGTCAAAGTTCCATCGCCATCTTTTTGGTCAGTTTCAACAAATATACTCTGTGGTGGAACCCTAGTATTGATTGCCTCTTTTAACAACTCAACAATTCTTTGCGAATCTAACTTCGAACAAACTGTAGATAATGTCACTTCGTAGTATTCTTGAACGCAAGACACTTTTTGGGGACTTAAAAGTATAGGAATTTTTTGACTCTCTTCTGGCCTACAGATTTCTGTTAGCCTTAAATCCATAGTCGATCGTTGTAGTTTTTCTATTTCCTCACTAGGTGGCGTTCCTTCCTCGTCACATTTCTCAAGGCATAGTCTGCTATTGTCTCTCGACATGTAAACATCTTCGTAATATTCCTTGACTTCTCCTAAAGTCCCTTGTGCGGAAAAAGAAGATCTTGGAGTTTCTCCTTTTTCTGAAAAGCTACCTCTTCCGAAGTCGCTTTTTTCAGAGAACGACGACCGTCCGAAGTCTCCCCTTTCAGAGAAACTTCCTCTATCAGAAAAAGAAAATGATTCTCTGTGCTCAGAGAAACTGCCTCGGTTCTCGCTAAACCCCGAACTTATAGAGACTATGTTAGAGTATATAGATTGTACGTTTTGTTCACAGTTTGGGGAGACATTAGCCGAATCATTACTTAAGGAATCGTCGCTAAAACCGAGCGACTTATCGCTCCCTCGTCTCGGGTACTTAATCTCATCAGTCAGAAATTTCGCAGTTTCGTCCACACTTTCCTTCGGCGACTGCATTTCGGCGTCCTTATCCGAAATTATTTCTTCTTTCGGCTCTGGTGGTGGCTCCGTTTCTTGACTAACTTTCCTTCCAATACCTTTCGTTATTGAAGGCCTGTCATCCAAATCTGACGGTTCGGATATCACGAATTGAGGTAAGGAATATTTCGTGTTCTCCAAACTGTCCATACTGTCCTCAGAAGACGACGCTACGAGAGTAATTTCTGAGCCTAAACAATCTGTTAAGCTTATTTGAGGATGTGTAGGAGCAAATGAAGGAATAAACCTCATATTTTCTTGAAACACCTTATCCAAGTGTGTCCCATTCCCGATTTCTTCTTGTATCATATCTAAAGGGGACCCCGGATTCGATATAGGGGAGTTATTTAAAGACCTATGTGTGACCATGTGTATTTGCGAGTGGACTAGGGGATGTAACTGTACGTACTGCCCTGTGTCCATATCGACATTACTTCGGAGGTCTAAGGGTGTGGCAGACGCTTGGGGGGTACCTCTCGTAATCGAACCTGTATGTAGATAACTTAAACCTTCAGTAATTTGGTGTAGAGGTGACCCTGGGCTCGCTGGGGACGTATGACCTGATAAAAGGGCGAAGTTGTTGTAAGAATGGATTGATTTGATAATTTCTTGGGATATGTTGACGTGTGGAGAGTATAAGGTGTGGAGGTTGATGCCGATTTTGAGCGCTATGTCCTGTGGAAGAGAGATTTTGAGTTAGTTGTGTTTTTAGATTTGGAGACTTAAGTCTATGGGATAGAGTTTAGTTAGCGAGCCGAGAATCTGTGTCGGTAACTAGATTCTTAAGACGTCTGAAACAGGCATGTTGCTGTATTTTATTCTATTGAGTCTATTTAAATTAACTGTCGAAACTTCACTCACAATATGATCCATGAAAAACAAATAAAAAAAAGAAGTAACTATGTAGTTACTTCTTTTTTGTGACCGCGAGACGCACGATAAATAATAAGTTAATCTTTTTTTATAGAAACGACTGTGAAGTTGCGCTAATCAATTAATATGTATACAGGGATAATGGTTACACGTCGAAAAAAAAAACAAAACCAGCTGTATGCGAACTTAAAAGTAGCAACAGCTGAAAATATAAGACAGCAGATTTTTTTTCGCGATTTCTGGTTTGTTCCAATGGTGAAAGTTGTTCATAATGATGAGTACAATGACCCCCTGAATTCATTTTCAGCCTGTATAGTAGGGAAAAAGCTAGACAGGCGACGATGAAGACATACCTGAGTGAGTACCAAGGTCGTGTGCAGCTCCAGCGCGGCGGGGTCGGCCACGACGTTGCGCGCGGCCAGCAGCACGGCGCGCGCCGCCTCGGCCGACACCGAGCCCAGGTCCAGCGGGCACGCGCCCGCCGCGTGCGTGGGCGAGCCTGCGGGGACGAACGAGTTCACTTTGGAATCGCCTTTATGTGCTAGCAGGAAGGACGGTTTTCGTAGTTCTAGTGGTACCACTGACTACTGTAGAAACATGTCTCATTACCTATACAGGGTGGCCTGTTGAGATGGGACGGTAAGGGCAGGTACTTTAGCCGTTGTCGCTACTAGAAAATTGGCTAAGGAGACTGTTCTTATTTGAGATATTTTCGTCTACATTCTCAGATTTTAAAGTAAAAAGGAACGCTAAGTGAAAACGAAGTAATAGTGCGAGCAGGCAATGTGATGCGACGGGGTGGGTCGAAAGGACAAGAAATATCAACAGAAGGAAGTCGCAGGCAGAAGCTAGTGAATGAAATAATGGTATAACTGACAAAATGTCGGTGTACTGTAATAAGTACATCTCTGCGCAACCCATCGAAGACACAAAGCGTGATGTTATGTTTATAAAGGTATGATTCCGATCCACGCTGCACACGGCAGCGCTGTCACAACATTTCTGCTGCGTCCAATTCACCAACATTGATTACACTGATACATAATATATATTTTTTTTGTAAAATAACAGTGCATCATTTACTTATAGGTAAACATCGCATCCATAAAACAATGAGTCAGACAAATAAGCTAACTTACTTATTAATAAGCGCTAATATTGATGGTAAAAAGTGACATTTATATTAAATTCAAATCTATGAAATTCTGATTCAAAATTATAAAATTATAAAAGGTAAAGTTTAAACTAAATTAACAATAAATAGTTTGATAAGTAAATTGGCAACCAAACAGCGAGACACCACCAACAGCAGGAGTTCGGAATCAGCGCGGCAGGCAGCACTACTGCGTACAGCGAGGTTCGGAATCATACCTTACTTATATAATTGCTTACCAGGCATGGAAGTCCCTGGCGTGTGCAACCTGACTTCAGCGTGTGGGGGCGAAGCACCAGGGCCTCCGCTACGGCGCTCCAGGCCGCGCTGTGAAGAAATCACAAAATATTCAACAAGATTGTCTTCCACGGTTCCACCATATCTCCATCAATGAAGACAATGAAGAAGAAGTATGTCTGTTGCACGGTCTGTTTTTAATACAAAGGTAATGTTGTTGATGTCGTAAATCAAAAGCATAGGATTTGCTGGCAGTTTCAATATCCCAGCATGTGATTCAAATAAGAGTATTTTTTTTTTTTAACTTTATTAGGTCAGAATTATGTCTCCATCAATATTGTTGATTATAGTTTCTTTTGGCTCGAAAAAAAAACATGGCTCGTCCACTGGCTTTCTTACCTCTAACTGCCGAAACAGCGGCGACAGGCTTAGATAAGATGGTGGTAGTTAGCCACGAGAACAAGCCCTACCACCAACCAAACCGAGCAGAACATTTTTCGCCTACTAGGAATCGAACCCAGGTCCCAGAGGACCTGTTGAGGAGGTTAGAGGTTTTAGGAGTTGTCGGTCTCAGACCTCTGGGTCTCAGACTGACAACTCCTCAACAGATGCGGTTAAATATTAATAGGCTCGCGTTTGTCCACTGTTCACCTTATGGTTGGCGAACTAAGTAATGGTGCGACTTGCCTGGAAGTAACCTATTCACTCGAGGACGAAATCACCCAGGACTTATATAGCTATCATTGTTGAGATATACATAAATGAATAGTTATTATCATCATCATCATTTCAGCCGAATGACGTACACTGCTGGTCATAGGCCTCCCCCAAGCACTGCCACTTCGTCCCGTTCTGTGCTTCCCGCATCCAACGGATTCCTGCGGCCTTCACCATGATCATCGGTCCACCTTGATGCTTTCTAACGCTACGCCTCCCGGTACGCGGTCGCTACTCCAGAACCTTTCGGCCCCATCGGCTATTTGTTCTGCGAGCTATATGTCCTGCCCATTGCCACTTAAGTTTGGCAATTCTTCGGGCTATTTCGGTTACCTAAATTCTCCTGCGGATCTCATTTCTGATTTGATCACGGATGAAAACTCTATGCCTAGCCCTCTCCAGTGGCATGAGGAACAGGGTGTAAAGTTCACTCATCCATATAGAAAAGGGAGGATCGTCCGACCAGACGGGTGTCATGTCTGGCGGGCAACTGCCTGATGTTTGATGTCGGGAAATTATATATATGTTGATAACACAGTAAACTCTGCTTGCGCAATGCAGGATTTGTGTGACGTCAAGTCTTTGATGCGTAGTTTACATGTGCCGCTGTAGATGCCGCCACAGCCCTTTGGGTGATTTTCAACCTTTCAATGAGGCCCATTGAATGGTCAACTAACCTGTAACTGCTGGTATTCGAGCCTGGCGGACGCAATGTCGTGCGCGACTCTAGGAGGCGAACATTCGGCGCGACGCACCGGGGAGTAGCGCTCGGCGTGTTCGCGCGCTGAAAGTGAACTTGCAATTGTAGTGATGATATATTTGTAGTAATAGCATAAGCATAGCATAATCTTTAATGTTCCCACTGCCGGGACAAAACCCTCCTCTCTTCTAGAAGGAGTGGGCCGTAATACTCCACGCGTGCCCAGTGCGCGTTGGTAGATGACACCATGTCTTCGATTTTTTTTCTAAGATATTTGTAGAAATAACAAAGAACTATTATTAACTTTAGTTAAGGGCAAAAATTTACATACATTGAGGAAACTTCGAAATCCCTTTTCTGTTTAAAATCCTATTGATATTAAGAGATAGAAGACTAATAAAGAAGTTTGGAAGGAAAATACTTGTTACAATCAGCCTGCAATGTTCCCACTGCTGGGACTGCGGCCTCCTCTCTGTGAGAGGGTCGTAATCCACCACGCGGGTCCAGTGCGGGTTGGTAGGTGTCACATGTCTTCGATTTTTTTGGTTCTAGGACATGCCGGTTTCCTCACGATGTTTTCCATCACCGTTTTGAGAGCAGTGGTGATTAAATCATTTACACAAAGTAAAGCGCCTGTCTGGACTCGAACCTACGACTTACTACTCGCAAGTCGCGGCCGTGACCAATGGGCCACCACAGCTCTCGCGCCAGATATGTTGCGCTAACCCGAAATAAATTGGGAAAATGATATTATGAGATATTAAATATACATTATCGGTAAAGACAAACTACTATGACTTGTTTTTTTGTTTGTTTGCATATTTTTGATCATGCTGCTTCCAAACTTGATTATTTTTCTGTATTATAATTGTATTATCCTTTGTCTCCTTTGTTCTCAATAAAGTTTATTTCGGAATTAAAATGCATGGTGACGATACGAAGGACTCTTGCGCATTTTTTTTTTCTCATAACTATTTATGTCCAATTTGGGAATTGAGCCCGGGACATTAAAGTTTGAAGAAGCATTCTAATTGTCACTATGAAATATTTAATTGCAATAAAAAAATACTATAATTCTAAATCAAATAACACATATTCAAAGTTAGTGTAAAAAAAAACAGTAACTACAAACACACGACAGTGCACACACAACTACATAAAACACACACACATACAACAAAATACACACAAATTACACTCGCATGCAAAAAAACTGTACACACACACTACAACAACAAAAAATTGAAATATTACCTTCGTCGATATTGTACTGAAAATAATGAATTTAGTTGGTAAGTGTTTTAAAAAACCCTTCACAATTTTGTTTCCTATTCATAACAATCATAACGCCTGTACTTCCCGAAGGGTTGGGCAGAGGTATACTATCGAAGAACTTCATATTTAACTAGTTTGAAAACAAAATCCCGTGAACACGATGACCCCATTTGCGTCGACCAGTGAAACAAAAAAAAATACATAGTTGTTTTTTTTTGTTGTTCGTGTGTTTTGTAGGCCCTGTTACAATGATGACAGATGTCCGACCCTTTTTCGACCACTAGGAACAGAATAAAAAAAACAAAGATGAGAAGATTTCTATTTTTTTTTTCATTTACAAAAACAAGGGACGCGACAGAATCTGATGCTGCGATACTATTGGTTGATGAGATTTCTATAGCGGCCGAGCGCTGCAAGCAGAAATAGTCTTTATGGTGCTTATATATGAAGTTCTCCGATAGTATCTATAGTACTTAAAAGTATAATAATAGTAGAAGAAAATCGCGCACGAACTGTGTAGGTCTACAGTTATTTGGCACGCGAGTGTTGAATCTATCAAGTTTCAATACTACTACATTTTTCAAGTTATGCAGGGTGTTTGGAAGCTGGGTGCAAAACCTTAAGGGGGTGAAAGTTGAGACCATTTAGAGCCTGAAGAGCCATAGCCTAAGACATGTATGTCTCTTCGTTTGTTTTTACTGCTATTTTTAGTTTTTTTTTAATCACCCAATTTCTGGCTTTTAATTGCCAACAGTGCCCCAGTTAAAGTTGGTATATAATTTTTTTGTAGCGAAAGTCGTAGACTCCAGAATTTAAAAAAGATTGCTTCGTTTATGTCATTTAAAAAAATACCTAAATAGCCTCAATCGTTCAATTTTTTTTTTTAACATGCTCGATGTGCTCCACATTGTTTCAACTATCACCCCTTAAGGCTTTGCATCCAGCTTCCAAACACCCTGTATTTTAAGTGTAGTGTTGTGAAAATACGACACTATTTTACAATGAAACATAATGCTGTGTTCTGCAAATTTTAGTAGCTCCAGTACAACAAATAAAAAATTGTCATTCACCTTTAAAAGTTGGAACACTAACAAAAAACCCTAATACCCGTTTTAAAACTACCCGTCACCTGTAAAAAAAAAGTACAAAAAAAAGTAAAAATTAAATTACCCATTTCCTGCACAGTAGCTAACATTTGTAACTTAACACGTTGAGGCCCGGAGTACTTCCTCTGCTTAGTGTTATACTGATTAGGGTTGTAATTACCGGTAGTAACCGGTAACGGTGTTCCCGCCGTTATCGACCCGGTTTGCATCGTAACACCGGTTATACCTCCCTGGGTGTTTTGAAATTGGTTCATTTGTGGGCCCTGGTTCATAGGTGTACCAGTTGATATTGATCCCTGATTCGGTTGTGCAAAAGGGGTGGTTGCAGTAATTGGACTTATAGTTGTGTTCGGGAATGAAGATTGATTCATTAAGGACCCTTGGTTCGGTGGGGGTGTTTGATATGCTTGGTTCAAGGGGGTGATACTAACAGGTGGTTGATTTAATGGGGTAGTACCCATTGGGGTGTTTTGGTATGAATTTTGAGTCATTAAAGCTTCTTGGCTTGTGAAAAACATTTGCCCCTGAATAGGGGTACCTTCAGTAATTGACCCCTTTTTGTTAGGGGGTGAAATAAAGGAATCCGAAGTGAAATTGCTTTGGTATATTGGTGTGCTCTCAAAAGGCTGATTTATTGCCGGATTAGAGAAAGATCCGGTCCTTGTAATAGGACCTTGATTTGGTGGATTTTGGAATGATCCCTGATTCATAGAAGGATTTTGAAAGGGGGTTGTAATAGGCGTGCCATCGCTAATTGACCCCTTTTTGATAGGGGTGCTTAAAAATGGAGTTTGATTCATAGGGGTGTTTTGATATGAACCCTGATTTATTTGTGAAGTTTGGAACGGATTCTGGTTAATAGGAGTACCGTCAGTAATAGATCCCTTTTTGTTGATGGGGGTATTTGAAAATGAGGAGTCATATTGATCCATAGTTTGATATGAACCCTGATTCATTTGAGTAGTTTGGAATGGATACTGATTAATAGGTGTGCCGTCAGTTATAGATCCCTTTTTGACAGGGGTGCTTGAAAATGAGGAGTCATACTGATCCATAGTTTGATATGTCCCCTGATTTAAAGGAGGCTGAAAAGAACCCTGATTCATAGGTGTACCAGATATTGAACTTTGGGACATAGGGGCGTTTTGATATGGACTTTGATTCATTTGCGTAGTTTGGAATGGATTCTGATTAATAGGTGTACCATCAGTAATAGACCCCTTTTTGATAGGTGTGCTTGAAAATGAGGACTCATATTGATCCATATTTGGATATGACCCCTGATTCAAAGGTGTAGACTGAAAAGAACCTTGATTCATCGGTGTACCACCGGATAATGAGCCTTGGGACATAGGGGCGTTTTGATAACCCCCTTGGTTCATAGCCGTACCACTTATAATAGATCCAAGACTATTCACATTTTGCCCATTATAGGAACCACTAGGGATGCTCCCATAGGTATTATTGGTACCGAAAGTAAAAGTCTTTGTTGTATCATAAGTTGGTGTACCAGACATTATCGACCCTTGATTTAGAGGTGGACCGATAGTTATCGAGCCCATGTTTTGTACCACACTACCATGGCTTGGGGAAAATTGTCCCATAGGTGGGGAAAATTGTCCCATAGGTGGGGTGAATGGGGACACAGCTTGGCTTATAGTTGTTCCAGACATTATAGAGCCTTTGGTGCCCATAATGCTGCCTTGTGGTATTGTTTGAAGAGACGGTTTCATTGATTTCTGGTTGCCAGTGTTTTGGGAATAATTAGGGGTACCTGCAGTAATTGACCCCTGAGTTGGGGACTGGGGAACAGGATTTGGGGGACCAGTGGGGGTTGGGGGACTTTGGTAGCCACTTTGATACTGCATTGAAGGCGGTAAATAATTCCTCTTCATTCTTGCTTCGACTTCCATTACTAATTCTGGACTAATAACTAAAAAAATAATAATAAAAGAAAAATAAAGTAAAAAAATAAATAAATAGCAAAATGATAAAAAACAAATGTAGCGAAAAATAGATGCAATTTACTAGCGGCATGCTTACATTTACTACTTTGTTCAAACTTTTAATAAAATAAAAAATGGAGTTGCTGAGATTTTTTTCTGAGTCATTTAGAAATCATGTAGTTTTTGTAATACAAAAAAAGCTAAACAAATAGGCATTATTATATGGTATACCTTTGAGTGTACTAATCTACTATAACTGTTCCACCACGCACTATTGGTAATGCTTTCGACCAAACAACCATTTTTATCAACGACACCTGAGTATAGTTCTCGATGATTTTGGTTGGTATATTGGCGTGTACTAGCTAACATGATGGCAAATAATTTAAATTATTCTTTGTGTTGCGTAATGTAAATTAATATTTGGAACACTATTATATAGAATCTTTTTTATTTGTTCTTCTAAATGAACAGACAGCTGTGCTGCTGGACAGTTTGTTGCGCCACATCTTCTCCCCAGCTGACGCACTAGGAAGTGGTGAAGGGTGGGCGTGCCGGGGGACTGTCTTATGTAATTTTGACGTTCGAAAATTGCTGATTCTCAGCCTAGTTTGAATAAATGACTTTTCAATTTGAATTTGACAAACCGAAAGTTTAGATTTTTTGGCTGTTCCTTTGGCTTTTTTCAATTTTTTTTTCTAAACCACACGAGGATTGAAGCGAAAAAAATATCGAATCGGTCGACCCATTTTCGAGTTTATGCGAGACTCACGCACGGTAATTGATTTTTATATATAGAAAAATAAAGAATAGATAGATAGGCGAAGTATTATAGTGAAATTATTACAATAAAAGTCGGCATTAGTTCATTACAGTGAAAAAAATCTCAACATTCCATAAAGCTATCAAATAACAACATTAAAAAACACTAACATTGCATGAACAGTCAGCGCGCGAGTTCATTAGTGGTCGGTAGTAATCTTGGCACAATTTTCGACGCCTAGCTGCTATTGAGAATTCTCTTACAACTCAACCTGGGGAACCCAGGGCCCTATACCACAAAATTTTACAATTACAATTTACAAGTTTACAAAAGAGAACGGGTGATTATGCCCTGATGCCCAATAGCCTTAAGATATATACCAATGGAAAAATCTCATCAAGGAGAATATTTCTTGATAGTTAGTACGTAAGGAGCTACAGAGCTCTAAATGTGAGTAATTAAGTGTTATTGAAATTCTGATATTTCGTCAATACATTAACTTTTATTAATTCTAATAAATATGTAAATTGTAGTGACAAGTCTACAATTTACATATTTGTAATGTCTATGTTACGCAAATCTTTCTATAAATTAACAATGTTGTAGAATTACAGACTTGTAAATGTGGTATAGGGCTCAGGACTCCAGGTTCAACAGTTCGCTTGTGTATTTCCCCCTGTATTTCCAAGGGGTTTCAAGCTTTTTTGTACCCCAACAATTCGCCAGTTATGTGAAATGTAATAGTTGTAATTTAGACTCCCGATACATATGAACTCGCGCGCATTCTGTTTGTTTGTCATAACATGGCTTAGTGTTTTGTATGTCACTTACCGGGAGGTCGCTCCGTGACGGTCAATAAACCGGTTCTTCTGACGCGTATGCTGGTTGTTGACGAGGGGGAAGCACTTTGCTGTACAAGGAAAAAGATGTTATGCTGAGAATTCATGTGCGCATTGTATAATTATCACTTCACGTGAGGAAACCATATCCGAGATATTTCTCGACGTAATGTGAAGCCAAGTCAGGGGCCCATGGACGGCATAAAAACTCGGACACCAGGTTAGCCACTAACAACACGAAAAAGAAAGAAATATGCTCAGGAACTTTAGAGTTAGAATGAGATGTTAAATTATCAACTTAGTTAGCCTTTATTAAAGGTAAATTTTTGTGTGGCGGAATAAATCTTGGTTTTGTTATACAATTGTGTGTAACGGTCCCACTTCAAGACGAGGAAGTGCTATTGAAGCGTGATGTATTGGATATCACATGCAAAATGTCAAAGTTTAAAAAAAGCTTTAATAGTCAAAATATCCAAGCCTTAATTACTTATTTTTGTCTGTTGTCTTTTATGGTTATTATATTTCTTTATTATTAATTTGTTTTGTATTTCATTTTATTTCCGTATCTGATTTCATGTTGTATGTTTTGATTTATTTATCATTACATTTTCGCTTTGTCAAATTTAATGTTGTACCTAGATTATAAGAGAATGATGTGGTCTTGCAAACTTGCATGAAATTGTGTAGCCTCTGTTGGAGATTCAATAAATAAATAAATTGGAACAGAGAAGATCTTCTCGTCCAGAGAAGCTAGAAGCTTAAATCTTTCTTTCTCCCGCTCTACTGCTTTCTGGATAACGAAGATCCAAAAGGACATGAGGGAGATGGCACTTACGGAAGATGACGCACAAGGCCGAAATAAATGGCGTCGCATGATTGGAAATGCTGATCTCGCGTAACGGTAAAAGGCGAGGTCAAATAGAAGACAACTTACCATAGAGCCAGTGCTGGATGTGACGACGTTAGCGGCATCTTCCGGTGTCGCCATCGTATGTCGTTTACTGCTGCCTCGGTTCATCATATACCTGTTGTAAATAAAATATTGTTTTATACACAATTATACAAAAATACAGGAGCTAAGTAACAACAGCCACACGGTTCGGCCTCTTAGGTCAAGCTAAGCTTGCCAGAGTTGGTGGTCCGTGGATGGGTGACCATCTACCAAGATCCTCCGTGCCTGCACGTAAAGCTGTTGGTCCCGGCTGTCAATTCGTGGATCTTTGACAGTCGTTACGGGTCGTCAGAAACCCGAAAGTTAGCATAACTGTCATTTGATCTAATTTGTTTTGGCATAATTTGGAGTTGTTAAATTTTTAAGGCATAATATTGATTCGTCTATTAATCATGACTTCATGAGCCATAAATATAAACATTATTTATTATAATTTGGGAGTTACTCTATTGGACTAGGTTATTGGGCGGCGCGGAGCCGCGAACATGTTTGTTTTTATGAGTTATATTAGGTTTTATTATTTTTATTTCAAACATAACACAACATTATTTCAAACATTATGTTTAAATATCATTATGCGTTTTAACATTATGCTTTGTAAATTATGCCAAGACTATTTATAGCAAAACATATATGCCTAATAATATTATGCGTAATGATCATTATGCTGAATTTCGTTATGCCAATGTAAATTATGACAATATATTTTATGCTTATCGTTAGCAAACCTTTTATTTTCACATATTTGGTCGCTTCACACATATTGCAATAGGGATGATGACTAAGATTTTTTTAGTCCGTCTTTGAGATTATAAAAAAATATTGGACACGTATTTTTTTCTTTTTTTACGTAATCTAAAGATTACGGCGATACATTGAGTTAAAATGTGCCATGACGTCACGAGTATGTAGATTTTATACGTACTAGTGATGTAGCGACCCCCACTCCCCAACTTAAAATGCGTTTTATCTAAGTATTTTTTTATTATTATGATAAAGCAAAAAATACGTGTCTAATATTTTTTTATTATCTGACTGACGGACTAATTAGAATTTCTTTTTTTTTTACCCAGGCATCATCCCTATCATGCTGACGATTTTACAAAAATATTTTTGGATAATGTCTCATGTTTTCAACAATTACGGTTGATTTATCAATAACCGTAATACCGTAAGTTAGAACTGTCGCTCTCAGTAACGAAGATGGAACACTTTGTATAATCTTTTTCCCACACTACCTATAACCAGCCTATAATATTCCCACTGCTGGGACGGCGGCCTCCTTTCTATGAGAGGGAGTGGGTAATCTACCACGCGGGCCCAGTGCAGTGTGGTAGATGTCACATGTCTTCGAATGTTTGGTTCTAGGACATGCCGGTTTCCTCACGATGTTTTCCTTCACCGTTTTGAGAGCAGTGGTGATGAAATAATTTACACTAAGTAAAGCGCCCGACTGGGTTCGAAACGACGACCTACAACTCGGAAGTCACGGCCATTACCACTGGGCCACACTATAAATTAATCGTATTATATACGAGAGGAAGTTACTATCTCACCTGCATAAATTTGTGTTATAAGCAGAGTCAGTGTTCTGTTCCTCAGATTGCTCCGCGTCCTCGGCGCGAGCTGGCGTTCCACTGTCTGATACCTGTGGGTATTCAGATCGAACATTATTATTTAAGTTACATGAACATTGTCGTAGACGACAAATAGGTTACCTTCAACGTTTGTTTGTACAAATGGAATGGCAACGATTTATGACAAGAAAATTACTTCAGATTACCATTTTTATGAGTTAAGTAGTAAATAATATTTCTTGGGCAGAAACGTACAGTAACACTAAACACCATCGCCCAACTGGCACACGAGCGCTATAACAAAATGCACAGTAGCCGGATAAAGGATTTTCATAACGGCTTCGGTTCTATTAGTAAGAAACATAGTGGTTTAAGCGGCTACAGATCTCTTGTAGCACCAAATAGGCCCATATTATCCTGCATATAGCTCTAGAATGGCGTGCACTGACTTTATCGTTACAGATAGATATAAATGATGTTCTACTAGATTGTATATCTTTGAAAAAATTACAGAAATAGCTGCGATAGCATAATTATGTTTATCTTCTAAGGATGACTCCCCACAGACCCAAGATAAAAAAAAATACTTTTAATTTTTCAGAATTTCATTACCAATTTTTTTTTATTTCCGAAGCTATTTTGAACAGTATATTATTAATCATTTATTTAAGAAGACCAATTGAACATTTATTTAAGATTAAAATATGCCTGCATCGTTTAAATGAAAACTATGAAAGATTTCACAGATTTAAAATTACGCGCAGTAATTATAGCTGACGGCGCGTGGCGTGGCGCTATGACTGACAGGGGTCAATGACTTTTCCTCGGTTAATAAGGAGCTGCCTTTATTGAAATTAATGTATGAATTGAATTAATAAAAGTATTCCAAGTCCAAACTCGACAAATGGAGAAGGACTCACAAATTTTTTCATATATTCAGTTCAACGAAATAGTGGGACCACCCATACACCCATAGACAATACACAACTTTTGCTTTTTTTATTTTAAGGCACACACGGCGATGATCAGAACGATATTTTGCTACTGTATCTTGTCTGTCTGTTGGCAGATTCATACTGCATTTTGTTTTGAACCGTATGAACATTGGGATGTAGACGTGTGCATCAGTACACTGCATCCGTGCAAAGCAGCGGCAAGTCGCTAGTTGTGTATGAATATTTTGTAGAAAATCCTAAATAAATAAATATATTGAATATAACACTCACATGGTGCGTGGGCGCGGAGTGGCAGCACGCGCGCTCGCGCCCGCGCGGCACGTGCGCGCCGCCGTCCGACGCGCGCCGCCCGAACGTGGACGCTGGGGGGGGATATGGTGTTATGGTATAAACGCATACACGAGGCGGGTGAAAGCGCACGCACACAGACACGTGTCTGAAGTCTATTCACCACTTTATACTAGTGTAAATTAAGTTAATTTAAAAGTGCAATTGAAAAAATCATAAATATGTTTGCCATTGTAGCAAAAACTGAACTTTATGTGTGGGTAGTAAAGTTGTTTTTCCAAAAACACATTTTGCGGCTGGTGCTGCACGGCCGGCAGCTTGGCGGCCAGGTTCGCATGTGGCGATGTAGATGCCGCCACATATAATTACCTTGTGTCTGCATGGCGTGCGGCGGCTTCAGCAGATGCTGGTCCTTGACGCTGAAGTAGCGCGGCGGCTGGTGCTGCACGGCCGGCAGCTTGGCGGCCAGGTTCGCATGTGGCGATGTAGATGCCGCCACATATAATTACCTTGTGTCTGCATGGCGTGCGGCGGCTTCAGCAGATGCTGGTCCTTGACGCTGAAGTAGCGCGGCGGCTGGTGCTGCACGGCCGGCAGCTTGGCGGCCAGGTTCGCATGTGGCGATGTAGATGCCGCCACATATAATTACCTTGTGTCTGCATGGCGTGCGGCGGCTTCAGCAGATGCTGGTCCTTGACGCTGAAGTAGCGCGGCGGCTGGTGCTGCACGGCCGGCAGCTTGGCGGCCAGGTTCGCATGTGGCGATGTAGATGCCGCCACATATAATTACCTTGTGTCTGCATGGCGTGCGGCGGCTTCAGCAGATGCTGGTCCTTGACGCTGAAGTAGCGCGGCGGCTGGTGCTGCACGGCCGGCAGCTTGGCGGCCAGGTTCGCATGTGGCGATGTAGATGCCGCCACATATAATTACCTTGTGTCTGCATGGCGTGCGGCGGCTTCAGCAGATGCTGGTCCTTGACGCTGAAGTAGCGCGGCGGCTGGTGCTGCACGGCCGGCAGCTTGGCGGCCAGGTTCGCATGTGGCGATGTAGATGCCGCCACATATAATTACCTTGTGTCTGCATGGCGTGCGGCGGCTTCAGCAGATGCTGGTCCTTGACGCTGAAGTAGCGCGGCGGCTGGTGCTGCACGGCCGGCAGCTTGGCGGCCAGGTTCGTGTTGGGCAGCAGGGACACGTTGGGGGACGCTTGTTGCTGGGGAGGACGAAACATTTCATATAATTAAGACTAAACATACTGGTCCTGAGATCACATAGGGCCACACACCACCCCGTGATCGCTCGCCGACACTTTGAGCGTGCGCACACATATCGGTAGTACACCTAAGCTTGATACTCAACACATACCTATATTTAAAAGAAAATAACTAATGATTCCGACGAATTTAAAATATGTAACTTTAACTTTCTGCAATATAGACAGTCTATTATAGTACGAGGTATCGGCAACATTGTTTTGACTATTTCTATAAAAACCATAACTTGAAGTTGAGACATTAACATTCTACGATTTTACGACTTTCCTAGCTATTATTATACCTATTGATTTTCAGTAATTAATTCATTTTGTATTTATTAATAAGACTGTAATAGTATCCCTATTACAGACATATTATGACAAAAAAAGTTTTTAGACCGTCTTTGAGATTATAAAAAAATATTGGACGCGTATTTTTTCTTGTTTTACGTAATCTAAAGATTACGGCGATACATTGAGTTAAAACGGGCGATGACGTCACGTGTATGTAGATTTTATACATAATTATAGTGACGTGGCGACCCCCAGTCGCCAACTTAAAATGCGTTTTATCTAAGTAATTTTGTATTAATATGATAAAGCAAAAAATACGTGTCTTATACTTTTTTATTATCTGACTGACGGACTTATTAGAATTTGTTTTTTTTTTTTTACCCAGGTATCATCCCTATTAAATGCACTTGTATATACCGTGACATTTGAATCACAGTTTTCCTAGAACAAGCGTTGTTCAGACCATGGTCTACTACCATTCTATAGCATCCAATAAAAAAAAAACGTCATTGGTATTTGAAAAAACACAAAAAGTCAGGATTATCGTTACTCTCGCGTCTCAAAGTAGTTGCGGCTCGGTGCGCGGTGCGCGGCTCACGCACGGGACACAGCGTTTTATCATTTCGTTCTAGGTGCGAACTTACGGTAAGTGACTTGGTTTTAAATTTTTCCTGTAGATTCTAGGTACTGGTAGCTATTTTATCTAACGTGACATTATTAGGTATTATTTATTTATTGGGATATTACAGAAACAAGACAAAAACAAAACTTACCATAAAACCGGGTCATTGGGTAGTCTTAGGGGCGGATTTCGGGTTAGTTCCGTGTTGCGTAAAAACGCACCATATCCAACCACTCCACATTCGAATAGTTAGAACTCAGTCTCACAAAAAACACGCGGTGCGTGCCTGTGACGTAAGTACATCGGATGCATACGCGACGCCCACTCGAGAGATTTCGGTAGACTGGCTACCGCCCGGGCGGCGCGGGCGGCCCGCGCCAGTTAACAAAAGAAATAGGCGGAGCGGTGCATGTCATTGGTTAATGATTTATTTGCGTTTCGGCCCGCACTGGCCGGACATCCTTGTAGTCCACGTGGACTCCTTTTGAATGCCATATCGCTACCGCGATGAGTACTTTGATGTTACGGTTAATGTTTGAACACGTTTGAGCAAAATAAGACGACGTTCGAAAAGGGCTGATTCTCAGCGTAGTTTGAATAAATGACTTTTGAATTTTTGAGACTAATTTGAGAACGCCTAGTTTAGTTTGTTTAAATAAAATATTTGATGTTATAGAAATCATTATATAGCATCAAATCTTTTATTTAGTAGACCATGGTCTGAACAACGTTTGTTCTAGCAAAACTGTGATTTAAATGTCACCGTGTTTATATTATAGTGCATTTAATTACTTTGAGTTAATTACCTAGTGCGAAAGTTTTGTTTTTTTGTAATTGTGTAATCAATTACTCAATTAATCGATAATCTCACGAAAACTATCTTACTCTTATTTCTCAACTTCCAGATTGAGTATTGAGCAGATTTTTGATATTCGAAGATAAAAAAATATGTTCTTTTTTTTTAGATCATACCTCAACTTATTACATTTTATTCCTTTTCTTTTTCCTTTGCGATTTTTACACTAGTGAAACATCACAGAGTGTAAATATCAAGAGCTACATACATAAACTCACACTTTCTTCCAATAGGGATAGACAGAAATTACAGTACGCCATCTGCTATAATCCTTACATACTCCTATCAAGTGTATTAGTGCATATTTGACATTCTGTGATCTACTTACGTTAAAGTGCGCAGACACATATAGCGGTGAAGGCCGCAGATCCGCCGACGCGGCCCCACACACGCCCAGCTCACCGCCCTGCAATAAATTATATCGTATATTTACTGGCTCTGTCAAGAACTATTGTGCAGCTTAGAGTGAGATTCGCAGATCGCACTTGGTAATGCTTAGTAAAGGTAGTTTTATACCAATATAAACCTTATTTTTTTAATATAAGGTTCATATTCGTTTGACCGAAAGCAGCTGAATTCCAGTATTTAACATGGAGCGATAACCTATTTGGCTAAGAAAATATAAATAATGAAAAAAAAAATCTCTTGTCTACATTTCGATCATGTTGCATTTTATTTGGAATATCTGTTTTTTTATACTATTTCAGAGTTGGCCCAATAGTAAAAGTTATTCAAATTCATTGTTACTGGGTTCTGTTGAAGTTTTTCTACATACTCCCAAAATCTCTCCATTATTACCAGCGAATGCCTATTGTCTCCAGGGCCCATTATCAGGTGTAGTTATTTAAAATTGACCTGAGTATTTTTCGTTTTTTTTCTTTCTATATCGATAAACATAAAACTAGCTAGCAAAACTTCACAAACGCGGTGGGTCACGTCTGTCAAGTTTCGCTAGCTATTTTAATTTGACCTTATAGACCCTGAAAACTTTCTAAATCATTGCTGATATGCCTAGTTTTTTCGTATGTAAAAATAAGATATCGATACCCCTCACGTCATTGTGAAGTTATACAAAATCTGTAGACTCCTGGAAACTGTCCATCATTACCTGCGTATGCCTACAGTCTCCAGGCCCAACCGTGTGTCTCCTGGTGGCGTGTGTCTCCGCCGAGCTGGTCAGCACCGGCTGAGAAGGTGGCTCCTCGATCACTGGGGTTACTGTCGAGCCGAACTGGAACGGAGAAATTGAGTTCAGTTATTGATAGCTGTCGCAAGTCTGCTAGAGGAACTTTATAATGAATCAAGCCATGATTTATTATTTACAAGCGGACTGCTCCTGCTTCGCACGGTTTTTACGACTTGACAAAACATCGGATTTCTTAGGTAAATGTAACATTAATACTAACGTATTATACACATAAACCTTCCGGAATAAATTCTCTAAACGATGGTGAACACCTCATCAAAATCTATTGCGCTGTTTAGAAGAATAACGCGGACAAACAGACAAACGCGAAAAGCGACTTTGTTTTATAACATGTATAGATTATCTACCAACCCGCCCTGGGCCTGCGTGATGGATTACGGCCCACTCTCTCTCGCCTAGAGGAGGCCGCAGTCCCATCAGTGGGAAAATTACTGGCTGATTATGCTTATGCATTAACATTTAATTAGTATGTGGCGGCATCTACATCGCCACATGCGAGCTACGCATCAAAGACCTGACGTCACACAAATCCTGCATCGCGCAGTTAGAGTTTACCGCGCGAACACCATAATATAACTTCCTCGACATCATTTGGCAGTTGCCAATTTTCATTAAATTCTAATTTGGATTGTTAATTGTTTTGAATAATGGATAAATGTATAATTCTTTAATGTTTATGTAATAACCTACCGATTTATATTTGTACGCCGTTAAGAGTCCATAATACATCAGCTCAAATTCACTCTTTATCTCGCTCGTACACTACTGCTCGCGGGCTGAGTGAGGGCGAGACTGAGCGACGGGGAGAAGGCTCCAAGGCGCCGATAGTTTAAGTAATTTCTTTTTACGGTGAAAATAATGGTAATTAAAAAAAAACAAGGACAGGTCTGCTTTATATTTAGTTCAATTATTATGCAAAGTTTCATGATCTAATTTTAAGTATTTTTTTTAATACCAGCGGTTTATTGTTCGGTTTGGTAGATAACTTTGTATTTCTTTCTGTCGAGAACATTTCATGGAATCGTGTTTTCGTCAAACATAGTACTTATCTTTAATCCTCAACTTTAACATATATTTATTTCAAAATGAATGCTGCAGTATTTTCGATAGAACGGAGGATCATGCTAAGCAATTTGAGGTATTCATCACCATCATCATTTCAGCCGAAAGACGTCCACTGCTGGACATAGGCCTCCCCCAAATGGGGGGGTTTGCCATAATCGCCACGCTTGGCAGGCGGGTTGGAGATCGCAGCGGGATGGTACTACTATTCTTTACGTCCGGCACCACACGGAATTGAGAATTGAGGTGTTATAGACTCTTAAGGCAAAACATGACTGTTATATAATTTAAGGTAACATCTTGCATGACCTGTTTTGGAAAAAAAAAAACTTTATTTATTTACTGTTATCTTACCTTCTCCAAGTTTTCAGGCTCGTCGGTCAGATAGTCTACTGGTTCACAAGGAACTGTGACGAGGCAGTCTTGTGCTGTGGATTCTTCTGCGTCCATTTGTTCTTCTTCTACGTTCTAGAAAGAGAAAGAAGATTAGTTAGTGGGTGAAAAGGGAGATTTTGAATGGATGATCTAAAACCCTCTGGTTTCGTGGACTTTGACTTTAAGGGGGATGCGCTAAGGTGGCCCGCGAAATTATTATTTTTTACGTTTTTTGCAGGTCAGTGTTAGGTTGTGTGTTGATTTAAGAGCATTTATTCTGAAAGTGGGCAACGTCGCAAATAGATGTCAAATATTTCGCTGTTTTGATTAATATGGCAATATACTGTGTGGAAATATGAAATGTGGCTAACCAGCGAACTAGAATATTGATTATCAAATGCAATAATTTTTGTAGTATCATCGAATATTTAGTTTTAGAAGTAAAAAAAGTATTTAGAAACTTTCCAAATGCCTTTTTTACACCTAAATGGGAACAACATCAAATTCTATGTTATAATTGCAATTTATTATTAATATTCTAGTTCAGCAGTTAGCCACATTTCTTAATTCCATACAGGTATATTGCCAAATTAATCAAAACAGGTCAATTTTTGACAGCTATTTACGACGTTGCCAACTTTTACGATAAACGTTCTTAAATATTATTCGCGACTTTTGAGACTCCATAGGTTTAGCTAGTTAAATAAAGGTAAACAAATCGTAAAAAAGGTTTTTAGAGATGACACTTTCTTGTTTAAAAATACGATAAAAACAAATTAAATTAATTTTACATTTTTACAATAGGTTCCTCTTTTATTAATGCATGCTAAACTTTATCATTTATTCTTAAACTACTCTTCGTAGATGTAACTGCTTGCGCACAATTTTTTTGTTAGATTTATAATAATAATAATATAATATTTTGTAATCTGTCCATTGTAAAGAGCCCGAACTCGTAAACGTCAACGAATTATAACGTTGCTAAATTGAAGAGTACAACTGTGACGTACAATGACAACTGAAGTGACAGTTATTGCGTTTAGTCGGTTACTGGACAGCTGTCTCGTCACGTGGTTTTATGTTGTTTACATTTATTCAACTAACTAAACCTATGGAGTATTGGTACACCTCTGCCTGACCCGTCGGGGAAATTCAGGCGGTGTAGTAAAAGTCTGACACACCCTCTCGCTCTGCCCAGAGCGGGAGAAGTCATTTGATGATTTCCCATCCAAAAAAAAAAAAAAAAAAAAAAAAAAAAAAAAGGTGGTAACTATATAATTTGGATCATTATGGACCCTGTAGGGCACGGCAACTGGGAGAGAGGAAGCCCTGTTTGAGGAGACCATTAAGTTGTTATTGTGGGAGCAAAGTCAAAGTCAAACAATTTATTTCAATTAGGCACATAAAAGGCACCTATGAACGTCAAGTTTACAAAAAATAGAATTGATTCTAGTCGCCCCTTCCAAAAGGTAGTTTTCGTATGGAGAAGAATGGGCAAGAAACTCCACCGTTACTCTTTTAAAATGTTTTTACAATATTTTGCATACATTAATTATATAATTATATGTGAAGACGATGCATCTAGAATAAGATTACGATTATACCGCGATAGGTAAAAAATAATGAAAAATAAAGCAATTACAGATAAATTAAATATGTGACAGATACATGGTGCTCACATATTTACAGTACAGAGCAAGTTTTAACTTACATTTATTCAAAGTCAGGAGATCGCAAATAGGTTGCTAACATTTCGCTTATCTACTCGTATTATTGATGTATTACTTGTACTTTAACTTCTGATCCGAACATACTCGGGTACTCTGTCAGATTGATAGAAGTAATCTCAAGATTCTATGGCAAAATTAATTAATTAGATATAATTTTCAGAAGTTTGTTGATAACTTACCTTACAGCTAGTGAGATCCAGAGGTTGGCCAGTCGTTGAGTCTAATGAATCTGAAACAATGAAAGTATCTCTGTAAGTTTTGCCTAACAGTGGGATTCCAGTAATGGTGATTCGGGAGTTTTTATTTTTATTCAACATAAGCTGCTCCTCGCGGTTTCACTCGCAGAAGTCTCGATCCCGAGGGAATATCGGGATAAAAGTATCCTATGTCCTAACCCAGGCCATGGTCTACCCATGAGCCAAAATTCATCCATACCCGTTCAAAAAATCAGAATCTTTTTTTTAACGCCGGCTGTCGCTGAAAACCAGCGCTGGGGCTCTGTCTCGCATAGGGTCGCAGCTTTATGCTGAGCGATGGCCGTTTTGCGTGGATGTGACGCATGTTTTCCCCCAAACTGTTTATTTTCGTGTTTTGTTCTCACCTTGCGTCATGTGTACCGCAAATAAACGTATTTTCTTTCTTTCTTTTTTTCTTTTAATATTAGTTTAAATTTAGACTAGATGACCCGTAGAGCTTCGTATCACGTGAGACAACTTTTTGGCTGTTCCTTCGGGTTTTTCCTAAACCACCCCAGTATCGAGGCTAATAAAACAAAAATGAAAATCAAATAGATCGAGCTATATTCGAATATTTGTGAGACTAAATTGATTTTTATATTTATATTTAAAAAAATACTTGTAAACTTCGTGCTTTTATTAACTGATTGATACTGTGATTTATTTAGCTAAATCCCCGATGCCAAGACATAAGTATTTTATTTGATAAAATAGTGGACTCTACAGACGTTGTCCTGTTCTTTCTTAACTCAAAATAAAATTCCGATAAAAAAAGGATGTTTAGTTTTTCCCGAATTGGAAAGGAGAATGGGCGTTGCTGCAGCCCAATAGCGGGGATATACAGGGTGTCAGGGACATCGACGCCTAAACTGTTACCATAATATTCAGTACATGATTCTGAACCGCGTTAAAATTTTTCGTCAGTTATTTAAAAAAAAACTATGAAACAGAAGATTTTTTTTTAAATGACTGACTAAATATTTCAAAGCAGGGGCGTTCAAAATCATGTATTGAATCAGACTGAATCCATGGTATCACTTTTCGCGTCAATGTCTCTGCCACCTTTTATACCAAAGGAAAGATCTCATCAGGGAAAATCTTCTTATTTTCATAATAAGAAGATTTTCCCTTCTCTTGATTGTACTTTCCAATTTTTTTTTCCGTTAGTACCTAATTCTGACTATTACGAACATTTTGCCAAATCGGTCCAACCGTTAAGTGATGCGCTTACCAACGAACAGCAATTAGTAATTATTTGTAGTTAACTCTGCAATCAGCATTTTGTTTTTGTTACGTTTTTGTTGTCATTTGCCAATGTCGCAAGAGTAATTACGCAATATTGTCTTTGGTCCGTGGCCTTGACATCAACCAATGAACAACATTGTTTTTATTTATTTTTATTGGTTGAATACCCTCGTATTCAACCAATAAAAATAAATAAAAACAATGTAAAACTTTGGCTACTTTTGTATGTGTGTATTTTATATCTTTTTGTCTTTATATGTGCGTTTTGTTTGTGAAGAATAAACAATTTTTCTTTCTTTTCTTTGTTTTTCTTTTCAATTTATTTTGTTATAGAAATTATAGATAATCAATAACATTTTTAAACAAACTAATTTCCATATATATTTCTAATTTAAATAGGCATGGTGGATGAACAACAGCAACAACATGACATTTACGAAATCATACCTCAAATAAGACAAATCTGTCAAAAGCCTTTTCCCAACTATATTGGGGTCGGCTTCCAGTCTAACCGGATGCAGCTGAATACCAGTATTTTACATGGAGCGACTGCCTATCTAACCTCCACAACCCAGTAACTGGGTAATACGATACCTCTTGGTAAGACTGGTTGTCACACTTTCGGGCTTCTGCCGACCCGTAACGACTGTTAAAGATCCACGAATGACAGCCGGGACCAACGGCTTGACGTGCTTTCCGAGGCACAGAGGAGTCTCGGTATGTAAAGATGGTCACTCATCCACAGACCAACCCCGGCAAGCGTAGCTTAACCTGATGGAGCGACCTGTGCAGCAGTCATTACTTAGCCCTCTTAAGACAAATCTGTAATGGTAAAAATGTCATATCTAAAATAAAATACGAGCACAGAATAATACAGAACTCGTACTCCGCATTTTAGGTATGAAGCTACAAGTACGCGGCCAGCTCGTCTTTTCGGGCCAATACAGTGAGTGTAACGTAGTCAGAAGATCTAAGAGTTACGCGATAGAAAGAGAGGCAACTTCTAGTTGAATATAACTGTAGGTAATTAACGCTGTGCGACCTGAATTGCACTTTATAGTGTCGTAGCAAGAGTCGCTTTTTATTTTAATGATTTTGCAGAGTGAAACGTCTATACTAATCTGTGATACCAGTAACATTGACAATCATACCTCTGTGCTGAAGGCTATTTCTCGCACTCGTCCGCTGTTGTAACTTGTCCATTAATAAGTGGTAGATGGCTGATATGTGGTCGAAACGGTCTTCTTGGATTGCCTGCAGAGAAATATTATTTATAATTAATTTATATGTATTATAATTGCATAATTTAGAATCAAGTGAAATATTTTGAAGGTGAACAAATAAACAGACCTTTGGCCGTATAAATATTATGACAAAACTACTGAATGTATTTACTCAAAATAAAATTATTTGGACTATTGAATAAATGATCTATCCCTGTACGGTTTCTATTGTGCCATTTTCTTACTACATAATTAAGTTATTAATTTACGTCCAAAGACGATTTAAAATTAGTGTTGAAATATGGAAGTTTCAACGCTTATAACTTCCAAACCAATATTATTATTTTATCAATTTTGCTTCCATACGGGGCAAGATAATGATAGCAAGAGAAATTGATATAATACATAGTTTTGAACGTACATTGTCAAACAGACGAGTAATCACCATACTACGTTTGTATGGAACAATGACCGACTAGCGTGAACAACTGTTTGTTTTTAGAAAACCATTATTTTTTTCATTTTCTTTTAGATGTACCCATCAAATCAAGTCTATGAAGTTACCCTATTAATTTTACAAGTTCATATGTTATGCTTGCTATTTTGTATTTCGTTATTCTCCCTCACCTGTTCAATATGCCGATGCGTGAGGCCCGGCAGCGTCAGCATGTGCGCGACCACGGTGTCGCGCTGCGCCGCGTCGGTGCGCTCGGCGCCGTTCACGTGGCACGAGCACGCGCCGCCCCACGCGTCTGCGCGACAGTATAATGTACATGGTAATAGACGTGAAAGAAGATTTAGAGGACCTCGTGGCTAAGTAAAGTTAGAGGGGCTCATGGCTAACTAACTTCAAATTCTTACATATTATAAAACAAAGCCCCCCGGCCGCGTCTGTCTGTTTGTCTGAACGCGATACACTCAAAAACTAACGAGTGAATTTTCATACGGTTTTCACCAATGGACGGAGTGATTCATGAGGGTGGTTAAGATTCTTTAAGGTTTAGTGAAAATTGGGTAAAATATAACGATTATTAATGAAGATGTCGGAAAAAATTATGCCGACTAGGAGCTTTACTGGCGTGCGCCGCGTAAACCGTAAGAGATACATAAAATTAATATTCTACAGGATTGTACATCTTAAAAAGTTCAATAAGGATGACCCACCCACTTTAACTTTCAGACTGGTTATCTTACAAAAATCATGTTTTCCTTTTTACAGAGACTATTCTATAATCAATGACTCACCATAATGGCCTGGCCCCGGGCCTGGCTGATGCGCCGCGAGCCATCTATGTCTCACCACACTACGGAGGGAGAGCCTCTTCTCTGGCTCTACTACTAACATGTGACGTATAAGGTGCTCGCAGTCTGTGGGAGAAAAGGGAGAAAGATTAGAAAGAGAAGAAGGTGGCCGTCAAATAAAAATACAAAGGAGTAATTTTCAGAATTGTTGAGGGTGTTGATGCTGAAAATAATATCTTTTAGAAATCGGTGGTTTAGCATTTGTATTTTTTTGTTATGAGTTTCATTTTCATGTTATGATTTTGAATTTAATCGAAATATTAAAATTACAAACGGTGTTATTTTCATGATTTTCGAGGGTGCTGATCCCGAAAATGAGATCGATTTTCAAGTCCAAGATGACGATAAGAGTTTTTTTTTTTGGACAGGTTTAATTTATATGGTTTTTGAAAAAACTCAACTCAAACTCAAAGCATTTATTTCAAATAAACCAATTACAGGTACTTTTGAATTGTCAAGGGGTCGGTCAGTCAGAAATATGAAGCTAGTTGCCCATTCCAACGCGTAGTAGGTTCCTATGGAGAAGAACGGGCAAGAAACTCCACGGACACTCTTTTCAATCAGAATATTTTCACAAAATATTGGTTACATCATCTATTTTTGTAATTATACATGTGAGAACAATGTAAAAAGACGTGCACGTTAAAAGCGTCAGTAATAAAAATAAAATCAAAAACAATTAAAAAATTAAAATAAATTCAAATAAGCCGTGGCAGCTAAGAGATGACCAGTCCCCACTGACGGCGCCCGTTCACGAACATGACGCATGCATCAGCACCATTTAGCTCAACCATTTTGAAGGGAACTTAACGATCCAACACACACGCCACCACCAGCGAGACATTTGAGTGAGCATGACATACTCACAACCGCCAGGGCAAACTCAAGTCAATGAAAGACGTACCCAGTAAATGGTAACTGTAAAGTAGGGACATAGTGCTCACACATGTGCTATGCAATTATATAATACTAAGAGATTGAATTTATACAATCTAAAGATAGTTTTACAATCTTCAGCAGCTGCAACAATATTTTGAATGCTAATCAATTAGTTTATGCGCCCTTGTGGAGCTGGACCAGCGCTGAGCCAAGCATTTTTGTCGTCGATGTAATCCCCCAACTTATAATATGCTTGGCAGCATAGTGTGCGTTTTATACAAGATTTAAATTTCGTTTCGTTCAATTGGAGTATGTGGGGAGGTATTTTATTGTAACATTTCAAACAGTACCCCATGAAGGATGAGTCTACTTTAGCCAGTCTGAAACCCGGTTGAATCAATTGGTCCCTATTTCTAGTCCTATAATTGTGTCTATCACCTCTTTTACTGAAAAGACTTAGATTTTTCCTAACGTACATGATGTTTTCATAGATATATTGACAAGGTACCGTCATGATATTAATATCTTTAAACAGTTCCCTTAGAGAATCGCGTCTGCGGAGGCCATATATTGCTCTGATGGCTCTTTTCTGCAGAATAAAAATAGAGTCGATATCTGCAGCCCGTCCCCATAGTAAAATACCGTAAGACATAATACTATGAAAATAACTGAAATAGACCAGCCTCGCGGTATCTACATCAGTAAATTGACGGATTTTTCTCACAGCATATGCTGCTGAACTTAGGCGTCCTGCAAGAGATGTTAAATGAGGACCCCATTGCAGCTTGGAGTCGAGCGTGATCCCCAAGAAAACAGTTTTATCGATGAATTCCAATTTCTCCCCATTCAATACTATGTCACAATCACTACTTTTAACATTCGGTAAAGCAAATCTAATGCAATTAGTTTTTTTCCCATTTAATACTAAATTATTAGCAGTGAACCAATTTTGGACCTGCAGTAGGGCGTTATTTACGTCGTCAAGATTTGATGCACGTCTATTTATCTTAAAAATTAGAGAAGTATCGTCAGCAAATAACACCATTTGTGGTTGGTTTTTTAATAAATGGGGTAGGTCATTTACATATACTAAAAAGAGGAAAGGACCCAATATCGAGCCTTGTGGTACACCCATTTTTACTTTTAGACCGAGTGAATTGACCCCATTAATTTGGACTTGCTGTTGTCTATCATTTAAATAAGATTTTAGCAAACTGAGCGCAAGTTTACCTAGACCGTAATGCTCAAGTTTCAAGAGTAAGGTTTCATGATTTACGCAGTCAAATGCTTTTGAGAGGTCACAAAAAATTCCTATGGCGTCTTGGGCCCCCTCCCACGCTGTAAATATGTGTTTTAATAAGGTTACACCGGCGTCAGTCGTACAACGTCCTTTGGTGAACCCATATTGCTGATCGTGTAAGATTTGGTTGGTGTTAAAATGATTAAGCATTTGATTGAGCATTACCTTTTCGAACACCTTGCTGAATACCGGCAGCACGGATACTGGTCTATAATTGTTAGTGTCTTTACTGTCCCCAGATTTAAAAAGGGGTATAACCTTACTGTATTTCATTAAATCAGGGAAGACTCCTTGATCCACGCACAAATTAAATATTAAAGCTAAGTATGGTGCTATAGTCTCGATTATGGATGTACAAACTTTGATAGATAATCCCCATAGATCTTCGGTCAATTTGATTTTAATTTGCCGAAAAGCTTTTATAACTATCATAGGGTTTATATGTTTAAATTGAAATTCAACCGGGCAGCCTGGAACATTCGCTTTTAATAAATCTATTGAGACATCGGGTGAGGAATTTAAAGCTTCCGTCGTTTTATATGGTATATTAGTAAAGAAATTTACAAATTCTTGAGCTACTTCTAAATTCGAGCTTAAGACACCACGTGAAGTCTCCAATGTGAACTCAGTGTTTCGTATTTTTTTCCTATTAGTTTCATTATTTATAACTTTCCAAACTGTTTTTATTTTATTTTCTGCTGATTTGATCTTGTTGCTAATATGCATAGCTTTAGCTATCTTGCAGGTATTTCTAAAAATTTTGGAATATGTAGCAACATACTTGTTGAAAGTTTCAGTGTTAATGTAAGGCTTAAGGCCATACAGCTCGAACAGTCTTTCTCTACTTATCCTAATACCTCTAGTTGCCCAGTCGCTAAAAATAAAGTTAGGGCAAATATTTTTTGTTTTCTTTTCAAAAGTTTTATTGAATTCTGTGTGCACTACTGAAAAGAAACCCTCATACAATTTATTTGCATCGTCCATATTATGGCCCAGAGCATTTAACTTATTATTTAGGGTACTATTAAATCTATTTAATTTGCCAGTTGTAATTGGTCTAAATTGTATTTGCACTTTTTGCTTAAGTGTTTTAAACCTAAAAGTTACCGTTTGTCCACTATGATCAGACGGCAAATAATTTACGATGGCTTTATCTAAGTAATCACAATCGCAGAAGACATTATCGATACAAGTAGCAGAAGTTGGAGTTACTCTAGTCGGTTCTGTAAAAACATTAGACAAATTGAACGATTTAAAAAGGCTTATTATTCTACTGCTATTTGAATTATTTTCCAGAATATTTATATTAAAATCACCACAAATAACTGCGGCTTTGTTGCTAGATGCAAGTTTCGCTAGGACATCTTCCATTATTGACTCAAATAAAGAATAGTTCTGATAATTAGGGGGTCTGTACACGCACACTACAACATGCTTATCCAGCTCAACACAGGACAGTTCAATGCAATGTTCAACTGATAAACCAACTATGTCATTACGTTGTTTCGATTTTAAACAATTTTTTATCAAGATAAGAGAACCTCCACGTAGCATAGATTTACGGTTAAAGCAACTGCCCACACTATAGTTCTCATAATTAATTAGCATTTGGTAATCCTTTAACCAATGTTCAGTAAAGCAAACAATGTCAAACTTAGTTTTTTCTAAAAACATTTCAATTTCTAATAATTTGGAAGAAATACCTTGAATATTTTGATGAAATAATTTCAAGGCATTCTGCTGATCTCCTTTTTGATAATTATTTATTTTAGAGCAAGAAGATACCTTGTTGTTGTTAGGTATAAGAATATTCTTACAGGTACCTTCTGTTGACTTGAAGATGCTAATGTCATAATTGATTTCTTACCTTGCGACATAAAGTAGGGTATCCTAAACTTTCCGCTCAGCACAACGCTTCTTAACTCCTGTAGTGTGCTACCATCGAATGGTAGCGCTCCACATACTAGCACGTATAGGACTACGCCGAGTGACTGCAAAAGAAAGATAAAATTAGAGATGAGTAAATACATAACCTCCTTTTTTTGAAGTCGACAAGAATGCAGCCAATTTTGGTATGCTCAATCGTACGTCAATGGAACTATTAAAACCACGCGTAATGCTGCGACAAAAAGGCGTAAATTTATTGTTACCATTTTTTTTTTTTTTAGGGTGTGACAAATAAGTTCCCCCGCTCTGGGCGGAGCGGGAAGGCGTGTCAGACACTTACTGACTAAAACCCACCCGTGTGTTCCTTCAGTGTTGCCTGTACGTTGCCAGGGGCCATGGTATCCCTTTCGGACTTTCCCGCGAGTTGTTACCATGGACATGCGGTACTTTATATTTAATAATAATTCAGTTGGTAGAATCTGATAAGTCTGTTGCCCAATTTAATTTGGAAAAAGAATAGTCAATCAAATGACATCCAAAGTAACTTAATACCAGCACACATGAATCTGCTGTGTATCACCATTTTCCAGCAGTGTGCTTACCCAAATATCGGCCTTAGGTCCGTCGTACTGTCTGCCCTCGAACAGCTCGGGGGCCGCATAGGGGGGGCTGCCACACCACGTGGCGAGGGGGGATCCTGCTGTGTACTCGTTACTGAAGCCAAAATCTGCCAGCTGGGGAATGAAAAGGGGGAATAGTATAGAATTCACCATCATAAGGAAAATAACTGCATCTATGATGAGCAGGGTTTGTGGTAGCACCAACACTGTCCCCAGAACGTTGCAGCAGGCTGATTAGCCTACAATGCTCCCACTGCTGAGATGCAGGCCTCTTCTCTGTGAGAGGGAGTCATAGATCGTGTGTTACGATACACGATCGATCACAATCTGTTTAATTTTGACAGTTCAACAACATTCATTCCGTTAATTTAGGTTGTTGAGCAGACAAATTTTTCGAATTAGCAATATCCTTCAAAACTATTCAGATTGTGATTGATCGTGAGTTCAATGCTCAGCACCCTAATTACGCAATTAGGGTGCTGGGCATCGAACGCAAGACCAACCCAATGCTTAACAGTTGTGCTAACGACTACCACCAACGAGGTTATCTATAAATATGTACTATTACATGAATATTAATTACGATTCAAAATCTAAGATACATTTTTTGTACATATGAAACAATGTTTTATATCGTCTAGTTCACTAGACTATATTTCAGAGATTTCTTTCATAGTCGAAGCGTTAAGGAATGTTCAAGTGAGAGTCTTGTAAGAGATGAGCTGTTAAAAAACTATTATATTTTTATGAGACTCATAGAGAATCTATAAGGCGTCAAAAATAATACTTTTTGGGTGGAAACATTGCGAAATTGTTGGTGATTGATTCCTATTTAGCCACAATCTGGGCCATTTTAATTATATCTTTAGGTAAGCAGAAAAAATACTTCATCATTTGTCTAACCTTTTGCCAACTATGTAGGGTCGGCTTCCAGTCTAACTGGATGAGACTTTCGATCAGACGTTGGGGCTTCTGACGATCCGTAACGACTGTCAAAGATCTACGAATGACCACCGGGACCAGCGGCTTAACGTGCTTTCCGAGACACGGAGGGGTATCTCGATATGTTATGAATGGTTACCCATCCACTGACCGACCTGAGCAAGCGTAGCTTAACCTTCAATCGACTTGTGCGGCTGTTATTATTTAGTCACGAGCCCCTATATCAAAATAATTCTACAATAGATCAAAATGATAATTAATTAGTCGTTATACATCGCCAATTTAACTCTAATTTTTAGCAAAATTACCTAAGACAAAATTATTTGAAAACAGCACCGAATCACATTTAACTTATTTTGTTGATTAATAATTATCATATTAATTGCGATCGCCCGACAAGTATCGAACTCATGAAAGTTGTCGAAAGTCTGTAGACGCGGAAACAACGCGGTGTTTCCTATCCAGTTCAGTTCACGACCGCACAGTATGTCATGAACTTATGACACCCAAAAAACCGGCCAAATGCGAGTCGCACCACCGTACAGTATGTAGCAGATTAAGTTCTGAGTTGAGCTCCACGATTACTAACTGCTTGCGGAGACCGGACAGGCCCACTCAAATCTGTGTGGTTATTTCCTCAAAAGACCATTTCAGACACTAATCTACATGGTTCTCATATGGCTTGACCTAGATTATGTCTGGACTTAAAACGAGACCTCTGAGTTTGTTTCGGCCTTTCTTCTCCGAGTAGTCAGATAGGAAACGCCGACCTCGTCTAGCTTATTTTTTATATTGTTTTAATATGATGTTTAAAAGTGATTCCAATATCCTAAATACAGAGAAAAAAAAACAAAAAAAACTCGTAAAACGCCGAAAAAAACACGTTTCTTGTGTCCCCTTGAATTTTTAACTTTATTTTATTTTTTGTAGTGGTATCGCGGCAATAGAAATACACACATCTGTGAAAAAAAATGTCAGCCTATTAGGCCCGCACTACGAAATCTCAACGCGCGATTTTTATTCGAGCTGTTTAGGCCCCTCGCTCACGGCGACTTTTTGTAGCGATGCTGTCGCGCGTTTTGTAAAGGCTTCTGCATCGCTACTATCGCGCGTTAGTCGCGTTTGCAACGTGCGACAGAAACGATGCAAACGCGCGGCTGTATCGATGCAAACGCGCGACCGTTTCTGACGACGTCGGGGGAACGAAAGGTGGAGAACGGAGGGAGGGGTGCTGGGGAATGTGCCCTGAAGCATGACCGCATCGCGATAGTAGCGATACAGAATCTAGGCGAATCGCGGCTGTATCGATACACATGCGCGACAGCATCGCTACAAAAAGTCGCCGTGGGCGAGGCCTGTTATATTCAGTCAGTGTACGGATCAGGGCGAATCTTAAATCGCTAGTGTGTGTAGTTACATAAGACACCATGTGTTACAGAATTGCGATAAAAATTTCGCGCGATTTTTTAACACACGAGACGAGATACAGCCCGCTGACATACAGACGGACAGCGGAGGCTTAATAATACGGTTCCGTTTGGCACCGCGTACGGAACCCTAAATTTACATCATCGTTTTTAGCCACAAACCGACGGTAATTATGATTAGGAATGCGAGATTAGAACTCCCGTGTGCCAGTTCTGGTTGGTTTCGAGAAAAAACAAAAATCAAAGTTAAAAATTTTTTCAATGAAAAACAATTCTTAAAAAAAAAAAGATCTTATTCTTCATATTCTTATCCAGCAGCAAATTCTCTGCCTTAAGGTCCCTGTGCACAAACCCGTTCGCGTGGCAGTAGCCCACTGCTGACGCTATTTGTGCAAACGTGCGCTGTTATGTTTGAGAAACAGGGTGTAAAGTTTCTCATCCAATTCCAAGGGAGGACCCTCCGACCAGATGGGTGTTGTGTCTGGTGGGCTACTGCCTGACGATTGATGTCGGGATATCGTATATATGCTAGTCGCGCGGTAAATTATGTGTGTCAGTGAGATGCATAGGTCGCATGAGCCGTTGCAGATGTCGGCACAAGTTGTTAATTAATAAAACTAACCTTAATATTCATATTCTTATCCAGCAGCAAGTTCTCGGCCTTAAGGTCCCTGTGCACGACCCCGTGCGCGTGGCAGTAGCCTACTGCGGCCACCATTTGTGCGAACGCGCGCGCCGCTTCGGGCTCTGTCATGCGACCTCGGGATACTAGGTGGTCTGGGGGTTGAGACAATTATTGATGAATATCACAGTTCCATGTGGCGCCGGACTTAAAGAATAGTACCATCCCATTTCTTCCCGTGTGTGTCGTAAAAGGCGACTAAGGGACTCACGAGAGAATGGGCAGCAGCGTTCTCTATGCATTTTAACACCATACTGCGATCGCCAACCCGCCTGCCAAGCGTGGCAATTATGGCAAACACCAATAAAGCGCAATTCATTTCGCGCAGCGCTAATTACCTACACTTATATTAACCTAGACGTTGCCTTTCTTTCTATCGCACTGAATTCGAAAAGTCGAGCCCGCCGCGTACTTACTTGTAGCTCCATACCTAAAATGTGGAGTGTCCCATCTGTATACATCTGTGTCATCGATTATGTTTGAGGCGATCAATATCGACTATCAACGCCATAGATATAAGAAAGAAGATCAACGCCGATCGATCGCAATTATGCCTGCAATTTTGCAAGCAAAAAATGACTTACCGAAAATTTCTCCATTCGGAGCATATTCTGTTACTAAATATATTGTGTGACTGCTTTCCATAACCTGAAAGATTAAAAAAATATAATTAATTTAATATGAAACCACATTCAGACGACGGAATTGTCGTAAAGAAAGTTATGTCTCGAATTTTATAATAGGAGAATTGTAACTTTTTCAATTAATATTTAATTTCTCAGTTTATCTGGGTCATCACTGAGATCGGTGAAAAACATCCCTTATAATTAATATAAGTATAAAATTGCCAACCCGTCTTGAGCAAGCGTTGTGATTATTGTTGTTATTGCTATCCGGCATGCTGAGGATATTTCTCGACGGCATGTGAAACCAAGTCAGAGGCCCATGGGCGGCTTTATAACTCGGACACCAGGTTAGTCACCAACCACACGAAAAGAAGATTGTTCATACCTTCTCTGTTCGAGAAGATGCCCTGCAGTGGGACAGTAATAGGCTAGTATTATTATTTTATATATTAATAAAAGAACTTTTCTTACCTGATATAATCGGACTATGTGTGGATGCCTTAATTTCTTCATGATGGCGATTTCTCTGAACGTTTTCTTTAAATTATCTTCATCTAATCTTGATTTGTCTATAATTTTTATTGCTACCTGGAACATATAGAAAAGATACTTTTTAAATCATTAGTTTTAGTTGAAATACATACAGTACCGTCCACCAAACCGCAGTGGGCCTGTGTAGTGGACACAGAGAGGAGGCCTGTGTCTCAGCAGTGGGAACTACATACAGTACCCAGTCGTAAATATACCACATTCGAAATTAAATTCTGTGTTACTGGACATTTTGTTGCGCCAGTTCTTCTTCCCAGCGAAAGCACTAGGAAGTGGTGAATCGGGCGTTTAGGGGGACTGTTCAGAAGTACGGACTTACGATCTTTTGAATCTGGTACACACGACGACATACTTATCAACCAAAATTGAAGGTGCGATCTCAGTCAGTGGTTTAGTTTTAAAACTTATTGATTAGACAATAAATTGTGCGTTTAATTTTTAACACAAAATATTGTCCTTTTGTGATTGATATAAATGTTGATGGATGGAGAGGGAGAGGAAGGCCGTAGAGAAAGATAACGGAGTGAATGATAGCGTGACGATTGACAGGGGAAAATGGACGAAGAAAAGGTGATGCGCCAACCCCACGTCACATTGGACAAGGGTAGAAGTTGATGATGATTATGCTGTTTAACCCGTGGAACCAATTGAAAAAGGATCAAGCGCTAAGGGGGTATGACATGCTAACTCAGATGTCTCGCTGATGGTGACGCGTTTGTTCGATCATTTAGCTCCCTTCCAATTGGTTGAGCTGAATGGTGCTGATTCATGTTCGTGAACGGGCGCAGTCAGTTGGAACTAGTGATCTCTTAGCTGCCACGGCTTACTTTTTTTAAATGTTTTTTTTATTACGCACGCTTCTAACGTGCACGTCTTTCTACGTTGTTCTCACATGTTTAATTTCAACATGAATGATGTAACCAATGTTTTGTAAATATTTTTATTATTTAAAAGAGTGTCCGTGGAGTTTCTTGCCCGTTTGTCTCCATAGTTAGCCAACTACACTTTGGAATGGGCAACTAGCTTCATACTGACTGACCGACCCCTTGACAATTCAAAAGTGGCTGTAAATGGTTTAATTGAAATAAATGCTTTGAGTTTGAAAACCCTTCATTTATTGCTTCATCATCAGCCTAGTCTTTTTCCAACTGTTGTGGTCGGCTTCCAGTCTAACCGGATGCAGCTGAATACTAGTAGTTTACATGGAGCGACTCCCTGTCTGACTCCCTGCATGCTTACGAGTTACAAGTCCTTACCTCGTCAGCCTGTATAGTATATTATAGGATAAGAGAGGAAAAGTTACTAGTTTATAAGGTCCCCTACCCAACGGGTGCCAACGGGACCCTATTAAGGCTCCTGCAGACTGGCACAACGCGACAGCGCGGTGGACTTTGGTGGAACAATTTCTATGAAAACTTCTCGGAAATTGTTTTATCGATGTCGCGTCGCGTCGGGAGCCCCTACTAAGGCCGCGTTCTCGCGGAAATACGCGAGGGTTGCGTTCATAATATGTCACTTTTTATTCGGTGAACTGGAAAGCGCCCTTGAATAGGACGCAGGGAGAGGCTCCGCTGTCCACCCGTCCGTCTGTCACAGCGCTGCCTTTTGAACCGTAATAGGTAGACAAATGAAATTTTCAGAGTATGTACTACTATGGCCGTTATACTTAAGAACAAAGAATATAAATAAAAGTTAAAAATTAAAGGGCATTTATTGTATATATGAGGGTATGTCTCTTTCGTTATTTTCAGCCATATGTTCACTACTGTGGGCGTACTGTGGGTAGTGTTGGTTATTGCGCAATAGAAAAACCGTTTGCAGTTCTGATCAAATTATAATTCACGATCAAATTAATTTGCTCTAGCAATTCACACACTACACGGAACGCGCGACAGTTTCTAAACGTCTTCACTGCTTGACCGCCACCCATGAAGTACTGCTTAGCTCCGGCCGGTCCGAAAGTTATGATGTAGACTCTTTCGAGTGCCTCTAGGCGGCGCTGGCTTTCCGATTAGTCAATTCAGTAACGTATTTAAGACATATATAGGCACATTGAATATATCTAATCTGCGTTCGCAATTTATTTGCCAAACATGTAAACAAACTCGAATTTTCCACTTAAACAAACATCAACTTTATACAAGTGTAAATAAATTAGATTTTAGACTGACTAGTAGTGTTGAAAAAGGTATAAAAAATATGAAGTTGTAGCGCAAACTGAACTTTATGTGAAGGCACGGTGGAAAGGAACTTTTCGTGTGCTAGTCCGACTCGCACTTGGCCGGTATTTTAAGTTAATTGGTTACGTTACGTTAATTAAGATCTTAATTTGAATATTAAGTACAATAATCTCAATCAGTTAGAAGTCAGACACAGTCCAGTTTTATAACATAATATACGTATTAAGTGTTTTTTTGAACCGATTTACCGAAATAATGTTCATATTATATCATTTAATCCTTCCGCCTTTCTCGAACAAATCAATTAAATCGGCGGTCAAGCTGCATGATCTAAGCAATAAATATGTATAACTAACTGTACCCTGTTTCACCCGTCGTTTAAAGCCTCGTGCAGACTGGCGCGACGCAACCCTAAAAAACAAATTCTAATAAAACTTCACAACAATTAACGGGTCGTCCGCTAATCACGTGATGTTTTCCTGGTGAGACGTGGTGAGGTATAGACTATACCCCCCCCCCCCCCTTACCCAAAGTCACGTGTATCTTTTTGGAACAAAGTAGGTACCTATCTTAAAAAATTACAGAATATTTTATCTTTAAATTGAAAAAAAGAACAAAATATATTTCATTTCGGGGGCCGATATTCGGTTTAGAAAGGCGCTTTAAACGAAAAAAATAATACACGTCATATCTCACTACACCCACTTGTGATATTTCGTGATGTTTTCCGAACCCCCTTTCGAGCCTCACATGATTTATGGACACCTGTCGCGTCGCGCCAGTCTGCACGAGGCTTAATTTAAAATCAGCCCGGCCGACCCACCGCGTCGCATCGCATCGACCGCTCGTGCTATTGTATCGCTTTCGCTTAGCATTCTTACAGACCCTTTTTTTTCTGCGCGGCTCCTAACTGTCGTAATTTTTCTCAGGAGTTGGCTATCAAAAGCAAAAAGATTTTGTTAATCCGACTAGTAGGGTAGTTCCAGAGATTAGCGCGTTCAAACAAAAAAACAAACTTTAGTTTTATTACATTATATATTCGCTTTTGCCCGCGGCTTCGCTCGCATGGATGTTGGAAAATATCCCACGGGAACGTACCTACTACCGAGATTAAAATACCCTACTAAACAATTGTATTGTTAAGGGAATACCCGCGAAATTGTATTTTTTTTTTTTGATTTTTCATTCATATTTTTATGACCTCCTTATGTCATGCATGAGTTATCCAAATCTCAAAAAATATTTGGTCTATACTCCATTGGTTTAGGTAATTTAATAAAGGTAAACAAAACGTAAAAAAGGTTTCTATAGATGACATTTTCTTGTTAAAAAATACGTTACAACCAAATTAAATTAATTTCAATTTTTACGATAGTTTCCTCCATTTCCTCTTTCATTAATGTACTATTAAACTTTATCATTTATACGTAGATGTAACTGCTAGAGCAATATTTTTTTTAGTATTTTTTTTAATATTATTACAATATTTTTTAATCTGTCTATTGTAAAGAGCCGGAATTCTAAACGTCAACGAATTATAACGTTGCTAAATTGAAGAGTACAACTCTGACGTAGCATGACAGCTGAAGTGACGTTCAGGTATTACGTTTAGTCGGTTACTTGACAGCTCGTCGTCACGTGTTTTTTTTACCTAAATCAACGGAGTGTAAGTCTTAAAGAAGGAGGGGTGAACATTAATTCGCTGTTACAATGCATAGATAATAGTTCTGTTGGTTTACGCGGCGCATAAAGCTCGGCATGATTTTTCCCGACATCTTCAACAATTATCGTCATATTTCAACTAACAATTTACACAAAATATTAATGAATTATACACATACACCTTCCTCATGAATCATTGGTGAAAACCATATTATGAAAATCTGTTCGGTGGTTTTTGAGTTTATTGCGTTCAGACAGACAGACACAGACAGACAGACGCGGGGGCGACGACTTTGTTTTATAATATGTAGTGATACATAATAAGCAATACTTAGATATATGTACAGATAGGTACTTACTAAGAGAAATACTAACTTGTTTTAGCCATAAATAAGATGTAAAACAGGTGGTGTAATAAAGACAACAAAAATAGGAATTATGTCAGAACTATGACATAATCGAGTAGTAGGAATACACCGTGGTTTCCTCACGGCATGTCCTACAGCCAAAAGTTCAAAGACATGTAACATCCACCAACCAGCACCCCATTGTCGTAATACACGATCAATCAGAGTCTGAATTATTTTGAAACAGATTGCTAATCCAATTGCATCACAAGTTCCAGCATTGATAGCCTAGTGGTGTGATCGTCAGACTGCCAAGTCTGCCAATGACCCCAGAGCTAGGCGCTTGCAGTACAGCCATGTAATTACGCAACACATTTTCGGTAAATGATGTTTCATTTTGACAGTTCAACAACATTCATTGCGATTTACATTGTTGAGCAGTTATTTTTTTCGAACTTCTTCTTTTCGTGTGGTTAGTGTCGAATCTGGAGTCACAGTTTTAAAGCCGCCCATGGGTCGA
The DNA here is from genome assembly GCA_947364205.1 of Agrochola lota. Taxonomy (NCBI): domain Eukaryota; kingdom Metazoa; phylum Arthropoda; class Insecta; order Lepidoptera; family Noctuidae; genus Agrochola; species Agrochola lota. Next base: position 568,061 of record OX376246.1, read on the forward strand.
GAAATATGTCTCATCCTCAAGCATCCTCACGATGTTTTCCTTCACCGAAGTAAGTGATAATTATACAATACGCACATGAATCCGAAAAATCAGAGGTGCGTGCCATGGGTTCGAACTCATGACCTATACTTGGCAGTCCGACAGTCACATCACTAGGCTATCACTGCCATAATGCAACTCAGCATAATGTCAGATGACAGCACAAAGTGTTGACCTACACTTTGTTTGTCATCTGACAATATGCTGAACTCTGTTCATACTGAACTCAGGTGGTTCTGACGCTCCTGCCAGGGTTGCGAGTTTGTCCGAAAGGGATATCGCGGCCCACCGGCACACAAGCAACGGAAGGAACACGGGTGGGTTTTGGTCAGGAAAAGTCTGACACACCCTCCCGCTCCGTCCAGAGCGGAAGAAGTTACATGATAATTTCCCACCCAAAAAAAAGGTAGTTCTGACGCTGATTTTCAGCTGCAACCCACGAGTGCCATATAATGCTAGAATAATAAACACTTAGGGAAGTGTCTGTCCGTTTTATGTACATAAAAATATGATGATATAATATAATTAATTATGTCATTGTGATGTTCTAAGCGTGCTGATTCTGAATAAATGACTTTTGATTTGAAACACCTCTGCCCAACCCTTGGAGGAGAGCAGGCTTGATGTTATAATAAAGGGCAGAATGACAGAAGATGCTTTGCCCTACAGTAGAACAAAAACAATACAACTACGTCTTTATTTATGATTGCCAGTCACTGATAACGAAATCTGATATAAACTAATCTACGAGATAACAATTATATAACGTAAAACATGACAATTGTACTACTGTGTTATAAAAAATTGTGACAGACAATTTTCTTCACGGGACTGTCACATAGAAAAGAGAAATTGAACAGAGTATACAGTACACATTTTATCACACATTGCTTTATGCGACTTTCAGAATTTCAAAATTCGCGATAAAATGCCTCGTTTTGCGCGGATGCATTGATTTAATCGCCATTTTCAGACAGTGATATTAATCACATGATAAGTGTTCGGCAAGCAATACAAAACAGTGGTTTTTGCTACGAAAGACTTGCAAGAACGCAAACAAAATGAAAAACTTCTCAAAAAATATTAGATATCAGTTTCGCATGTAGTTAATTCTAAGGATTAAATAAGTAAATACTTTTCTGCAACAATTAATAGGCTGATTCTGTTTCATTTTTGCAATAAAAACACTTTAATTATTTATTGGGCTTGTTGTTTCATCATACCCCGTTTATACACTTTTGTCCGGAACGCAACCCTCGCGTTATAATTTTTGCCGAAAGACGTCCACTACTGGACATAGGCCTCCCCCAAATGGGAGGGTTTGCCATAATCGCCACGGTTGGCAGGCGGGTTGGAGATCGCAGTATGGTGTTAAAATACATAGAGAACGCTGCTACCCATTCTCTAGTAAGTCGAGTCGCCTTTTACGACACCCACGGGAAGAAATGGGATGGTACTATTCTTTACGTCCGGCACCACACGGAATACCCTCGCGTAAAGCATAAGTATAAGTACTAAGATGGTTTGGTCGTGTTGAGAGGATGAAAGAAAGGCGTTTCAAAAGGTATTTACAAGGCAGAATGCAGATGTTAGTAGAAACGCCAGGAGGGGACGCCCTAGAAGGACATAATATATACTGACCTTATTGGTGATGTTCTTTAGAAAGGTCAGGTGCGTAGTACTCGCAACGGGCGTGCGTGTATGACCAGATATGACGTGATATGATGTGCATGACGGAAACGAGGCAACAGGAGTATGTAAGGATCCTAGCAGGTGGCGTTCTGTAGTGTCTGACTACCCAACAGGAGTATGTAAGGATCCTAGCAGGTGGCGTTCTGTAGTGTCTGACTACCCAACAGGAGTATGTAAGGATCCTAGCAGGTGGCGTTCTGTAGTGTCTGACTACCCAACAGGAGTATGTAAGGATCCTAGCAGGTGGCGTTCTGTAGTGTCTGACTACCCAACAGGAGTATGTAAGGATCCTAGCAGGTGGCGTTCTGTAGTGTCTGACTACCCAACAGGAGTATGTAAGGATCCTAGCAGGTGGCGTTCTGTAGTGTCTGACTACCCAACAGGAGTATGTAAGGATCCTAGCAGGTGGCGTTCTGTAGTGTCTGACTACCCAACAGGAGTATGTAAGGATCCTACCAGGTGGCGTTCTGTAGTGTCTGACTACCCCCATGGGAAGCAGGACTGAGTTTATTTATGTATGTATCTAAAACCAGGGCCTGTCGTTATGATAAAGATCATTTATTTGTTTAATAAATACTCAATATAATAATATACTCGTCCTACTCACACTAGCTTTTAGGTATTACTAACATTATGGATCTGTGTTGTCCGAATAAATAAATAAACATGTGTGACATGATACATAGAATGCACATAGGATGGAAAGAAGTTTAAAATTGCCGGTTCAACATGTTTTGCCATAATCGGCGTACAAAATAGTTCATAAATGTGTAATTGGAATTATAAATTGGGAAATAATTAAGTTATAGTCAAAATTCAATAAATTTAGATAAGTACCTAATTAAAATCAATACAAAAACACAGTCAACAAATAATAATAATCAAAACAATAAAATGAAATAAAACTAATTAAATTATCTAAGTTTAACATTTGTCATTCAAAAACTCTGTAACATTATAATATCCCTTACTAATTAGCAATTTTTTAAACTCACTCTTGAATGAATTAATATTCATTTTCTTAAGGGAATTAGGAATTTTATTGTATATTAAAGGGGCCATACATATTACACTTTTACTTAGAAATGCTGTTTTGGCGGAGAGTGATTGCACCCAATGTTTCAATTATGTAGTTAGCCATTACTGCTTAAAGCTATAGGAATTGTTATCCACATTGGAGGTAAAAATCTAGAGAACCTAGATTTTTACCTCCAATGTGGATAACAATTTCTCGAAGGAATTATCATTAAAACTCATTCCATCCATTCAGGAATCCCGTGAAGTTATTCTTTTGTTTTGAATACAAAGAAAAACGAAGGAAAATAAATTGGTATCGTAATGGCGACTGTACACTCGTATCCGAGTGCTCTCGCTAGGTTTCGAGCGAGGGGCTTTAGCCCGAGAATGCGGCCATGCACACTCTCGCCTCGTTCAGTTGAAGTCGTGAATCCTGAAAGGATGGACGCAGACATTGAACTAGTTTCTCTGTCAATCGGCGCTAGCAACACTGGAGACACGAGAGTGTACATCCTTTGACTCGGGGACATAAAACCGACACGGGACGGAGAGTGAGCGAGGAACGCCGAGACACACCCGAGGTGGGCCGAGCGCTCTCATCTACATTCTAGCACTCGGCCTGTCTCGGTGTGCCCCGGCGACACAGACGCCATAACACGTGGCGTCCCGGAACTCCTGCCTACGCAGTAAAAGTTATGAAGATAAGTTTCCCTCTAAAATTTCTTCGTTAGACACGAGTCGATCGAAGGTTCTACGCTTGCCGCGGTCGGTTTGTGGATGGGTGACCATCCACTACATATTGAGACACTTCGGAAAGTACGTAAAAGCTTTTGGTTCCGGCGGTCATTCGTAGATTTTTGACAGTCGTTACGGGTAGCCAGAAGCCCAAAAGACTGAAAACCAGGCTTACCAAGCGGTATCGTGTTAAACAGTAACTGGGTTGTGTTGTGGCGGTCAGATAGGCAGTCCCTCCATGTAAAATACTGGTGTTCAGCTGCATCCAGTTAGACTGGAAGCCGACCCCAACGTAGTTGGGGTAAGGCTAGGTCAGGATGATCCTTCGATTAGATGCAATACTTACATCAATGGAACCTTTTGTGTCATACTAATAAATACGTTTCTTAGTAAATTATATACTAAACCACAGCATAAATAAGTAACAGTATTATATCACGGCAGTGACCTTGAAAAAAACGCTCGGTAGATAAATCTTCCGCGTCCGTGCATAACTGCCGCGTACACTATATACTATCGTATCGTATACTATTGCTGATATACACTGAGGATTCGTAGCGCGTCGTTTCGGTCGTGGGTGAAGATAGAATATTGTTACTTATTTATATTGTGACTAAATAAGAACATAGCCTTGACCTGAGAGGTCGTGGCGCGACTTCTTGTATATTATCGACACACGTGTCGAGAGATTAGGCGATAAGGAGGTTGGCTTTTAGGAATTTGTGGGAGCGTAGCTCGGAAACTGTTGGAACGTAGCATCACGCCGATATTTATTTATTGATATTCCCCTAAGGGTTAGGCAGAAATGCACCCATAGTACACCTACATTTCGCCAGATGTAATAGGGGGGAGCCTATTGTTGCCAACCGGGCACAAATCCAGACTCCGGGCTGCTACTGAGAAATTCCAGATGGAAAACCAAATAAAAAAGAAATAATAACGCACACGTGTGAAGAACCTTTCTCCAATCAACATAGCCTTTTCCTAACTACTTGAGGTCGGCTTCCAGTCTAACCGGATACAGATGAATAGCAGTAGGTTTTTCACATGGGGTGACTGCTTTTCTGACTTCCACAACCGTTAGTAATCATTTGTGAAAGTTTTTGTGAAATTAATATTTTTAATTTCGAAGTTTTTGTTTTTTTAATGTGAAATGTAAATTATATAAAGGTAATAAAATGTACAAGTATATAGGAAAGCCGCGAGCTTATGGCCATCAACCGGGCACAAATTCCTCGTGATAATGGTAACAACAAGGAAAAAAGGAAAGGAAAAAAATTAAATGAACGTGGATGAAAGTTTGATTTTTTAAGATTTCTTTTTGTGTTAAAAGTTTAACTTTTCAAAGTTATCGCATACAAAAGATGTCGGGGGAACCCAGAAACACCTACTCCTAACCTACATTTTTAGAGGAAAACATTGCAACAAACTACCCAGAAAACGTTCAGTGTCAATTTCGTTGAAGACTGGACTCATCAAGTTATACTGGTTTAATCGCAGTGATAGCTGGTATGATCTTCCGACTACCAAGACATAGGTTTCTATTTCGACCCCAAGGCACGCACCTCTGACTTTTCGGATTCATGTGCGTATTGTATAATTATCACTTGCTTCAAAAACGGTGAAGGAAAACATCGTTAGGAAACCGGCATGCCTGAGAGATATTGCAGGCCTGGGGGCCGTGAGCGTTGATGAACGAACGGCCTGCACTATAACCTCCCGTCTCGCCGCGCACATACCTAAGCCTACCTACAGCGGCAGCGGTCGCGGTCAAACTATATTCCTACCACTAAGCAACATTGTTGTGTGTCGGTGACACAACAGACCAGTGATTTGAACTTTATATCCCAGATTCTTGGAGTTGCCTACTTTTAGGCAGACAAAAAAATAAAATGAAGAAAGGGTACATACAGTTGCGGTTCTATGAGATTCCGATGAGATTTTTAGTTCAGACACTGATGCTACGATTAGCCGCCTCACTTATTATCAGAAACGAACTAAAACTATAATAAAGCTTGGTTTTTAAGCCTGGTGAGGGGATTGTGGCTAAGTAATAACAGCAGCACGGGTCGATCGATCAGGTTAAGCTATGCTTGCCGGGGTTGGTCCGTGGATGGTTGACCATCTCTACACACCAAAACCCCTTCGTGCCTCGGAAAGCACGTTAAGCCGTTGGTGCCTGCTGTCATTCGTGGATCTTTGTCAGTTGTTACGGGTTGTCAGAAGCCCGAATGTCTGACAACCATTCTTACCAACGAGTATCGTATTAAGTCTCGTGCAGACTGGCGCGACGCGACACCAGTAATTGTTATACCGTGAAGTTTTCTTACAAATTGAGTTGAGTCGCGTCGTGCTAGTCTGCACGAGGTTTTACCCAGTAACAGGGTTGTGGAGGTCAGATAGGCAGTCGCTTCATGTAAAATACTGGTATTCAGTTGCATCCGGTTAAACTGGAAGCCAACCCCAACTTAGTTGGGAAAAGGCAGACAGATAATGACACTAATACTAAAATTAGCAGACTCACTAAGTCATTATTAGAAACTAAATAAAAACTAAAATTATAATAAAACCTGGATTAGCCTGTTCTTTAAATAGCTAAATGAATGACAAAGTAACCCCCAAAACCATAACAAGAGGAACCTAAAACCCAACTTTTCAAGAACAGTCAGAAATATGATACCTTTTGAAAATCGCGTGTAAGTATAAAATAGTTGGCTGTAACCTTAGCGCGGTTCGTACCGAGACCATGGAACTCAAGGATGTTACTTGGAACCTTGTACGAAGGCAGTAGCCCAGGGTCTGATGGGGTTTCCGCCTTTGTTTAACAAAGATCAGGTCGGTACAGTAACCACCTTCTTGCACTGAGTATTTTTAACTGACTTAAAAAATGAGCAGGTTCCCAATAGAGATGATAACAAATAATTATTTTAGTCCGTCATAGAGATTATTAAAGAATATTGGACACGTATTTTTTATTTTATTACGTAATGTAAAGATTACAGCGATACATTGAGTTCAAATGTGCCATGACGTCACGAGTATATAGATTTTATACTTGTGACGTAGCGCCCACTACTCCCCGAATTAAAATGCGTTTTATCTAAGTATTTTATTAATAATATGATAAAGCAAAAATACGTGTCTAATGTTTTTTTATTATCTGACTGACGGACTAATTAGAATTTCTTTTTTTTTACCCAGGCATCATCTCTGTTCGACTGTTTTTTTTTTCTATGTTTGGTCCTCGATTACTCTGCCAATTGGCAGACTGACTGCTAATTGCCTGATTGATTGACTGCCCCGTTGGTCTCGTAGTCGCAAGCGCAACTGCTGAGCGCCTGGGGTCCTGGGTTCGATTCCCAGGTCGAGCAAAGTGTTATTGAGTTTTGTCCATTAGGAATTTCTTAGTAACAGCCCGGAGTTTGGAAGTTGGCGGTGTGATACCCCCGTGCCTCGGTGCGCACGTTAAGCCTCTAGTCCTGCGCCTGATGTCTCTCCAGTCGTGTCGGACTATGAGAGTTAGGGAAGAGAGAGTGCACCTATGTCTGCGCACACACTTGTGCACTATAATATCTCCCGCGCCGAAGGCTCCGTTGAGATTGGCCGCCGTGGCTGAAATACGGTCTGGAGGGTTTTACATATTATATACTTTGCCAATTATGAATTGATTTTGATGTTTTATTTGTTTGATAAGTCATACTTCAGAGGTGGCCCCATATAAATTTTAATAATTTTGCTTGGGTAGTTTTAGTTAGCTTCAATAATACGTATTTTTCCCACATAGTCTATGTGGATGATGTTGTAATAAATTCCTGTCACTGTATACATAGCAGGTAGTGATATTCGAATTTGTTTGGGGTAGGTACCACAACTAAAAAGTGAATAGTAAAAACTGCTTTAAGTACAATAGACAAACAACCGACTTTAATTTCGTAATCGGTGTCTTTGATTTTAGTTTTTTGCCACTGACTTCCGAAATTAAAGTTATTTTTCACTTTGTAGTGTTTTTTTTGGGAAGACGACTGTATTTTTTTTATTTTGTTTTTTTTTTTAGTAAAGATAAAGCAAAACGTTTTTCGAAAATTCCGTGCGCCTTATCAACAGCCAGGTACATCTACAGGCGAGCCCTTTCACACTAAACCATACATAATAGAAATTCACGTGGCTCGTGGCTAAATAATAACAGCCGTACGGGTAGATTATTTTATTTTATCATTTATATAGATTCTTTTCTTTTAGATTTTGTGAATGTGAGAACGTTGTAGGCTTTACAGACTGTAGATCTGTGGACTTATAGGCCTACACTGTCCTCTCATACCTATAACACTGAAATTTTCGAACATTGTAAAACCCATTTATTTTTAAAAGAGTAACCGTGGAGTTTCTTGCCGGCTCTTCTCCATAGGAAACAACCAATTGGAACCGTGTATCTAGCTTCTGACGTTTCATAAGTGCCCATGTAGGTTTATGTGAAATAAAGTATTTTGAATGACGAAAAAAAAATTGTTTAGTTACGCTTGCCGCGGTTGGTTCGTGGAAGGGTAATCATTACATAGACCCCTCCGTACCTCGGGAAGCACGTTAAGCCGTTGGTCCCGGCTGTCATTCGTAGATCTTTGACAGTCGTTGCGGGTAGTCAGAAACCCGAAAGTCTGACAACCAGTCTTACCAAGGGGTATCGCGTTACCCAGTAACTGGGTTGTGGAGGTCAGATAGGCAATCGCTCCATGTAAAATACTGGTATTCACTGACTGGAAGCTGACCCCTACATAGTTGTGAAAAGGCAGGTAGAATGATTGAATGGAAATTCACGACACGAGAAATTAAAAAGTGAAGTCAACGACTTTCCTTGCGTTCAACCTTGGAGGCACAAAAAGCCTCTGAGGTCGCAGTTTTTATATGGCTAACTGCCTCGTAGATACCGCTCACTAGAGATGTACCGACTAGTCGCCGACTATTTGGGAAAGCCGACTATCTGGCCATATTTGTAGACAAACTCAAACCATTTATTTCAATGAAACCACACTTTTGAATTGTCAAGGAGTCGGTCATTCAGAAAGATGAAGCTAGTTGCCCACTCCAAAGCGTTGTAGTTACCTATGGAGAAGAACGAGCAAGAGATTCCATGGACACTAGTCGGCGCCTATTCGGAAAAAACCCCGACTAAATGGTTGTTTACTTTATCATAATATTTCTATGCTTATAAGCGCGCTCGCACACGGTATACTTTTTGTAGGTCCTACAATTACTGTTTCGGTTTTGAACCGAACTCAAACCTCACCGACAGCAATGATCAGCTTGGCCGATTAGTCCGTCTTTTTAACCGACTTCAAAAAGGAGGAGGTTCTCAACTCGACCGTTTTTTGTACATTTTTTACGCGATTACTCCGACCATTAAGAAATTATTATGATGATTCTTTTTTTTTTGGTAGCTCATACTTCAGAGGTGGTCCCTTATAAATTGTATTAACTTTGCTTGGATAGTTTTTAAGTTAGCTTCAATATTACGTATTTTTCCCACTTAGTCTACCTATATGGTTGATGATAAAGTTCCTGTCACTGTTATTTAAATATAGCAGGTAGTTGTATTAAAATTTGTGTGGGGTAGGTACCACAACTAAAAAGTGAAAAAAAAAACCTACCGACTTAAAAAAAACACAAAAAAGTGCAAAATAACTTTAATTTCGGAAGTCGGTGTCTTTGATTCTGTATTTTCGTTTGTTGCCACCAACTTTCGAAATTCAAGTTATTTTGCACTTTTTAGTGTTATTTTTTTTTGTAACCAACAGTCGGCTAGACGGCTTGTCGGCCAAGTTCATAGTCAGCCCATCTCTAGTTCACATAGATGTCAATGTTTAGGATTTGTTAAGCAAAATTCCATGGTTATGTAATAATAATAATAATAATATAATAATAATATTTATTTGCTTAAAACACGGTATAAAAAGTTGTTACAATACAAAATGAGCTCATACATGTTTTGCTTATAATTGAAGCATGCAAAATTGTTATGTCAACGTTAGTGCTCTAAAAACTCCTTAATACTATAGAAATTATTTTCATTCAACCAGTTATACAATTTAATTTTAAATAGTCTACAATTCAATACTTTTAATGTCTTTGGTAAATTATTAAATATACGTACACACATAGCTACACAATTTTTATTATATTTAGCATACCTAGGCAGCTCGTCTAGTACTAGTGTGTATTGGTCACGCCGACTTCGTGAACATACCTCTGCTGCTGTTTTAAACAATTCTTTGTGTTTCTTTACAAACATACACACCTCATATATATATAATGACGGAAACGGTAGCAAACCAAGCTTTTTGAATATCGGTTTACAAGATTCATCGGATGGAATCCCGTATAAGGCCCGTATACATTTTTTCTGGGCGATAAATGCTCTGTTGTGGTCGGTACTATTTCCCCATTTTATTAGTCCGTACCTCAACGAGGACTCAACGTATGCTCGATATGACATTACGGCTGTTTTTATATTTGTTACCTTTTTTATTTGCCTAAGGGCATATAAAAATTTATTTATTTTATTGCAGACATTCTCAACCTGCGCCTTCCAGTCTAAGTGTTCGTCTATGACTACACCTAAAAACTTAGTTTGCGTCACATGCGTAATTTTTGAAATGTCCATTTTTAAATTAAATTTATTATTATAATATTTGTTAAATTGTAAGTATACAGATTTATCAAGATTAATAGATAGATTATTATTATTTAGCCAATTAATTAGAATGTCAATTGTATTATTTATGTCAGTTTCATGGTCGGTAATTGAATTACATGTTTTGTCAGCAGTTACAATTATAGAAATATCATCCGCAAAAAGAAAGCATTTGTGATTAGTCATATCAACTATATCATTAATGTAAAGGAGAAATAAGATGGGGCCCAATATACTACCCTGTGGCACACCGCGTTTTACATATTGATATTCAGACGTATGCAGTATCATATCCCCATTTTCGTCCAATTTGGTAACAGCGACACACTGTTGTCTGTCAGTTAGGTACGACGATATCCATTGGTGTGGCTGTCCTCTGATTCCGAGAGCTTCTAATTTTTTAATAAGTTTGCGTGTGTAACTAGATCGAACGCCTTCGATAAATCAAAGAATAGTCCCGTTACGAACCGGTTGTTGTTTAAATTGTTCAGTATCGTTTTTAATAGTGAGAATATGGCTAACGTTGTGGATTTACCTTTTTGAAATCCAAATTGATGTTTTCTTATAATGTTAAATTTCTCGCAGTAATTTATTAATTTTTGATGCATACATTTCTCGTATATTTTTGAGATTATGGGTATTAATGTTATAGGGCGATAATTGTTCATATCATGTTTATCACCCTTTTTAAGCAATGGTTTAATAATGGATAATTTTAACGCTTTTGGGAATACTCCTTGTGAAAAAGACAAGTTGATCAAATATGTCAACACCTGACTTATTTCATTGGTACATGTCTTAATAATTTTGGTGTTTAGTTCATCGTAACCTTCAGAGTTTGTATTGTTCAATGATAATATCTGTTGCCTTACCCCAGTTTCAGACATCGGAGTGAGGAACATCGAGTTAGCAATTACGTTTTCATTGAGACAGCTATTTATTTGATATTGTGTAGTGATACCGTTTATGAAATGATTATTGAGTGCAGAGGCTATTTCCGCTGGTTTTGTGAGTACAGTGTTATCAACCTGTAAATATTCAATATTGTCTTTACGGTCCATATTGTGTATTTCATTTTTTATAACTGACCAAGTGGCTTTACATTTGTTTTTGTTGTTGTTAATAAACTTGATGTTAGAATTCCGCTTAGCATTATAGATGCATTTTTGCAATAGTTTAGAATACGTGATGTATTTGGTCTTGTTGGTACTATTTTTGTTTTTGTAGTATTGATATCGTAAGGAGCGTTTAGTTTTAGAACATAGTTTAAGACCTTTAGTTATCCACGTTTGTTTAATTTTATTGTTTTCATTTACTTTAACTCTTTCTTTTGGAAAACAGAGATTGTAAAACAGACATATTAATTCATGGAAACTATTGAATGCCACATTTGCATCGTTTTCCATGTATATATCTGTCCAAAGTAGGTTTTGCAAACATTCTCTAAATTTAAGCGTATTATTTAAACTGTAATCTCTTTTGTAGATCTGATATATTGCGGTTCTTGATTGAATTCGAAAAGGAAAGCTTAGCATTTGCGCCGTGTCGTGATCAGAGAGATGAAGTGGTAGGACGTTTGCAATTGCGTCAGGTACATTACTTAATATATGATCTATACAAGAAGATTTGCGAGTGGCTACGCTAATATGAATCTTCAAATTGTGTGTGTGTGCTAGGTCTTGAAATTCTTGGGTGATTTTGCTTCTTTTTAAGGTATTAATATTAAAATCACCGGTTAAAACTATGCGCGTTCTAGATTTATATTTCTTGTATATATCATGTAAGATACTATCTAACTTATTTAAAAATACGATAGGATCGGATTGAGGTGTTCGGTACAAGCAAATAATGACTAATTTCTTATTATCTAATTCTATGCCACATGCTTCGAACGTATTTACCGAGGCATATGTCTTTATGAACTGTAATTCTTTGTACTGTAGACCCTTTTTGACTAAAATGCAAGTACCACCTCTGTGTTTTTCTCTGCAAAAATTAGTAGCCATTTCAAAATCCGATAATTTGAGATAGTTCTCCTGACCTTTTTTAATAAATGTTTCGGAGAGGCAAATCACATGGGGTTCATTATGTAAGTCACGCATTTCTTGTAACGTTAACTCCAATAGTTCCTGTTTAGATAAAACACTTGCAATGTTTTGGTGGAGTATCCTAAAGTTGTGTGATGTAGGTGTTGTGTTCTTAGGAACGAAAAAATGTATCGTTCTTTTTAAGTGTGGGAAAATAATATGGGATAGTACCTTTTTTGTGCTCTTCAGAAGGAAGATGGGGGTTTACGTTTTGTTCAGTTCCAGTACTATTGCTCTTTCTAAAATAAAAGGGAATAGTTCCTTTTTTGGGTAAAATTGTCTCCCTTTTTTGCAAAGAACTTGATTTGCTACTCGCGAGGTGTTTCCTGAGCTCGGCTGGATTTAAATATTTTTGGGCGTAATATTCACAATCTATTATGTAATTTATTGATTTGCAAATGTCAGATACGTTCTGGTGGACGGAATTCACGAAATGACAATTTTTGTAATGTTTACAAATATTTTTGATGCGATAATTCAATTTGTCGACGTCCACATGGCTACTTTTTAAAACGTTTAATATTATTATACTATTCTTAGAAAATGTCTGTAATATAGTTTTTAACTGATATAATACATTTTCCATGTTATAGTCATTTTCACCTAAAGATATTACAATTTTGTCACCTGGTTGAAAGTTTATGTTGGTACAGCTTTTTAATATTGTGTCGCTCTGTGCATTTGGCATCGTATGGGCGAGGACTCCATACTTTTCATACTGTGTAGTCTTTCTTGAACTTATAAGAGCAGCTGCCAGACCGACGCATTGTTGCGCACCAAAAATCCGTATTGCTTTTCCGAATATGTGGTTTTTTATATCTGAGGCAATTTGGTTTGTTCTACTGGTATTGGCTGCAAAAATCTGTTCTGATTTTGGTGTAGTCCTAAGAGATTGCTTCAAATCCTGTATTTGTATATTTAGAGATTTTATCTCATTTCCTGCGATTTTTAGTTCCTTTTGTAGGGCTGAGATATTTTGTTGCAGATGTAAATATATAAAGTGATTATTGTTATGTTCAGCATTTGTAGTAAGTCTAGGCGAGGAGGGAGTGGAAGACACGATTTGACTTAGACGAGAGTGTCTTTTCTTTTTGTCATTGTTTAGAGGGCTGCTTTCCTTGCTTGTCGAGTAATGACATAACGACTTTAAGACATTAATTTCTTGAGTCAGCTTGTTCACTTGTCTTTTAAAATCATTGTTTTCTAATATCGTATTTTCTAACTCATACTCCGTGCTTTCTAGTTTTATAGTCAACTGGGTTATCATATCTTGCATGTCAGAGATTGAAGATATATTAGTTGTAGTACCGTCTACACTTTTTGAGAGTTTGTTCGGTGTGGTGTCAGTTTCGTAAGATGTATCATAATCGGTCAGTACATGAGAATCCTGGTCAGGGCTCGACTGCTTTTTCTTTGTGCCAGTTTGTAGAGGCGTTTTTGTAATAGGATACGTCGGTGTTTTTCTCATTGTTATGTTGGATGGCTCTGTAGAACTGGTAGTCTTTTTCTTAATACACATCTTGCAGCGCCATTTGTTTTTAGATTCTTGATTCATTAATCGGTACACGTGTTCCGGATAACCATCGCAGTCGGGTTCAAATCTGTTGTTACAAACTGAGCACAACGCAGTTTTTTTTATGTCAACAGTTTTCTTACATTTATAACATACTACTAGTGCTGCCATCTTCTGGCCTTTATTTGAAGTATTTGAGGAACTAGCTTGGGATGACATGTTATCTCTCGGTGCGTAATGTGTGTATATCCTGGTTAAATGACGTCTAACTAGAATTGTTGAACTAGTTTCTTTATAAATTCCAAATGTGAATTTTGGAACTTACGAAAAGTGATGCAGTCACTGAGGTTTGAACCCGCGGCCACTCATCTGAGGCTAGTTAAACTGCAAAAGTTGAGGTGTTAGCTAATACGCCAACTACACATTACATGGGCAAATCAAATTTGTCGAGCTATTGCAGCAGCTGTTTTTTCTTTAAATAGGCAGGTCAGCGTGACAGTTTAAATTCAAATCACTATGTGAGTCACTTTTTCACTTTGTCTTTGTTGTTATTTTTTTACACACTTTTCACGTTGAATTATGTCACAGAATATTATACATTTTGCAATCATTAATTTATTTTCAGTGTTATTGTTGATTTTATGGTCGTGTTTGTTATTTTAAAGCACAGTTTATTGTTCACAGTATATTATGTATTAACTTCACAGTTTATGTATGAAATACGTGGATAACACTCTCACTTAAGTATTAGGTGATGTTTTATTAGTTCACTTATTTTTATTCACTTAAAAGCGCAAATAAGTATTTTTAACTGATATTTATTAACAGAGCGATTGTTTCAACGTTTGGCTAGACGCAGCGCCATCTAGCGAACTAACATCACAGTAACAGTGTTACTGTGATGTAAGTCGAAACTTTTATGAAGTAATTCGCTTTGGTACAAGTATTATGGAGGGTGAGGTAAGGGCTTCCTTTGGCCACAAATTCTGTGTTATTGTTAGGTAATCAAGCAGGCGACCCACCTGGCATCAAACTCTCATGGCCATTTCAGAGAACAAGCTGAAATCTCTAAATCAATCTCCCTGCCTTTTCTCAACTAAGTGGGGGTTGCCTTCCAGTCTAACCGGATGCATCTGAACGGCCTACCTGGCAGTCGTTCCTCCACACAGTTACTGGGTAACACGATACCGCTTAGTAAGACTGGGTGTCAGCCTTTTGGGCTACTGACTACCTGTAACGACTGTCAAAGATCTACTAATGACAGCCGGTTTTCCGAAGCATGGAGGGATCTCGATATGTAATGAATGGTCACCCATCCATGAACTAACCGCGGCTGCTATCATTTAGCCACGAGAGGTTGGTACTTGGAAGTACTTTGCTGGACAAGGTCATTCACAAAGTGCTTGATTACTATTGAAGTAACAATATAATAGAGCTACTGAACAGACAGCTGTGCTGTGTGCTGCTGGGGTGTTTTCTCCTTCCCAGCTAAAGCACAAGGACTCGCGAGCCGCATGCGACTCTTTGGCCTATAGAGTGCGGCTGTAGAAATGTCGATGAGTGCTAGCATATCCCCTAGCACACACTGTGGTGCGGTGTCTTGCGATGCGTTTTTTTCACCGCAACGAATAAAATCTCGATTTGTTTTCGTATGCGATTTTTTTCCCGGAAAGCGCCCGCTTCCACTGTGTTCCATTTCACAGACTGCGGAAAAAAACCTAACGCGCGGGGGTCGGGTTTCGGTTGTAACGCAAGATATAACGTTTTATTCAAAATTCAAACTATATTTTCAAAGATTTATTTCCGAAGTATTTTCACCAAAAATTAACAAGACATCGAAAATTAATCATTTTGTGTAAGTACCTTTCAAAGTTTTCCAAGGATAACTTGATCACAAGTTGCCTTCATCATATTATTATCAGCCGATTTCATGATGATGATGATGAAGGCATCCTACTTCTTAGCAAGTTAAGTTTAGGAAGCGTTGCGGAGTGAAAGAGGATGGCAAGTGTATTGAGACCCCGGGTGTTACCACTGTGTCGATCACCCAGAGGACACGGTGGCGTATACGGTCTCAGTCTGCTCGGCTTGGGTGGGGCACCGCCGTGTCCTTGTGGAGGCGATCAGCGGCAGTGATCTCTCGCGTCCGGCCCTGGTCCAGGCCATGGTACTGAGCGAGAGGGCGTGGGAAGCCCTCACCTCCATCTGCGAAGCAGTAATGCTCGCGAAGGAGTTGTAAAGTACAGTTGTAATAGCAATCATGTCATTTCGTTAAAAATTGGTTTTTATTTTTATTAATTTATTCATATTTTATATATTTAGATTTTTTTTTCTATTTTGTGAATGTGAGAACGCTGTAGGCTTAGTGGACTGTAGATTTATTAACCATCTTCTATTTTGTTAAGTACCTGGTACTTGTTGAAAGACCAACACTGTCCTCCCATACCTATTAATACTGTTATTTGAAAATATTGTAAAAAAGCAATTATTTTTTAAAGAGTACCCGTGGAGTTTCTTGCCGGCTCTTCTCCATAGGAAACGACCAATTGGAACCGTGCACCTAGCTTCTGAGGTTTCATAAGTGCCCATGTAGCTTTACGTGAAATAAAATATTTTGAATTGACTTTTGGAGGAGATGGAGCGCGTGCGGGAGAGGCAATAGTCGCGGCCTCACGCCCCTATCCGCCGCAGGAGACGCCCTAGGCGTCGGGAATCGCAGGCCGATTCCCAGCCACCGTAGACGCGGGCTTGCGGACGGTAAGCAATGGGTAGCTCGCCGTCCGATAAGGACCTGTCCGCTAGGACCGATGCCTGCCGGGGTCGCGGGAAAGCCCGAAAGGGATACCGTGGCCCCTGTCAATGTACAGGCAACGGAAGGAACACGGGTAGGTTTTAGTCATTAAGAGTCTGACACGCCCTCCCGCTTCGCCCAGAGGGGGAGAAGTTTTTTTTTTTTTTTGAGGATGGGAAATCATCAAATGACTTCGCCCGCTCTGGGCAGAGCGAGAGGGTGTGTCAGACTTTTACTGACTAAAACCCACCCGTGTTCCTTCCGTTGCCTGTGTGCCGGGGCCGCGTTATCCCTTTCGGACAAACCCGCAACCCCAGCAGGCATTGGTCTTTCGGGAGAAGTTAATTGATAATTTCCCACCCTCAAAAAAAAAGTGTTCTGAGACAGTTTGGACACACAGAAAGGATTGGCTCTCATAAGAAATCTTAGTCGATATAGTAATGATATGTGTCTTTATTGACCTAATGAGGTGCCCTCCACTGCAGGAAGTGGTGAAGGGCGGGCGTGCCGGAACTGTCTAATGTAATTTTGACGTTTAAAAAGTGCTGATTCTCAGCCTAGTTTGAATAAATTATGTATCCGCCACTGAATGGAAAGGTTTCAGATAATTGTGACAAAATAATTCCTCAAAACTGTTTACCTCTCACGTGGATCTGAAGCTGTCTCCATTATAATCAAAATAAACACTTACCACTGAAGTGATGCCAATAATAATATGACTTCCCAATCATTTGGAAATTCAATATTTTCCTATAGATTTTATTAGGAGGCCAACGGAAAATATTTTCGCTATCAATCGATTTATTGATGATGTTGTTTTTAAGAATATTGCTTTAGGACACGCTTCAAAATAACTTTTGGAGTATAATATTCAAAATGATAAAAGTATTTTTTTACTTAGCAGAGCTCTTGGTGAAGAAGCTCGTCCGCGGGGAAGTCATAACCTGCCTGCTTTTTTCCTAACTATGTTAAGGTCGGCTTCCAGTGTAACCGAATGCAGCTGAATACCATTTTACATGGAGCAACTGCTTACACCTTATCTCTTTGATCTAGTCATTCAAAACCGGCCAAGTGCGAGTCAGACTCGCACGCGAACGGTTCCGTAGGACCGCACAATATTTAGAAAAAACGGCGAAAAAAAAAAAACACCTATCTTGTATGGACTTTTAACTTTATTTTATTTTTTCCTGTTATAGCGGCAATAGAAAGAAGTACGCAATCCGCGAAAATTTCAATTGTCTGCCTATAACGGTTTATGAGAAACAGCCCGATGACAGACAGACGGACAGCGGAGGCTTCGTAATAGGTTTCAGTTTGGTACCCTTCGCTTACGGAACCCTAAAAACTTCTGCCCCACACCCAAGCCTTTAACATAACCCCATCCTAAGCGATTATGTCATCGACGATTTAGACCCAGGCTAGATAAACAGTTAAACACCTAGGATTTCCTGTTGACTTTCCTGGATAAATCCAGACAGAACTGAAATATAAACGTACTATCATTATTTACGTACCTATCTGTCCGCTCGTGTATGAAACGACACTTTTTTTTAAAGGATAATTAATATACTGTCCTGCTAAGCCTAAAGGCGCTATCTCAATCGGAGTATTTATGAGAAAATTTTATTTTTGTAAATTTTAATTTAAGGAAACATAAAAGTAATTTGTGTTTCTTTTTAATGTTTTAAGTTAGATAGCGCTGTTTGGCTTTACCATTAGATGCGAAATTGTTATAGCTATTGAATGGTACAAAAAAACTAAAAGGCCGTATCTCAGAGATAACGCCTTTCAACTTAGCAGGGCAGTATAATAGGTAAGCAACCAGGCTTCTTATTTCGTCATCTGTCAAACGTTTTCCCAACTTTGTTGTGCTCGTCTTCCAGTCTAACCGGATGCAGCTGAATACCAGTGTTTTACACGGAGCGACTGCCTATCTGACCTCAACAACCCAGTTACTGGGTAACACGTACATTAAAATTTCATTGTTAGAAGACAAAAGCGGAAAGATTGAAAAAACTGTATAATAATTATGTACATGTGAACTAAAGCAATTAAATTATTCAATTAACTTAATGTTTATATTATAATAGTTAGGTATTTGTAGTAGAATAACACGTCGCTTAGATTATGTGAAGGGAAATCCGAAGTGATTGATAATGTCAATTTTATCTAAAAAATGTTGTTTCCTATACCTACTATTAAGTAAGCAATATTTGTATATTTATGTCGTAGGATGATTTGATAATTCGAATTTTCGCAAAAACCCTAGGGATTTTGTGAAAACACCGACAATTAGAAAATGGTGAAAACATTTCTGCGAACAACTGGCTGAAAAAGGTTAGGTTAGAACTGTGACCAACCGCGAGTACCGCGCGATGGACATATATACAAGCTCCCGACTTCAACCTCTGGGCAGTTGCCCGCCAGACACGACACCCGTCTAGTCGGATGATCTTCCCTTTTCTATAGAGGATGAGTGATAACTTTACACCCTGTTCCTCATACCACTAAACTGTTATGTAGACATTACAAACAGACAGTTCAATTTAATTTATACACAACAACACAACACCTGTATTCCCCGAAGAGACAAATAAATAAAAATCTCCGCCTAAGGTTTTTATTTATTTGTATAGAACAAATACAAATTACACGTAGGGACACACGACGGCGCGGGTATCATCACCAATTCCTACCCTTATCATCCCCATTTATGAGTGGTCAGCGCAAAATGTCTTCACCTTCCATACTTCTCCATCAGTCGTCATCTTTGTAGTCACCCCTGTCTAGCCAATATCATCTTGACATCCACATTCAAAGTCAAAACTTTCCTCACAACATTTTCGTACTTATTTACGTTTTTTAGGGCTCCGTACCTCAAAAGGAAAAAATTTAACCCTTATAGGATCACTTTCTTGTCCGTCTGTTTGTCTGTCTGTCAAGACCCTTTTTCTCAGGAACGCGTGGAGGTATCAAGCTGCAATTCATATGAAATATTCAGGTCTACTGTCTCTCGGAGCTGTGAAAAAAGTCAAACTTCTAAGCCAACGCAGTCAAAAGATACCGCCGTTTATGCTGCAAATTTTCGACACTCGCAAGGGAATCAAAACCTACAGGGTACTTCACGTGAACACAGAATCTTGAAATTTGGTACGAAGCAACGTCTTATTATTATTAACCATTTTATTTCAGAATCAGCATCCGGTTAGACTGGAAGCCGATCCCAACATAGTTGGGAAAAAGCAGGCAGATTGATTATATTTCAGAATAAAAAACATACCATAAAGGAAAAAATGCTTATAGCCCAGTTATAGGGAAAAATGCGAAAAGCATAAATTTTTAGTTACATCATATAATAAAAATATTTTTAGTAAGGAACCCTCGGTGCGCGAGTCCGACTCGCATTTGGCCGGTTTTTTTGTTACAGAAACTTTGTTTCTGTAATTAAATTAAATACCTTTTATAAATTCCGCAACCATGATTCATTATTTCATTAATTATTTATTTCACGAATTCACGTCATTTTAATTAATTTTGCAAATTAAAAGGCCAGCAAAAATTTTTTTTGTTAGTTTTGTAAATCCATTCTACTTCCACTGTAAAAAAAGCTGAATAATTTACGTACCATTGTCTTTTGGTACGATCACATAATTATCTAAATTCTATTCACTATTCATACAAAAATTACGCACAAAGGGAAAACTAACAGTTCAAATAAGACATATCTGTCAATCTGCCTCGCCTTTTCCCAACTATGTCGGGATCGGCGTCCAGTCTTAACGGATGCAGCTTAATACCAGTATTTTACATGGAGCACCTGTCTATCTGACCTCCACAACCCAGTAACTGGATAACACGATACCCCTTGGTAAGACTGGTTGTCAGACTTTCGGGCTTCCGACTACCTGTAACGATTGTCAAAGATCTACGAATGACAGCGACCTGTAGCGGCATCTATATCGCTACATGCGAACTACGCATCAAAGACCTGACGTCACACAAATCCTGCATCGCGCAATTAGAGTTTAACGCGCGATGAACATATATACAAGCTTCCCGTCTTCAACCTCTGGGCAGTTGCCCGCCAGACACGACACCCGTCTGGTCAGAGGATCCTCCCTTTTCTATGGGGGATGAGTGAACTTTACACCCTGTTCCTCATACCCCTAAATTGGTGACCCCGAATATGAACGTCAACGCAGCCTTCGTGCAACTACTTCAGCGTGACGTCATCATCATCATCACTCCCGCAAGCTTTCGTGAGGCAAGTCACACAGCCAGTCAGCACCCACGGCTTCAACGGGTATCCTGACCTCCAACATGCAGCGAACGCGCATTCCTGGTCATCACCCTCAGCCAAAACCCAGCGCTGTACCACATCCGACCCACTTGATCATAACGCAGCGCTACCCCGACTCACTGGGGAACCACCGCAGGCAGTTCCGACTCACCGCAAACTATGCGGCACCCGGTTCCGACTCACTAGAACCACAGCTGGCACTGTGAGGCATCGCAAGATTCAACTCAGCCCACTATCGACCTCCGGTCTCCGGAGGGGTGATGTAGCGGCATCTATATCGCTACATGCGAACTACGCATCAAAGACCTGACGTCCTGCATCGCGCAATTAGAGTTTACCGCGCAATGAACATATATACAAGCTCCCCGACTTCAACCTCTGGGCAGTTGCCCGCCAGACACGACACCCGTCTGGTCAGAGGATCCTCCCTTTTCTATGGGGGATGAGTGAACTTTACACCCTGTTCCTCATACCCCTAAATTGGTGACCCCGAATATGAACGTCAACGCAGCCTTCGTGCAACTACTTCAGCGTGACGTCATCATCATCATCACTCCCGCAAGCTTTCGTGAGGCAAGTCACACAGCCAGTCAGCACCCACGGCTTCAACGGGTATCCTGACCTCCAACATGCAGCGAACGCGCATTCCTGGTCATCACCCTCAGCCAAAACCCAGCGCTGTACCACATCCGACCCACTTGATCATAACGCAGCGCTACCCCGACTCACTGGGGAACCACCGCAGGCAGTTCCGACTCACCGCAAACTATGCGGCACCCGGTTCCGACTCACTAGAACCACAGCTGGCACTGTGAGGCATCGCAAGATTCAACTCAGCCCACTATCGACCTCCGGTCTCCGGAGGGGTGATGTAGCGGCATCTATATCGCTACATGCGAACTACGCATCAAAGACCTGACGTCCTGCATCGCGCAATTAGAGTTTACCGCGCAATGAACATATATACAAGCTCCCCGACTTCAACCTCTGGGCAGTTGCCCGCCAGACACGACACCCGTCTGGTCAGAGGATCCTCCCTTTTCTATGGGGGATGAGTGAACTTTACACCCTGTTCCTCATACTTCTAAAGACCTACGGATTCACGAGCTTTCAGAAGCATGGAGGGGTCTCCGTATGTAACGGTCGGTCACCCATCCACGGATCGACCTCGGCAATTCGTCGAGCGTTGCTTAACCTTGAAGATCGCCCCGTGCGACTGCTATTAATTAGCCACAAGCCCCTTTCTTTCCATTTCCTTTCATCATCATCATTTCAGCCGAAAGACGTCTACTGATGGACATAGGCCTCCCCCAAGCACCGGTATTTCGACCGGTTCTGTGCTTCCCGCATCCAGCGGATTTCTGCAGCCTTCACCAGGTCATCGGTCCACCTTGTGGGAGGCCTTCCAACGCTACGTCTTCCGGTAAGCGGTCGCCCAGAACATTTTGGCACCATCGGCCATCTGTTCTGCGAGCAATGTGCCCTGCCCATTGACACCAAGTTTGGCCGTTCTTCCGGCCATGTCGGTTACCTTGGTTCTCATGCGGATCTCTTCATTTCTGATTCGTTCACGTAGGGAAACTCCAAACATTTCCTTTAAGGCGACTATAACCGACTTTTAATGATTTTATACTAAAGATCACGTCTAAACAAGTAATATTAATGATTTGGAAAAAAAATATGTTAAATTATAGCATTTTCTTAATTATATTAATCTATATATTTTTTATTTTATGTTTATGTTACTCGTAAATAGTAAAACTAATTTGTAAAGTTATGTCTAACGCGGATAAAAAACTGAGAATGACGCAAAATCTATCAAACGTATTTTTCTAAAACCTTCACCATTTTAAATATAATTCAACTATTGACCTTTTGGTATACGTGTTTTATTAAAATACCTTTTGTTTTATGTCTAATAAACTAATAATACGTCTAATTTGGGATAGCGCTCCTTGATGGGCGAGTCCTATTACTGGCTGGACGTACGCGTTACGTGAGCTCAGTACAGTAGTGATGGATTAATTAGCATTCGCATTCATTGTTAGCATGCGAATGCTCATTTAGCATTTAGCAAATGAAATGTAGTTGCGAAATTCTGTGAAGTGCTAAGTGAATTTATCGCTTCGTACTTTTTTATACTATCGTACGTCAGAGTGTCGACGCACGCAGCGGTAGCGTGCGCTCTCCGTCGTACCCACGGGAAGTCGGGAATACTAAATCTATCGGTTTCACGTAACCGTGACCTCGTTCGCGAGTGAAATTTATTAGCAGTGCTGTGAACTTGCGAAAAATGGGTTAAGCAATTGTTATCTTATTTTATTTGATTTGCGCGTACTTAGGGTTGTATATTGTATGAATGCGAGATTGTTAATATTAATTTAATTCGCATATTAACAAAATTCACATACTTCATTATTAGCAATTAGCATAGCAATAGCAATTAGCATGCTACGACTCATGAATTCACATGCTAATGAAATTTATGTGAAATCGCATTAATTGACATTACTACAGTACAGACCACGCAAGCTAACCACTCAAGGTCACTGGCATTTATCTGCGTCTTTAATTCTATGATACTAAAATCACAGGGCTTTAATAATAAGATGATATAAACACCTGTTATTTTTCAAAGTTCTCACGATTTATAAAACAAAATAACAAACAAAGAAAGGTCATGTGAAAATACACCTCAACAACAGGTGCAATAACACCTATAAGTCCTATCAATCAATCACTTTCTTGATTTTGATAAAACTAATGCCATTGTATGATACTAGCTTTCATTGTACATCATACAAGATATCTAAACTAATATTTTATAGAGAAAAGATTTGATTTTTTAACCGACTTCCAAAAAGGAGGAGGTTCAATAATACGTTAATACTGTAATTTACATAGCAGGTTTTTGTTATTTTTTTTTTCGGAAGTCGATTTTTTTTTTTGTAAAAAGTTTTTATGGTATGTTTGTTTGTTACACTTTCACGCTAAAACAGCAAAACGGATTTGGATGAAATTTGACAAATGGGCAGACCATGACCTGGGTTAGGACATAGAATACTTTTATCCCGATATTCGCATGGAATCGAGACTGTATGATACATAAACTCATGCATTCTTCCCGTGTGGGGGGTAGGCAGAAACTACAGAACACTGCTACGATCCTTACATACTCGTTTTACCTCGTTTACGTTCATATATCGGTACCCTAATTGCGTAATACACGATCAATCAGAATCTGAATCGTTTTGAAACAGATACAGGCTAATCCATCGCTACATTACTTTAAAAAAAACTGCTCAACGACGTAAATAACGCAATGAATGTTGTTGAACTGTCAAAATGAATCAGATTAATCGTAATCGTTGACGAAAATGTGTTACGTAATTAGATAGCTGGTCATACACGCACACCGGTTGCGAGTACTACGCACCTACGTCACTAATCCTTGTATCCTCCTCATTGTATCGTTATGGCTGGGGAGTTTTTTGCGCCACTTCTTCTTCCCAGCTAAAGCATTAGGAAGTGGCTCAGCCTACTTTGAATAAATGACTTTTGAATTTGTATTTTGAATGTATCATTCATTCACATCTGCCTTGCAATACCTTTTGTTCAAGATCCGGAGGTGAGGAGTGGTGGTGGTCCAGTGGTAACAGGCGCTTTAATTCGTGTTAATTATTTCATCACCACTGCTCTAAAAACAGTGAAGGAAAACATCGTGAGGAAACCGGCATGCCGTAGAACCAAAAACACATGTGACATCTACCAACCCGCACTGGACCCGCGTGGTGGATTACGGCCCACTCCCTCTCACAGAGAGGAGGCCGCAGTCCCAGCAGTGGGAAGATCACAGGCTTATGCAAGATATTTTTTTGAATAATTTGAAAAACCTCCTCCTCCAAATTATGAAGGACTGCTAAGTTACCAGCTGTTGACTAAGGGCTCATTACATTCTCTTGTACTTATTCCAACTTGATTTGAGGTCGGCGCAACATGGTTTTTTCTTCCATACTCATTTATTAAATATTTATTTATTCACAATGGGGAAGTTCTTGCCCTGCATCTCACCTGATGGTAAGTGACGATCAGGCCGAAGGTGGAAACGAATTTCACCCGGAATCCTCAACCACAGAGGAACTGGCTTTCTTACCTTTAACTGCCGAAACACAACAATGCTGTTATTATTGTTGTTATGGCGACAGATTTAGATAAGATGGTGGTAGCTAGCCACGCGGGCCAACCAGACCGAGTAGAAAATTATGCCCTTTGAGTCGGAGACAGGTGGTCTAACCACAAGACTATAGAGGCGGTTACTTGTCTATTGTTCGTCTTTTCCATCGACTAAGGAAGGGCTCTGGTCAATTTTTAAACTAAAATCAAACTGCTTAAGTTTTCCCGGGTCGGCTTCCAGTATAACCGGATGCAGCTGAATACCAGTATTTTACATGGAGCGACTGCCTATCTGACCTGCACAACCTAGTTACTGGATAATACGATGTTACTCCTTAGCAAGACTGGTTATCAGGTTGTGTCGGGTTTTAAACTAGTACCTAAATCAATAATTACAAAAATATTGAGTTGGTCTAGTGCAAACTTTCATGCTGCACATGAGGTCCTGGATGCGATTCCCAGGTAAAGTGTTATTGGGTTTTTCCATTATGAATTTCTCAGTAACAGACTGGAGTCTGGATTGTGCCCAGTTGATGGCAATACATTAGTTCCCTATTACATTGTACTTAAGACGCCGATATACGCCAGTGGCCTTGAGTGGTTAGCTTGCGTGTTCTGTACTGAGATCACGCAACGCGTCATACGTCCAGCCAGTAATAGGACTTGCCCAACAAGCAGCGCTGTCCCAAATTAGACGCATTATTAATTTATTAAACATAAATCAAAAGCTACCTATTTTCATAAAACACGTTTACTAAAAGATAAATAATTAAATTATCTTTAAAAATGCTTTTAGAAAAATACGCATGATAGTTTTTGTGTGATACTCAGTTTTAATTTAATTTAACAAATTAATTACACTATGTAACATAACATATATTTTTTTCAAATCATTAACACTTCTCGTTTAGACTTGATCTTCAGTATAAAATCATTAAAAAACGGTTTAGTGTCGCCTTAAACATGACTGGTGAAATGTGGGTGTACTATCAGTACAGCTCTGCTAACCATTCGGAGATTAGAGCCAATTTTATGTCATCTCCTTGGAAAATACTAGTAAGTACAAAAGGTCATCTCCTTCTCAGAGTCACACTTGAAATATCTTATCTCTGTAATCAACTTAAGATTGCAGGACTCAGTCTATTCAGAAACAAAACTGCATATAAATAAATCCATCTTTTTTGTTTTCATGTGACTCCTAACAACAAAACAAACAGCACAAATGACTCGGAACTTAACCACATCAACAGTAGATAGCTGTGAGTAGACTAACAAGTCTTCGAAAAGTGCAGGTGTTAGTCCACAGTGAATCAGAGACAATGAGGCATTGTCTGCGATGTGGATCAAAGGCCCAATATGTCAATTGATATTGATGCCACTTAATAGTCAGCTATGTAGCCATCTACTGGCTATAAGAGTGGCAACAATGGCTAGAGTAGGGGAAAACCAAAGACACGGTGGAAGATTATATGGCTAGAAAGGGGTAGCTATCGAGATGGAAGTAATGGAGAAATATGCAAGAAAAAGACATGTTGTAACAATCACAAATAAATTAGGATAAAAACAAGATAATGATGATGCCATCGCCAGTTTATTTCCTAGATCTGGGTGTCTCTGCATCACTGATGTGTCTGTAAAAACGCACCCACTTTCTTATGATTTTTTATTGCAAAGTGGCATATTTACGCATTCTCAATGTAATACCAAATAACACTCACATCCGCTTTAGGGGATGAATTTTCAACTTTGTTGTTTATGGAACTCTTGTGCAAAATTTCATCCTCCTAGTCCCAGCGATGTAAGCTGTGCGTTGTCAGTCAGTGAATGAATGAGTTTAAGATTTTTATTTAGTAGATTTTTCATCCATTTATGAGAAAATATTATTTAAAATCAATAATTACAAACTGGTAGAATTGGTGAGAATAAAATGTCAAAATCTGCTGATCGGTGTGAATAATTAAGCAGTAGAAGTTTAGGAAAAGGGGCTTGTGGCTAAATAATAATACATGGCGTCGATCGAAGGTTAAGCTACACTTGCCGCGGTCGGATCGTAGATGGGTGACCATCAATTACATAATTGAGACGTTAGGCCGTCGGTCCAGGCTGTCATTCGTAGATTTTTATTTTATTGAAAGGAACAGAAAACAGTTACATTTTAAGGACTTACAACTAGTTAACAAAAACAAGTTTTGTCAATAATATAACCCACAACACTGTTCACAGACAGGAACAAAAGTAAAAAAAAATAGTTAACAGTTTTAGTAGCAGAATGAGCAGTGAATAGTTGTATAATGAGAATAAATAAAATCAAAGTTAAAATTTAGATACCTACTATAAAATTACATAATAAAAAAATATATGACCTTAGTTATGTGATGATTTTTAGTTGTTACGGGTAATAAAATGTCAAAAAGTCTGACAACCAGTCTTAGGGGTATTGTGTTACCCAGTAACTGTGTTGTGGAGGTCAGAGGGGCCAACTGCCCCTCTGACCTCCACAACACAGTATAAATCCTCCATGTATAAATGCTGGTATTCAGCTGAATCTGGTTAGACTGGAAGCGAACTCCAACATAGTTGGAAAAATGCTAGGGCGATCTATTTTGTTGTATCGTATTTCTTCGTTTTGCTTAATAAATTATTATTATTATTTTAGTTTAGAAAGAATGAAATGTCAAAATCAGCAAATGAGCATGGTTTCTACAAAACATCATCAAATGGTGATCAATATCAGTTTTAACATTATAAATAATCACGAATCAGTTTGACTGTGTGAGGATTCCTATAAAATAAATTACACAACATGTTATATATTTTTTTTATCTCTTTTATTTAATGTAGTCAGTTAACATAGTTGTTATGGCGTCAGGATTAGATAAGATGGTGGTAGCTAGCCAGGACTTAAAACTAACTCTGACACCACGCTGAAAATTTTGCTCCCACTGGCAATTAAACTCGGGACTTCTGGGTCTGAGACAGGTGCCACTAGACCACCGAGACGTTTAAAAGAAATATTCTTCTATTACTCAATGCAATTATTAAAAAAATGAATATTCAAATAGGTCCAGCCGTTCTCAAGTGATGCCCTTACCAACAAACAGTATTTCATTCTTAAATATGTACTTTTATAGGAGATACAGAATAATGACAAGTCCTTGAGATTTATCAAAGTCCTAATGTTGACCATGACAAAGAAGAATCCAATAAGAAAACAGTTATAATTTATTTAATTAACTAATTACCATTTGTTATGTAAAAACAACATCATAAAAAGGTTTAATAGGTATTTGTTTGTTCATCTGATAAGATCATTCTCAAAAACTGCTGCACAGATTATGATATCTGAAAATATTTTGGTTCTTGAAAGAATTTGCCTATCAATGTGTTAGATTGTATCTCAAGAATGTTTAGTGTTTTGTTTCTGATAAAGTTAACAAATACGTTATCTTCTTTTGGCTTTGTTCTTCTAAAATCGATTTCGAAACTTACGTTTTTGCAATGTAATCGTATTATCGTAGGCAAGAATTGTCTCGTCTGGCTCATAGTACGCATTTGAACGAAATAGTAGCAGTAACGAGACACTACATAATTGATCAAAGTGACCACTGAATGAAGACATCAATTGGTCATAATTGACGCAAAAAACAATGAAAAAGGTCGCTCAAAAATAAATGACCCATTCGCGCCATTTTGTACATGAAAGATGAATTAAAAAGTACGAACAAGGCAAAGGCAGAAAAACAAAAATTGTCTGCATTCGAACTTTTTCCACAAAATTTTCTAAAGTATAAACCAACTGATTGGAAAAGTGTCGATTATGTTAGCCGGTTTATAGTCAACAATGTACAACCAAACTGGTTTGTTTAATGTTATTTTTTTTAACAAACACGTTCTCGCCCCTCGTACATCAGCTAGTTGTAGATTAAAACGGGTTTTATTGTAATGTTTGGCAAACCTGACCGCAGCCGACGGAAGGCTTCGGACGAATGGAAAAAACCACTTAACACAACACGAGAATCGCTCACTACACTGCTGAAATCGCACTGACACCTCCTAATACACTTTTTAAACGAGTAATACAGGAATGAAACACTAAAACCACAGTGATACGCGACATTACGACAAAAGGGTACGCACCTTACTCTTAGTTATAATGTGTGTAGCGAGTTTTACAACAGCGAAATTTCCCGTGCCAATCGTTTTCTCCAGCTCGTAATTGCCGACACACACGAGCTGGTCTATTGGGAAATGTTTAGTTTTGTGCATTGGCTTCATATTGCTGGCCATTTCGTGAGAAACTTGAAATAATTCGCTCAACCTCACATCACCCACCGAGCGAATTTCGTCTACTGGCGCTAGTTCGCGCCGACTGCCGCAATAGCGCCACTGTCACTCACGTCATTCGCGTTGGGATGTTCATGTGCGCCCCTCGATGTTTCATTAACAAACACTATTTAATTTATATTAAATTCACATTTACACCCACAATTCAATATGAAATCAAGATGATTTCAATTCGCGGTCATTACGATCTCAGTATGAACGTCAAACAGGTGTTTACAGACGTTCTTATCAGCGTTTCTCTTATCAATACGTAGGGATTCAATTGAACAACACAGGCTCATGAAAATAAGAACTCGATTCACAACCTTTACGCGACTCGCGCCGTCTCTTTCTATCTGATTCATGTGTCTAACGTTTGAGTGAGATAGATAGAGTGATCACCGTCAGGCGGGAGATCTAGTGACGTCATTCGGCCCGGCTGACGTCACACGCGGCAATTTCAAACTAGGAGACGGTGTGGGGTGTACGTCAGTAGAAAATATCGATTTTTCTTATCGTTAAGTGCAATTTTTAATAAAAAAGATAATATGACATCATTCAGCGTTAAAACAATGTCGCTTCAGTTTAACTATTTACCGTTGCCTATTAAAGAAACGGAGTGTTCTTAGAAATTATGAATGTTCATACAATTGCGTCTGTATTACATTTGAACATTGATTCATATTCTCCACGAGACGATCTTTTTCTTCTCGAACAATACTCCGACGTGAATCCAATTAATGGCATTACGTTTTTTGTAATAGAAATCTGTAGAAAACTCGTGTTTTTGCTTAGAGAACGCTTGTTTAAATTCAAGGTCTTGCCTTCTCGACGTTATATGTGTTGCGTAGTAGATATGATCTATGAGATTATTATGTATTCGGGAAGAGATAACTGGGTTTCTATAATATAGGCGCCATTCATTCATTGATGAATATGCTAACTTCATTGTGCATCTGTATTGATTATACAATAACTTAGAACAGCGCCATCTATTGAGACAATTTTTGAAATCGTTCCTCAATGTAGTATTGTGTTGTATTACTAGATGGCGTTGACACCAATATTAAAGTAAAATGAGAGCGAAATGCAAGATGTATAAGTTGAACTTTGTTGCGATCGGCTTCCAGTCTAACCGGATATAGCTGAATAGCAGTATTTTACAAGGAGCGACTGCCTATCTGACTTCCACAACCATAACTTTCAGGGTAGTTTTTACTACTTTAAAAGTGCTTGTGTTCACGTGTACCTATTTTAGTTGAAAATATGAGGTGGAAGCGCAGCCAACAATAACATTAGAATAAAAATACTGTTATCATTTAATTTGCTAAGCGCGGTCAACGATTAGCATCTGTATTTACTAAGAGCACGTAAACACCTTGGTGGCCGTTGCCAGTGGCAGCATTGTTAATACTTCCATACAAACCGTTAACTCGCGCTAAGACACAAATGACATACAACCACTGACATTTGCGGTGAACTACTTTTCACTACTACGCCTTAGTAATAAGGTTGAAAACTGGCTCACCGCCATTGTCCGCGATGGGCCTGGAGGTCTACTCCCTAAGTCCGTCAACGAAAAGACGGGCCCGTCCGAAGGTAGTCCGAAACGACGGCGTGTACCCTACTCCCTATTGATTTCGGATTCACGAGCTTCGAACGGAATCATAGACAATAATTGAGAGCGAATGATGCATGACGATAGAGTTGCGCTATTTTACCGGTCGATCACCGGTTTACTTATTTTGTGGTTTTCAAGCTTAATAAACAAAAAAACCATATTGTTGTGTTAGAAAATGACCACATTTTTAACAAATTACTTTATATTTCGTTTTAGATAAACAATTGAATTATTTTTGCCATTTTAGTCCGGATGGCGGCTTTATCCTGTTGATACCTTTGCCTTTTTTCTTTTTGACGATTATTTTCATATGTCAATTGTCAAAGTTTTTTATTTTGGTTAGTTGGTAGGTACATAAATATCAAAGAGTAAAGTAACTATAAGTACAGAGAATAAATATTATCGAGAGTTTTCGTTAAAAAATAACATAATATCGTAAAATGGCCACAACCGCTCCACCAGCAACTCAAGCGCAAATTGAGGCACTCCTCAATTTTATGACTGACCATCACGAGTTGGCTCGCGGACTATTGAGGGGTGCCGATGGAAGAATACGGTCCAAACGGCTGTGGGAAAGCCTGTGCAACTCCCTTAATTCTATGGGAAGTTGCACAAACTCCGTGGAACAGTGGCAATGGGTGAGTTTACTACATTGCTTGTCTATATTAATATGATTTTTAAGGGCTTGTCATCAATAAAGTGAATACAATGATAATCAGTCATCCTCCAAATACATATCTATTGCAGGTCTTACGAGTATACTGGTTTTTATATAGTTTTTGAATATAATTAAAATTAACCAAATAACCAAAATTTTAGGTTTGGGCTGATAAAAAACATTTAGTCAAAAAACCTGCTGGAGCTGCCAGACGGGATGCATGTGCTACAGGTGGAGGCCCATCGGTAGCACCAACCCTCTCCCAAGTGGAATTCACACACAAACCGAGGTAAGAGTGCCAGCTTT